>OY756140.1:3173833-3773833 GCA_963576785.1 Chlorophyllum brunneum | reverse complement strand
TCCGAGATGTGGTTATGGCGTTCATGTGCGCTGTTGATCACGACAGAGCCTGTTGTCCTCCTGATATATCGCCGATTTTGGACACATGAACTTGACGATGCCATCGACCTCGCGGTGATGGTTTCTCTCACCCTTTATTGTTTTGCCCGTCTTGCACTTGTCGTCCTCTCTTTGACGACTCTTCGAGCACTTCCCCGAAGCGCATACCAGAGTGTTCGGTGGTCATCTTTCCTCCCACATATATGAATTACTAGAAGCCTAGTAGCAGATAATACAATGGATAATTCGGTTCCTCTCACCTTAAGGTTTTTATGTCGTGGGAGGAGTTGATCTTTCCTGGGGTCTCTAAGGGTGCTGTTGGCTTTCTTCTCTCATCCTCGATGCATGCATATATATATATACCGATCCGTATCGTGCCGCACACTGGGGCTTACCCATACCCTAATTTGCGGTTGGCTTCTTTGTCCGCTTCTAGTTAAATCTCATAATAGGGGGTGCTTCTGGAGCCCCAATGATCTCCATGCCGACTTCGCGGGCGCCTCTGCATTGACATGCGAAAAACACATCACATTTCACTCCTGTGTATTGCATTCACTCAGAGTCCAGGTGGACAATAAAATCAGGAAGTGATTCTGGACGAGTACGCTTAACGGGGGACGGTTTAAGGCCGAGTACGGCCACGGATAGTGCTTCTCCCCGGAGGGCGCCTCTGGTGTTCCAAGAAAAGTGCTCAGACGCGCATAGACTGTCTGACAGCCGCATGAGCTGCCCTATTTGGGTTACTGGAAGCGCGGAATGCAACCTATAAGGGTATCAAAGCCCCTTCATATACTTGTTGATTGGATCCCCAGCCCACCAACTCGAAGATCGTCGCCCTTGCCACCCATGGAAGCCATCCAGAAAATCGTGAGTTTTTCTAGACACATAAACCCATGGCTGGTGCTCACATTTTACTCAGTTCAGGATTGGAGGTGGTAGATCTCAGCCAGTTCGGAAAAGGACCCATCAGGTTTGTTCTGAGTCGACATATTTCCTAGTCAAGAGGCTCATAACGGACCAGGGGAATGAGTTTGGTTCTTACACAAGCGAAAAGAGGAGGGCACCACTGTCAAAGGTCTAATTCAGCCGATTGTTAATGGTATCCAAAACTGACCTGTGTGATTTGCACTCAGGTAAATTGGACATGTGAAAATGAGCTATACCGGTTTCCTATCGAGGAATGTCCCAAAGATCCCTGGGAGCAATGTTATGACGTTGTGGACAAGAGCGATGACGATCTTTGTAAAGACCTCAAAGATGAGATTTCTTGGTTGCTGATTGTTGTAAGTGCCATGCGTCCTTCAATAGATCCGGCCATATTGGGCTCACATTCTCCGATAGGCCAGTTTGTTCTTGGGAATTGTGACCGCGTTCACGATCGAGTCCTTCAAATGGCTCCGAGCAGACGAAGAGCAAACCACCGTGGCCCTCCTTGGCGACATGGTCAAACTGCTCAACAGCACCAGCGCTCAAGGAACGGTGCCTGAGCGCAGCCTGGAAGATTTCACCCCCAAGGACCATGACATCGTAGTAAACCAGTTGTGGTTCCTGAGTATGACTCTAAGCCTCAGTGCTGTCATAGCTGGAACCCTTTGTCTTCAATGGCTCTCCGCCTTTCGACGTAAATATGTCAAACACAGACCTCACCTCGATGCGCTCGCGCTTCGGCAGCTCCGGTACGAGGGTTTTATGGGTTGGGGAGTCCCTCACGTACCAGCATTCCTACTCCTGACTGTTCAAGGTGCCCTCGTTCTCTTCGCTATCGGCCTTCTGTATCTCCTGTGGTCGGTGAACAAACGAGTTGCGGTCCCAGTCGCCATCGTCAGCGGAGTTTCAGTAACATTGCTTATTCTTACCACAGCAATGCCCCTCCTTCAATCGGTAATCGGGTGGATCTTCCCTTCGACTCTAGCCGTTCCTCAGTGCCCTTACAAATCACCCATCGCATGGGTTGTTCATCGTGGCTGCGCCTTAATGGCGATTATCTGCAGCCTTCCATTCAGTTGGCTGCCATGGTTCAGAGATAAGATGGCGGTATGGCGTCATCAGCAGGTTGAACTTCTCACAGATTATACGTGGCAGGTCTATGATGACCTTTGGCGCCGCCAACGTGAACGCTGGGGGCCTCAGGCTTCTAAAAAATACTCGTACTATCTTGTGCATGGACTGGCCTCAGCTATGGAAGAGCTGGTTTTTCAGCCAAGCGCTGTCCATATCATCCACACCTGCCTCCAGGACTTTCACGGGACGAAAGGAGGGGCCCAAACTTTCGAAGATCTATTCGGCGACAATATCACCTCGGAGGAAAAGGGTTTATTAGAGGACATTAAAACAGAAGGGAAGGTCGCCGAGAATCTTCGCTTTTCGACCTCTCACTTGAGGAATCTCCGAAGAGATTTCCTCAACGCTCATGCGCTCCAGCACTTTGTCAGTCACAATCCAAAACTCCGTCGCGCTCTACTTCCGCATCGCGTTGAACTTTACATCCGCATCAAAAACTCATCCCGTAACTCCGAACCTCTGACTGAGAAGGATCAAGGCATGGAAACACAGACTCACTACGATGAGAAGAGCCAATACATCGGTACCTCCATTAAATGTCCCATTGAAAGTATACGTGACGCAGAAGCGCTCTCATCTGGTAAGCTTGGTTTTCTAGACACGCTTACCTCCGCTAATGATCTTGCGCAGAGCTGAGGTTACAGTTCCTAAAATTTGCCGAATGGTTTTTGGGCACGGACCGTTGCAAGGAAGCTGACGCCAACGGCGTCCGCTTAGTCTTGGAAGTTTCTAAAAACGTCCAGTCCCCTTCGGATATCCAATTTGATGATGAGCCTTCGTTGGAAGACAGATTGAAGCGTGTGCTCGGAGTACTGGACCAACGCCTTCGAGAATCGTCTCGCCGAGAAGCCCAATCGAGCACCAACACGTTGTACGGTGGTAGGGAAGAGAACAGCCCGACGCTTGACCACGGTCCCGATCTGAACCATCCGAGCCCCACGGCCAGTAATGACCCTAGTGACGATATGCTCCCGCAATCAAGCATTCCTCCGAGCTTGTGCGATACTGTTGATCGCGAGCTTCAGAAACATTGGAAACCCGCAAAGATTCCGGATACCTCTCGCACTCCACGTCGCCGTCAAACCGCTCGTCCCTTTGAAAGGTCCCTTCCAGAAGACTTAGTGTGATATATGGGACCAGGCCTTTGTCATAATACTGTTTGTATAATCAACCCAATGTACCGTTCTATAGCGGGTTGCAGAGGTGTCGCATTTGTCCCATAAACACGGAAGTGACGGAAAGTAGCTAAGTCGATGACGCGTTTATACGCGAATAAGAATGTGTCAACTGTTGTTAGGCATAGCCGAGAAGCTCTGGTTGAGCAATACGCAACCGAGCTGTCCCGATAGAGTGTACTTAATTACAGAGCCGAACAGTACCCCTGCCATACCTTAAAATAGTCCGAAAACCTAGACGACGTCAGCGTTCCAACATTTATCAGATATATCGATTTAAATCAGTTACCATGTTTGATTCTACGAGACGCCCGAGATAAAAATAGCACCTAAGGTACAGGCCGTTAGATCACTTATCCCAAACTAAGTTTTTACCTTTCAAAGATACCGAGTCTACGTCACTTGAAAAATACAGAGGCCATTTTCCATTGATTTTCTCAGATTCCTTAGCTGTGGTCACCGTCGAACTACCCTAAAGTTATACGCTTGGGGCAACTCACCTGTCTCTTGATGATCACACGCTGGATGCGTCGTTCAGAACAGAATAATATGCTACCTTATGTGTGCTATTCTTATTTAAATACTACGTACGGTTCGATGATGGCACCAACTTACGCAGCAACATACCACTCAACCCGAGTCATGAAATCTAAAGTCAACTTGCCCTAAGAGGACTGCGGGGCCACGGTGGGTAGTGCGAGATGAGTTGCTCATATACAACGTACGTTCAAATAGATTATCTATGGGTTTCCTCGGGGCTCGTGTATGTTCGAAGCGCAGGGTCATAAATACGTGATTCAGCCAACCCCAAAGGAGTGCATAACCGCATGCTTAAGCCTCTTAGCCCCGGGGGACTATGCCGCCCTATTATATACCTACTTGCCTGGTAAGCGGCCCATAAAGGTTTTACGTCCCAGGCAGCTAGGGTGTCAGTGAGAGCCTGACTCGCAGCGCTCCTGGCCGAAAATAGATACGCGTGCCAGTCTCACATCATTGCTCTAACCCGATTCTGATGTGGTATCGCGCACGTTCGTGCGGGTACGGAGCCAAGCCTCAAGCTGTGTTATACCTTCTTGGTGATCACTACCTTGACATTGCTGAAGCAGCAGCCATGCACGTCAAGAAACGTTCTCGTGTGAGTCATTCTGAGGAAAAACCACAAACGTGTGTACTGCATGGGGACCAGAGCTCACGAGAACCTAGCTATAGCGGATGTTCTATAAATTTAACAGGGCAGGGAAATCCAGCTATACGGAGTGCAATGCTGTGCGCGAGTGGTCCGAAGGTACATCCTGATACAATTATCCTTCATGACTTGGGCTGCCAAGAACAGCACCAACAGGCTCTTTTATTGTTATATCACCCTCTGAAGGTGCATACACCCCATCTCTCTCTTGATGTTTCTCCTCCTCTTTCTGTACATCGTGTTCTGGCTCCCCCCCAGTAATCCAGCCCCTCTGGTGGGAGCAAGTGACTGGGAATACCTCTCTAGGCGAGCTGAGCTACCAGACGATATCCAACTACCCGATCGCCTTCGTAGCGTCCAGGACATTGTCTGGAGCTGTCTGGCTACAATCTTTGCCTGTACCTGGGTCGCTGTCCACCCTAACATTCCCGGTCCTAAGGAATCACAGTGGGCGCGATTTCGACGGCGTTTTTCCACCATGTTCTACGCCATGGTTGCCCCGGAGATAATGACCTTATGGGCCATGAGGCAGAGATATGCGGCTGCAAGAATAAAGAGGATGTACAACCAGAAGTATCACGGAAATGGTAAGACAACCCGTTTATTGTGAGGAATGATCGTGATACTCACTATGCCATAAAGTCAGGACTTATGAATCAAGCTGGGGAAAGCTCTCCCATGCTGTGAAGAACTGGTTCCGCAGCCCAAATGAGGAAGAGGAAAAGCTATGGACCCTCGCCCATGCATTTTTCATCCAAATGGGCGGCTTTCTATTTGTTGAAGAGGGAAAACCTCCCTTCGTGGTTACCTTCCACCAATTGCAGGAACTAATCGACGACAACATCATCGATCTCCCTTGCGCGACAGAAGACGATATCTTTGACAAGAGCAAAGGCGACCTCCTCACAAAACTCCTTGTCGTGCTCCAAACCGCTTGGTTCATAACCCATTGTATTGTACGTTGGGGGGCTGGTCTAACCGTGACGGCGCTCGAAGTCGTGACTCTAGCCTTTGCGATCTTAAATATCGTCACCTATTCCCTCTGGTGGCAGAAGCCGCAGAATGTGCAAACAGCGTTCCACATCACAAGGAAAGGGGATGCTCCTCCTTTGCCGATAGCACAACAGGAAGCAAAGAAGAACTGGATAGAGAGGAAGGTTGAGGAAGGAGGTGAAGGGGTCGAGGGCTGGATGCCCTGGATGGTCCTGGTCACTTTCCTCGTCCCTTTCAAACTTCTTCGGGGATTATTCGCCCCTCTCGGGAAGATGGCGACCGATGACCAAGTACCGGCTGGGGCGAATCGGGTGCCCGAGTATTACGCCGACCACGATATCACGGAAGACTTGAGGGCCACTGTCTTTCCATCACTGATCATGAGCGTCATCTTCGGCGCCATCCACCTTGCTGCTTGGAATGATTTGGGGGGCACGAAACAACAGCACACGGAACAACTTCTTTGGAGGATATCAGCCGTTATTATTGCAGTTGAGCCGCTGCCAGCGACAATAGGTACTGGCATGTATCGGTTGGCCAAGGGAGGTCCTGTTGGGGTGGCTCTCATGAAGCTTATGGGTGCGGTTTCGATGTCCCTTGGAAGCGTCGCTTTCGTCTGCCTTCCGATATATATCGTAGCACGCCTGACGTTGCTCTTTCTTGCCTTCACAACTCTCCGCGATCTCCCTTCAGACGCCTTGGTTGATATTGCATGGTCTTCGTTCGTCCCTCATATTTGATATTCTTAGATAAACTCTACTATCCGTTTACTTGGCTCTTTATTTCTCATGAATTTTTAGCAGACATTGTACTTGTATATCCAGTGACGTTTTACTACAAATCTTCCCTAGCCAACCATCGTTGTACCATTGCCAAAGCTTCTTTTGGTTTATCATGAGGAACCTAACATCCCATCAGCTGAAGTCCCGCATACAGAACAAGAATCATGTACCATATGACCTGCCCCCTCGATCGTAGCGAAGGTAAGCCCCTTTGCACTCCTCGTCAGTCCTGCC
Source organism: Chlorophyllum brunneum (assembly GCA_963576785.1). Lineage (NCBI taxonomy): Eukaryota > Fungi > Basidiomycota > Agaricomycetes > Agaricales > Agaricaceae > Chlorophyllum > Chlorophyllum brunneum. Next base: position 3,767,363 of record OY756140.1, on the reverse strand, counting down.
TTCTTCCCATCAAGCAACCAATTCCGCTTTTCAGCCACGCCAAACTCGTTTTTCCCACTCCAGTCCATAGCCAACATCCAACGTTCGTTCCCGACATGGTTACAGATCCAATCATACGACCCCACGTAGACAAGAACACGAGTCCCACGTTCGAGAAGAGCGGCTACATAGTCTGTGGTAGGGTGTAGAATATCTCCAGCGGTGCCGAATTGGGCGTGGACGAATTGGTTGCAAGAAGTAAAGTTTCCTTTAACGGCTTTGTCAACTCCCAGCATGGCGCGGTTAGTTTTGTCGCTAAGGAAGTTCTGGATGTGACTGTTGGAGAGGGGTACATCAATTCTTCGAACAGAAAGTCCGATGTGATCACTACTAACACAGTTTGAGGGTAGCAAAGTGTATCTGCTACACTGCCTTCGCATGGCTTACTAATGTCATATGGATTTTTGCCTAGCCACGGAACCAACTCAGTAGAGCTAGAGACTTATAATAGAATAGATAATTACCCGTCAGGTGAAAAGGTGTTGTATATATACTTGCGCAATAATTGTAGGCCGTGGAGCAGTCAATACTGTCAAAGTGGTCAACACACGCTTTTCTCATCCACCGTTCGCATCTGTCCATCTAGGAAGCATCATCATGATATTCCGGGCAGCCCTAAGGCAGTTGAAAGCGGAAGGAACCCACGATATGTTTCATGCCAACGCAAGAGGAAATGCCGACAAATGGTTCAGCCGAGGCAAACGTGCATTGCATATCATAATACGACAGTGTCATCTTGAAAGCGTCTGTCATGCCATTTCCTTAATCCCAAATGCGTCATTAGGATCCTTGATGAGGTTTTCAATACGGCTTACCGATCATCACAGATGTCAAGTTGATCTGTGTCAAACCGGCTTCGACTCTGAGCGCGTTTTGATCATATACCGCAGAGGCGAAGAGGGGTAAATAACGGCCCTGATTGTCGGTAAGAAGAGGTTCTTGTTCATGCGTGCAAAGATGAGATCACTCACACCATAGGATTCACCAGCCATATGGAAACTTCGACCTTTGAATTGCGAGAAATTGTCGAAGAAGATCGAAATAAATGCTGCGATATCGACTGCTGCATCTTCCGACGTGAACTAAATTATTCGTTCGAAATAATTGCCTTGGGGTTTTGAACGGAAAAGTATCACGGAACATACCACGGTTTCACCAAAATCAGCGTAAGAGAAACCGACACCGATAGGCTGATCAATGAAGAAAATATTGGCATTCGTGTTCCACGACTCCGGATGGAATTTTGGTCCTTCTTCGTCGGTGATCCTGCAAGGACCTTGAATGTCGTTGAATGGATTTCAACATGGGTTGGTGAGATAGGGAGTTACCTAGCTCGAAGAAAAGTCCGAGAGAAGACGAGCATCCGGGCCCACCATTTGTCCAAAGAATAACATCATCTTTATCAGGATCATTCCTACTTTCGAAGAAATAGAAGAAGAGGTGTCGGGCCTGGATATCGATGTAGCCTGTATAACCGCTAAAGAGTGAAAGTCGTGTGACTAATCTGCTGAGTTGAGTGGAAAATGAGAGTGCACTTGACAGTATCGTCACAGAATTTGGTTTTCTTAACTCGCACACTATGTTTTGGATGGAGAGGATGGGAGAGTACAGCCCACTCTGTGTGTGGCAAGGCTGATAACGATGAGAATGGCGGGGAGAATAGCCCAGCATCATACTGTTCATTAGCAAAGCTTAACGGGACTTGAGGTGAGGTTTGATGAGGAAAGACATTTGCAACAACGGATTGTAGCCCACAGAAGGCAACAACGACCAGGCCAAGAGGTTTGAACATGGTGGACTGGGAGACCACGATGGGAGAAGCTAGTTAGATAATGTTATAGAGATATGTCAGGAATAGGAATCGAGATTCACAAGGAATTTTCGCCATGTGGTCAGCGGTGGTGGGATTTGCATGGTTCTGGTCACAATTACCCATTCTAAAAATAGTCTTCACCAGTTGTGTGGGACATTGAACAAGGACAGAGAAGCGTGTGTATAGTGCTGCAAATGCAGGTGCCTAGGAAGAGCAGTCGAGAGATAGAAGACAAATATTTGTTACACACGGTGAATGAAGCAAAAAATAGGTGCTCAAACGAGGCAGCCACAGACACCCCCATTGAAGTGACCAAGCCTCTGAAAAAATGATTTAGTAACACTGTTTGTCTACAATACTCTGAAAGCACTCCATCGCAGTCGCTTCGAGGAATACAATTGCCAATAACACCGGATCCGCCTTCGTTAGTCTAAAGAGCGAGAAGTTATAAAAATGGATATCGACAGATCGAGTGCAAGGCCTACGGCAGTGGTGCAGCAAACCTTATCGCCACAAGGACTGTTATCGGTGCAAGATTGGGCGATGGTGTTGGCGACGCCGAGGGAGAGGATCGTGAAAAAGATCAACTTGGCGTTCCTAGACAACAGCCGAGTTAGTCTTCTGCGAGTATGTGTTGGGTGATCAAGGAGAGCTCACATATTTATTGAGCTGGAAGTTCTTGTTGTGAATGAAGGTGCAATGCGGACTCGTCTGCCTTTTATGCAGCGCGAGAGGCAGCTCCTAAATGAGAGTGGATACATTGCCGAAGCCCGGAACACCGTCCCTGTGTGTCGGATGTCGTCGGGGTTGGGCCATTAACAGTCCTTTTCGCCGATACTGAATGGATGGAATAAGTAATTCTGCGTTAGTATCGAATATTGGAGCGAACCACGAGTTAAGATGTATCATAGGTTTGTGTCCGGGATAAAACGTTATACATTTCTGAGGTTCTTGGGTCTAAAGGCTGATGATGCGTGAATTCGAAACGAATTCGGAAGTTATGCAGATCCTAGCGCGCCCAGATTGACTGGCGCTTTTATTTTATTTTATGGTAGTGCTCGATGTTCATGGGGAACCACTTCTGGCGAGAGCTGTGATTTGATTATGTCATCGAAGGTGATTCCCGGAAGGTTCCCACGCAGGTGGGCTATTACTCACCTGCTCTCCACTACCATTCGCGATCCCCGACAGCCATGGGCAATGATGGAGGAAGCATTCCAGACCGTCGCGACCTAGTCAAGACCAGACCAAAGGTGCGGCTATAGCTTCATGTTCACCGATATGTTCTGACTTAATGTTTTCAGGCTGAACAAGCTGACAAGGCGAACCAAACTCGAGCCCGATGGCTGTTTTGTGCGTTGTCCAAGGTACGTTTGCGATATCCACTAGTACGACTCGTGTTGACGAATGTCAACTTTAGCGCAAGTTGCAGGAGCCAGTCGTCGCATGTGCGCTCGGGAAATTATACAACAAGGACTCGATAATAGAGTACTTATTGGACAAGTCAGCCTATGGGGATGGGGGGACAATATGTGGGCATATCAGATCTCTGAAGGTATGGTTGATCATATATCTCATCTACACGTCTCAGACTCACAGTCACTTGTTTATAGGACGTCAAACAATTGACACTATCACCGAACACCACACCAAAGCAGTCGGGGGATGACTCATCAGACCGAGCTCAATTCGTCTGTCCGTTGAGTATGAAAGAAATGAACGGTTCACAACCCTTCATCTACATCTCGACTTGTGGATGTGTCTTTTCGCTTGCTGGTTTTAAGACCATGGCAGATGCAGCTACCGGTTCACCCAAGGGGGGTGAAGAAAAGTCTTTAAGTCTTTGTCCTCAGTGCCAGAAGAAGTACTCTCGGACAGAGGACGTCATCACTCTCAATCCTTCACCCCAGGAAGAGGAGCGATTACGAGAGAGAATGGATCACCAGAGATCAATCGAGCCTCCGAAAAAGTCCAAAAAGCGAAAGAATGCCTCATCAGAGGAAGAACCACCGAAGAAGAAACGCGAGCCATCGTCGCAGCCATTAATCAACTCTACTGTCGCTACAAGTAAAGCTGTTGCTAGCGACCTTGCGATGGAGGAAGCTAGGAGGAAGGCTACGATGAGTGACACGTTGAAGACGTTGTATTCAGACGGAAAACCGAGGAAGGAAACATTCATGACCATGGGCACCTTTACGAGAGTAAGTTTTGTGATTCTTGTATCAATGACCCTCAGCTAATAAATGTCGCCCTAGTACGCTTGATTTCCACCACTGTATTATCCTGTATTCTTGCGTAATATATCAGTCCAGGCCACTCGATACCCGAGTGAGTCTGTTAGAGGGACGTAATCCGTTGTTTTACCTCATAACTCGATAGGCAAGCTGCGAATTCTGGATAACACGTGAACTATCCTCGATAAATCGTACGGACGACAAAAGCACAAATTTTCTTCAGGCTACTACATTTCGAATCCCAATGTGAACCTGAAACCGGCGTCACACTGGGGAATTGACGTTCGAGGCCAGATGCGCTCAGCGAAAAGTGTATTGACATGGTTACAAGCGTCGATACAATAACGTTCATCTACGTAGACTCGTAGTGGATCACGTATAGAATAATATAAAGGTCCATCATGACGGAGGAGCAACTTATTCACGATCCCAAGCCAAAATCAACACTAACAACAAAGGAACTCTGAGGCCCTAGTATTCCAGTAGCATCAGTCAAGACTTTCCGAAAACCAAAAAAAAAAAAAACTCACATCTCGGTCTAAATGGCCTCTGCCCCTTTTCCACACTCTCTTGATACAAATCCTCATTAATCTCTTGATTCCCATCATAATCCTTCGCAACCGATCCACCACGAGTTATTTGTACTTCCCAATTCAACCAAAGCGCAGTGGAAGTCATCTGCAAACAGCTAACCCAATATAATGCGTCCGCGTTGTTTAGTGTTGTGACTCTTTGAATATGAACTTGTGGAGGTGTTTCGAAATCGTCTGGGGCTGCGAATGTTGGATGGATGATGTAAAGACCGAAATGCTATTAAAGAGATTGTGTTATTGTGAGGTGATGTGAAGGAGAGGAGGAAGCGTACAGTGACAACTGCGATTCTGTCCTGTTCGTAAGCGAGGTAAACTGATTCCACACGAGCATTCAATTGGATGTCAATCATGATCTCATGGACGTTTTTAACACGACCGTCGATGATTCTCTCAAAGTAGGGTACGATGAGTAAACGTGACCATTGAGCCAGAATCGCTAGGTGTTGTCCACAAGGTGAAACATGTACTACGTACGAGATAGATTCAGTACAGTGAGTAAACTTTTTACGAGGATGGCACTTACCTGCCAAGCAGCGTCGTCTTTGGTGATTTGGAGGACGAAGGTGTGACACATCCGTCTTGTGCTTCACAACCACTTTATCTGGATTCCTCCATAAACCGGGGACGGGGCGTATTTGTTTATCACACCGTCTCCGTCTCCTCCCCGTAACTTCATCAGCAACGTAATTCGTAATTCCACCGCCACCACCACCATCACCATCATCTTCATCTTGTTCTTCATCCTCATCTTCCACTCGACCAACATATTCACCCTGTGCAAAATGCGCAAAAGGACCAATATCAACTTCATCGAGATGCGCCAAGTAATTTGCCCTCGAAACAGCCCTGCGAGATTTCCAATCCCGAAAATTGTGTGGTAATTCTTCTTCCTCGGCATATCCGACATGGAAAAACCATCTTCCTCTATGTTCAAGATCGGAATGTACCAATGCCAATGCGCAATTTGCAGTTCCCGTATTTGGCTCGTTAGAGTTTGTCGTGGATCCTTGTTCAATGGAAGCGGAAGGGGCATGACGTCGGAATACTTTTACAGGTTCTGCCCCACAAACGAAAGCATACTTTTCGTTCAAGTCGACGTAACCAATGTCACCAAGAATACCAGCCGTTGTTAAAGGAGCTGGAGAAGGGTCTTCCCCGGGTGGGAGAGGCATCTGCATCTGAACATCATTTATACGTTCCACCAACCTCCCGGTCCGAACATCCCAGAAAAATAAATGATTCGTCGCGGCCGATAACAACGTAGGATAAGCCAACCGAAAGGCTCTTGTCAGTATATTATCCGGAGGACGAAGAAGCGCATGTGGAACAAATCTGATTCGGTTCCCAGTGGAATAAATGTGTTCTGGATCGAGCTGAGATAAGTCTGGTTGGGATTCCATTATGACGTCGTATGCGGGGGGAGCACGTATATCAGGATCATCGCTGACGAGTCTCCAAACCTCTTTCATATTGCCTGCACGATCGAAGACGAGGAAACCTTTTTCGTATTCACAGTGTGCATGTTGACGGATATGATGCTATAACACTGGTAAAAAAACGAATTGTACAAAGATAGATGATACTGGGTTACGTACAGAGTCCATACCCCAGATCGGTGTTCCGTCGGATATATCTGCGACTATAAGCCTGCCGGGTCCCACATCATGGGGCTGCCCATGAGTGGTGATAAAGAAACCTCGATGTTCATCGACTTTGATGCGGTGCACATCAGGATAGTATGGAGGACCATGATGGAGGCTTTTGGTACGAGATGGCCCTTTTCCGAGCCAACTCGATTGAACATCACAGGCGCGGCGGCCTCAGAGTTCGTTCAGACAACACGATTACTGCAAGAGAGCCAACTTACAAAGCTCCTTCCAAGTTTTTGCTTCACCTAGGAAACGTCTCGACAAAAGACCAAGCGATAGAACTTCCGAGAAAAGTATTTGATCATGAGGAATCAAACGGAGACTCGGATGAGCTGCCGCTTGGCGGTAAACGGTGGATTCGTTCTCATCGATGAAAACCTTGAAAGCTTTGCTAGTGCAACTACAAGTAGCCAAGTCGGAAAGCGAAAAGGGTTTGAGAATTGATAGTAGCAATTCAGGAGGAAGACTGAGGAGCATGATGGATGAGGACAAGATGGAGTAAACATCAGCATTGGCAACGTGATCATTATGTCATACTATTTTCACAGGGCTGAATTCAGAAACTTGAGCAACTCCTCGCGTTTGGCATCTCGTTCCTCGTCGCCTTTGTCCTTCTTCACCTTCAGCTTGATCTAATCGTCATCAGTACACCTAAAAGGTACGGGATCCGCATGTTCTTGCCTTTTTACCCGTCAAAACACTTCGTTTAGCATCGCTTTTCTCCTTGCGGGACCGGTGCTTGCGACTTTTCCGGTCTTTTCTTTCTGTGTCGTCTATAGATCGTGACCTAGAACGTGTCCTTCGTCGTTTGCGTGTATGAGAGTGACGATATGAATCCCTTGAGGAACTGCGGGAGGACAATGACCGATCTGAGTGAGCCTTCGAGAATGTCGAGTTCGACCGGGAAGGAGACCGTCCACGTCGTTCGCTCTCATGCCTAGATCGAGTTCTCCTATCTTCGGATGGTACTTCTACGTCCTGGGCTCTAGTATCCCTCGCCCGGTGGTAGCCGTCTTCATCACGGGGGCTGCGCCGACTCGAATGGCTACTGGTGTACTCTCTGTCTCTCCGATGATGTGATTTGTGGGAAGAAGCGTAATCGGAGACTCGCTCCCGGTGGGAGTGATTCTCCTGTGGTCTGCGAGAATTTGATTCCTCCTTGTCATAGACGCTCCTTCCTCTCCCACGGTGCGTATCACCGGAGTATGCCTAGTTATTACCGCAGGATCCAGTCCCTTCAGAGTTCAGGAGGATGGATAGATTAACCAAGACATCAACGTACAGGTCCAATGTCGTGGTGATGTCGAGAACTCTGTGTTTCTTTCTTCACGAAATCTGCTCTGTAATCCGCCAGGGCGTCTCTCCTGGTCTATAAATTACAAGTTTCATCAAACAATCGCTCAAGTCAATAGCATATACTCACCTCCTCCCTCCTGGAGGAACTGCGGTCGTGGTCCTCTAAATCTGAATCTGTGTCCCTATGTCTTCTTTTACCATTGGCTTTACGGTCAACCATTCATCAATAACATGTGTTCAGGTGTGCATATATGCGTGTCCCAAGCGTTGAGGAGCATGTCGATGAGGGTATGAGTCTTCAGCATGCAACGATAAAGAAAAATAATATTCACCATGGCTATGATAGTCGCTGTGTTTCTCCCTGCTTTTGGAGGCGTGGCTGCTACTCATGGAGGGAAGAGTAAACGTTGGCCGTCGTGCTACGCGCGTGCACGAATCAGGATACCAGAATTCTTTCTGACTTTAAATTTTAAATGTCCGCGATTTCTTCGGCATTTTCTTCCCACCCTCTCTTGCACTCATGGACCAGACAAAAACAACAAAAAAAGAAACAGGCAAAGAAAATCATGATATGAACGTTCTTGAGCCAATTAAAAATCGCTTTTTCTTGCTTGGCTCATAAGCTTGGATGAATCCAGAACATGTCCTCCTATTCTGGTACATCACTTCGATCCCGTTCGTTGTCTGACAGCGGCAGAATATTTACTTAGGTCTTCCAAACGTACCACCCACCGGACCAACATCAATCTCTGTGGCAACTGCCTTTCGCTTTTGGTTCTTTTCGTCTCTACCGAAATCCCTGACTAATTGAGGACGGTGAGATAGAGTGAATACGACGTTTGAGAGAAACTCTCACAGGGGAGTTGCCGCCGAGCTAAGTACGTACCCTCTACTATATTTATCAATCAACCCGTTCTCAAGCCACGATTGGTCCAGCTGTAGAAGCCAATGATACGAAGCCTTGATCAATCACATCGAATCCCAGAACTCTCCACCACATCACAAACACAATGCGACCAAATCAACACCACGGATTTGGTACAGACTAAGGATACCCAAAATTCCTGATTCTCGAGCCTTCCATTTCTTATCCCCCCAGCTACCATGGGACCACTACCGCTGGCCGAATCCCGACTATGTGCCCTCTTTACCGAGTCCATTCTCTATGGATTCTACATGATCACTTATAGCTTCACGGCTCAACACCTTCATTTCTCACATTACAGACTGAAACGGTTCGATGAGCTGAAGATCCCTGTGGTAGCTGGGACAATAACCCTTTTCTTCATGATCACTGGTAACCTCTGCTTGGGCTTTTACCGGAGTCTTCGAGCCTTTGTTTTTTTTCCATTTCCGAATGGTCCACAGTTGGAGTATACCAATGTTTCTGGATGGCTCAACGTCGCCGAGGCAAGTAGTTTATAAATAGTTTATAGCTGTTGAGTGACTCATTTGCACTATTAGACATCATTTATCCTAGTTGGTACAATAGCTAGTCACTGGGTGCTCGTACGTCTTACAAATTTGACCTCGACTGAGCTGATCTACATGATGAACGACGTCACTCAATAGATCCACCGCTGTTGGGTAATATGGAACCGGAGTTGGAGAGCAATATCAATATCAACAATCCTATGGCTCGGTTGTCTCTTCTGTACAATCCGAATCATCATTCTGGAAGCATCATTCCAAGGTAAACCCGGCGTATTCAACTCAACTGAAATTCTACCATACGGTACGAGCTTCTGGGCAGCATCAATATTAATCAACATTTCCACTACCTGTAATCAACGCCATCCCATCTTTTCAAAAAAAAGCAACCCACTGATGCGTTTTTCCTTCAAGTTTTAACAATTTACCGAATATATCTCATCGAGGAAGCCAACAAAGAATCGGGCTTACATCCTACCGCCCAAAGTCATGAGTTTCCACAAAGTACCATACACTACATCATCTGCATCACTGTCGAATCTGGTCTCCTCAACACCTTATCGGCCATCGGAACATTAGTAACCTACGTCATACAAAGTAATTCGGTTTATATCCTAACTGCCATTGTAAGTATGCCAAATCTCGAATTATACATGTGATCTGATTCAGTATTCTGCAGGAACTTCCAATGGCGGGCATTGCTTGCAACCTGATCATACTGAGGGGCAACCGGCGCACGAAACGGCTACTGAAACTCAAGATGAAAGAAGAAGGATCTAGATCGTACCCCCTCAGCGTACCAGATAGCATTATAAGTTCCTTTGGGCCTGCCACAGGGTCCACGATCCATCGCACGGTAGATACAAACCCATCTGCTCCAATTGGACATCAGACCTGCTCCAGAGGAAGGATAGAAGAAATACCCTACCCCTAGTTTTGAGCGCAACAGGGACTATTATTACGAACCATAGAATGGAGCTACAAAGGACAATAGATACATGTACGAGGCTATGGAGTAATGTCCGTTTCTACAGGGGTATAATATAAATAATACTGGCCCCACTCATGCATTAATATCCCATTCAACATGCGTGCCAAGGTCAAGCATGCTACTATAGAAATTCTTTTCTCCCCACTCCTGTACCCGCTCGAACTTCCTACAAGTATGGACAATATCATCCCTCTGATCACCAACACCGAGAGTCTCATTCCATTGCCATACAACAGGCGTGATATCAGAGAAGCACATCAAACTTTGACGAATAGCTCCAATGCAGTGGCGAAGGTGGACCTTTGATAGCTGTGCCATCTCGGGGTAGTCGTCCGGATGGATGACCTGTCTGAGTACGTCCTGACACAAGGTTAGCAGCAAGCGAAAGAAATGCACAGAGACATACTAGACAATGTAGCTGATGAAATACATCCAACGAAGTCAAGAACCACCCTTCAAGTTCAGGAATGGACCATGTAGCATTAGGCATCTTCCTAGCGACTGATGCTGGGACTTTCGAACCCGCCCCTTGAAAAAGTTCAAGTCAGCCTGACGGTACGGTTCTGAAAGCTCACTAGAGCAACTTACACTTGTGCAATCCCTCCCAAGCCTCGTCCACCTCAGATGACGGTGGCTGTTCATAAATCGGAAGCTCATACGCAAGGCCTCTTGTGAATTTCCGTACTTCGTATTCAATATAATCCTCCGCTGGCGCTGTTCGTCATTTTATGAGCCCTATGGTGACTATACAGCATGTGGAAATGCTTACAATACGTAAGCTGTGCAAAGGGAGTCGATATTATGCGCTGGGATGCGTTGCGTGTGTAGAGTAGGTATCCGTTCAGTAATATGGACGCGACGAAGAGGACGACAAAAGTGCAACGAAGGAAGGCGTTTCTTCTCGGTGTTCGTGGAGGAGCCAGTTCTACGTCCAACCCTTGGTCATGCGTTGCCAAGGGAGTGTACTCGGGACCAACCATCCGCGAAGTCGAGGACCAAATCATGTATGTTCGCCTGCCGATATAATCACCAAAGGAAAAAAGGAAGCGGAAGCGACCAGGCTTGACCGGGGGTTATATGGACGATACTGTGGGTGTCAGGTTACAAGCTGTACTTGTTCCACACGGTCGGATCGACGGGTCGGCCAACGGGAAGAATGCGGTGTCCATGTTTCATCATTAACGCTAGTGATGATCAAGGTAATATGTATGAGCCAGTGACTCCCATTACCACAGTACACCTCCGAAAATAGTCCGCCTGGGCGCAAAGTACCCCATTGGTTTGCGGCGGGAGCGTAGAGTGGGAGACAACCTCGTCGTCAAACGTGGGGTCAGCAAGAGCTGTCTTGACCTGGGCCCATCAACTTCACACGCAACGCGAGGCGCCCATATACAACCCCAACTGATCCCCGCGCTTCGGAATAGCCCCAGTTTGGCATCCGAATATAAAAAGAAAGGGTGCTTTACTTATTGTTTCATCATTATTGAGGAACTATCATACATCTCCTCGTCTAATATCAAGGGCAACCCTGTAAACGCACCATCTGCTATGGAATTATGGAATGGATACTCAGGTCTGATTGGTTTCCCAGCGCTGAAATGACATCACTGAATATGACAAGATGCCTCCTCGTGCTAGCCTAGCACTACAATGGAACTCTCAAACTAAACTCTTGTCACTTGAAACTTTGAACGCTCCCGACGAAATATTAATGCACGGTGTGACATTGATTTGTGTTGTGGAGGATCCCTGGGAGGCCCAGTCCCAGCTAACGACGCTGAGAGATGGAACCTGAGCCCTAGCTCGCTCTCGGGTCAACCCAAGAGCTACCCGAGCTGTAATTATTGTGGGAGCGATTCCCTGTCATCGATTGTCAACCCGAAGCACTGACCGTGGTGGACGAAGCATACCGTGATAGGAATAAGAATTGCCTGGGCATAACCCTGACTAAAGTCTTTCCTCGCAAAAAAAGGAAGAAACATGAGCAGAGCGACAGCGTACAAAGCAGCAGACTCGCTAATAACTTCTATGACGCCCTTGTAACGGTTCATCGACAAGGTTCGGCGGGATATTGCTATGATTTTGAAGATAATGAGAAGTGTTGAGAACACTGTGCTGGCCAAGGAGAGAGAAAAATAAACGATTCCAGGGTCTGTGAATTTTGTTCGATTAGAGGGAGAGTAGAGTCCATCGTGGGGTTTGATTTGGTGCATCAGACTGAGCACACAGAATACTATTTCGGAGCGTTAATTACAGGCCCAGCAAAGTCATTTCTGACTTACCTGTGCCGACAATGGTTGTCAGCAGGGGAAGAACGGGTGCTCTCCAATCATGGTCCCAAACGACCCAACACCGCCATATCTATGCGCATTGAGTTCACGGCCGAGACAAAATTATGGGCCCAGGGCAGGTACTCACCAACACGCAGTCGGCTATTAGTGTCATCAAGGACAATGAAAGAGTTGACAAGACAATAGACCATCTCGGCTGATTTAACAAGGACTGGAGGATCGTTTCCGTTGTTGCACCTTCCAACACGAATGACCGCCTGATCATGTCCCATCGACAAGCCAAGTGAACGATAGATAGGACATAAAGTGACATGATGATAGACAACATATATCTGCAGCCTGTATAGCGTCTGGTATGATCTCCGGAAACTGTAAAGCATGGTATGAGTGTGCATGATTATAGGCGTCTCGAGTGACTGCCTACATAAGAGCCAAAGCGTGAATACGAAAATCATAGTATAAATCCCTAAGCACTCGTCAGCAACAGACAAGAGTCTTGATAAAGAGACCTACCATTGGCAAAGCTCTCTAGAAGAGTCATACCAAGCCCAATATCTCGAACCGCGAAGGAAAGTTCTGAGGCAGATTGTGTCTGAGCCATTCTAGCAAAGGATTCTTTGCGCCGGTATCGTTGAAATACAATGAGTGAGATAACTGCGCTTCTTCATGTCATGCGACTCCAAGTAAGAAGTCAATCATATGACAAATGGTTCTGCGATATGAAAACAATGGTAGCGCCCATTTCGGATGTTACTAGGGAACCATCGTCCGCACGCACCCCATAAACCACCGACGTATGTGCTTCACCTTGACACCAGAAGCTGATTTTCTTCTCGCAAGATCCCATTCTCGTCAATATCCTTTGATGCAATGTCGGACAGTTGATGACCGGATCAGCCTCGAGGCTAACCTATTGTCATATCGTAGGTTCTTTGAATACATTCAGGCATCGGGGACTAATTAACTACCGCTGACCATACCTCTTCGGGTGGATGAAACAATGCTGAATTTGATGTATAGTATTTGGGCGTTAAATCGAAGGGCTGTTATATTGCAGTGTATGCGCATGATACTCATCTTCGGTTCCGGAGCAAGCTGTGCGATAAGTATCGGGGCTATGCACATCAGTGATAGGTACACTTGAGACCAACGCATCCACACACCGGGGTCCCTTGAGCGCTTGAGAACCTGATCCGTTTTACAAATCAATCCAATAATTGGGGTAACGTTGGTTTTCTGCTAAACCGAAATCCACGATCATGGCCCCCTCGTTGTCCTACTCATACCAAGCTCTCTTGAAGGCCGATGATACGGAAGAAGGCATCAAGCCTGACCCATATCAAATCCTTCATCAGAAAAATCGGCGTTGTTTCTCTCTCATTCTAGCGTTGACTGTATCTGCAGTCGTAAACTTGTTCTTTGCAGTATGGTGGTTACAATGTCAAGGGCATGGATGTTCTTTTTACCCACAACTCACACAAAGTAAGTGTCGGGGAAGATAATCTACAGTCTTGTTTACTGAGGCCTATTCGCAGCACCCGCAGGAGACGCGCTATCCTACAAAACCATGAGTTTCAGTCGCGGTCTGGAAGAAGAATCGATATACGAAAGAGATCCTTCTCCCACAGTCAATGCGGCCTGGAGAGCCCTCTACGAATGTGAGTTTAGGCCATCTTCCAGAACAAACTATCAAATTTACATGATCAGTTTCAAACTCAACCTTACCAGGACAAGACAGAATACCATCCTTCAAGGAATCCTTAGAGTTCATCAAACAAAAAGGAACTCGGATACGTTTACTCGACGTCTTTCATCAACTTCACTGCTTGGTATGAATCCCCTTTTCCCCCACAGTCCCCAATTGGATTTCTGACTTATTTCAGGATACAATCAGACAAGCATTCTATCCCGAATATTACGCCACTCACCATATTGATTCAGGTCATGTCATGCACTGCATCAATTCCATACGACAATCCTTGATGTGCATGGCTGACATTAGCGTCGTCGAATGGGAATGGGATCAAAACTTGGACATATTAATCGAAAAAGGGGGGAATATGCACACGTGTCGGGATTTCGAGAAGATAAGGGAATGGGCTTCGCAATATCATTATGATCGACAATTCATCACGGAAGTATAGGCTGTACAATATACATGATAGTGATCTTGTGTATGATCCATTTGTTGAGTTCTACTCTCTTTATGACATACCCCTTGATCTTGTTCGTTTCGGAGTTTCAGTCGAGTTGGGACGTTGGGCGATTTACATTTACGAGATATTGAACAATAGAGATCGTGTTACAGATATTTATTTAAGCAGCAGGGTCATGTCCTGCTTTGTTCATACTTATATCTTGGAACCGAATGCCAGAAGTAAACTCACAGACCAGCTCCCTTCCATCCTGTTTGTATAAAGGAGCTTCCTCGAAACCTGGTTCAGTAAACCACCCTACATCCACAACTGAAACCCCACTAATTCTACTATAAATCATGAAATCGAGCAACTACTACCTCCTTACAATCATCCTCGCATTTACCCATTCTGTGGTCTCCTCACCATTACCAACGCCACCCAGTAAGTCTAAATCCCCCACACCCCCACCAATTCCTTTCGAGGGATTGGCCTTTACCGATGTGTACACAGAATACGTTCCTACGAGTTGTACAACGTCCACGCCAAGACCGACCCCAACCGAGCTACACTGGGGATGGATTTTCAGAAATTATGACGGGGAATAAAAGATATGACTTGGACTGTTTTTCAATTTCTCACTCATGTGACTTGTACAATAACTCAGGCTTCCTAATCCCCAAGGACGTTTTTCTCTGTAATTCGTTTTTCAAACATACCAACATAGTATACTTTAAAACCTTTGAAAAGTTTACATCATAATTGGCTACCGAGAACAAGAACGTATTTACTGGCATACTACATAGGCCATACAAGTCAATAACATATTTTATGAAACAGAGCAAGAGCGACAGCGAATTTACAAAGCGCGTCAGAACTGGAACACTAATATGAACACATGCAATGCGAAGAACCTCGTACAAGAAGAGCACTAAAAAGCCCAAAAAAATATCAAATAAGCAAAGAATACCAAAAAAAAACAAAAAATCAGGAAGATGATTAAGTGGGTGGTGCTATCATCATAATAGGGGGAGGACGAGCAACTTCAACACCATCCACAAGCAGAGATACCGCAGGACACATTCCCGGATCTCTCAAAGCCGCAACAAATTCCTCTTTATCCACACTTAAAAGTCTCAACACTCGTAGCTGAGGAAACGCGCGCAATAAATCCGTAACCAGTACCTGAGTAAAATCCGGTATCCTCCAGACCGTAAGAGTGTGTACTCGAGTAAACGGCAACGATGTGGCGGCGTCTTTGATCAACCCAACTAAACTAGTCAGGGCATATCCTCGGATATTCTCCAATTCGAGCTCCTCGAGAACCGTCGGGTTGAGTGATGAGCGGACGATACGAGTAGGAATATCCGACTCGTATTTCGATAGATGAAGGCATTTGAGGATTTTACGATCAAATGAGGGTGAGAAGAGTTCGGGTCTGGTTCGTTGATTCGAGATTACGGGAGGTGTGCCGACCAATCTAAGCGTCTCGAGTTGTGTCATACAAGGGGTGTACGGAGTCGAGGGATGATTGAAATCCATCAACGTGATTTGATTCAGGATGCTCTCTGCGGCTCTCACTAATGTGAGAGATGTCAAACCAGAGAGGGCAGAAGAATGGGAACAATGAAACCCAACTCCTTCAAGGGTAAGAGATTTGAATACGGCGGAATTGAAAGAGAACGGTCCGACATAATTATGTTCTTCGACTGGTTGGACCTGTCGAATGATAAGGTTCTCCAAGGCTGGAAAATCTGTAAAACCGGTAACGACACGAGATATAGTTGAGTTTCGACCAATAATTCGCAAGTCTCGAAGACGTCCGACGACAGAGGTATCGGTCAACACGTCCAGAAACTCTTTTAGACGAGGAAGTGGAGACGGGGAGTTTGTGAGACCGAGAGATAAAGACAGGGACGATGATTTGGATCGCTGAAAGATTTCCTGCGATATGAGTAATTGACGAGTGTGAGAGATGTGCACATGAGTCCAGTGGTGGGGAAGAGCGAGGATGATTGAGCGCCAGTGTCGACAGACATGAGAGAGAGTCAAGGGAATGAGGACAGAGCTCCGTGTGTCTGAGTAGAGCTCTGGCTGGTGAATTATATCAAAGATTTCCACGAGCAGTTCTGTGGGTGCATCCAACCATCTTGCCATGGGAGAGATGATGAGATTGCGAGTTTAAAAAATCAATAAACTCAACGCTGCTTACATATATAGCATTCCCACGGTATCGGTGCTAGTACTGGTCCATGTTAATGTGTACAAGGCAACATGCAAAGTCAGATGCGATATTATTCTAAGCCAACATCCCAATCATCCGAGCAGGATCCTCGACATAAGCTCTCCAGCATTCAACAAACGCCGCAAGCTCTGCACCTTCCACTACCCGATGATCCGCACTCCAGCTAATAGGCAACTTCAGCCTTCGCTTCCCAGTCTGCGAAGCCTCATCCCAATGTTCACCGACATCCATCACCCATTCGGCTCGACCTATAGCACAGATGGCCACACCGCCGCCCGGAACTAGCACAGGACTAGCGAAAACACCTTTACCTATACTACCGACATTGCTGACGGTGATTGTGCCACCACGCTTAGGCATCTCTTTCGGCGTTAAACCACACGGTATTTGTCGGCCTGAGAATGGCATTCAGCAAGTATTACAACACCCCAGGAGAATACGCACCAAGGTGTTGGAGATTCTTGAGCTTGGCCTGGATATCGTACACCGAAGTTGCGTTAATGCCAGTGAGGGTGGGTGTGTAAAGGCCCGTGGGCGTGCTTAATCCCAATGCGATATCAGCACCGGGACGGACTGTCAGAGTCGGTTTTGTCTTCTCTTGAAGTTCTGGTGTGATGCTACTACGGAATAACGGCCACTCCATCATAGCAAGCGAAAGAGATTTCAATACCAGTGGGAGGAATGTAAGCTTGTTGAACTGTTGAGGTTCGGGAACAGCATCCTGGTTGGGGGCGGGGTACAAGGCAGAAGGGTCAACGGCTGTGTATTCAGGTTGACGAGATGACTCTGGTAGATAGCGAGATGGAATCCCGGAATTGAGAGAAGATAGGACTTCCTGAAGCCTGGTAACGTCGAGCGTGGTGGAATAGCCAAAGTGAGGTATCTCAAGACTCTACAGACCTCGTCAGAGATACATCCAGAAACCTAGCTGTCAAGGAAACACTCACTTTCTCCATTGCTTTCCACATGTTATATCTCGTACGGTTCAACTCAACCACGACATCCTGCTGTTGAACAAATGCCGCCGGCATCTCAGTAGCATATGATCCGGACCGAGCCAAGTATGCATCGACATCGGCCCTTTCAATACGACCATCTCGACCAGAACCAGGTGCCAACATTGCTAGATCAATATCCTTTGAACGAGCGTAATGTCGAATAGACGGCATCGCCAATACATCTTGAGCTCCACGCAAGTTTTGTTGTGATGGCTTGAAAGTGGACTGTGAGCGAGACGGGGCAACATAATTCGGATCAAGAGGGTGCAGTCGTCGTTCAGGCTGAGAAACGCTCTCAGGCTTTTGTGAAGGTGGTTGTTCCGTGGAAGGAGATGCCGGCGGGACTGAGGATTGCGACTCTTGAGATTCAGCCGTTGCACTACCCACATCGTCTGCAATTCCGTCTTCCACTTCTATCATGCATAGTCCTTCTCCGACTTTTGCTACATCACCCTCGTTAACAAGAATCTCCTTCAACACGCCGTCGAATGGAGACGTGATCTCCACGCTTGCCTTGTCCGACTGCACCTCGCACAAAGGGTCAAACATAGAAACCGTATTAGAAGGTTTCACATTCCTATAGGTATGTTAACCTCATATTCTTATGAAGGCTCTGAAATAGCAAACATACCACTTGATAATCTCGCACTCCGTGATACCCTCCCCAATATCCGCAAGCTTGAATCTCTCAAGTTTCTTCACGTAACTCGGCAAGGAAGAGTGAAATCCTCGGTAAGCATAGTACCTGTAAACACTGTTTGGCCTGCCTACGAGACGGCGGAGGGGATATATCATGGTGAAAAGAAAGGTGCGAGTCCCATTTTTACCCACACGCGCAATAGAACAGTAGTCTGCGGACCATGGATCTGACCCTAGCATTGGGTTAGGGGTCACTCCTGCTCGGAACATGGTTCTGCCATTAAAGTTGTGTTCTACTACCAGCAGCCGACTCTCAGGATATATCCTAAGGCTGACATCGACCGCATAACCCTCAAACTCGGAATATGCAGAAAGGCTGCATGCCCAGAGCAATGTTGCAGCTAGCGACCCTCCGTGATCCAATCAAAAGGGGTGAGAAACCATGTACATTATCATCGTATAATGTGGTCAAATGCAAGTATCCATTGCAATCTCCGTAGCTGAGGCTTCTCTGTGCGATTGACCGTGCGAGACTGAAATCGCTGATGGTGTGCTCCGATAACTGCAAGTTATGTTACCAATAAATCGGTAGGTGATAGCCGGATGCATCTTTGGATTACAGCTCATAGGGAAATATAAAAGTTACATGTACACGAGTTGACTTGGTTCCTTCGTAACCCACTTGCCACAGTGTAATCGATGTTCATCTAGACGTGACATAAGTCTTACGCCCTTGACGGAAGCAGTTCTCCACTGGCATCAGAACAGATGATAGCCTATAGACGAAAGTTGATAATATTCTTTAAAGGAATACGCCCCGTACTAAGCTGGCACAAGAAATCCAACTGGGACGGAGGGTGACTGGATGGGCCGATCTCGCCTACGCGCATTTGACAGATTAGCGTGTATATGATCCCGTCGGGGAGACGGAGAGTCGTGTGCACTGATCATAAAACCGTGCAT
This sequence comes from Chlorophyllum brunneum, assembly GCA_963576785.1. Classification (NCBI taxonomy): domain Eukaryota; kingdom Fungi; phylum Basidiomycota; class Agaricomycetes; order Agaricales; family Agaricaceae; genus Chlorophyllum; species Chlorophyllum brunneum. The sequence goes on along the minus strand of OY756140.1, from coordinate 3,748,046 downwards.
GGTTGCATTTACGAAGAGCCCAGAAAACAGTGCGATGAGCTTCCCGGGAATCTTACCCGGATTGCCAAGTCTGTAGATAGTAAGCTACATTCGACCCTAATCTTCCCAATACCGTGTCATAAGTGCTGTTCATTCCGCCATCATGAATTTGATCAGCTGCATGTTCTCTGAGCGCACAACCTAGATTCGGCTGATCGGCTTCGAACACCCGCGTGTTCAATGCGTGGCAGCCTCGAAGGTAATATAACTTATCACAACAAAAAAAATTGTTGTCTTCTCTTTTCTATTCTCCGTAGCTTCGTCCTCCCTTCTCGCCATACAGAACGAAGTGAGCGAATATTCCTGGATACAAAACGACCAGTCTACCAACCCTCCCCTCTTTAGGAATGGGAAATGTGTTCAGCCAGGTGTTTCCCACTCTATGGAGCATCAAATTTCGGTCGAAAGACTCTGAAGCGTACAAGAAGACAGCCCGCAATGGAATTTTTATCGCGTATGTTGATAGTCATCCCACGCAAAAAATCACTATGTTTAAAAGCTCTCGCTTTGATCTAGTCTCGTTGGGCGTTCGGGATCTGGAATGAGTCGCGTGAGTCGAACTTGTTATTGACCTATGGTGATGTACGCTCCAACTTCCTTCAGCTGATACACGATGCCACAGGGTCATACGAGACCGCTGTTTCTCCCGAAGATCATATAGATCCTGAACCGTATACAATATCTATTCAAGATTTTGGGTTCACGGTTCCTGGCATCAACTTTTCAGATTTTCCTCTGTTCTTTATCGATACTCCAGGCTTCGATTACTCCAATAACAATAATGAACATACCGCTCTTCAGAACTTGCGTTCGTGGATCCGTTATTTGTACGTCCAGTATCTTGTTTATTTTTTTTTCGACTCAATTCTCACAAGTAAACTATAGCAAGACTCATACTCAACTCGACGGTCTCGTTTTCATGCACAACGTTTACACCGACGAACTCCGTATGCGAGCACCATTCTTTCCACGTCAACAAGTCATCGAAGAACTATGCGGCACAAAATGGGCAGAGAAAGTCGTTTTTGTGAGTTCCCACTGGGGGAAAATCAAACAAGAAGAGAAAGAACAGAAGGAAGGGGAAATCAAAAACTACTGGAAACGAATGATTGAGAAGAAATCGAGGATGGAGAAGTACGATGATCCTTCCCTCAAATGTGCTTGGGGCGTTCTTAAACCATTGGTAATGGATGCACAAGCCGCTCGAGAGCAAAGATTAAAGGAGGAATTGGGAAACCTGGAAAGTATCCTGGCAGCTGACGCGTATTCTCGAATCAGTGAGTTTCTGGATAGAAAGGCCGAGTTTATACGAGGAGTCATCAAGAGACTTGGGGACGAAGGATTTGGTATGACAGAGGCAGAAGAACACACATACGAGGGTCTGAATCAAGAAGCGGCAAGTCTTTGGAAGGAGGTGGAGAAAGAGTTGAATGTGACGGAGCTGGAACGATGGTTGACTTCTGGGAAAAATCAGGAAGAATGCGAGGATTAATCTTTGCTTGGTATTTTTTGTTGCATATCTAGTAGACGGTGTAGGAGCATAATGTGGTGAGAACATCCCTCACAGGGAGATCTATTGTTGTTGCAATAACCAGGACGCTTATGGCTTCTTCTCCTGACTTTCCTGGATTCGAACACTAACATTGATTCCCCTACCCCCCTCTGGGGTGCGGCCGACACGTATGTATTTCAGGTCGTGCCAGAGGCAATCTTGTGCCCATCTGGGATCCAGACTACCATAATCAGGATGATCAAAGGGTTTCTTAGGGGTGGGCTGTGTTTATAGAAATGAAAAGCGTGCTTTGCGCTGGCCTAAGTATTTGTAAAAAACGGATGCTGAAACTGACGCTGCTGTGGCACTCGAAGGTTTCGAGTACCACAGCAGCATAAGGTCATGACGTAGTATACCTACGATTCTCTGGCGGACGTGTGTCGTGGCATATGCAGGCCAAATGAGATGCGCAGTCTGTCCAGCTTTTTCTTAAGCTAACTGCCTGCCAGCATGGACTCCATTCTCCTCTAAACGTCCTCCACATAGACTCCCGCCGTTACCAATGAGGGTCAGTTTCTTCAAGCCTCACAAGAACACTAAACAGGATGCCAATGCAACGATGCTGATTGCGTACGTTATCTCGGTCAACCCGCTTGTGATCCTATACCAAATCTGCGTTCCCGCAGTGTCGTAGGCCGCACAGGGTCAGGTCTCAGTCAGGTTTGTTTGCCAAAGTCTTTTTGCCTTGTCTTGTCCAGAGCTTAGAATGACAATCTAGCTCATCCATGATTTGACGGGTTCATATCAAGATGGGGTAGCACCCGAAGACTCTCTGTCTCCGGATCCACACACAACCAACATACGAGAAGTGACAGCCCTCGTAAAGGCAGAATACTACAGAAGGCGTGTCACTCTGATCGACACACCCGGTTTCGACTATTCGAGAAACAATGACGAGCACACAAAATTCGAGCAGTTAGCCGAGTGGTTGAGAAGAAGGTTTACGGCGTTCTCAAATAAGGGATGCATTTGCTCATTTAAGTTTTAGATATGGTTCAAAAGTCACACTGGATGGGGTCATCTATATGCATAACATCCAGAACGAGGAGCTATACCAAAGGTCTCCATTTCACACGTCCAAGCCTCTGGAGGAATTATGCGGGCGTAATTGGCGTCGAAAAATTATATTTGTTAATTCACATTGGGATGAGACGATTGGTGAGGAGAAGGAGAACTGCTTGAAGGGGGGTTATTGGAACTTTATGCTTGGTCGAGGCTCGAAAATGTTGCGATATGAGTCTCCTGGAGATTGCAGACGCGCACAGAAATTGTTGGAGTATCTCGCAGACCCCCCTTCGGTATATCTCAGGTAGATCATATCATTGACTATCTTTTCAGCTTTTTGTTCCGTATTTAAAGTTTATTACGCTTATCGACCCACTGGTGTCAGCTATTTAGTGGGGTCACTCTTCTTCTTTGTCGTTTTTTGGTCCGCCTTCTTATCCAATATTGGTGATAGTTACTCGCCTCAGTCTTTACATGGCGAGGATGAATAGGATTTACTTTGTATACACTGTACAACGCATAGCTATCCATTGTTTGGCTTGCAGGATGTCGCCAAATATAGGGACCCTCGTTGGCACGTAGACCGAGTTCCTCCTATCATGATATCCAGGCAAAGTACAGAGTATCACTCGTCCGCATGCTCTCGCCAATAACTCCCGGAAAACTCACAGCCTCGCTCCTAGCATTAGTTCCACTGGCACTCGCACTACACCGGTCACTCAGGGCATGGCGGTCACGCACAAGAACAATTCGACCAACTCAGGAGCGGGTTCTAATTCTGGGCGCATCATCTGGAATTGGAAGGTCAATTGCACACACCTATGCGAGGAGAGGAGCAAAAGTGTGCGTTGTTGCCCGCCGAGAGGACAAAGTTCAAGAGGTTTTACAAGAATGCCGAGCCGAACTGGGAGCCGAGGATGGTATTGTCGGATGCGTTGGTGATTTTACGAGCGTCGAGGATATGGTTCAGGTCAGAAATTTGATTGCAGAAGGTGCGTAGATCAATGTCAATGATTAGGTTCATCTCTCACAGAATTGTTAGAATGGGAGGGACTGGACACTCTCATCGTTTCTGCTGGTGTATCAGCTCTCAGGCCTTTGCTCGAAGTGGCCAGGCTGGAATCGACCAGGGTCCGAGGCCAACCGGAGGAGTTCAACCCCCCGCATGCAGATACGGAAAGTATACAAAGCGCTGTCAATATCACCGGAGTAGCGACAAAGAATAACTTTGTTGGACCCCTCATTGCAGCTTTAACCTTCGTGAGTTCTACACTATAACTCCATGCGCCACACGCACCGACCATATTAACTAACAGATTCCCATGCTGAGCGGCACATCCAAATCACCTTCCATCCTTCTTATCTCGTCGCTCGCATCTGTCATTCCTGCACCCACTCGATCAATATACGCCTCAACCAAATCAGCTTCATTACTTCTCTACCAGTCCCTTGCAATCGAACACCGTGGAATCGCATTCTCTCTTATCATTCCTGCCACTGTTGAAGGTGATTTCCGCACTTCAGCTGTCGATAGCGGTTCCATCCGTGAACAAGACCCCAATAAAAATGGATTGAAGCGGGAAGAAGTCGCGAAACGATGTGTACAGGCAGTTGATAACAGAGAGAAGACGGTTTTTATGCCACCTTTGATGAGACTTGCTCACCTACTGTATTGGCTTGTACCAAGTTTTATCGAATGGAGGGCAGGTGTAAAGTATGGTTTTCAGGTATGATTATTCTCTCTTTCCGGCTTTTGGGTGAGGGATTTTGTTTTGCGATGTATTTGAATTAGGATCATACCCCATGGGTTTCTTCTACGCCACAGCGATATCGATAGACCTTCTGATACTAAGTAGTACATCCCGTCTTCATATCACACAAGGAAACCTTGTTGCCCTCTCCATCTCTCCGATCCCATGCAGGCCTCCGAGCACGGGGTATATCGGTAATAACCAGGTTCAATGGCATCGATGTAGGAGTATGCTTTCCATACTAGTTGGTCAATACTTCAACCGCTCTTCTTGATGGTTGGTCGAGTGACTGATATACTGACGTCCTCAAGCTAGAAGCATCTTATCGAGAGCCCTCCGTCCTGATTTCCTCGGATTCTGAAGACTGTCCAGAGCCACGACGCACCGCCGCCAATGAGATAAAAATCCCTCAGTGTCGGCATATTCGTTGCAACGAAAGGGACGATGGGACTACTCCATATTAGCTTGTTTATTTCCGCTCTCTCGGCCGGTAAGCCCTTCCACTTCCCTGGCAAAGGAAACATCCAATTCATGGCTCTTCAAAGGACTAGTTTCTGCCACCACCGTTACACTTTACGACGTTGTAGCTCCACAACCTACAGACACAGATATCCCCGGCTTTTCTGCAGATTTGTCCCGGGTGATCTCAGCAATTGGTGTTGGTGCAGACGGCAAAACGACCTATGCTGAACAATGGGATGTCACGAAAATGGTCATCGATTACTCTACCACCACTTCTACCATTGTGCCCACTTTTCTCCCGATACCGGTGACAGGTAGGTGCTAGCGAATTCGCAGGTCGATGGGGTTAATCACTCAATCCCGTGTTTTTTGTTTTTCATTTTATTCAGACACATTTGCTGAGGATGCGTCGGGGATTGTGAGGGTGTACACATTGAATAATGAACAAGATGGACTTGGACCTGCGCCTACCATGATTTCTCAATCATGTGGTTTTCAAGGAACAACAGCAGGTTCTTGTGTAGGCGTGATTGAATTCGCCACGAACGCGCTGGAAGACATAAAGTCGATTGTCACTACCTACACCGGTCCCCTCACTCCTTTATATACCCTAACTGAAACGGCGAGTGTTCCTGGACAAACACAATCTTCGGGAGCCTTTGTCGGTAACGACTGGCGCGTTTGGCAATTAATAGGACTGGTATTTAGTGTTGGACTGGTTTTTTGGTAATGTGGGTTGAATAGCTTGCATGAAGACCCATTTCTTCGTTGCTTTTGCTTCTCTTCGTCTACACGATAGAAGTTATGTCGGGAAGGGGACTTGAGCCTGCATGGACTACTGTGACTTTCCCTGTGTAGATCAGATACGCTCTAATTCAACTTGTTTCCGTTGCGTACACAACCATGTGAGCATAGGACTCAACCCAGCACAATGACTCCCGAGTACCCAAGTAGCCCCCGGAGATCTGACTGTATATCATCGGAGCAATCAGCGCTGAGCGCTGAGCATTCTTAATCATTACATACATGAGCGCTCGCGAATGCAAAATATAGCTTTCAGGTATGAATATTCTCTCATTCCGGCTATTGGGTGAACAATTTTCATGGATGTCAGTAAGTGAATTTGAACAATGACTCGTCATATTTTTCTGCCGCTCGGTTGGTCTCGATGGGAATTCTAGTGGAGCCTGATAGCAGAACAAAGCGGGATGTGATACGGCTGTCAATCCCAGTCGGAGGTTTCGCTGCCTCGTTGATTCTGAAGGCTGTCCAGAACCACAAGGTGTTACTGCTCATGAGGAGATGTAAATCCCTCTGTCTCAGTGTAACTGTACTCACTTTAACGAGTACATAGACAATCAATGCGACTACTCCATACTAGCTTGCTTATCTCGGCCCTCTCTCCATGGGTAGGCCACTTCACTTTCCAGACGAGCAGACATCGGATTTATGGTTATTCAAAGGAGTCCTTTCTGCTACTACTACGGTTATACTCTACAGGGTCGCGGGTTCACAACCTACAGACAGCAACGTCCCGAGGCCATCTGCACGATTTCACCAATTGGCGTTGGTATAGACGGAAAGACGACCTATGCCGAAGAATGGGAAATCACTAAAAAGGTCATCGGCTATACCAGCACCACTTCTACCATTAGTCCTCCACCAGCGGTGGCAGGTGGGTACTAGCGAGCCCCCCAAATCTTCGATCGCCCGAGTTATTGGCATTAACCTTGGACATTTTATTCAGACACGTTAGTTGAGGATGCCTCAGGCCTTGTGAGGGTGTACACAATGGGACCTGCACCGGTTCCTGTGTAGACGTGCTTGAACTTGGGGCCACTGACTCCTCGCGCGGGAACCGAAAATAGATCGAGATAATGTACACTGGTACTCCTGCTCCCTTCTACACCATAACTGAGACAGGGAGTATTCCTGGTCCAACAAAACCTTCAGGAGCCGCTGCCGATAATCCTTGGATTATTTAATGGGGCTGGTGTTTAGTACTATTGTGAGTATATTGTCTATGCATTGCCCCCTGCACAAGAATCGCCAGGTGACGCCATTCCTACGGAAGAAAGGATAGACAATACGAAGTGGCACAGAACGACTGCAGAAAGCGGTCAGGTGAACGAGTGAGCTGCCCCTCTGGATGCCTTCCTGTTACTTGTGTTCGACAGCACGGTGCACTTCGTTTTCCTCCCCAAGATCCAGCTTATGACGATCCCGATTTGTGAGTTCTACTTGTCAGCGACTATGCACCACCCCTCATGGCAGCTCGAAATTTCCGTGTGAATAATGCCATGTGCGCCACATCAACGTCTTAGCGCTGCCTACCATAGTTCCCTACATCCAGCTGAGGAACGTGAGCACCTCACTAAGTTAGCTTCATTATCTTTCTACTACTCACTTGCCATCGAGCACCATGGAGTCGCATCACTTCTGTATTATTATTCGCCACGATCGAAGGTGACCTTCGTGGTAACTTTGGTTCTGTTCGACAAACATGACGCAAGTAAACACGAGCCCAGGAACGACGTATACATATAGTTGATAGCCGAGTGAAGGCTGTCTTTATGCCATGCTTGATGGGTTTTATCAGATGGAGCTTGAGAACGAGCGCAAGGTACAGCCTTCGGTTATGATCATGCTCTCCCTTGTACAGTACCCGTATAATGGCAGTGCAAGTGGGCTATCAATGAACCGCCAGACTTCCTTTTACATTGTAACGACACCAATAGACCTTACCATGCCACGCGGTTTCCTTGTCTAACCAGCAAAATCTATTTTCCCCTCCATTTGTTCAAGTCACCGAGTATATGGTGTGCCGGCGATAGCCATGTTTGTTGGCATCAACCGAGAGCATCCTCGCATTCTCGCTTCTAGCCAAGCAAGAAGTCGAGTAGAGCGGGATGTCATGTAAGCAGTAACTCCCGGACCGTTCCCCCTTCGATTCTGATGGCTGTCCAGAACCACAAGGTGCTGTGATATAAATACAGTATTGTTAGCGCACTCACCGTAACAGTCCATGGGGGAATGATGAGATTACTCCATACCAGCTTTGTTTTTTCAGTTCTCTCCGTTGGTAAGCTCCTTCACTCGGTAGACAAGCAGATATCTAATTGACCGCTGTTCAAAGGAGTACTCTCTGCCACCACGGTTACACTTTACCAGGTCGAACCTGCGGGACCCTCAGGCACCAGCCCCCCCAACCTGTCTGCCGGATTTTCATACTCAATTTCGCCAGTCGGTGTCGGCACTGATGGGAGGACAACCTACGCTGAAGGAATAGCTGTCACGAAAGAGGTCATCGCGGAATCTAACACCCTTGAGACTCTGACTTTCAGTGGTGCGGCCCCATTTGTGACAGGTGAGCAGTGAGCACTCGAGTCTTGGTGCACCAGTTATCACTCAACTATTGTCCTTTGTAGCCACGTTGGTTGAAGATGCGTCGGGCCTTGTGAGGGTGTACACAATGAGTGAATTCTACCCGTCACATGGTGCATCACAACCTACGATGGTGTCCCTGTCATGTGATTTTCAAGAATCGACTTGTGTAGAGGCTGAGGCATTTGGCACTGACTGGCCCCCCGGGCCGATCCCTGGCTCATATACTGGTACTGTTACTCCCCTCTATACTCTAACCGAAACAGCAAGCATTCCTGGTCAAACACAGTCTTCCAGAGCCTTTGTCAGTAAATCTCGGAATAGTTATCCTTTACTCGGATTAGTGTTTAGTATTGCACTGCTGTTTTGGTAGTCTTGAGTCGAGTATCTCAGTGTGTGAGTCCAACCCTGTTCCTGCGTTGTTTCATAGAAGAAATCGAATACACTAGTCAAATTTTTGTCAGGAGGGATTGTCATTACAAACTTGGGTCTGTCCCAGCCCAGTCCGCGACTCGCTATAGACTTGTATGCCAATGATGGCCGTGTTTCTTGCCATCAGCTGAGGAGTACTCCCAATGCTCTCACTGTCGGTCATTCAGTCCTTTGGTTATCCTTTCTCGATGTTTGCGTGGGGATCAGACTGGGCAGTGACTGGCATCCTCAAGCCTTTAAGGTTGAACCATTATTCAAGAGACTCCCGTCCTGATCGTCATGCATACACGGTCAAATAAAATCGAGTAAAGCGGAAGTGATGTAATCGATAATCGGGGATGTGCGGTTCTTCACCCCAATAATATTAAAGGCTGTACGGAACCACGCTCTCTATCGCGTGCCGCGACCTCGGCGATGCTCCATGGATGTCAGCAGGTTGGTTCTTTCGCGCTCGAGAAAATATAAAGGCCTGGGTGTCGGTGCGTCCACATTAACGAATAATGAGGTTACTCCCAACTAGCTTGCTTATTTCAGCTCTTTCTGTTGGTAAGTTGCAATAGACGAGTAGGCATTCAATTAATTGACTCTCCTTCAAAGGTGTTCTCTCTGCCACGACCGTTACACTTTACGGGATCGTAGCTCCCCAATCTACGCGCTCCGGAATCCCCAGTGTGTCCTTTGGGCTCTCATACACGGCCTCGCCACTCGGGGTTGGTACTGATGGAAAGACAACCTATACTGAAGAATTCCAAGTCACTAAAGAAATCTTCGCCTACCCTACCACCACTTTGGCCTTTACTACTCCTATCCCAGACCCGGACAAAGGTGAGTACTAGTGAGTCCCCAAGGCCTGGTCGGATAGGTTATGACTCAAAACTTGCACATCATTAGCCACGCTAGTTGAGGACGCCTCGGGCCTCGTGGAGGTGTACACAATGACTGAGCAACATGGACCTCTGCCTACGTTGGTCTCTGAGTCGTGTGACTTTCAAGGGACTACGGCAGGTTCTTGTGTAGATGTGCTTGCGTTTGGCACTCGCTCCGGGCCCCTAATGGGGTCGATTACCACCTCAACCGCAATTGGCCCCCTCACGCCTGTATACACGCTCACCGAAACGGCGAGTATTCCTGGTCAAATGCAATCTTCGGGAGCCCTTGTAAATAAGGGTTGGTGTATTTGTCATTTAATGGCACTGATGTTTGGTATCACAGTACTGGTCTTTTAGTAGCCCGGGTCGGGTACTATCTTGTGTGGAGGCTCCTTAATTCTTAAACGTCCTGGACGTTATGTCAGGAGGGTAGCGGTATAAACTTGAGTCTGCGCGGCTCCTGCGGTCATTTTTTTCGATCCGACCCATGTCTGTTCCAAGGCTCCTGGCAACTAGTGTTTGTGTGTGTCGACACATTAGTACTCACTAGTCCTTGGTACTCAGTCACGGCTCTCACGAAGTGTCTTCGCAGGGCTTCCCGAAAGACTCCCAGAGCGGGGTATGGTGTAATCATCTTCGGTATAATTTCGGCCCTACTCCCCGTTAATCCTGAAGGGCTGTTCAAGGCACGAGGTATAGGCTCATATCCACGAGCCCATAGACGTCGAGTAATGAAATTACTGCATACTGGCTTTTCCAGTTTAGCTCTCCTCTCTGGTAGTTTCTCGCTTGAGTATGAACTAGACGAAGCACTCATCGCCTGTTTGAAGGAGCTCTTGCGGACACAGTCACACTTTACAGTGTCGTATCTCCAACACATACGGCAGCCATGCAGTTCCCCAGTGATTCCAGAGAATTCTCGTTCGCGGCGTCAGCAATTGAGGTTGGTACTAATGGAAGGACAACCTACGATGAAGAAATCGTATGGACTGGAACTGTGGTTGCAAACCCTACGATCACATACACCCTTTCTTCTGGCGGTTCAATCCCAATGACAACAACAAGTGAGTCTTGATCAAATCGATTACCCCATCTGATAACTCTGAGTCGGTCACGTTTGTTGAGGACGCCTCTGGTGTTGCGGAAGTGTACACAGAAAACCTTGCTGGTGGCGCTACATTTTCCAAGTCATGCGATTTTCGAGGAACGACAGCCGGTTCCTGCGTACAGATGATTGCGGCTGCTGATCGCCCCACAGAGATCACCTCGTACACTGGATCTCTTACTCCTGCCACTACTATAATTCAGACTGCAAGTATTCCTGGTCGAACGCAATCATCTGGAGCTCTGAGTAGGAGATGGGATAGCAGCATTCGGGACAGTAACCATTTCATAGGATTGGTATTTAGTGTCATAGTTGCATGTATTCCCACTTTGGCAGTATGACGCCTCATCGACACAGGAATATAGCTTGTGGATTTGAGGTATGGTCTCGCTTCCCGAGAGTGGGCCTGGGAGGAAGAGAGGCCGCTGATAATCTGACGAGTGCAACAAAGCGTAACTATTCAATTTGGAAAGACGCTCCAAACTGAAGTGTAATCCGGGTTCAACCAGACTCCCTTGTATGCAGAGCATAATAAGTCGAATCTTACGAGTCAGGGGGATGATTGTGGTCACAGTGGGCAGCGCCTTTCGGGTACTGTTACTAAGTCGAAGCGTGTATGACCAGACTGCCAAGTCGTGAACCCTTGCAGCTTTCAAGTTGGCGATTCGTTGGGTATTTCGTGGCTTGCGTCGTTGTCGAGACCATGACCGTGTGTAGCCGCAAACGGCCTGTGTCATGATCTCATGGAGTGTGAACCTGAGGCAGAGTCGTAATGATGCGCCCAACGTTTGCAGCCGGATTCTTTTCATGAGCGGAAATGACGTTGTTGGGGCAACTGGGCAGACCCTGGGAAACCGAGATTACATATTGAATATTCTTTTTCTCATGGGAGGGCGTGGAACGGATTTGTGCTCTGCCTCACCCTGGCCTCGCAAGCCCTTTGTTAGGAATGCATTGGACAATCATTGGACAATGTCCTGGACTCCAACTGTCTCAGTATTTGATGTAACTTGGTTGCAAGCTTCCCCACCTCCTTACGGCTGTTCTCGTCCCAGGGCCCCACTGCCGATTGAAGATACTGACAGATCGGCTTGTATTATCAATGATGTCCATCACCTACTCTCGGGTTTCGAGGGTGATGGCAGGGTCATATCGTTAGTAACCTGGCAAGACGGCATCGATTGCTCCATCGACGGGGTGAAAACCTTCCACGACACGTTGAACGGCGACACTACCGAAGCATAGCAGCCGCTATGTTTTTTACCCCCTTCTTCCAGGTTGTACTCTTCCATGGGCTGCTGGTCTTCGCCCAGTCATCTTTCCAGCTAGGATATATACCTCTTGCCATAAAGAACCCCTACTTGCATGGATGGATCGTCAGCAACAAAGGAGGGTCTCCCGAGGGTGCCTGGCCAAACTTCTTCACGACCAGTCGGGTAAGTTGCATATCTTTACCATAACGTGGCTCCGCGATACTCACTTCCGTGGCTTGCAGGAGTTTGGGTGGGCTGGAATGATCCGTGTAGATAATCAAGCCTTTCAGTGGATGGGTAACAGTGGCTTCAATTTTACGAAAACATTAACGAGCGAGATCACTCCTACAACGAGTATCTTCAGAATTGAAGCCGGCCCCATCCAATTCAACGTCACTTTTCTCAGTCCCATCGAAGTATGCTCACTTCACTCATTGATCCTTTTGAGTTTCTGACGATATCCAGCCCAACAATTACACTCTTCAATCTATCCCATTCACATACATGTACATCGATGGATTCACTTCAAGTGATGCACTGCCACACACGGTTCAAGTGTATTCCGATATTTCTGCGCGTGAGTCTGGCTTGGGTATCATATCTGGACAAGCAGTTTACGGTTCTTGTACCCTCTAGAATGGGTGTCGAGTGATGATACAGCACCAGTGAAGTGGGATACAGACGACTTAGACGATATGGTATCTCACCATGTCCAGCGGCAAAACCCTCTGTCCATGCCAGTGGTAGACAACGGTGATATGCCTGAGGATGGAGTGGGATATTATGCCACAGCCAAGGTCAGCACTCCCGCGCCTTTGCTCAATCTTTTTTCTGAAATTCTCTGGAGCGGTCTGGCCTCACGTGGCAGACGGCTGCGGACGTCGTCTGTCGTCACACATTCGCAAATAATGGGACTTTGGCCAACTCAAAAGACACTGCTTTCCGAGCGGTAGCCAAGTGGGTTGATGATGACGTTCAGGTCGACAGTCGACTGATTATTATTAGTAACTGGCCAGTCTTTGCTTTCTCAGTTGACTTGGGTACCATAGCGTCTGGCAACCAGCCAGATCCTGTGGTGTGGACACTTGGTCTCGTGCGTGACCCCCTGGTTACTTACGCGACAAATTCGTCTGTCGAGAATCGGTCCGCCTATTATTGGTCAGCATACCAGAGCATCAATGAAGTAGTACGTCGTTCTCGAATCAACGTCGACAGCAACTGACAGATCATGTCAAGATCTCTACGTTCCTGAAAGGTTTTGCCAGTGCTCGAACTAGGAGCCAGGCTCTGGATGACAAGGTCCTCACTGCCGCTTCGGCCATCTCTCAGGAGTATACTGGAATATTATCGCTCGTAACAAGACAAGTATTCGCCTCGATGGCTATTACAATTCCCACCACCCAAAAAGGGAAACCTAGTCCGTCCGATGTGAAGATCTTCATGAAGGATATCGGGATGTCTCTGTGAGTGAATACCGACCTCCATGCTCGTACCTTTCCGGCTCAACTCTCACTATGCACAGGCGCGCAAACCCAGTCGAGGTCATTTATGGCGCTTTCCCTGCACTCCTTTACTTTAATTCGTCGTTCGCCCATGACTTGTTGCAACCTCTGCTCGATTTTCAGTCATCTTCCAAATACGACCATCCTTATGCCGCTCCCGATCTCGGTAAGCTATTACACATCGGTAGCAGTTGTTGTACTGATATGCCTCCAGGTGACACCTATCCCGTTATCCTTGGCAACACCACTGATACTCAGCGGCTCGCAGTCGAGAGTACGTGTTCGCGATACTTTCCCCCTTTTCTTGCACTTACCTTGCGACGTAGGCTGTGGAAACATGCTCATCATGGTCTATGCTTATGCAGTCAAGTCTGGTGATGGCTCTCTCCTCTCTCGCTATGTGAGTTCACGGGTCAGATTACATGCCTCACACTCATGATCTCCAAAAGTATCCTACGTTACAACTCTGGGCAGACTTCCTAGTCCAGAATTCGTTGCACCCCCAAGGCTTCATCTCCGCTGATGGTCTCGGCAACCCGGATATGTCAAATTTGGCCCTCAAGGGCATACTGGGTATCTATTCCATGGGGAAGATTAACGAGGCTGTGAACCCCTCAAATACCACGTTCAGGGTTCGTCCGCACATCTCTGGGTCTCAAGCTTGCTTATGCTGACGACGGTCGTTTTCAGGATCAGGCCACGGACCTCATCGCGAATTGGAAACAGCTTGCGGGGGCAGATAGTCACATACAAGCGGCTTATGGTCGGCCAAGCTCCTGGGCATTGATGTACAATCTCTTTCCTGCCATTTGGCTCGATACGGGTCTAATCGAAGACGATGTATGTTATCTATATATCCTAACATTGGAGAGCCTTATCATCTACTCCGTGCAGATCCTGACCCGTCAAGCTCAATTCTACGGCCAGCAGTCGAGTGAGTGTCTACCAGGACAAGGATGTCTCGTGCATTGTTTAACGATTGGATTCACAGCGGCTCCGGACCTCAGCCTTAGCCTCGATAGCACACAGCCCGATGTCGCCTATCCGCGTACGTTGGGTTCTCACAGCACTGTCCACACACTAACATAAGATCGTAGACTGGTCCCTCATGACTGCCGCGACGATTCCTTCGGGTCTGAATTCCATCCGGGACCAGCTCATTAGGACCACCTACCACCAAGCATACAACGTTACCAACAAATTTCCACTACCAGTGAAGTACAAGGCGTCAACTGGAGAACGCCTATCTGGGACAACGGGAAGGTCCGTCAGTCCTCGCCGAGCAATAGTTAAAAGTTAAACCAGACATTGATGAGATTTCTAGTGCTATCCAGGGCGCTGCTTTCGCTATATTGGCAATGAGGTGCGTCTTACGCGTATTGTCTTTCTCTCCCTTTGATTATATCCTGATCCTAACGGTTGTAGCTTGAAAAACGTCGGGATCAACTCCAACCCAATGGATTCCCCCGACTCAGACCCTGGTTCTAAAAAGGTCAACGTCGGCGCAATCGTGGGCGGTGTGATTGGTGGGCTCGCATTCGTCCTCATCGTAGCTGGTGCAATATTCTTCTTCTGGCGCAAACGTAAGCAGCAACAAGAAGCTGTTGCTAGTGATCCTATCGACGACGAATATTCCAAACCACGACCCTTCACTGGCGGACCTACCAATTACGCGAAGGTTAATAACGACAGCACGCCGCAATTGCCTAACACCTTCGTCTTGACTCAATGGACCCCAGACTGGGACGGGGTATCTCAACCGCAAGGCTCAGAGACTGAGACGAGCTCGGGTTCACCTATCTCGCCCCCACCAGGTGCTGCTGGCGCCGTACCGCTATCAAGCAAACAGAGGGAGGCCCTCGGGCGGAACCAATCTGCTCATACTCATCAATCGGCACTCAGCGTGTCAGCATTGTCAACCCTCTCAAACCCATACTCTGGGTCAGAGCATCTGAGAGCCGAAGTGGAGCAATTAAGGCGAGAAATGGAGAACATCAGGAATATGGCAGAGCCTCCACCTGGTTATCACTGAGTGTATCACCTGAGTCTTGCATTTATCCTTTGTGTTGCGAATCAATGTATACTCCTGTTACATCTTGGACTATCTCCTCTGATTTGTTATCTATACTCATTATTCTACAACTTCAACATGTGTATATGCATTATTTGTGTGTAATGAGACAGATATTCTCAGTATATAGTAGGGATTAATACTCACAGTTATCTGGTGTCAGGTGACTCATGTATCACCACACCATTTAGGGTTAATGTACTCTAATATCACAGGGATTGACCTATTGACCCTGAGGGTCTCTTGACAGCCATGATGTATTGTCTGCCTAAAAGATAAACTACCAACTCCTCATGATGGAATATATATGTTGAGATCTGATTGAACCAACTCATTGGTATTGTTATAGTAACCCTAGCCTGGTCCTAAGCTGGGGTGGTACATATCAATGAACTAACCTGTAAATTGTACCAAAGGAAGACTTCTTGGTCCTGACTAATATGTTAGTAAAGTGTACAGTTGTTACTCTAAATGAGCCTAAGTCAATAGAGCAAGTTTATTAAACTCAGAGAGCAATGAAGAGAGCTTAGCAATTAAGGTCTTAAGGCTTTCAGCATTGTTTAGATAAAGGCTTGTATTGAGTCTCCACCTAACCAAGTACATGGCAGTTTCTGTTACAACCTTATGTTGTCATTTGTACTTTCTAAGCTGCATTCCATGTGACTAGCTCTTCAGTAGATTAGTAATATACTCTCTCTAATATTTGTCATTGAGGCTACATCCTCTGACTCACATTATCTTACTCATGTATTTCATGAGCTGACTGATCACAGTCACTCCAATTATGCTACTGGACATTGCTGAGCAATCACAGTGTTTCAAGGGACTCCATAGTCATTATTGACTTATTATGCATAGTTTTTACTTGTAGGTCTTAGGGTTTTGTATCCCAGACATTAGTATACAGTAGGAAACAAAACCCTTTTAATAATTTCCAGTTCTGGACAAATTCTTGAATAACTGGTGAACTACTAAAGTGATTGAATCCATATTTTAATTGTAGATAGCCCTATATCTACCCTATGTTAAATATATATATCATAATGTAATATAAATTTCCTGAGATGCTATGGATTAATGAATATTTACATTATGATATTTATAAATAACATAGGGTAGATGTAGAGCTATCTACAAATAAAATATGGATTCAATCACTTCAGTAGTTCACCAGTTATTCAAGAATTTGTCCAGAACTGGAAATTATTGAAAGGGTTCTGTCCCCACTGTATACTAACAGCATGTATTTCCTTTATTCTTTAGATAATCTACTCAATTTTTATCCTTGCTCCACCCAACCCTCACAGCAATCCCACTAGCACCCCCCACCAGTCTACTAACCCCTTTATCAGTAAGTTGGATTGTCTGTCTGCTACTGCATAGTACTGTACTATTCAACACCTTAGTTTATAACTCAGGTTGCAAGTTTTTGGATAAAGACAAGGAAGTAGAGAAAAGAGTAAGGGAATGATATAATTGGTAAAGCATAAGGAATACATCAGGTAGTCCTTGTTAAGTACAATACTACAAGCAGGGGAACAGTTCTTATAGAATGGTGGACTGGACAACAGGAGACCTTGGCTTCAGCTTATGTACTATGTCCCTCTGGGTACTATAGTGGTCTTCACTTAGACAACCACTTATCACCAGGACAGAGGTCAAATATGGATAGTGGACAAGCAGAGGGATTTACTTGTATAGTGGAGAGTGACAGTCAGAAACTAAGTTGATAATCAGACTACTGAATACAGGAGTATAGAAGACTACTTATATACTAGTAGTGGAAAAGAGTTAGAAGGTCAACTGACAAGATAGTGGAGTAACTAGACAAAGAAAAGGATAAAAGGACATAATATAATATTGGTAATCAGTATATAACATAATAAGTAGAGCAAATAATACTGAAGTATAGAGTAATAGAGGTAGGAAGGAATCAGAATGGGAAAGGAAATAAGATGTACAAAACAGACAGAAACAAATCTAGAAAAGGTTGATTGATAGGTCCAGCATAAAGATAAGGCCAATCAGCTAGTGATCTTCTATGTAAACTGAAAACCTGAGCTCAGGTAGAATTGCATTCTAAAATGGGCATACAATTACCAGTTGTAACAGTATTCCCCCTTTATGGCCAAACTCATGAGACCAACAGACTATTAGTACAGTGACATCATAGATCTCTGTCTGCATGTATAAGCCCCTTTGAAAACTTGGACAAGTCCCTATCCCAAAATTTAATCTTACCCTATCACTATGCCCAAACCATCTGTCCCCAAACACTCAAAAGGTCAATTGGATGATTTCTATGGCAACATTGATATGGAGGATACTGAAGTATGAGCCAAGGTATATGAAGCTTTGTCAAAAATGGAATGGTCCAGTTTGAGCAGGAAATCAGATATCTTCTGTGAGCTTGGCAGAGCAACTAGTACCCAAGCAAGATAGGCATCCAAAAAAGGTGGTGAGAATACAGGAGCCAGAGGAAGTGGTAGTAGTGCCATCTGTGATTATGGAGGAATCCATGAACAAGATCAAGTGTAGTGACTCTGAGTCTGAGAACTCAGACAAAACATCAGATAGAAAGTTGGACAGTGAGAGTGAGGGAGTGAGTGAACCTGAGGAGTCTAGAGGGGAGGAAAACATCCAAAAGGATGTAGATACTTCAAGTGAGGACAGAGTGGAGGGAGAGGAAGAGAGTAGTAGCAAGAGTGAGGCAGAAGAGCCTCAAACATCTGTCCAAAAGGTCCTCTGAACAGACTTGGATAATACTAGTGGAAACCAACTATTGGTGTCTATTGATAAGGGTAAGGGATGAGCAATATGGACACCATTGCCAGTCAAACAGGTACCAATTAAGGTGCCTATCCTGTTATATATGTCTTATATTTGTCCCAAATTATGATTTTCTTTTATCTTTTCCTTTTTTTTTAGTTTTATTTTATTTTTCTCACAATCTATGTTTAATAATAGTTGAACTATTATAAGGACTCTATTCTGTGTCATTTCTGAAACTTCTATTCTTTAAATAGTAAAAGAAGCTTCTTAAACTTCTTCCAAGTTGAGCCTCAGTACCTGGAAGAGCCTAATTAAAGATTTGACAGAGTTCCATCAAGAACTCCTTAACTATAATTAGAATACCAATTTTTCTTATTGCTTACATAAAGTAGATACTGGTTGTAGTCTATAAACCAGTTAAAACTGCCATATAGAAACATTGTTTCTACTTGGTTAGGTAGAGACTCAATATAAGCCTTTATCTAAACAATACTAAGAACATAAGAACCTTAATTGCTAAGCTCTACTTATTGCTCTCTGAGTTGATAAACTTGCTTACTTGAAGTACAGGCTTATTCAGAGTAACAACTCCAGTGCATACCAATATTAGAGCTGGGACTGAAAAGAAGTCCTCCTTTGGTATGATTTACAGGTTTGTCTGTCAATATATACCACCTCAGCTTAGGACCAGGCTGGGGTCACTATAACATATCCCTTCACCAATCTGTCTGCCAACTCAAAGGACGGAACCTGGACCCAGTAGTTATCCACAGGTAGTAGTAGAAGACAAAGTAGTAGTTATTGAGTATCCAGAAGATACTTGGATGCATCTGCAGGAGAGGTTTTGTTATGAACTATAGATAGACCATACATTTCTATTATGCATCCATTACCTCATGTACTCTCATTCTGTTTCATCTCCTGTTTTTATTTCTAAAGACTATGCTCTCTTTGACTCATTTACTCATCTCTATGACTTGTCTACTCTGTTCCTCCTTATTATTAGATAATACCACTAGTATATAAAGTGTAGTAATACTTGATGTATTCCTTACAATTTACCAATTGTATTATCTCTTACTCTTCTTTCTACCTCCTTGTCTTTATCCAAAGACTTGCAACCTGAGTCCTAGACTAAGGTTGTAACATTTAGTAAAGTGTCATTTGACTCACCTTGTAAGAGAGGTGCCACTATTTGTAGCTAGGCTTGGAATATTAGCCTCCAACCAGGACAACAATATATAGACAGCAGTAGCTCATTGAGAATACTGAGAAGACCCAGAGCTCCGAGACCAACCAATATCCAGAGATCACCAGTAACAACCAGATCCAAACAATGAACAGAACCAGAAATCCCCAAAGGCCTTAAACAGCAGAAATCCAAAATAGCTCTATTTAAAATCCTATTCAACACAGACATTGTTATGTCCAAACCTTGAACCTAGGTTAGAGGTTACAATAAGTTCCCAGAAGCCATACTACTAGTACCACCACCATGATCCAATGATGCCATCATTGACTCCCTCCTCTGTCTTGCCTGGAAATATGCACCATACCTGCATGTATGTGATACCAATGGCCTCTACTTATGCACTATTGAGAACAACCTTTATGGCACTTGGAACAATGGTTGAAAAGCATGACCTACTACTGAGAAAACAATGCAGTACATCCACCCCTACATGTATACCTACAGACCAGTGCTTGAAGTGCTCATTCACCAACAAGTCACTGATGGAATCTATTGTATAGAAATGTGACCGAAAGACTTATCACCCAATGATAAACCTGCTGTACCCAGTAGTGACAGTAACAACTCTCCTTATCTGCTATTGTGATCTACTTGAGCCTTTGTTGAGTCATCTGAGTCTTACCTCTCCAAAGAACCAATCACATTGATGTCATTCTTATCATCTAATTCTGATCAGCCTATGGATGCAGTTCTTCCATCACCACCATCGTCACCATCATTACTATTTACTACCTTGTCCTGCATGTCTTGTGACTGCAGCTATTCCAATAAATCTCCATCTCTGTCATCTAAGATCTCTGAGGATGAGTAAGCACTCATCTGTTTCACCTTTATCAGTTTCACTTTACTCTATATTTAGTTGTTTCACCTTTATCAGTTTCATGTCTATCTTTAGCAGTGTTTTGTCTTGAGTTTCATATCTATCAGTTTCACATTGTGAAACTTGTTTCAGTCTCATTATCTATACTTGTTATGAACTATAGATAGACAGTACATTCCTATCATGTACCTGTCACAGTTATCATTCCTACATATCTATTTCATCCCTTATGGCTGTACTCTTAGTGACTCATTCTACTCATCCCCTATGACTCCTCTACTCTGCTCCTTTATTCTTAGCTCGTACTACTAGTATATAAAGTGTAGTAATACTTGATGTATTCCTTACACTTTACCAATCGTATCATCCCTTTCTCTTCTCTCTATTTCCTTGTCTTTATCCAAAGACTTGCAATCTGAGTCTCAGACTAAGGTCGTAACAATACTTTGTAGTATTTATAGAAAAGAAGTAGTTAGTATAAATAGCCGATTGTATTAGGAAGTCAAAGCTTAAGCTTTAATCTTCTACAGAAATAGCCTTCTTGATTACCCAAGATGAGTTTCTGTTGATAGTTGCTGTCAATCAATAGAAGATTGCTTAACTGCTTATTCTCTACTCACCCTCATCACTCAGAGCTATGAGATAAATGGGATTCCCATTTCTTGGTTGAGTAATGACAGTTTGATAACATTTGCTTATCCAGTTACTTGGCTGAGATAGGTATCAAAGCTATATCCTAGAGGTTACATCCTCTTTGATTGCCCTTAGTAGCCAAATGCATAACAGACATTGCTGAGACCACATCCAACATAGAAGTTGCCAAAACCACATCCGATATAGAAATTGCTGAGACCTATGAGAATAAACATAGCAACTCAAAGACAGAATCAGAAATAGCAGACAAGATCAATTTCCCAAAGAAGTTAGCCCCAGAACCTGGATACTTCAATGGAGATAAAATCAAGTTTGACAATTGGTGGGGAGCAATGTCTTTATGGACACTATTCAACAAAATCAATGATAACAAACAAAAGATAATTGGAGTATTAGCACAAATAAAAGGAGGACTAGCAGGTCCTTACGCTAATGCCAAACTATCAGCTATTTGGGACAAGAAAACACTGGATTTTGATGACTTTGCAAAGAAGATGAGAGCCACATTCTCCTTAGAAAATAGGAAAGCAATTGCAGAAGGGGAAATCAAACTGTTCAAACAGGGAAAGAGGAGATGCTATAATTGCAACCTTTATAGGCATATTGCCAAATACTGCTACAAGAAAACCAAAGTCACATACACCAAAATAATGTGCTATAATTGTGGCAAGCAGGGCCACATCTCAAAGAACTGCAGAGTACTGAAGATAGCATACATCAGGAAGATCACCAAAAACAACAAGCAAGGAAAAGGAGAGGAACAGACAAAAGAGGATTTTACTGAAGGCTCTAAGTAGGCACAAATCTGCAAGCTGATAAACCTAGAGTTCCTGTTTTATTTCACAATAGATGATATGTGATTCCACAAAAACAAAACTTGATGCACAAACTTCTCCTCAATTCAACTATCAGAACAACAAAAGGACCCAAACAAATTACCATGCTTGTAGACTCCAGATGCACCCACAGATGCATAGCTCAGAGAGTAGTAGAAGAAGAATGAATCCCAACCAAACCTCTCGAAACCCTAATCAGAGTAATCAATGCCAATGGAACAGAAAACAAGAAAGACAAGATAACAGACACTGCATACCTAGTACTTGTTACAACTAGTAACTCACATGCCTGTATATGGACATGATTCTACCTTAGTTCAGGTCTTCAGCTTGTATGGAGGATCACTTATGGATTACACTTATCTTTGTTTTGGACCTATCAATCAACCTTTCCTTTATTTGTTTCTGTCCACTTTTGTCCATCTTGTTTCCTTTTATGTTCTAATTCCTTTTTACCTCTATTACTCTGTTTTTCAGTATCATCTGTTGTGTTATCACATCATGTTCCTGTTACTGATATTATTTTCTGTCTGGTTACTCCATTATCTTGTCTGTTGACTTTCCAATACTTTTCCACTACTAGTATATAAGTAGTTCTTGGTACACTTGTATTCAGTAGTCTGATAATCTACTTAGTCTCTGGCTATCTCTTTCTACTATTCTCTACTATATGAGTAATCCTTTTGCTCGTCTACTACCTGTATCTGACCTTTTGTTATGAACTATAGATAGACCATACATTCCTATCATGTACCTGTTGTACTCATTATTCTCGTGTATCCATTTCATCTCCTGTTTCATCCCTTATGGCTGTACTCTTACTGACTCATCCTACTTGTCTTCTATGACTCCTTTACTCTGTCCTTCTTAGTACCTATCACTAGTATATAAAGTGTAGTAATACTTGATGTATTCCTTACACTTTACCAATTGTATCATCCCTTTCTCTTTCCTCTACTACCTTGTCTTTATCCAAAGACTTGCTACCTGAGTTATAGACTAAGGTTGTAACATTTGATAAAGTGTCATTTGACTCACCTTGCAAGAGAGGTGCCACTATTCATAGCTAGGCTTGGAATAATAGCCTCCAACCAGGACAATAGTATATGAACAGCAGTAGCTCATCGAGAATACCAAGAGGACCAAGAGCTCCGAGACTAACAGATATCCAGGGATCACCAGTAACCACTGGATCCAAATGACAAACAGAACCAGAAATCCCTGAAGGTCTTAAGCAGCAGAAATCTGAACATAGTGTAGACAAAAATATAGCTCTCTTCAAGACCTTATTCAACGCAGAAGTTGCCAAGACCACATCTGACATAGAAGTTGCCAAGACCCCATTCAACACAGAAGTTGCCGAAGCCATGTCCGATATAGAAATTTCCAAGACCTACAAAAACAGAGAATCTGAAACATCCAACATAGAAGTTACCAAAACCCATGAGAATGAACACAGTGAACCAAGGACAGAATCAGAGATGGCCAATGAAATCAACTTCCCAAAAAACCTAGTCCCGGAACCAGAATACTTCAATGGAGATAAAACCAAGTTTGATGATTGGTAGAGGGCGATGTCCTTATGGACACTCTTCAACAAGATCAACAATAATGAACAAAAGATAATTGGAGTATTAGTATGAATGAAAGGAGGACTAGCAGGTCCTTATGCCAATGCCAAGTTACAGATGATTCAAGACAAGAAAACGCCAGCATTTGATGACTTCACAAAGGAAATGGTAGCCACCTTCTCCTTGGGGAATAGGAAAGCTATAGCAGAAGGGGAAATCGAGTTGTTCAAGCAGGGAAAAAGGAACACCGTGGACTTCTTAATAGAGTTTGAAGCATTGAAGACCCAAGCAGGAACAGACAATGCACATGCCATATTCCTCCTCAAACAACATACTAGAGTAGATATTATCCAAACCATTATAGACTATCCACTAGCCTCAATCCCAGACACATATAACAAATGGAGAAACATGATCCTCACAGTAGGACAGGGATATGAAACTGCAGACATCACCCAAGGAGACATCAGAACAAGCACAGAAGACACATATGGAGGTGGAGGACAACTAATAGAGATTTTTTTTTTTTTTTTTTCCATCATCAATATTTAAAGCAGGGCTTGAACACAGTCTGCCCCCTATACCTACTACAAGTACAATACAGGGCTCTCCATCCTATACCTAAAGAACTTTATCGACAGAGTAGTACATTAAACTACAAGCGTATGTGGACTAGAGAGTCTGAATGATAATACAGTAGAGAAAAGATGGAGGAACTACTCAACATGATTGATCAGCACTCTTGCCCCCCTCCTCTGAACTCTTGTCTCCTCATAGCAACCCCAAATCCAACTAGCTTTGAAGCAGTGGGCCCAGAATGAGCATTTTGGCTCATTTGCTGCATAATCTCTACCATATTTTAAGCAGTGGGCAGTGTGGGGGCACGGCGCACCCTCAGGAGTGGCAGGAATGGGGGGTTCAGCTTTGGCATTACCCTTACAGCATCCAAAAAGGAGACAGTGGCACTCCACTTGGTGGGGACCTCCACAACAGGGGTACTTGAGGCCTTTGAACCTATAGACAGAAGTCAGATGGCCCTATTTCCAGCAACAACTACACTGGGGAGTCCCAGGGTTTGTATGCACAAGTTTGATGAGGCATTCATAGCCAGCAATATAGACGTGTTTGCCAGCAAGTTTCTTGGCAGCAGCTCCAGACTAGAAGTCCCAGATATCAAACCAAACAGTGGCTGGGTCTGAGCGGCAGGAGTTCTTCATAATATGCAGGGTGTCCATGAGTTCAAGCAAAGGGAGGTGAGAGGCCTTGAGTGCCTCAGTAATTTTGGCAACTGAAATATGGTGAGTAGTGCCAGGAGCTTTGAAGGGAATATCCAGGACCTTCAGATAGGACTTGGACCTAGGGAGAGCAGCTGCAACTGGGGTCTTGAGACCCAGGAGCCACTTGGTGGTATCGGCAATGAGGGTGATCTCATCAGTGGAGGGGACAGCAGAGGTAATGACAGTAATATCACCATAAGCAGAGCATGCCCCATCTGCTCGGAGAGCAGACTTGGCATGGAGGAGGATATCATTAGCACTTTTGATGAGTGCTGGGAAGTCAATGTTAGTAGTCCTAACATCAAGTGCTAGGAGGATTTGGCAGCGGTTGGGACTAGCAGTGGTAGAGCACATCTTGGGGGTGCATTTAGGAGGTGATGTGGCAGCCCAGTGTACTGCTATGATACGGTCTGGGGAGAGGTGAGGAAATGCCTTGGTAATATGGACTAAGGTAGCAGGATCAGTAGTAGTAGCAGCAGCATAGGACTTCTTGGTCGGCACTGGTGTAGGAGAAATAGGGGCAGTGGGCACTGATGTGCATGCTGGCCTTGAGCAATGGGGGTCTTATGAGGGCCTAGAGGGGGGACCATAGGAGGAGGGAATGTGTAATGTTCTTTTATCATGCACAGGAACAGGGAGAACTGGTAGGATCACAGAGGACTGTGAAATGCCAGGCATAGTCACATCACCGCTTACTTCAGTGGATCTATGGAATGGAGAGAGGGGCTGTGGGGGGACAGGGACAACTGGGAGAGAAAGCTGGGTTGCCACTTCCTGGCACAGAGCAGCAATAAAGGTGTCCTTCCCAAGGTGGGAAGAGTGGAATGACCTTTTGAGGATTCCAAAGCAAATGCAGTAGGAAAGAAAACCACTGCAGGCATCAAGGGTGGAGGAGGTGTCTGTTGATGAGACATCATCTACATTGTGGATCCAAGCAAGTGAGGCAAAAGCCTGACTAACATGTGGGGTTATATTGGACTGGGAAGAGGTCCAGTTGAATGTCCCAAGGCTGCTGAACTGGACAGCATGTGGGGTATAAGTGGTGGGGGTTGAGGGAGGGATGAGAGGCTTGGTTGATGATGTGGTAGGGGGAAGGGGTAGTGCTTCAGAGGCACTAGACTCCATTCCAGCTTCAATATCTGCCTCCAATCCTGATAGTCCAGCAGTAGATCCTGTGGAGGAGGCTGCTCTGGCTCTCTTCTGCTCGTACTTCAGTTGCAATTTGGACTTGTTACTGGGGCCAGTGGCAGTCCCATAGAAGGACTTGGAGGTAATCTCATCCTAGGGTGAGTTGGGGGTACTAATGTTTCTAGACATAGTATAGCTAATCTCTTGTCCACGTCAAGCACCTATCCAAAAGAGGAAGGTAGTGGTAAGAGATTAAGAAGGAATGAATGGAGATTGGAAGACAAAGGACAGATACTGATCAGAACGGCAAACCAAGATGTTACCATTGCAACTTATACAGACATATTGCCAAATACTGCTGCAAGAAAACAAAGGCCACATACACCAAAATAATGTGCTATAACTGTGGTAAGCAAGGCCACATTTTGAAGAATTGCAAAGTACCAAAGAAAGCACACATCAGAGAGATCACCAAGGAAACTGAGCAAGAAGAAGTGGGAAAGGAGGATTTTGCTAAAGGCTCCAAGTAGGTGCAAACCTGTGAGCCAATAAACCTAGAGTTTCTGTTTCACTTCACAATAGACGATATATGATTCTACAGAAAAGGAACTTGATGTGCAAACTTCTCCTCAATTCAACAATCAGAACAATGAAGGGACCCAAACAAATCACCATACTAGTAGACTCCAGATGCACACACATGTGCATAGTGCAGAGAGTAGTAGAAGAAGAACAAATCACAACCAGATCCCTTGAAACCCTGATAAGAGTAATCAATGCCAACAGAACTGAAAATAGGAAAAGAGAAATAACAGACATGGCACACCTGGTACTAAACAATGGAAAACACACAGAAGAAATTGAAGCGATGGTAACGCAACTGGAAAGTACTGACCTATACCTTGGACATGACTGGCTAGTCAAGCATAACCTGGAAATTGATTGGACAAACAATATAATACACTTCACTAGATGTCTGAAAGACTGCACCACATAACACAATGACATACAGTTCAATGAGAGGATACACACAGTAAAGGAACACATAGAGGAAAAGAAGACCAACCAAACAAACCCGGAAGACCTACCAACATATCTACAGCAATATACACTACTGTTGTTCAACAAGAAAAACTTTGACAAATTGCCAGAACACACAATCTGGGACCACAAAATAAACTTGTCAGAAGACACACTACTGGTACTACAGTTCAAAGTCTACCCAATAATATTAACAGAAAAGCAAGAACTGCAGAAATTCCTCAATGAGAATATTACTTCAGGATGAATTCGACCATCACAGTCCCTCTACACCACCCCATACTTCTTTATACCTAAGAAAGTTGGAACTAAACAACTTGTACAAGACTATAAGAAGCTAAATAAACATATGATCAAAGACAAGACACCACTTCCACTCATAAGCAAAGTTATCAACTGACTCAAGAATGCAAAAGTCTTCAACAAACTCAACATCATCTGGGGATACAACAGTGTCAGGATAAGGGAAGGTGATGAATGGAAAGTAGCATTTGTAACAAATAATGGACTATTCAAATAATGGTCATGTTTTTCGGAATGAGCAACTTGCCAGCAACATTCCAAAGGATGATGAACACGGTCTTCTGAGAGATGCTACATGAAGGAGCAGTCATCAACTACATGAATGACTTTGTCATCCCAGGAACAACACAATAGGAACTTGAAGATAGGACGAAGCAATTTCTTGACATTGTGGCAAAACACCAGCTATATTTCAAGAGGTCAAAGTGCTTATTTGATGTGAAAGAAATACCAATGTTGGGATTTGTGGTTGGACAAGGCAGTGTCAAAATGGAGGAGGAGAAGGTGAAAGCCCAGTCCACCCGGACTGGACACTCCTTTCATATCTAATCATTGCTGAAGAAGTCCTCTAAGTTGGATGCCAGCATTACCCTCAACAGATGGTGAACATGGAACACTGCACCACTTCCCGAGTCCTTGTATTTGCTCACAAGAGACTTAAGTGACTTCGACCCTCTGTCAGAAGGGATATTATAGAATATCGAGACCTCCTGTGCATCTCTCTTTGTGCAGGAGGAGAAGAACTACTACTGCTGAATGTATACAATAACAGCCGTAACACTGCACTCCACTTCCTCGAGGAGTGCCTCTTTGACCTTCCACCCTTTCTCTTAATGGGCAGAGATATTAACATTCGATCTGAGCGATGGGACCCTTCAATGGATCAATATCCAGCGAGTGCGGACTGTCTCCTCATGATCACTGAAGCCCTCAATTTAGAGAGGTCAATCCCATCTGCAGCTATACCAACTCGTTATGCCTCAGACCCCAACTTACCAGACATGGTCATAGATCTGTTGTTTATCTCGGGAATGTTACCATATATCCCCATCCATACTATCCAGGAAGGTGATTGACACAATTCAGATTATGCCCCCCTTCTAATTAGGATTCCTATTCTGCAAATGGAAGTCATCATTGTTACGAACTATAGATAGACCGTTCATTCCTATCTTGCGCCCGTTACCTCGGGCCTCCTCATACTTGTCTCACTTCTTGTTTCACTCCCTGTTTCACCCCTAAAGGCTATGCCTCCCATCTGACTCGTTTACTCGTCTCCCTTATTATTATCCGTTACCACTAGTATATAAAGTGTAGTAATACTTGATGTATTCCTTACACTTTACCAATCGTATCATCCCTTCTTCCTTTCTCTACTTCCTTTCCTTTATCCAAAGGCTTGCAACCTGAGTCAGAGACTAAGATCGTAACATTTGGTAAAGTGTCATTCGACTCACCTTGCAAGAGAGGTGCCACTATACGTAGCTAGGCTTGGAATAATAGCCTCCGACCAAGACAACAGTATATGAGCAGCAGTAGCTCATCGAAAACACCGAGAAGACACAGAGCTCCAAGACCAACAGACATCCAGGGTTCACCCGTCGCAACAGGATCTAAAAGATCAACAGAATCAGAAATCCCTGAAGGCCTTAAATGGCAGAAATCCAAACACAGCGTAGACGAGAATACAGCTCTATTTGAAACCGAATTTGACATAGAAGTCACTGAGAACACATCCGATATAGATATCGCCGAGACCTACGAAGAAGAATCCGAGCATAGCACAGACAAAGAACCAGCCCCATTTGAAGAATTCGACACAGAAGTCGCCGATGCCACAGCCGATATAGAAATCACCAAGACCCACGAAAATGAACACAGCGAACCAGAAACAGAACCAGAGATGCCAGAAGAAGTCAATGTTCCAAAGAACCTAGCTCCAGAGCCAGGATATTTCAATGGAGATAGAACCCAATTTAACGATTGGTGGAGAGCAATATCCTTATGGTTAATGTTCAACAAGATAGACGAAGAAGAACAGAAGATAGTAGCAATTTTGGCAAGAATGAAGGGAGGGCTAGCAGGCCCCTACACCAACACACAGCTGCAGGCCATCCAGAACAAGAAAACACCAGATTGGGATGACTTCACAAAGGAAATGGAAGCCACATTTTCCTTGGGAAATAGGAAAGCCATAGCAGAAGGAGAAATCGAGACGTTCAAGCAAGAGAAGAGGAACACGGCAGATTTCTTAATCGAATTCGAGGCGTTGAAAGCCCAAGCAGGGACAGATGACACCCATGCAATATTCCTTCTCAAACGCCACACCAGAGCAGACATCATTCGAACCATAGTAGGCTACCCACAACCTCCGTCCCAACGACATACACCAAATGGAAAACCACAATCCTCGCAGTAGGACAAGGGTATGAGGCAATGGACATCACCCGAGGAGATGTCAGAACCACCACCGGAGTTACCTATAGAGGTAGAGGACAACCCATGGAGATAGGAAGACAAAGGGCAGACACCGATCAAAATGGAAAACCGAGGTGCTACAATTGCAACCTCTATGGGCATATCACCAAATACTGCAGAAAGAAGATGAAAGTCACATACACCAAGATAATGTGTTACAATTGTGGCAAACAGGGCCACATCTCAAAGAACTGCCAGGCGCCCAAGAAAGCGCATATCAGAGAGATCAACGAAAATGATAAACAAGAAATAGAGGAGAAAGAGGATTTTGTCGAAGGCTCCGAGTAGGCGCAAACCTGAGAGCCAATAAACCTAGAGTTTCTGTTTTATCCCACAATAGACAATACATGATTCCCCAGAAACAAAACTTGATGCACGAACTTCTCCTCGACTCAACAATCCAAACAAGAAAAGGACGCAGACCAATTACAACCCTTGTAGACTCCGGATGCACCCATACGTGCATAGCACAACAAACAATAGACAAAGAACAGATCCCGACTAAACCCCTGGAGACCCTGATCAGAGTGATCAATGCCGACGGAACAGAAAATAAAAAAGGAGAGATAACAGACAAGGCACAACTGGTATTAAACAATGGCAACCACACGGAACAAATCGACGCTCTAGTAACACAATTGGAAAGTGCAGACTTATATCTCGGACATGACTGGCTGGTTAAACATAATCCGGAAATCGATTGGAACAATCATGTCATACAATTCACCAGATGCCCAGACGACTGCAAAATATCACATAGTGACATACGGTTCAACGAGAGAATACGGACAATCAAAGAACACATGGAAGAGAAAAAGGTGGACCGGACGAATGATGAAGATCTACCACCATACCTCCAATGATACACCCACCTATTCAACAAGAAAAACTTCGACAAACTACCTGAACACACGGTATGGGACCACGAGATAAATCTGTCCGAAGATGCACCCCCAGTACTACAGTCCAAGGTCTACCCAATGACAATAACGGAGAAGCAGGAGCTACAGAAATTCCTCGACGAAAACCTTGCCTCAGGATGAATCAGACCATCACAATCCCCCTACGCCACCCCATGTTTCTTTATACCAAAAAAAGATGGAACAAAACGCCTGGTACAGGACTACAAAAAACTGAACGAACACACCATCAAAGACAAGACACCACTGCCACTCATAGGTGAAGTCCTAGACCGTTTAAAGGATGCGAAGGTGTTCAATAAGCTCAATATCATTTGGGGATATAACAATGTCAGGATCAGAGAAGGGGATGAATGGAAGGCAGTGTTTGTAACAAACAGTGGACTATTCGAACCCACGGTCATGTTCTTCGGGATGAGCAACTCACCGGCAACCTTTCAGAGAATGATGAACACGGTATTTTGGGAAATGTTACATGAAGGAACGCTTGTCAACTACATGGATGACTTCGTCACTCTGGGAACCACACAGGAAGAACTTGAGAAAAGAACAACGTGGTTCTTAGACATTGCAGCCAAGCACCAACTCTACTTCAAACGGTCAAAATGTGTGTTCAATGCAAAAGAAATACCCATATTGGGCTTTATAGTTGGACAAGGCAGCGTAAAATGGAGGAGGAAAAGGTGAAAGCAGTAAAAGAATGGCCAACACCCAAATCCGTGAAGGACGTTGAAAAATTCCTGGGTTTCGCAAACTTCTACCAACAATTTATACAAGACTTCAGTAACATAGCAACACCCCTGCATGAGCTGAAGAAAAAAGATGCACAATGGTCATGGTCAGAACAACAACAACAAGCATTTGAGAAGATCAAGGAGAAGATCACGAGCAAACCAGTATTAGCAATGCCCCAGGACAAAGGACAATACAGGGTAGAGGTGGATGCGTCAGGATACGGAGTAGGAGCAGTATTATCACAAAACCAGAATGACCAGTGGCACCCAATCACCTTTCACTCAAGAATAATGACACCGGCAGAACAAAACTACCAAATCTATGACAAGGAACTATTAGCAATCCAAGAAGTGATCAAAACGTGGAGACAATACCTACTCGATACCAACAAACCATTCGAAATATGGACGGACCACAAGAACTTAGAATACTTCAGGAAACCACAACAACTCACAGGACAACAGGCAAGATGGCAACTGGAATTACAGGAATATCGCTACACACTAAAACACATACCCAGAAAGACAAACACGAAAGCAGACGTGCTATCAAGACTAGCAAAAATGGACACAACCAGAGACAACACAAATATCACGCTATTACCCGACCACTTATTCAATAACACTATCACCGAGATCAGACAAATTTGGGAAATATCAGGAGAAGAAGACCTGAAACACCGATTGTGAAAGGAGCAAAGAAGAGAAATACAGTGGCTAAAATAAAAGGAGAAACGACCAGAGGAGATATGGGAGACTGATGGATTACCTATGTTCGAAGGAAGAATATATGTACCACCAAATGCCAAGCTATGCCAAGAAATACTCCAACAACACCACGACAAAACGGACGTAGGACACCCAGGACAGCACAGAATGATCGAACTCCTCAAAAGGACATATTGGTGGCCCCAAATGCGCAATGATGTTAAACGATACATCAAGGGATACGACACATGTCAACAAAATAAAATACTCCGGACACGACCCACCACACATCTCCATCCACTACTGATACCCACCGGACCATGGGAAGAGATATCAATTGACATGATAGGACCACTACCAGAATCAGAAGGATATGACATGATACTTGTCATCGTTGATCGTTTCAGCAAAATGATTAGACTATGCGCAGTTAACACCACCCTATCATCCGAGGAGTTAGGAGATATTTATCGGGATGACATATGGAGACAACATGGGATACCCCGCAGAATCATCAGTGACAGAGGTCCACAACTTGCATCAAAATTCATGGCAGAACTTTGTAGAGCAACTGGCACCCAACGTAACCTATCCATGGCATACCATCCACAAACAGACGGTCAGACGGAGCGCATCAACCAGGAGGTTGAGGCATACCTCAGAAACGTAATCAACCATGCGCAGAACAACTGGAAGAAGTGGCTTAGCATAGTAGAATTCTAGTATAACGACAAAACACATAGTGCCACAGGACATTCACCATTCTAGATAGTATATGGATGACATCCATGGAAAGGGGATATCTCAAACACAGGCAAGGCACCTGCGATCACGGAGCGAATACAGGAGTTACAGGACATGTGCCAAGAGATGATCAAAATGTTACAACAAAACCAGATGCAAATGGAGAAACGGAACAGCACAAAACCAGAACACAAGTACCAGGCAGGAGACCAAGTTTGGCTTGAGGCAGACAATATTAGGACAACAAGGCCAACAAAAAAACTTGATCACAGGAGATATGGACCCTTCCAAGTAAAAGAAAAAATAGGTGAAACAAGCTACCGACTGGAGCTACCTGAAACATGGGCGATACACGACATGTTCAACAGCAGACTCCTCTCCCCCTATCACAAACCCGAGTATGACAGCCAGCGTACTCTGCTACCACCGATCCCCGAGATAGTCAATGATGAGGAATACTACGAGGTAGACAAAGTCCGAGGACACCGCACAAAGGAAAAACAAAAACAGTACCTAGTACACTGGAAAGGATACACGTCCAAAGAAGATACATGGGAAGATGAAGCAAATCTGGAAAACGCCAAAGAAGCGGTACAAGAGTTTATGAGCAAGATTTCGAGGACGAAACCTATAAAAAGGGGAGGTAAAAAGCAACAATTATGAACAACAGATCTCGCATTCCAAGCAACCACTACACTCAATGCATCACTCGCTGCATCCATTTCACCCTTGACTTCGCCAACTATCTTCATAACACACCATGCCCGCTGAACGCCAACTTACTCCATACCCCTACCTCAAAGAATTCGATGAACTCGTCCCAGAAAGAACCAGCCACGAGGAACTCGTGGAAGGAGAAACCCTAGTCGACACCATGATACTATTAGGTGCAGCAATGAAAGCAACCCAAGAAGGCGCATCTAAAATAATGGACACCTTATCCAACGCCACTCCGAGACTCAACCAGTTCATCATCGATGAAGGAAGGAGAGACCAATTGGAGAGACACTTATATGAGATCAATGATGACCTACAACTCATTGTCATATCCAATATGCGAGCTCGGATGCACAGCATCCTCGTAGCCCTAGCCGAACAACTCAATACGTACGAGTCAAGGAGTACAGACAATCTCTCCCACCATATCGTTAACCGACTACTTGTTAGTAACGACCCGTTCCCCATCCAACATCACATCTGTCATAAATGCGAACAAAAGACACAAGAAGCAACAGCCGCCGACCAACTACTTCACCCCAACATCGAAGAAGAAGTAGCCCACCTCCAAACCATCCTCACCACAGTAGTACCCCCTATCATACCCATGACCTTCCATCCACCGCAAGGGTATAACACGTTAAAATCGGAAGGTGAAAAGGACAACGAATATTGGAGGGGCATAGTGCATAAACTCTTAAGCAACCACACCAACGATAACACCATGTACAATAATCACACCCACTTCCTGTTCATAGAAGGACTGCCACACGAACCCCTCTAGATTGGCTTAAGACATGTCGACAAAGCACCTCTCATCGAAGGAAACAAGAAGGACTTGTTGAAGTTTCGGACATATTCTAGAAATAGACTATGAAGTCATTATGATAATAATAGACTGATCCGTTACTTTCCAGTAACTTCATTCCGTAGTAACTTCCTATGAGTTGCTCTGCATACAATAAGAGTCATAAGTACTTGATAGATTATTCTACATAGTACCAATGACTAGATACTACGTTCCACAGTACTCCACAAGCCTCCTTCGCAGCAACTGCTAACTGCCAATCCAAGTGGGCAGCCTCCTCAGCCTTCTCCCCCTTCTCCTACCTGGATTAACATCCAGAAGAAGAAGAAGCCCAAGAAGCACCAGGGTAAACCCCAGGCCCACATGGCGGAAGCCATGGCGGGCTTTGCCACTGCCACAGAACCGGCGGTCCGTCGCTTCACTGGTCCGGGGATGACCCCCTTCGACCTGATGAGGCGCATGGACGCGCCTCGACCCGTTCCCGCTCCCGCTCCTCCAACCACTTGTGTACTAGTGAGTGAGAGACCAAAGCCTCTTACTTGGGTTAATCCCAAGAAGGTCCAGCAGGCACGAGAGAACACTCGTGCTGAGCTCGAGAAAAAGGTGTGTGCTGAAGCACGAAACTTATGTTTCACCGCCCTCCTCGAAAACTCACTGCGGATCCAACAGGTGACTACCTAGCGCGACCACGTCACTGGTCCTTCGCCCATGCAAATGGCGAAGAAACGTGCCCTCGATCGTTATGATCGACGGATGCACGAGGTCTCTCACCCCCGTGCCCAACAGGGACGATTGGTGACACCACCCAGTGCACCTTCGGTTCCTTCTGGTCACCCCCCAGGTTGTACCTGTGAGGGACACACGAGGGTAAGCAAATGGTTCACTAAAAATAGTAACCCCGATATTAACGCGACTCGCGTCCGATTTGCTTTTCTCTTACCGCATGGTTCGCCATACGCCTTATTGATTTCTCCCAAATTTGGGAATAAACTCAATTTGGTTATGCATCATGTGGTAAAGATCCCAAGCATGGACTCTGTCACCCGGGGCGACTCGCTTGAACCCGGAGAGGTTCGGCCATACTACCTTCCTCCTCCGGAGGAAATAGTAGCTCCAGCCGTTAGGACCTACGAAGAGGAGTTCCCTCCTCTTCCTCGGGCCTCCCCTCCAACGGAGCGATTCCAGAGTAAGAGATTCTCTCTTACTCAGAAGAACAAGACCGCTGATAGGCATCCTGCCACACTTTCAGTGTTGGTAGACGAAGCCTTCAAACGGCTTGAGAGCGAGAAGGAGGTCGATGACCTCATGGCGCCGGCTCAGGATGTCGCCTATGACATCCGCGACCCCAGGAACCCTGCGAATGTCGCAGGACCCTCTTCTGGGCCTCTCCCGAAGTCTCCGAAGTCCGAACCCTTTGCTTCGGCACCTCAATCTGAGGTGTCACTCGGACTCTTGTCGACCGACTATGGGAGCGACTTCAAGAAGAAGGGAGGAGCTGGGTACGTGATCAACTCGATCTCAGATACTCTTACTAACCCTGATACACAGTCCTGTCACCAATATGCCGACCGGCCGTCTTCGCAAGAAGAAGGGCAAGGGCAAGGGGAAAGGACGTCGGGGGCCAGGCATGTAAATACGCAATCGGGATCTTTAGGATCCCATAATCATGTATTTTCTTTGTGCGAATCGATGAATGAGAAGTGTTTTAATACTTCTCAATTTTCTTGTTTCTCCACGCGCATGCCCGATCAGTATTTAAGAGTACCGGATCAATTAAGATCTCGATCGCTAAGCAATGATCAAAGCATAATGCCACTAGAAGAATATAGTGACGTATGGTTATTAGACTCAGGGGCATCATGTCATTATACCCCTTATGCAGAAGACTTCATCAACTTCGAAGAACTCGAAGTTTCAATCCCAATTAAGACTGTAGGAGCTCAAAGCCCCTACCTTAATGCGGTTGGTCTTGGTGCAGTTATGCTTAAGCATAGAGTCTATAACGGAAAGACTGACAGCGTTCAACCAATGCAGATATTAATATATCCAGTCTTCCTTCTAAAAGGAACCTCTGAACGACTAATGTCAGTGGGACAGTTATGCCAGGATGGCAAAACTGTTAGAACAGATGCCAACAAATCAGTAGTAGTTGATAGCGAAGGAAATGCTATTCTTCAAGCATATCCTTCAGCAAGTCGCAATACTACTTTACATTTTGTTAACACAAAAATTGTACATTCGGAACAAGCAGCTATGACTGCGGATCCGATCGTTGGCTACAAAGTTGTACATGCGAGATTAGGACATCCCTCTAATCATATCCTCAATCACTTTGAGAAAAATACGATTGGGTTTACTCCGGTGCGAATTCCCGAGCAAAAACCAGTCTGTGACGGTTGTGCCAAGGGAAAAATGCACCAAAAACTCTTTAGAGAGAACCCTACATATGCAAAGCGTCCATTCGAAAGAATACACTCGGATTTAGTTGAACTTCCGATTCTTTCTTACTATAAATATAAATGGGTCATGACCATAATGGACGACTTTTCCTCTCATGGATGGATTCACTTCCTCCATAAGAAATCAGAAGCAGCAGAAGAAATGAAAAATTTCATTGTACTAATTCAGACTCAATATGAGACTAAATTAAAATACCTCTGCACTGATAGAGGAGGAGAGTATGCAACTGATGAGTTGCAATCTCATTTGCGCTCATTAGGGATCATACATGAGACTAGTGCACCACACATACACCAACAAAATGGTCGAGCGGAACGCTTAAACCGAACTCTAATGGATAAAGCAGAAGCCATGCGGCATCATGCTTGTATTCCTGATGGTTGGTGGGAATTTTCTATAGATCATGCAATACATATCTATAATAAAACACTGGTATCACGGCTCATGTGGAAAACACCTTATGAAGTGTTGAATCAGAAGATTCCAGACATCTCCAAAGAGAGAGTCTTTGGCTGCAGTGCTTATGTCTTTCTCCCAAAAGAGATAAGAGACAATAAACTAACAGCGAAGTCAGAACTCATGATTTTCCTTGGTTGGACATCAGACAGGAAAAACTATTGTTTCATGAGGCACCTAAATGGAAATGTAATCTATACATCTCCAACAGCCATATTCAGCGAAGAACACTTCCCTAAATGTGTTGGGAATAAGCGAGAAGAACGGATGAACCAACCATCATCTTCTACTTCTCGAAGTACACCTTCGGAAGTTATTGTCTTCCATGCTCCAGATCCATCTACTGGTTTACCTATTGATAAATCACCAAGTCCTATTCCCCGAACTTCTACCGGAAGTTCTCCGGAAGATAGAACTTATAGATCTGTACATGGACGAATTCCAACTCCTTTCCCTGAACCTAAAAAGAATAAAGGAAAGGGAAAAGCACCAAATATCGATACTGATGTTCAGGAGGAGTGGGATGGTATTGTGCAAAACATTCTCTTTCCACCAAGAGAAGCACAAACACCAGAAGACGATGACAGTGATGGATTATCTTATACTGATCTACCTAATCACCCTGAAGGTCCGAACCATCTGCCTTCTCTAAGAGATGATCCGGATGTACAACCATTCATACCCTATACCCCTGTCGAAGATGATCGGGATGCTGGTCCTTCTGTACCACGAGGTCACTCGGATCAAATACCAGTTCCTGAAATACCTCAGAGACTGCAAAGAACCAGAAAAGTACCTGAACGTCCAGGAAACTTCTATGGTTCTACCAAGCATCCGACCAAAATACTCCAGGACTATGAGATGTTCCAACCTCCTAAGTCGAAATTAACAAGTTCTACAAGTAGACTTGTTAGACAAATTCGATCAGAGGCTTCCAAACCTGGAATAATCGATAGACGTTCTCAGCATGAAGCTTCTACATTAGAAGACTTATGCAGAGAAGGAGGAGTAGGGATGATCGATTATCTGTGCGCTCAAAAAGTCGAATCACCATTAGTTCCTATTTCTTTCAAGGATCTAAATCGACTACCATCAGAAGAGAAATCTAAATGGTGGAAAGCGTGCTTAGAAGAGTTAAATTCACTCAAAGAAAGACATGTTTATGACTTAGCCAAACTTCCGCCTAGAAGAAAAGCTGTCAAAAATAGATGGGTCTTCACACCCAAATCAGACGGTCAATACCGTGCTTGACTAGTAGCAAAAGGATTCTCTCAGATAGAGGGAATCAATTACGATGAACTATTTTCACCAGTAGTCCATTATGAGACAGCACGACTCATATTTGCAGTCGCTGCCCTCAATGATTGGGAGATACTCAGTTTAGATGTTAAAACTGCTTATCTCTATGGAAAACTGGATGAAGAACTCTATATGGAACTTCCAGAAGGTTTCAATACAGGTCGTGGTAATTTGGTTTGGAAATTAAACCGAGCCATTTATGGATTAAAGCAATCTGGACGACAATGGTGGAAGGAATTGACTAAGTCAATGACCAACCTAGGATTTGTCCAATCCAAACTAGATGCTGGAGTCTATTATTACTACGACCCTGAAACCAAAGAGCTTATTATAGCTCTTGTCTATGTAGATGACTCAATGTTCATCGGAATTAGAGGCTCTAGACTTCTATATGAGAAGCGAGCACTCTTTATGAAGAAATGGGAATGCCGAGATCTTGGTCCAACCAAAGAGTTCCTTGGTATGAAGATTTCGCGAAATCCTATAAACCGATCAATTACCCTAGACCAAATAGATTATCTAGGAAAAGTTCTTGATCGATTTAATATAATTGGAAAGGAAGAAATACCATTACCAAATGGATTTATCTTCAAATCCAATACAGGAAAAGCGACACCTGACTTCATAAAGAGGTATCAACAATTAGTAGGATCAGTTATGTATCTGATGATAGGCAGTCGGCCCGACATAGCTTTTGCCACTGTCAAATTGTCACAACATATGACCAATCCAACTAAAGCACATTACAATGCAGGCTTACATTTGCTAAAGTATCTTAATGCTACTCGCAAATATAGAATTACCTATAATGGAAGTTCTATGCAAGGCCTGAATGCCTTTTCCGACTCTGATTGGGCTGGTGATCCAATTAGTCGTAAATCTGTAACTGGATATTTCTGTTTGTTAGCCAGCGGAGCTATCGCTTGGTTAAGTAGGAAACAGAAAACTGTTGCATTATCTTCCACCAAAGCCGAATATATGGCTTTGTCAGATTGCAGTCGACAACTTGTTTGGACTGTCAATTTGTTGGAAGAAATTGGTATCCAATCATTAGCCCCTTATCTCTTTGGTGATAATGAGGGTTCAATATTTTGGGCCAAGAATCCAGTAACAGAAAAACGATCAAAACACGTCGACGTCAAATACCATTACATCCGTGATTTGGTAGAAGATGGAAAGATTGAAATATTCTCTGTGAAAGGCACTGAAAATCCTGCTGATATTCTCACAAAGAATTTAGACAAAATTAAATTCAATCTATTCCGACCTCGCCTTGGCTTGACGTTTGAGTGATTAAAACTCTATATCAATACAGAGCAAGGAGGAGTGTTGAAGTTTCGGACATATTCTAGAAATAGACTATGAAGTCATTATGATAATAATAGACTGATCTGTTACTTTCCAGTAACTTCATTCCGTAGTAACTTCCTATGAATTGCTCTGCATACGATGAGAGTCATAAGTACTTGATAGATTATTCTACATAGTACCAATGACTAGATACTACGTTCCGCAGTACTCCGCAGGCACTACGCCACAGTTAAAGAGAGTCATAAGGAACAATCCATGCAATGCTAGTATTTTATGTAGTATGACTCGTCTATGTTACAATATGTATATAAACCCCATGTAGCAGACCTAAGTTCTGCATCTTGTTCAATCGAACAACTTCTTCACCATTGCCTATCTCCTTGAGTACAACACCTCAATCGATCTCATCGACTTTAGCCTCTATTCAACTGACGTTGACTGCTTTATCAATAATATCTGTCTATCCGAATTACCTTACTACAGGTATCAGATAGAAGCTTATTATCTCGGTGAGTAGACCCTACGTTCTCTCCCACTGTGTTTACTGCTGCCCCCAGCAAACAACTCGTTACGGTCGTTTCCTCAACAGGACTTGGCCAGAGCTCTGGGAGTGGCCGTGCCTATGAACGAGTAAATGCTCATCGCGTTTTCCTACCTTCTCCCAAATTCCATATGCTTTACTTTACAATGGACCTTTACAGTAATACGCATCATGAGGACATGAAGCTTGAAAGGGAGGTATTGTTACGAACTATAGATAGACCGTTCATTCCTATCTTGCACCCGTTACCTCGGGCCTCCTCATACTTGTCTCACTTCTTGTTTCACTCCCTGTTTCACCCCTAAAGGCTATGCCTCCCATCTGACTCGTTTACTCGTCTCCCTTATTATTATCCGTTACCACTAGTATATAAAGTGTAGTAATACTTGATGTATTCCTTACACTTTACCAATCGTATCATCCCTTCTTCCTTTCTCTACTTCCTTTCCTTTATCCAAAGGCTTGCAACCTGAGTCAGAGACTAAGGTCATAACAATCATTGAGAGATTGACAATTCCCAAAGAATCAAAAGAGGAAACCAAGTTCCTGATGGATATCATGGAAGGAATTAACACCAAGAACTGGCCGATGAATAACATGGACGAGCGGGAGAGAGCTGTTGCTGAATTGGGAGGCTTATTTGACAGATCCTGGAATTGCAATGCAAAGAAAACCAAGATCACCACTAGGTCCAAAATCTGGTAGAACG
The DNA here is from genome assembly GCA_963576785.1 of Chlorophyllum brunneum. Lineage (NCBI taxonomy): Eukaryota > Fungi > Basidiomycota > Agaricomycetes > Agaricales > Agaricaceae > Chlorophyllum > Chlorophyllum brunneum. The sequence goes on along the minus strand of OY756140.1, from coordinate 3,707,082 downwards.
AGGAGTGCTCTACTACTCTTGCAACACACCGCATGGACCACAAGAACAAGCACAAATGGAATGCCTTTCGCAAGACCACGAGAAAAACAAAAAGAGCTTATTTTGACAAGAAGGTCCAAGAAATCTCAGTTGATAATAAACGTCCATGGGATCTGATGCCATGGGTCAAAGCATGCGCGCTTCCGGCTACGGAAGCCATTTGCCACAATGGCCGGCCTTGTCTCACTATGAACAGCCTGTGAACGGCCCTTGACCAACATTATAATGTGGCCCACAATAGACCAGTTAACATGGCTGTCTTAGATGAACTTCCTCTGTCAATTGGGATGGAGAATAGGACTTGGGTGGATTTCTCTCTTCTTGAGATGATAGAATCACTCAAGGATACCTCGAATTCTTCTTCCTCCGGCCCCGACCACATATCCTGGTCCCACCTCAAACAGATTGCCACCATTGACACCTGCGCTGATCTCCTCCTCAGAATCAGTCATGTATGTTTATCCCTTGGACACTGGCCTGCGCATTTCAAAAAGTCAATGTCGGTTATTATCCCCAAACCCAACAAACCCAACTACTCCACCCCAAAGGTGTTCAGACCGATTGTCATACTCAATACACTTGGCAAGTTAATAGAAAAAATGCTAGCCAAATGACTTCAATTCGAGGTGGTGAAATTCAAGGTTCTCCACCCTCACCAACTAGGAGCCATCCGACAATGATCCACTGAGGACGCAGGACTCTTTCTAACTCACATTATCCGGGAGCTTGGACAAAGAAGAAGAAGACATTGGTTCTCGCATTCAATGTTGCCCAATTCTTCCCCTCCCTCAACCACAACCTCCTTATCGACATAATGGGTTGACAGGGATTTTCCCCTCAAGTTGCGGTGTTCTTCAACAATTACCTCAAAGAATGCCGCACTACCTACCGGTGGAACAACAAAAGCTCCCCGGAATATGACGCAGTGGTGGGAGTAGGCCAAGGCTCAGCTTTGAGTCCCATTCTCCCTGCCCTGTACCTTGCCCCCCTCCTTCAAATCTTTGACGTCCATATGGAGGAACACCACAACAGATGGGACTTTGATGTCCTATCTTTTGTAGACAACAGCACCCTAGTTGCGCAATCTCTGTCTCTCGAATGGAACGTCGAAATCCTTCAACACATGTACCATGAAATAGAGTGGCTCATGAATGAATTTGGCCTAGAAATTGAACACAGCAAGTCTGAAGTCTACCACTTCACACGTGCAAGACAGGACTCCAATCCATCTATTGACTTGGGATCTCCACTGTCTACTGGCCGCACCCCTCTCAAGCCAAAAGCCTATTGGCGTTACCTCGGTTTCTACTTCGACTGGATATTAACCTTCAAGGAACATGTTCACTATTACTCTGCTAAGGCAGTATTAATGATCAAGGCGATGAAAATGCTAGGGAACTCCGTACATGGTTTGTCCCCTGGTAATAAAAGATTATTATACCATTCATGTGTCATACTGGTAGCAACATATGGATACTGACTTTGGTTTCATGACAAGTCATGGACTAAAGGGACCTGTGAAATCCTCAACAAGATGCAGTGAAGCATGTCCCTCTAGATTACTGGGGCCTTCTGTACATCTCCTACTGGCAGTGTCGAGTCCCTCGGGGGACTCATGCCCATCAAACTCCATCTCCGAAAGTTGGCTGAACAACAAACGTCGAGGCTTTGCACGTTGGACGATGAACATGTGTTGGCAAGATTGACAAAAGAGTATCATTCTTCCCCACACTGACTTCACATCAAGAATTTCATGGAGATTCAGAAGAAGAAGACACTTGGAGCTGTGATAGACGTTGTGTGCCCCACCCCCGAGACTCGGTATATAGAACACTTTAACTCTGTTTCTAAATCTGTCTGGCCCAGACGTAGGCTACTTGACTGTTTCCCTGCTAATGTATCTTTTATAGGATTCAACCAGGACAACCCCTACCTCTCGAAGACACTTTGGGATGATGTTACAACAAATGCGACGACGGACTTCAAGTCCATTATTATTGGCATGGACAGCTTGGTCCACCCCAACCCTAACCTGCTTGCTAGCCAGTTCACAGCGGCAGCCACTATTCGACACTTAGATGGAGGGAGCTCTATCATGAAGAGACTCGGAGGAACAACGTTGACTGACACCGAACTGGTCGCACAGTACCTGGGAATCACCAAGGTACTTGCCACTGACGACTATGACCAGATCAAACACATACATGTGTTCACTGACTCCCTCACAGCCTCTCGGCTCCTACTTGATTGCTCACTGCACTCCTGCCAGTGACAGTCTATCCTTATATCAAAGACTCTCCTGACTTGGTTCAACAAGTCTGACCAACACTGCCTATTGTTCTACCACACTCCATCAAAGTGTAAATATGGTATACAAAAAGCCACGCACAATTGGATTCAAACAGTTGCCTGGCCTAACCGGGGTCGAAATCACTGAGTCCCTAACTTCATAGACTACTTATGCAAGAAGTCTGCCAAACGAGCCGTTCATACATGGCAAGCCATGTTTGGATTCAAAAAATACATCGGTAGCTCCTTCCTTCACCTCCTGGTGCGAGCAAATAGGGTCTCTGCTTTACCGTCGCACATCAAATCCAGTCCCTGGATACGAGAATGTGGTTACCAGTCACAGCTTTTTGCAAGAGCATGTTGTGCCATCCTATACCATGCCCCAATTGGGGAATACTGACTTAGGTTCTTCCCCAATGAGGACTTATCATGCCACCACTGTGGCAATCAAATGGTCCAGACTAGGTCACACATTCTCTATTGTTGCAACAACTTCGATCATCATTTCGGCATCGACACCATCAAGACACTAGTCAACTTCTTGTGTCATAACCCCACCACATTCAGCTTCCCCCCAGAGCCTGATTGCCCTCGTTTCCACACTGGTTCAATACTCCCACTACATCGTCATCAAGTCCATCAGAGGTTTGGGTCTGTGCCTGTGTGAATCCTTTTCTTTTTCTTTTTCCTTATGCTCTCCCGGTTATGGACTTCATTCCCATTTCTCTATCTCTCCTTTTCTCACTCATCTACTATTTTTATATAGTCTTCATTCAATGTCCATCATCCTCGTGGTGTCTGGGCAAAAGCCCTCCTACATGCTAGTACTGTTCGTTGTTCTCCCTTGTGTTTGCAAGTCGATAGTTCCTTTCTATCATTTTCTCTCTTTTACTCTCTCTCTCTCCGAATTCCTCTCATTCCTTTTCACTCCATTCAACTTAGGTACCAAACATCTCTCTAGTGTATGCACTAGATGGTGTCGAGTCTTGTGGGGTTAGTGTACATTTAGTCTACTTTCCTTGCTCTGAACATTCTGTACATTCTATCTTTGTATGTATGTACACATGGACTATGTTTGAGCACCACTATATAAATTGTTGATTAAAAAAAAAAAAAAAAGGAGAAGGTGAAAGCAGTGATGGAATGGCCAATATCCAAATCCCTGAAAGATGTCAAAAAATTCCTAGGCTTCACAAACTTCTACCAACAATTTATACATGACTTCAGTAACATAGCAGCCCCTTTACATGAGTTGAAGAAGAAAGACACACAATGGGTATAGACAGAACAACAACAACAAGCCTTCAAAAAGATTAAGGAAAAAGTCACAAGCGAGCTGGTACTAGCAATGCCACAAGACAAGGGACAATACAGAGTGGAAGTAGATACATCAGGCTATGGAGTAGGAGTGGTACTATCACAGAAACAGAAAGAACATTGGCACTCAATTGTATTCCACTCAAGAATGATAACACCCACAGAACAAAACTATCAGATCTATGACAAAGAATTACTAGCTATCCAAGAAGCAATCAAAACCTAAAGACAATACCTACTTGATGCCGATGAACTGTTTGAAATCTGGACCAATCACAAGAATCTGGAATATTTCCAAAAACCACAACAACTCATAGGATGACAAGTGAGGTGGCAGATAGAGCTACAAGAATACCATTACATGCTGAAACACATCCCCAGAAAGACCAACATGAAAGCCAATGTCTTATTGAGATTAACAAAAACCAATACTACCCGAGACAACACTGATATCACCTTACTACCCAACTATTTATTTGACAACAACACAATTACCGTGATCTAACAAATCTGAGAGATCTCAGGAGAAGAAGATCTGAAACACTGACTGCAAAAGGAAACAAAAAGGGAAACACAGTGGCTGAAGAAAAAGGAGAGATGACCAGAGGAAATATGGGAAACAGATGGAATACTGATGTTCAAAGGAAGAATATATGTTCTACCCAACAGCCAAATACAACAAGAAATACTCCAACAACACCATGATGAGATAGATATAGGACACCAAGGACAACACCAAATGATCGAACTCATTAAACAGAGTTATTGGTGGCCTCAAATGTACAACAATGTCAAATGGTACATCAAAGGATATGAGGCATGCCAACAAAACAAAATACTCCAAACAAGACTGACAACATATCTCCACCCACTACTGATACCACAGAGGGATATGATGCAATACTTGTCATAGTTGATTGCTTCAGCAAAATGATCAGACTGCACACAGTTAACACCACCTTAACATCCAAGGAGCTAGGAGATATCTACCAAGATGATATATGGAGAACACATAGAATACCCTGCAGAATCATTAGTGACAGAGGTCCACAATTCATATCAAAATTCATGGCAGAACTGTGCTGAGTGACTGGTACCCAACAAAACTTATCCATGGCATACCACCCACAAACTAACAGTCAAACAGAGCACATCAACCAGGAGGTTGAGACATACCTCAGAAATATAATAAACCATGTGTAGAACAACTGGAAAAAATGGCTAGCCATAGTGGAATTCCAATACAATGACAAAACCCACACAGCCACCGGATACCTGCCATTCAAAATAGTTTATGGACGACATCCCTAGAAAGGAGATGTAATGAATATTACTAAGGCACCTGCAATCACGGAACAAATACAGGAGTTACAAAACATGTAACAAAAGACAATCAAGATGCTACAACACAGCCAGATACAAATAGAGAAATGTAACAGTACCAAACTGGAACATGAGTATAATCCAGGAGAATAAGTATGGCTCAAAGCAAGCAACATCAGGACAATGAGACCAACCAAGAAGCTAGATCACCAATACTATGGACCATTCCGAATAAAAGTGAAAATAGGTGAAACAAGTTACCAACTGGAATTACCTGAAATATGGGCAATACATGATGTATTTAACAGCAGACTCCTCTCCTCCTATCAGAAACCCGAGTTTAACAGCCAGCATACCCCACCACCACCAATGCCCAAGATCATCAATGACAAAGAGTAGTATGAAGTAGAAGAAATCTGAGGACACTACACAAGAGGATGGTAAAATCAATTCCTAGTACACTAGAAAGGTTATACCTCCGAGGAAAACACATGGGAAGATAAGTTAGATCTGGAAAACACTAAAGAGGCAGTTCAGGAATTTTTAGACAAGACTTTGAGGACAAAACCTATAAAAAGGGGGGGTAAAAAGTGACAATTATGAACAACAAACCTTGCATTACAAGAGATTACTACACCCAACATACCTCACACTGTATCCACTGTACCCTAGACTTTGCTAACTATCTCCACAACACACCATGTATGCTGAATGCAAACCCACCCCTTTCCCAGCCAATGACATAGAGTTCGAATAAGAACTCAACAACCTCCTCAATGCCCAGTCCACTGAATACCAGATCAAACACTATACTACCACAACCAAAGGACTCACATACATTGCCCATGCCATCAACAACCTCCAAATCCAAGCCCAAGCCCTGAGCCATATCTTACTTGTCACCACTACCAAAGCCCTCCCAGCTGCCATGTCAACTAGAAAACATGAACTCATGAAGGAACTATTGGACAAAGCAGCCACTGATCTCAACATATTGGTACACTCCGATGCAAAGCAATGCATCCAAAGTGCCTTAGTCATGACAGGCAAAAGACTCAATCACCTTACCAATTCTAGTGACAATCCTACCTACAGACTTGCCCGAAAACTAATGGATCTTGACTCATACACCCCCACTACCTTACCCAACAAACTGCCCTACCACAAAGATGATGAACAAGAATGGTTAGATGAAGGAATAAAGGGAATTGACAAATCAGTCCCAGACCATCTAATGGAACCAGATATGTGAGACAAAGTAGACCACCTCCTTATACAACTACCCAACATGGACCCACCATCCAAACCAACAATATTTAACCCACTACCATCTTACCTCACACTCAAGGACAGAGGACAATTTGAAGAAAACTGCTGGGAAAAGATAGTTCACAACCTTGTTGCCGCTGAGACTAATGATACTGCTACATTCTGAGGATGCACTGTAGCCCTCTTTAGAGGAGGACAAGACCACACCCCCTTCTGGATCAGATGTCAACACAAGTCAGGAACTCTAATGATTGGCCCTACTAAATGCCAACTTGTCAATGCCTTACACAAAGAACAAGACAACAAGTAGACTACAATACTTTATGGGGTCATGAACATAAAAAAGGGAGGTATTGTTATGAACTATAGATAGACCATACATTCCTATCATGTACCTATCATACTCATCATTCTCATGTCCGTTTCATCTCCTGTTTCATCCCTTATGGCTGTACCCTTACTGACTTATCCTACTCATCCTCTATGACTCCTTTACTCCATCCCCTTATTCTTAACACCTATCACTAGTATATAAAGTGTAGTAATACTTGATGTATTCCTTATACTTTACCAATCATATCATCCCTTTCTCTTTCCTCTACTATCTTGTCTTTATCCAAAGATTTGCTACCTGAGTCATAGACTAAGATTATAACAATATTGAACTGTTTTATGTGGAATTTGAGAAGAACTCCACTAACATCTGCACAAAAAGTCTGGATACTATTAAATTTCAGTAATGTCATGATTATTTACCTATTCAGTTTGGTGCTTGATATTATATTGCATCTCAAGCTAGGAGGAATGTTGTCATTTGCACTTTCTAAGCTGTATTCCATATGACTAGCTCTTCTATTATGTTAGTAATATTTCTCTATAATATTTGTTATTGAGGCTGCACCCTCTGACTCACATTATGCACCTCTTCCTCATGTTCTTCATGAGCTGACTGATTGCTGTCACTCTCATTATACTATTGGACACTGTTGGTGTTTTAAGGGACTCTATAGTCATTACTGACTCATTATGCTTAGTTATTACCTATAGATCTTAGGGTTTTTCACCCTCAACATTAGTATATAAAGCAGCATGTATTTTCTTTATTTCTTTAGACAATCTACTCAATTTCTATCTCACTCTACTCAACTTTCTCAGTAACTCACTTAGTTCTTATCAAACTAACCAACACTACTATCAGTAAGTCAGATCTCCCATCTGTTACCGCATGTTACTATGCTGTTCAATAGCTTGTATGTTGTTCTGGGTTGTATTTCTGGTGGCTTGACATAGGATTTAAGTATGTCTGTTTGGATTATGTACACTGCTTTCCAAGCTGTGGTGTGGATTGTCTGAGTAGGTACTGATGGGATTAGTCAGTCTGTTGTCTACATAATCCTTTGGCAGTAATCTATTATTTCTCTTCCATTAATGTCTTTATGGTAGAGCAGATGCTGCTCTGGGCTTCAGGTCCTGATTGGTGATCTGTTATCATTTTGTATAAGTCATCTGTGATAATGCAGAAATTATTACTCCATTAGGCAGTGTTTGCACATCAGATAGTTTAGTTTGCTGACTGTAGATGCTGCTCTTATGATGTGCATTTGAAGTTTGGCCCTTAGTGCATTTTCTTTGACTGGGGCATATGGGAAAGGTTTGGGATTGTGCTGTAGGTAAACTAAGTTCACTGAACTTATCATTTTGTTCAGTTCCTGTTGCATTCATGTCTCTGTCCTCAGCATGTCAATTTCCTTGGCCCAGGTCCCATACCTTTTGGTGATTCTGGTGGTCATGGGAGAATTGACAGGTTGGGGGGTAGGTGGGGTGCTATCTGGGGATGCTTTTACAGTTGCTGGCAATCTTAAAACTGACTTTTGCAATGAGATCCCAAGTGTGAGGGTTGCTCTATTAGAATCTCTGCATCTTACCTTTAGTGAACATGGAGCATATATTTTTCATGACAAAACTAGTGTTCTGCTGGCTCCGGCTTGGCTCAAAAGCCCTGGCTACAGCTGGGCTTGACCAAGCTCAAGCCTCACAAAACATTGAGCCCAGCCCTATAGCCAGGGCTGGGGCCAAGCTCAAGCCCCAGTCTGTTATAAGTAAATAGAATCTGATAATGTAATTAACCTCTGTCAAAGAATTTAGTCTGAATCTACATCTATGATGAACTCTGCAAGTTCAATGTCTGGTACATCCTCCCAAGCTCCCATCCTCAATTTCCAACTTCTTGAGCTCCTCCTCTGTCATTGTCACCTCCTCCTCATGAAAGAGCAAGTCATGCTGGATAGCAGACTTGAGAAACTGAAGTGCCTTGACAATGTCTTCCTGAAGGCAGTTACATTGTTTGCTAATGGTGATGCCAGCAGATGAAAATGCATGCTCACTCAAGACAGACAAAGCCATGATGGCTAGGTGGTCTCAAGTGAGAGAGGCCCATACAGGAAGGCATGTTGTGTTGAGCTATGCAACAGTCAGCAAGAATAAGAAACAATAATGATAATGGCTTACCTGCCACCACTTGATCACAGGCATGTCAACGGCAATTGTATTGTGTCCATCGATATATTGCCTGAATTCAGCCATGTGCCATTGTCATCTGCATCTGATGGAGTGGATTGCACATTGTTGATTGTTTTTGTGAATGTTTGGTGGGTGCTCGAGCTTCATTTGGAGCATTCATTTTGCTTGAGATAATCAACGAAAATCTCCCAATAAATTTCTACGCAGCACGAACAGTAATTTAAACCTTATTCTACCAAACTGTAGAGCGGAACGATGAATTCCGGCTCTGCCGTGATGCTGCTGATATGGTAACAAGCTGGGTCTTAAGCCGAGGGCCCAAGTCTGCCGAAGTTGAAAGCCGAGCCGTGAGCCCTGATGAGCTGTCACTCAAAGCCCGGCTCAGCTCCGGCTTCGAGCCCTAGCCGGCATATCACTAGACAAAACGGAGATGATGGTGTGTGATAGAGGCTGTGACTACCCTTGAGATATGGTTCAACACCAACACAATCAACAAACCAATAGTCTGCCTCGGTTGGTCCTGTCAGCTTCTGTTATGGATCCATTAAACAATTCCCCGGACACTACAACCCAGCTCTGCTACTTCGTCACCCCATTTAAGTTAGTATAAGCTTCGCCACCTCTATGTGGCCGTCGTGTCTATCAATGATATTCCTTGGGTTGACTGCTTACAATGGCGCCCGTCATCACCACACCTGCCTCGGGTTTCGAGGGTGTTGTTGGCAGGGTCATATCATTAGTAACCTGGCAGGCCGGGATCGATTGCTTCATCCCTCGAGGGCGGTGAAACTTTCCACGACACGTTGATGAACGATGACACCGCCTAAGCGCAGCAGACCGCTATGTTCTTTACTCCCTTCTTCCAGGTTGTGTTGTCCCATGGGCTGCTGGTCTTTGCCCAGTCATCTTTCCAGCTAGGATATCTCCCCCTCGCAGTAAAGAACCCCTACTTGCATGGATGGATCGTCAGCAACCAAGGAGGGTCTCCCGAACACAGATGGCCGAGATTCTTCACGACAGACCGGGTAGGTTGCATACCTTTACCATAACGTGGCTCCGTGATACTCACTTCCGCGGCCTGTAGGTGTTTGGGTGGGCCGGTATGGTCCGTGTAGATAATCAAGCCTTTATGTGGATGGGTGGGGGTCCCTTCAATTTTACGAAAACATTAACGAGCGAGATCACCCCTACAACGAGTATCTTCAGAATTGAAGCCGGCCCCATCCAATTCAACGTCACTTTCCTCAGTCCCCTCGAAGTATGCTCACTGCACTCATTGATCCGTTTGAGTTTCTGACGATATACTCAGCCCAACAATTATACTCTTCAATCTATCCCATTCACATACATGTACATCGATGGATTCACTTCAAGTGATGCACTGCCACACACGATTCAAGTGTATTCCGATATTTCTGCGGGTGAGTCTGGCTTGGGTATCGTAACGGATACGCAGTTTCCAGCTCTTGTACCCTCTAGAATGGGTGACGAGTGACGATGCAGCACTAGTGAAGTGGGACACAGACGACTTGGACGATATGGTATCTCACCATGTCCAGCGGAAAAGCCTCCAGCCCATGCCGGTGGCTGATATGGCTGAGGATGGAGTAGGATATTATGCCACAGCCAAGGTAAGCACTCCCGTGTCTTTGCTCAAACCTTTCTCTGAAATTCTCTGGAGCGGTCTGGGCTCACCTGGCAGACAGCTGGGAGTGACATCCGTATTTCATTCGCAAATAATGGGACTTTGGCCAACTCGAAAGACACCGCATTCCGAGCGGTAGGCGAGTGAGTCCATAGTGGGCACTCAGGTCGACAATCGGCTGATGATTATCAGTAACTGGCCAGTCTTTGCTTTCTCAGTTGACTTGGGTGCCATATCGTCTCGCAACCAGCCAGATCCTGTGGTGTGGACACTTGGTCTCGTGCGTGACCCCGTGGTTACCTACGCGGCAAATTCGTCTGTCGAGAATCGGTCCGCCTATTATTGGTCAGCGTACCAGAGCATCAATGAAGTAGTACGTCGTTCCAGAATCAACGTCGACAGCAACTGACAAATCATGTCTAGATCTCTGCATTCCTGAAAGGTTTTGCCAGTGCTCGAACTAGGAGCCAAGCTCTGGATAACAAGATCCTCACTGCTGCTTCCGCCATCTCTCAGGAATATTATCGCTCGTAACGAGACAAGTATTCGCGTCCATGGCTATTACAATTCCTGCCACTCAAAAAGGGAAATCCAATCCGTCAGATGTGAAGATCTTCATGAAGGACATCGGGATGTCTCTGTGAGTGAATATTTCCCTACGCTCGTAATTGGCCTGGCTCAACTCTCACTATGCACAGTCGCGCAAATCCGGTCGAGGTCATTTTTGGTGCTTTCCCTGCGTTCCTTTACTTCAACTCATCATTCGCCCATGACTTGTTGCAACCTCTGCTCGAATTTCAGTCATCTTCCAAATACGACCATCCTTATGCCGCTCCCGATCTCGGTAAGTTTTTACACATCGGTAGCAGTTGTTGTACTGATATGTCTTCAGGTGTCACCTATCCTGTTATCCTTGGCAACACCACTGATACTCAGCGACTCGCAGTCGAGAGTACGTGTCCCGATGCTTTCCCCCTTTCTTGAATTTACCGTGCGACGTAGGCTGTGGAAACATGCTCATCATGGCCTACGCTTATGCAGTCAAGTCTGGTGATGGCTCTCTCCTCTCTCGCTATGTGAGTTTACGGGTCAGATTACATGCTTCATACTCATGACCTCCAATAGTATCCTATGTTACAACGCTGGGCGGATGTCCTAGTCCAGAATTCGTTGCACCCCCAAGGGTTTATCTCTGCCGATGGTCTCGGCAACCCGGATATGTCCAACTTGGCCCTCAAGGGCATATTGGGTATGTATTCCATGGGGAAAATTAACGAGGCTGTGAACCCTTCAAATACCACGTTCAGGGTTCGTCCGCAGATATGTGAGGCTCAAGCTTATGCTGACAACGGTCATTGCTAGGATCAGGCCACCGAACTCATCGCGAGTTGGAAACAGCTTTCGGGGACAGGTAGTCATATACAAGCGGCTTATGGTCGACCAAGCTCCTGGGCATTGATATACAATCTCTTTCCTGCCATTTGGCTTGATACGGGTTTAATCGAAGATGGTGTATGTCCTCTATGTCCTCCAGAACGTTGTATGACCTTATCGTTCACTCTGTGCAGATCCTGACCCGTCAAGCTCAATTCTATGCCCAGCAGTCGAGTGAGTGTCTACTAGGACAAGGATGTCTCGTGGCATCGTTTAAAGATTGGATTCACAGCGGCTCCGGACCTCAGCCTTAGCCTCGATAGCACACAGCCCGATGTCGCCTATCCGCGTGCGTCGAGTTCTCAAAGCGCTGTGCACATCCTAACGATGTGATCGTAGACTGGTCCCTCATGACTGCTGCGACGATCCCTTCTGGTCTAAATTCCATTCGGGACCAGCTCATCAGGTCAACCTACCGCCAAGCATACAATGTTACCAATAAATTTCCTCTGCCAGTGAAGTACAAGGCGTCAACTGGAGAACGTCTATCTGGGACAACGGGAAGGTCCGTCAGTCCTCGTCGAGCAATAGTTAACCAGATATTGATGAGATTTCTAGTGCTATCCAGGGCGCTGCTTTCGCTATATTGGCAATGAGGTTGGTCTTACGTGTATAGTCTTTCTTTCCCTTCGACTATATCCTGATCCTAACGGGTGTAGCTTGAAAAACGTTGAGATCACCTCCGGCCCCGTGGGTTCCTCCGGCTTAGACTCAAGTTCCAAGAAGGACAACGTCGGCGCAATCGTGGGCGGTGTGATTGGTGGGCTCGCATTCGTCCTCATCGTAGCTGGTGCAATATTCCTCTTCTGGCGCAAACGTAAGCAGCGGCAAGAAGCTGCTTACGACGAATATTCTAAATCACGACTGTTCCTCGCAACGTTGACTCATTGGATGCCAGACTGGAGCGCGCCGTCTCAGCCACAAGGCTCAGGGGCCAACGCAAGTTCTGGTCTACGTGCCGCACCTCTGCGAGGCGCCGCCGGTACCGTACCACTATCAAACAAGCGGAGGGAGGCCCTCAGGCAGAGCCAATCTCCCCACATTCACCAACCGGTAACGAGCGTCCCAGCGGTGTCAAATCTCTCAAACCCATATTCTGGGTCAGAGCATCTGAGAGCTGAAGTGGAGCAATTAAGGAGAGAAATGGAGACCATCAGGAATATAGCAGAGCCTCCACCCAGCTATCGGTGAATATATCACCTGGAGAGCACATGAGTCTTGCGTTTATCTTTTACGTTGTGGATCAACGTATACCCAGCTACCGGACTATCCCCTCGGTTTTGTCGTCTACGCTCATTATCTTACAACTTCAACTTAAGTAAGGACTGAGATCTCCTCTGGGGTAATGCTTACGGTTATCCGGAATCCCGCTGAGAATCTCTCCCGGAATCACATAGACTTAGTGTACGCTATTACAACTCAAAAATCTAAAGTTTCAGCTGGTTACAACAATAGTAGTAGTGGCCTGCAAACCATTGTACCATTCCCATAAAATCTCATTGTAGTGCATCGTGTTTCGGGTTCCGCACGCCCCACCTTTCCATGTTTTCGTCATCCTGAAAGACGCCGTGGTATTGCTATGCATGGCTAAGTGTCAGGTGGGATTGAGGTCCATAGCGGGGATCGAGGCTTCAAATCATCAGATTTGGCACAACAGGTACTGCCACAGAACAGGACAATATGGCAGTATCATTCATGGAACTGATCACTCACAACCATCGATGCTGCAGGCCTAAACCATGTGCTTCACATCAACCAGCTGATGTAGAATTCCCATTGATGCTGTACCCTGGTATAATGCATGTGGAAATTCGAGTGCTCAAGCTTCAAGTTGTTGAGGAAACAACCGTAATGAGTTGTTTGCTGGGGGCAGCAGTAAATGCAGTGGGAGAGAATGTAGGGTCTACTCACCAAGATAATAAGCTTCTATCTGATACCTGTAGAAAGGTAATTTGGATAGACAGATATTATTGATAAAGCGGTTGGTGTCAGAAGTGTAGATGCCAAAGTCGAGTAAGTCGAGACTGGTATTGTACTCAAGAAGATAAGCGATGGTGAAGAGGTTGTTCAATTGAACAAGATGCAGAACTAGGTCTGTTACATGGGGTTTATATACATATTGTAACATAGGCGAGTCATACTACATAAAATACTAGTAAAGCATAGATTGTTCCTTATGACTCCCTTTAACTGCGGCGTAGTGCCTGCAGAGTACTGCAGAACATAGTATCTAGTCATTGGTACTATGTAGAATAATCTATCAAGTACTTATGACTCTCATCGTATGCAGAGCAACTCATAGGAAGTTACTATGGAATGAAGTTACTGGAAAGTAACAGATCAGTCTATTATTATCATAATGACTTCATAGTCTATTTCTAGAATATGTCCAAAACTTCAACACTCCTCCTTGCTCTGTATTGATGTAGAGTTTTAATCACTCAAATGTCAAGCCAAGGCGAGGTCGGAATAGATTGAATTTAATTTTGTCTAAATTCTTTGTGAGAATATTGGCAGGATTTTCAGTGCCTTTCACAGAGAATATTTCAATCTTTCCGTCTTCTACCAAATCACGAATGTAATGGTATTTGACGTCGACATGTTTTGATCGTTTTTCTGTTACTGGATTTTTGGCCCAAAATATTGAACCCTCATTATTGCCGAAGAGATAAGGGGCCAATGATTGGATACCAATTTCTTCCAACAAATTGACAGTCCAAACAAGTTGTCGACTACAATCTGACAAAGCCATATACTCAGCTTCAGTGGAAGATAATGCGACTGTTTTCTGTTTTCTACTTAACCAAGCGATAGCTCCGCTGGCTAATAAACAGAAATATCCAGTTACAGATTTGCAACTAATTGGATCACCAGCCCAATTAGAGTTGGAAAAGGCATTAAGGCCTTGCATAGAACTTCCATTATAGGTAATTCTATATTTGCAAGTAGCATTAAGATACTTTAGCAAATGTAGGCCTGCATTATAATGTGCTTTAGTGGGATTGGTCATATGTTGTGATAATTTGACAGTGGCAAAAGCTATGTCGGACTGACTGCCTATCATCAGATACATAACTGATCCTACTAACTGTTGATACCTCTTTATGAAGTCAGGTGTCACTTTTCCTGTATTGGATTCGAAGATAAATCCATTTGGTAACGGGATTTCTTCTTTTCCAATTACTTTAAATCGATCAAGGACTTTTCCTAGATAATCCATTTGGTCTAGGGTGATTGATTGGTTTATAGGATTTCATGAAATTTTCATGCCAAGAAACTCTTTGGTTGGACAAAGGTCTCGGCATTCCCATTTCTTCATAAAGAGTGCTCACTTTTCATGTAGAAGTCTAGAGCCTCTGATTCCAATGAATATTGAGTCATCTACATAGACCAGAGCTATAATAAGCTCTTTGGTTTCAGGGTCGTAGTAATAATAGACTCCAGCATCTAGTTTGGATCGGACAAATCCTAGGTCAGTCATTGACTTAGTCAATTCCTTCTACCATTGCCATCCAGATTGCTTTAGTCCATAAATGGCTCGATTTAATTTCCAAACCAAATTACCACAACCTGTATTGAAACCTTCTGGAAGTTCCATATAGAGTTCTTCATCCAGTTTTCCGTAGAGATAAGCAGTTTTAACATCTAAACTGAGCATCTCCCAATCGTTGAGGGCAGCAACTGCAAATATGAGTCATGCTGTCTCATAACGGACTACTGGTGAAAATAGTTCATCGTAATCAATTCCCTCTATCTGAGAGAATCTTTTTGCTACTAGTCAAGCATGGTATTGACTGTCTGATTTGGGTGTGAAAACCCATCTATTTTTGACAGCTTTTCTTCCAGGCGGAAGTTTGGCTAAGTCATAAACATGTCTTTCTTTGAGTGAATTTAACTCTTCTAAGCACACTTTCCACCATTTAGATTTCTCTTCTGGTGGTAGTTGATTTAGATCCTTGAAAGAAATAGGAACTAATGGTGATTCAACTTTTGAGTGCACAGATAATCGATCATCCCTACTCCTCCTTCTTTGCATAAGTCTTCTAATGTAGAAGCTTCATGCTGAGAACATCTATCGATTATTCCAGGTTTGGAAGCCTCTGATCGAATTTGTCTAACAAGTCTACTTGTAGAACTTGTCAACTTCGATTTAGGAGGTTGGAACATTTCATATTCCTGGAGAATTTTGGTCGGATGCTTTGTAGAACCATAGAAGTTTCCTGGATGTTCAGGTACTTTTCTGGTTCTTTGCAGTCTCTGAGGTATTTCAGGAACCAGTATTTGATCCGAGTGACCTTGTGGTACAGAAGGACCAGCATCCCGATCATCTTCGACAGGGGTATAGGGTATGAACGGTTATACATCCAGATCATCTCTTTGAGAAGGCAGATGGTTCGGACCTTCAGGGTAATTGGGTGGATCAGCATATGATAATCTATCACTGTCATCATCTTCTGGTGTTTGTGCTTCTCTTGATGGAAAGAGAATGTTTTGCACAATACCATCCTACTCCTCCTGAACATTGGTATCAATATTCAGTGCTTTTCCCTTTCCTTTGTTCTTTTTAGGTTCAGGGAAAGGAGTTGGAATTCATTCATGAACAGATCTATAAGTCCTATCTTCCGGAGAACTTTCGGGAGAAGTTTGGGGAATAGGGCTTGGTAGTTTATCAAAAGGTAAACTAGGAGATGGATCTGGAGCATGGAAGACAATAACTTCCGAAGGTGTGCTTCGAGAAGTAGAAGATGATGGTTGGTTCATCCGTTCTTCTCACTTCTTCCCAACATATTTAGGGAAGTGTTCTTTGCTGAATACGGCTGTTGGAGATATATAGATTACATTTCCATTTAGGTGCCTCATGAAATGATAGTTTTTCCTGTCTGATGTCCAACCAAGGAAAATCATGAGTTCTGACTTTGCTGTCAGTTTATTGTCTCTTATCTCTTTTGGGAGAAAGACATAAGCACTGCAGCCAAAGACTCTCTCTTTGGAGATGTCTGGAATCTTCTGATTCAACACTTAATAAGGTGTTTTCCACATGAGCCATGATACCAGTGTTTTATTATAGATATGTATTGCATGATCTATAGAAAACTCCCACCAACCATCAGGAATACAAGCATGATGCCGCATGGCTTCTGCTTTATCCATTAGAGTTCGGTTCAAGCATTCCACTCGACCATTTTGTTGGTGTATGTGCAGTGCACTGGTCTCATGTATAATCCCTAATGAGTGCAAATGAGATTGCAACTCGTTAGTTGTATACTCTCCTCCTCTATCAGTGCAGAGGTATTTTAATTTAGTCTCATATTGAGTCTGAATTAGTACAATGAAATTTTTCATTTCTTCTGCTGCTTCTGATTTCTTATGGAGGAAGTGAATCCATCCATGAGAGGAAAAGTCGTCCATTATGGTCATGACCCATTTAAATTTATGGTAAGAAAGAATCGGAAGTTCAACTAAATCTGAGTGAATTCTTTCAAATGGACGCTTTGCACGTATAGGGTTCTCTCTAAAGGGTTTCTGGTGCATCTTTCCCTTGGCACAACCATCACAGACTGGTTTTTGCTCGGGAATCTGCACCAGAGTAAACCCAATCATATTTTTCTCAAAATGATTGAGGATACAATTAGAGAGATGTCCTAATCTTACATGTACAACTTTGTAGCCAACGATCAGATCCACAGTCATAGCTGCTTGTTCCGAGTGTACAATTTTGGTATTAACAAAATGTAAAGTAGTGTTACGACTTGCTGAAGGATATGCTTGAAGAATAGTATTTCCTTCACTATCAACTACTACTGATTTGTTGGCA
This sequence comes from Chlorophyllum brunneum, assembly GCA_963576785.1. NCBI lineage: Eukaryota > Fungi > Basidiomycota > Agaricomycetes > Agaricales > Agaricaceae > Chlorophyllum > Chlorophyllum brunneum. The sequence continues at coordinate 3,689,431 of OY756140.1, read as the reverse complement.
TCTGTTCTAACAGTTTTGCCATCCTGGCATAACTGTCCCACTGACATTAGTCATTTAGAGGTTTCTTTTAGAAGGAAGACTGGATATATTAATATCTGCATTGGTTGAACACTGTCAGTCTTTCCATTATAGACTCTATGCTTAAGCATAACTGCGCCAAGACCAACCGCATTAAGGTAGGGGCCTTGTGCTCCTACAGTCTTAATTGGGATTGAAACTTTGAGTTCTTCGAAGTTGATGAAGTCTTCTGCATAAGGGATATAATGACATAATGCCCCTGAGTCTAATAACCATACGTCACTATATTCTTCTAGTAGTGTTATGATTTGATCATTGCTTAGCAATCGAGATCTAATTTGATCCAGTACTCTTAAATACTGATCAGGCATGTGTATGGAGAAACAAAAAAGTTGAGAAGTGTTAAAACACTTCTCATTTATCCATTTGCTCATAACAACATTATTATGGGATCCTAAAGATCCCAATAGCGTAATTACGTGCCCAGCCCCTGACGTCCCTTCCTCTTGCCCTTGCCCTTCTTCTTGTGAAGACGGCCGGTCAGCATATTGGTGACAGGACTGTGTATCAGGGTTAGTAAGAGTATCTGAGATTGAATTGATCACGTACCCAGCTCCTCCCTTCTTCTTGTAGTTGCTTCCATAGTTGGTCGACGAAAGTCCGAAAGATACCTCAGATTGAGGTGCCAAAGCAAATGGTTCAGACTTTGGAGACTTTGGAAGAGGCCCAGAAGAGGGTCCTGTGATGTTTGCAGGGTTCCTGGGGTTACGGATGTTGTAGGCAACATCCTGAGCCAGTGCCATGAGGTCATCGACCTCTTTCTTGCTCTCAAGCCGCTTGAAGGCTTCGTCTACCAACACTGTAAGTGTGGCAGGTCGCCTGTAAGTGGTCTTGACCTTTTGAGTAAGAGAGTATTTCTTACTCTGGAATTGCTCTGTTGGAGGGGAGGCCCGAAAAAGAGGAGGGAACTCCTTGTCATAGGTCCTGATAGCCGGAGCTACTATTTCCTCCCGAGGAGGAAGGTAGAATGGCTGAACCTCTCTGGGTTCAAGTGAGTCACCCCAGGCGACAGAGTCCATGCTTGGGATCTTTACCACATGGTGGATAGCCAAATTAATTTTCGTCCCAAATTTGGGAGAAACCAATAAGGTGTATGGTGAACCAAGGGGTAAAAGAAAGGAAAAGCAGATGTGAGTCGCATCAATGTCGGGGTTACTATGCTTTAGGAACCATTTACTCACCCTCGTGTGGCCCTCACAGATACAATCTGGGGGGTGACCAGAAGGAACTGAAGGTGTACCAGGAGGTATCACTGATCATCCTTGTTGGGCATAGGGATGAGAGACCTCGTGCATTCTTCAATCATAACGATCGAGGGCACGTTTCTTTGCCATTTGCATTGGCGAAGGACCAGTGACGTGGTTGCGCCAGGTGATCACCTGTTGGATCCGCAGTGAGTTTTCGAGCAGGGCGGTGAAACATAAGTTTCGTGCTTCAGCATGCACCTTTTTCTCGAGCTCAGCATGAGCATTCTCTCGTGCCTGCTGGACCTTCTTGGGATTAACCCAAGTAAGAGGCTTTGGTCTCTCACTCACTAGTACACAAGTGGTTGGAGGAGCGGGAGCGGGAATGGGTCGAGGCGCATCCATGTGCCTCATCAGGTCGAAGGGGGTCATCCCTGGACCAGTGAAGCGACGGACCACTGGTTCCGTGACAGCGGCAAAGCCCACCATGGCTTCTGCCATGTGGGCTTGGGGTTTACCCTGGCACTTTTTGGGCTTCTTCTTCTTCTTCTGGATGTTAATCCAGGTAGGAGTAGGAGGAGAAAACTGAGGGGGCTGCCCACTCGGATTGGCAGGGTGGCGAGGTCCTCTCACAGGCTGGGCCCTGGTATTGCCTCCAGGTTAGAAGCAGTTCCAGGGTGGTCCAGGGCGAGTCCTGGGGAAGTTGCCCTGAGGGCGAGCTTGGTAGTTGGCACTAGCGGCAAAAGATGCTTGCTGGTTAGACATGTTAGGTCTTGACCCTTCATGTCTTGACCACTCAGCATTTATAGCCTGCTGAACTACCTCCCAGGTCATATCTACAACATTGTGATTATTTGCCAATGTTGTTTGTGCCACAGTATTCCAATCAGGTAGTAATGCATTCAAAGCGATCATCGCGCCAAGAACTTCTGGCAATCTTACTTTAGCTGTTTCTAATTGAGAAGCCATTGTTCTCAATTCAGCTAGATCCATTGCTGGATCTTGATTCCCTGAAATGTGCTTTTGCAGCATTCTTTGGAGAATTGAATATACCGCGGCAGGAGAAGGTGTCCCAAAGTAGGTTTTCAAGTCATTCCAGAGGAATCCAGGAGCATCATGCCCATAGAGTAATAGGGAATCAGGTAAGGTGCCATTTATAACAGCCAATGCCTGACCTCTCAATTGTTCTCTCCTTCTATCTTCCTCTGTTAAAGTGGTAGGATTTGCAGGAGAGAGATCCTGGTTTGTCACAGTCCATCCCCACTGGTCAGAACCAGTGACAGAAATGAGGGTTAGGGCATCCTGAAGCCTTCTAGACCAGAGCGCATAGTTTTTAGGCCCATTGAGCTTAGGTAAACCAGTGACAATATTATTGGTAGACATAATATTTTCGTCAAGTGTATTTCTTTCTAGAAGAAAATTCTCGTATCAGCAATGATCAAAATGCAAGGATAACTCTGTCAGGTAAAGCCCTATCATCCTATCTTGGTTAGAGGGGATGATAATGGTTTAACCATTGGTAAGGCTACCAGGGCCCATAACCTGTTGAGGAAACGACTGTAACAAGTTGTTTGCTGGGAGCAGCAGTAAATGCAGTGGGAGAGAATGTAGGGTCTACTCACCAAGATAATAAGCTTCTATCTGATACCTGTAGAAAGGTAATTTGGATAGACAGATATTATTGATAAAGTGGTCAGTGTCAGAAGTGTAGATGCCAAAGTCGAGTAAGTCGAGACTGGTGTTGTACTCAAGAAGATAAGTGATGGTGAAGAGGTTGTTCAATTGAACAAGATGCAGAACTAGGTCTGTTACATGGGGTTTATATACATATTGTAACATAGGCGAGTCATACTACATAAAATACTAGTAAAGCATAGATTGTTCCTTATGACTCCCTTTAACTGCGGCGTAGTGCCTGCGGAGTACTGCAGAACATAGTATCTAGTCATTGGTACTATGTAGAATAATCTATCAAGTACTTATGACTCTCATCGTATACAGAGCAACTCATAGGAAGTTACTATGGAATGAAGTTACTGGAAAGTAACAGATCAGTCTATTATTATCATAATGACTTCATAGTCTATTTCTAGAATATGTCCAAAACTTCAACACAAGTCTCCAGTCGAAACAAATTTCACAGAAATTGAAAGGAACTGAAAATAGAAGAAGTAAAGTCAGATCCCAAAATGTTACACCCTTTTTGCTGAAGTTTACCTGTGCTCAAAGATGCAGAAATATCACTCTTTGACTTGTTGTGCTCATTTGTGTTCTGATAGAACTATCCTGGGTAAAAGCTATACCCAGGCTGTGAAGAACGTGCTTGTATAAGTATTGGTTATCTTCTGTTGAATAGTACAGTATTACACAGTAACAGACGGATGATCTAACTTACTGATAATGTAGTTAGTGAACTGGTAAAGTTACTAGTGAGAGTTGCTGTGAGTCAAGTAGAGCAAAGATAGAAATCGAGTAGATTATCTAAAGAATAAGAAGGGAATACATGCTGCTTATATACTAATGTCTGGGATGCAAAACCCTAAGACCTAAGAGTAATAACTATGTATAATGAGTCAGTAATGACTATGGAGTCCCTTGAAACACTGCAACATAGTCAGTGGTGTCCAGTAGCATAATGAGAGCGACAGTGATCAGTCAGCTCATGAAATACATGAGTAGGAGATGCATAATGTGAGTCAGAGGGTACAGCCTCAATGACAAATATTAGGAGAATAATATACTAAAGAGCTAGTCATATGGAATACAGCTTAGAAAGCACAAATGACAACACTCCTCCTAGCTCAAAGTGCAATTAAATCAAGCACTGAACTGAATAGGTAAATGATTGTGACATTATTAGAATTTAACAGTATTCAGACTTTTTGTGCAGATGTTGGCAGGATTCTTTTCAGACTCAACATAGAATAATTTGATACTACCTGTCTCAACAAGTTCATGGATCTAATGCTAGTGAATCATGACATGTTTGGATCAATGACCAGGTTGGAAGCCCAGAAGGTCAAGCCCAAATTGTCACACATAAGATGTGGAGTGGGTTACACAAAACCAATCTCACCTAGCAGCTAATAGATCCAGATCAATTGATAAGATGTCTTGCACATGGCAACATACTTGGCTTCTATTGTAGACAGTGCTGTGGTGGCTTGTTGGCAACTCAACCAGGAAACTGGTCCATTGGCAAACAAGACTAAGTTTCCAAAAGTAGACTTGTACATAGCAAGACATCCTACAAAGTCAGAATCAGGAAAGCCAAAGTCAGAATCAGAGAAGCCCTGAATAGACTTCTTAGATTGCCCATTAAAGACTAGGCAATAGCATCACATGCTCAGAAGGTAGTAGCACAAGTATAGACTGTGCTTGTAATGCTCCTCTGATAGACTGGCCATCTGCTGACTTAATTTCACAACAGCATAAGCAATGTCAGGTCACGAACCAATCATGAGATACATCAGAGATCCAACAAGTTGTTGGTACTTCTAGCAGAACTCAGGGTCAACAGTACCCTTATAGGGCAGGAAGGCATATCCTGCCAGAAGAGGTGTCTGAGTCAGCCTTGTAATGACACCAAACTTATCAAGGACCTTATCAAGATATGAAATCTGATTGATGTAGATCCATTTGTTCTTCTGGTCCTGTGAGATAGTCATGCCAAGAAACTCAGTAGTTTTTCCAAGGTCACAACATTCCCATCATTCTATGAAGTTTTTCTTCATTTGGTAGGAGAAGGGGCACTTTTTGTCCATGAAGACAATATTGTCAACATAGATGAGGGTGATCATGATCAAGCCAGTCTTTGGACAGCAATTATAATATACTCCAGCATTGGATAGACATTGCTTGAAACCCATGGCAAGCAGTGACTTTGTTATCATGCACCACCAAGCCAAGCTAGCTTGCTTAAGGCCATACAATGCTTTTTGTAACCTCCACACTTTATTATGTCCAAGTGTGAATCCTTCTGGTTGCTCCATGAAGATCTCTTTATCTAGATCACCATATAAATAGGCAGTTTTTACATCAACACTTTCAATCTCCCAATCTTCAACTACTGCTAAGGAAAATAGGAGACAAGAAGTTTCATAGCAGACAACTAGAGAGAAAAGCTTGTTATAATTGAGGCCTTCCTTCTGTGAAAAACCTTTTGCTACTAGTCAAGCACAGAAATAGCTGTCAGACTTAGTATTGAAGACCCATCTGTTTTTGACAATATTAACACCCTTGGTAGGGCAGTCAACTAACTTGTACACATTGCATTGTCTGAGCACATTGAGCTCCTCAAGGCATGCCTTAAGCCATTGGTCATGCTTATGAGGTGGCAACTTGGCAAGGTCCCAAAATTAGACCAGCTAAGGTGACAGAGAAGTCACACTTCTATCAAGTTTCTCTTTCTCACTCTCTCTCTCTCCGAATTCCCTTCCTCCTCTCTTTTCGCTAAACATCGTAGGTACCAAACATCTCTCTAGTGTATGCACTAGATGTCATCAAGTCTCGTGGGGTTAGTTTACTTATAGTCTACTTTCCCTTCTCTGAACATTCTGTACGTTCTGCATTTGTATGTATGTACACGCGGACTGTGTTCAAGCACCGCTATATAAATTGTTGAATTAAAAAAAAAAAAAAAAAAAAAAAAAGAGAAGTCACACTGGCCTTAGAGAGACAGTAATGAATTAACTCTATACCACCATCTGCTCTTTGACTCGTACCACCACTATCGATTTGTGAAACTTGATTATATGGTACCAGTCTATAGTACAAAAGGATATACATGCCAGCACTACATTCTAACCTCTCCCTGAGAGAGCCTACGCCTGACGATGAGGGAGAAATCTTCAGGAACACAACATGTATTCCAGCCCCCTCCATCTATGCAGCCTCTGCAGCTTTGCCCCCTCCAGGCATCCTATTCCCAAGGATGCCAACTGAACATAGGCCCTTCATCCCCACCGACCAGGCCTATAGCAATACTATTCCCCCATCAGTCCTCAGCAGAAGACTGACCACATCTCCAATGCCCACGGTATCCCTCTCTGGTGAAGGAGAGAAAACTGCCCATTGGCCCTCCAAACGAGTACGACCGGAGGGCGACCAATATTACTCAGGAAAGGATTGGGCCGATCAGGTTGAGGAAGAGTTGAAGCCTAAGGTCAAAGATCAAAATGATCACGAAGATATGGAACATGAAGATACTCCGGAAGAATTCTACAACGATGCTGTCAGGGAGGTTGGTAAGATCTCCGAGTGGGTCAAGGCTTGCAGCGCGTTCAACATGAGTGGCAACAAAGGTCTCACTTTTGGATGGGCCTTTATGGAACTGACGGGAACCTTGATAAAGGCGGGATGGCTCAAAGTTGCCATTGATGAGCAGAAGAACGACCTCCATGGTTGGTTGGGGGTCAATTTCGGTAAGATCACTGTCCGCGCTGAGGAAACCCCCAGCCAGATGTTTTTCCCCTTCGCCACGTGGCCCCCCAAAGCCCCACATGCAAACCTGACGATGTCCGCATAGAGGTCGTCGAGTACATTGTCACCCCTGGTGTCGTCACTCATTTGGGTATCTTCATTGATAACGCACCAGCTGGCAATGAAGTCACTCATTCGGGTATCTCCGACGATAATGTGCAGATGATATCCAAGATGGAATTCAAGACCATCGTCAACAACAAGAAGTGTGGGGGCTGGAAGCCCAAAGGAGTGGTCATGAAGACTGCTAATGCCGGACAGAAAATGTCCAAAACCCCCACCCCTGCCCCTCCCACTGTGCCTGCCAAGGCCACCAAAACTCCGGTATCTCAACCCAGTGCCAATGATGCCAAGAAACCCCAGGAAGGAGCAAAGACTTCCTACGTCGCAGCTGTGGCAAAAAAGGATAAGAATATTGCTTCCGCCACCGCCCCTATTACAAATACCTGAGACCCTCTCAAACTCTTGGAGTTTGCGAGCAAGTTCCCGGAATTGTCCAATGAGAAGATAGTTGCGATGTACGACGCTGCTTTCTCCTCCTCCCCTGCGAGCAAGAAACCGGCTAAGAAGACTGGCACTATTCGCTCCACCTTGAATGGTCCATTGCATAAGCAAGTGATTATTCCCCTCCTCACCGGGCCCAACGTTACCAACTTTGGGGCCATCATCGACTCTCTGAACGCATGCCTTATAGTGGAGAAGTCCAAGACAAGGGTCATTGCCGCCTCACAGGGTAAGCTGGGCCTTATGGTCCACACCTCGGAGGTGTTGACCCCCACAGAGCTAGACATTGTCAAGACGTGGCTCAAAGATAAATTCAGAGGAGTTACCATGGGCGACGTATCCCTTCCAAAATCTAAATCGTTCATGAAAGTCATGGATGTCAGTTACATCATGCCCTGGGGACAGATCCTTACAGAGGCCGACGTGGTCACCAGTGTTAGGAATTTGATCCACTCTGACGCCATGCAATTCGCGATGCAGCCACGAGTGCAACACAACTCCAAACACTTGGACACCTGCACAGTATGGTTCGAGATCTGGGACTCCAAGGCGGGGTCCAACATCGCAAAAATCGAGGACAAGTTCCTCAACATCTATGGAGGACTCTTCTGCATCAGGAGGGCCACCGCCAACCCGGGAGTACCATTCTGCAGAAAATGCTGCAGATGGGGCCACCCCCTAATCTGCTACCGAGCAAGGCTCTTCACCTGTGTGCACTGCAAGGGGCTACACTCTACCGCCAACTACCAATCGTTCACCCACTGCTGTAAAGGTAATGACAAAGCAGTACCGCCTATCGCGGCCACCCCCACCAGAGAACCATGCCCTCACAAGGCTACGTGCTCCAACTGTGGTAAGGACCACCTCGCTACCGACCAAAAGTGTCAATTCTAGAAGAAACAATTCGATCACGACTGGCACGCCAACAAAGCGCTCGAATTAAGAGCCAACAAAGGAGTTCCATTGCCCCCCTTCTCATCATCCCCAGCTAGTCGAAGCCAGACTAACCCCTCTCAATGAATAACGTCCCCGACGATCAAGACAGGCCTCCTCGCTCACTCCTGAGTGAGTTGAAGGTCTGCTCTCACAATGTTGGAAGATCATATGGAGTGATGGAGACAGTTCTCATATGTAGAGGTGATGTCGACCTCCTTCTCATACAAGAACCCCCATGGAGATTTCTCCGTGACATTCCCTCATCTGTCTCTAATAATAGATCACCCCTCATGGGAGGCCCAGTTCACCCGGACTGGATGTTCCTCTCATATCCAATTATCACCGAAGAAGTCCTCCAAGTGGGATGCCGATGATACCCTCAATGGACGGTCAACATGGAATACCGTACCACTCCCCGAGTCCTTGCCTTTGCTCACAAGAGACTGAAGCAACTCTGACCCTCCATTAGAAGAGATTTAATTGAACATCGAGACCTTCTGTGTATTTCCCTATATGCAGGAGGAGAAGAACTACTGCTGCTAAATGTCTACAATGACAGCTGTAATACTGCACTCCACTTCCTTGAGGAGCACCTCTTTGACCTCTTGCCCTTCCTTTTAATGGGCAGAGATATCAACATCTGATTGGAGTTATGGGACCCTTCAATGGATCAACATCTGGCAAGTGCAGACCATCTCCTTATGATCACTGAAGCCCTTAACCTTGTGAGGACAACTCCGTCTGCGGCCAAACCAACTCGTTACACCTCGGACCCTAATCTACCAGACATGGTCATTGACCTGTTGTTTGTTTCGGGAATATTACCACACATCCCCACCCATTCTATCCAGGAAGGCAATTGGTACAATTCGGACCATGCCCCCCTTCTAATTAGGATTCCTATTCCGCAAATGGATGTTGTCATCGAATGATTGACAATCCCCAAAGACTCAGATGAAGAAACCAGATTCCTGATGGATATAGTAGAAGGAATCAACAACAAGAACTGGCCGATGAATGATGCGAATGAGCTGGAGAGAGCTGTTGCTGATTTGGAAGTTTTGTTTGACAGATCCTGGAATCGTAATGTGAAGAAGACCAAGATCACCACTAGGTCCAAGACCTGGTGGAACGAGGAGTGCTCCACTGCACTCGCTACACACTGCATGGACCGCAAGAACAAGCACAAATGGAACGCTTTTTGCAAGACCACGAGGAGGACAAAAAAAGCATATTTCAACAAGAAGATCCAAGAAATCTCAGTCGACCGAAAACATCTGTAGGATCTGATACCATGGGTCAAAGAATGCGCGCTTCTGGCTACAGAAGCTATGCATTATAACGGCCAACCTTGTCTTACTTTGGACAACCTGTGGACGGCACTCGACCAACATTACAATGCTGTCTGTGACAGACCAACTAATGCGGCAGTTTTGGACAAAATTCCTCCACCAAACGGAATGGAAAATAGGACTTGGGTGAATTTCTCTCTCCTCGAGATGATAGATTTGCTCAAGGATACCTTGAATTCTTCTGCCCCCGGTCCCGACCATATTTCCTGATCCTATCTTAAGCAGATCGTTGCCAATGAAACTTGCGCCGATCTCTTCCTCAAAATCAGCAGTGCATGTCTAAGTATCGGATATTGGCCTGTGCATTTCAAAAAGTCAACGTCGGTAATTATCCCCAAACCTAACAAACCCGACTACTCCACTCTGAAGGCATTCAGACCGATTGTCCTGCCTCAATACGCTTGGTAAGCTAATAGAGAAGATGCTTGCCAAACAACTCCAATTTGAGGTGGTAAAATTCAAAGTTCTCCACCCTCACCAACTGGGAGCCATCCGCCAATGATCCACTGAGGACGCAGGACTCTTTCTGATACACATCATTCGGGGAGCTTGGACAAAGAAGAAGAAGACATTGGTGCTTGCATTCAATGTTGCCCAATTCTTCCCCTCCCTAAATCACGATCTCCTCATCAACATACTAGGACAACAGGGATTTCCCCCACAAGTCACAGCGTTCTTCAATAATTACCTTAAAGAACACCGCACAACCTACCGGTGGAATAACAAAAACTCCCCGGAGTTCGATGCAGCAGTGGGAGTGGGTCAAGGTTCTGCCCTTAGCCCCATTCTCTCCGCCTTATTTCTTACCCCCCTCCTTCACATTTTTGACATCCATATGGAGGAACACTGCAACAGATGGGACTTTGATGTCCTATCTTTTGTAGACAATGGCACCCTAGTTACACAATCTCCGTCCCTTGAATGGAACATCAAAATTCTTCAACACATGTACTGCAAAATGGAGTGGCTCATGAATGAATTCGGCCTAGAAATTTAACACAGCAAGTCCGAAGTCTTTCACTTTACGCATGCAAGACAGGACTCAAATCCCTCTATTGATTTGGGATCACTGCCGTTCACTGGCCGCACCCCCCTCAAACCAAAAACCCATTGGCGTTATCTTGGTTTCTACTTCGACTGGACACTGACCTTCAAGGAATACATTCGATTCTACTCCGCCAAAGCAATATCCACGATTAAGGTGATGAAAATGCTAGGGAACTCCGTAAGAGGTCTGTCCCCTGGCAACAAAAGATTATTATATTGTTTGTGTGTTGTACCGGTGGCGACATATGGATACTGACTTTGGTTTCATAATAGGTCACGGACTAAAGGGACTTGTGAAATCCTCAACAAAATGCAACGAAGTGCAGCGCTCTAGATTACTAGGGCCTTCCGGACTTCTCTCACAGGTGGCGTAGAATCCCTTGTGGGGCTCATGCCTATCAAACTCTATCTCCGAAAGTTGGCCAAACGACAGACGTTGAGGCTTCATACATTGGACAATGAACACGCATTGGCAAGATTGACGAAGGAGTATCATTCTTCCCCTCACTGACTTCACATCAAGAATTTCATGGAGATTTAGAAGAAGAAGACACTTGGAGCTGTGATGGATATTTCATGCCCCACCCCCGAGACTCGTTATATAGAACACTTTAACTCTGTTTCTAAATCTGTCTGGCCCAGACATAGGTTACTTGACCATTTCCCTACTAATGTATCTTTTACAGGATTTAACCGGGACAGCCCTCACCTCTCGAAGATGCTTTGGGACAATATTATGACTAACACGATGACGGATGACAAGTCCATTATTATCGGCACGGACAGCTTGGTCCACCCCAACCCCAACCTGCTTGCCAGTCAGTTCACGGCGGTAGCTACTATTCGACACCTAGACGGCAGGAGCTCTATCATGAAGAGGCTTGGAGGAACTACATCGACAGACACTGAACTGGTCGCACAGTACTTAGGAATCACCAAGGTACTTGCAACTGCAGAATATGACCAGGTTGAGCACATTCATGTCTTCACCGATTCCATCACAGCCTCTCGGCTCCTAAAGCATGGTGTCCATATGTAATGAAAGCACCACTACTTAATAATAAGAATGTATTTAATAAGGGTATAGCAAATGGATCTCGATTGTTTGCCGCACTCCTGCCAGCGACAATCCATCCTCACATCGAAGGCGCTCCTGGCTTAGTTCAACAAATCGGACCAGCACCACCTTTCTTTTTATCACATGCCATTGAAGTGTAAATACGGTATACAGAAAGCCACTCACGATTGGATTCAAACAGTCACCTGGCCTAACCGGGGTAGAAATCACCAAGTCCCTAACTCCGTGGACTACTTATGCAAGAAGTCCACTGAACGAGCAATCCATATATGGCAGGCCATGTTTGGATTCAAGAACTACAGCGGTAGCTCCTTCCTCTACCTCCCAGTGTGAGCAAATGGGGCCTCCACTTTACCATCGCACATCAAGTCCAGTCCCTGGATACGAGAATGCGGTCACCAGCCTCAGCTCTTCACAAGAGCATGTTGCGCCATCCTATGCCACGCCCCAATTGGGGAGTTTCGACTTCGATTCTTCCCCAACGAGGACCTATCATGCCACCACTATAATAGTCAAATGGTACAGACTAGGTCACACATCCTCTATCATTGCAACACCTTCGATCATCACTTTGGCATCGACACCATCAAGACTTTTGTCAATTTCTTGTGTCAAAACCCTACCATGTTCAGCTTCCCCCCAAAACCTGACTGCCCTCGTATCCACGCCAGGTCAATACCCTCATTACATCGTCGTCAAGTCCAAAGGAGGTTTGGCTCTGCACCTGCATAAATCCTTTTCTTTCTTTCCATTTTTTCTTATACTCTCCCAGTTATGGACTTCAAATTCATTTCTCTATCTCTCCCTTCCCCGCTCGTCTACTATTTTATATATAGTCTTCATTCAAAATCCATCTCTCCCATGGTGTCTGCGCAAATGCCCTCCCATATGCTAAGTACCGTTTGTTGTTCCCCTTTTGTGATTGCAAGTAGATAGTTCCTTTCTATCAATCTCTCTCTCTCACTCTCTCTTTTTCTGAATTCCTCTTTCCCTTTTTCTTGCTGATCAACGTAAGTACCAAACATCTCTCTAGTGTATGCGCTAGATGGCGTCGAGTCTCGAGGGGTTAGTTTACACATAGTTCACTTTCCCTACTCTGAACATTTTGTACGTTTTACTTTTGTATGTATGTACACACGGACTGCGTTCGAGCACCGCTATATAAATTGCTGATTAAAAAAAATAAAAAAATAAAAAAAACTCTATACCACCTTTGTGAATCAATTAGTGAAGCTCTTCCTCACTCGGCTCAAGTATGGGCAAATCAATGTCAATATTCTGCTCACATGCTGGCAGGAGAGGTTGTGGCCTGTCAAGTGCATACTCATCTTCTCCTGGAATATAGTCTCCAAGGCCTAGAGGGGCATTAGGATGGTGCAAATTCCATTGTTCTGGTCTAGGCTGACCAAAAGGCTTGTACCTTTTATAGTCCCTAAGGATATCCTTTGGGTATTGGCAGTCACCATAGATATTTCCTTCTCTTTGTGGAACTTGAAAGGTGGTTTGATCACAAAGTTTTCTTGGTACTTTGATGTCCAGATGAGGAATGAAGATCTCTTCTAGAATGGGTATGGGAGCCCAATCATCAGCACATGGATTAGGCACAGGTGCAGCCTCCTCCTCATTCTTAACCTTAACTCCTCCTAGAGGCCAAGGCAGCATAGGTAGAGAGGGAGGTAGAGTCAGATCCTTGTAGGATAATCTGGGAGAAGATCCTCTAGAAGAGGAAGAAGGCAGAGGCAACAGAGTCCACTCTCTGGGACTAGGAGAAGAAGTTCATGGATGAGGAGGTGGTAGCAGTGGTCTAGTATACAGCACACTTGGACCAGATGGTCCTGGAACACATCCATCTCTGGAAAAGGGAGGATTTAATCTCTCTTTTGAATTGCTTTTTTTGAGTAGCAATACATCCTGTTGTTTGGACTGGTTTGGACATCTGGGGAAATAAAGTTTATCGAAGACAGCATAGGGGAAGACAAAGATAGAGTTGTTCTTCTGATAGCACATAAACTTGAAGTTACTACCATTACCTATGTAAGTGATGAAGATTATCAATTTCAATTTGGGCACAAGTTTGTCTTGCCACATCTCATCAAAAAGTAGGCCCCACAACTGAATACTCAGAGATGAGAAACATTAGGTTTCCTTCTGAACCACATCTCATAGGGGGTGACCTATTTCAGGCACTTCATTGGTGTCCTGTTATAGACATGAGTGGCTATATTGAATGCAAACTCCCAATAGCTAGCTAGAAGGCATGCTTCAAGTTTCATAGACTGCGCCTTTTCTAGTAGTGTTTGATTAAGATGTTCAGCATGCCCATTCTGTTGGTGAATGTGCAGTACACTTGTTTTGTAGAGGATTCCTTTCTCAGCAAAGTAGTCCTTTAGTTCCTGAGACATATATTCTCCTCCATTATCAGAGCACACTCATTTGATGTGTTTGTCTGTCTGGTTCATTACCAGTTCAGCATATGTCTTGAAGGCATGTGCAGCATCTGATTTGCTGTACAAGAAAGAAATGCATGCAGAGGAAGAGTAGTTATCAAGAAATGTCATAACCCATTTGTACTTGATAAGATACAATGGGAAGTTTCTGAAAATCCAAGTGGATCAATTCAAGAATCTCAGACACATGAGATATGTTCTCATGGTAAGTCTTGTTTGGCAGCTTTCCAAGTGCACAACCAGAACAAACCTTCTGTTCTCTCAGTGGAATCACCAGAACAGATTCTGTGTGTTTTGGTACATAACCCAGAGCCTGATCAGATGGGTGTGCAAATCTTTAATGCCAAACATTATAGGATGTGGTATTTTTGTTGATCAATACCAAGAAGAATCAAAGATCTCCATCATGCAATATGTACATGTTAATGAAGTGAACTTGGTTAGAAGCACCCTGGCAACATTGTCCACTCAGGAATGGCTTACCACAAATATCACAAATGATGGTCTTCCCATTTCACATTTCTGCAATCAGACTGGTTTTATCTGTGATGGATTCAGTTGAGAAAAGTCTCATATCTAACTTTGGTATGTAATATACTGGGCAAAGGCTCAAAGTATGCCACTGAACTTTGCTGGACTCTAGTTTTACTTCTGTCTCTAAATAGACAGTGCCATAGGATCATCCAAGGCTTTCACCTTGGCAGCCATGTATGGAGATGGGTGGCACTAGGGATCTTGAGATTTCTTCTTGGCAGGATTCTTCATCTGCGAGAGAAGAGAGGGGATTGGTCTGGAGGATCGTACCTCAGTGACAAGACTACAAGTACTCTTCTTCAGTTCAGTAGTCAATTTGGCAAAGCCAAAGTTGACAGAGTCCATTATATAGGCCAGTTGCCTGACATCATTTCCAGAGGGAGCTGGTTGCCTAGTGTTGACCTCATTTACTTGGCCCTTGCCACTGCCACACTTGCCATGTTGGTACTTCTTCTTCTCTTCCTCTTCTTGAGGCTGCTGCTGCTGCTGGGGGCACTGCTGCTGCCCTTGGTAATATGGGAGCATGCCTTGGGGCCCCATGCCAGAGAACTTATTAATCTTCTGGTTCATTTTGATGGTAGACCTAACACAACTCAATTGTTTCACACTCTATTGAAGGCTTCCTCATATGGGCTCATAACTTGAACAGTGCAGTGGTGAGAAATGCATGGGAAACACTTCCCTCCTCTCTCTTCCAACTGGCCTCTCCTCCAATGGCTGCCTCCATTATGGAGGTTGACAAACTATTTGGTGCTTCTCCAGCTGCCAAACTGGTCATGAGCATTCCAGCTCTGACTGCCATCAAGATGGATGAGGATGCAGTGTCCCTGGGATCTGAGAATGAGGACTACTCAGATAAAGCAATGGTAGGTAAGCCAAGACTCGCTAGCTCTTCACACAAATCTGAAGATTGCTGCAGGTGTCTCATATGTGTTACTGATGTCCAAGAAGACTCTCAACTAGGTGCACAGAGTGCAACCTCAGCCGATGTAGAATCTTGGATTGATAGCTCAACTAATTATGGACATGTAAATAAATATGTGTAATTATATACATCAGATATACAATTTTCTCCTCTGTTTTCAAGAGTGAAGAACATGTGTGAAATAACACATAGCTGCAATAGTGCATGTGGATGTGTGATGAATAGGTGACCTCGTAAAATAAGCAATAAATGACTTCTAGACTCTAGTGCCTCCCTCAATATTACTCTAAACAAGAGGGATCTTGTTGATATTGTCAAGGGTTCTTTTGGATCAGCGCAAATCACAGATAGATCCACACTTTCTATTGGATCCTATGGCACTGTTTATTTAGAGACAGAAGTAAAACTTGAGTTCAGCAAAGTTCAGTGGCATACTTTGAGCCTTTGCCCAGTATATCACATACCAAAGTTAGATATGAGACTGTTTGGCTCATGAATGAATTTGGTCTAGTGATCAAACATAGCAAGTCTGAAGTCTTTCACTTTATGTGTGTGAGGCAGGACTCCAATCCCTCTATCGATTTGGAATCCCCACTATTTACTGGCCATACTCCCCTCAAGCCAAAAGCCCACTGGCAATATCTTGGCTTCTACTTTGACTGGACACTAACCTTCAAGGAATATGTCTGGTACTACTCCACCAAGGTGATATCCTCAATCAAGGTGATGAAAATGCTAGGAAACTCTGTACAAGGTTTGTCTCCTAACAACAAAAGATTACTGTACCATTTGTGTGTCATACCAGTGGTAATATATGGATACCGTCTATGGTTTCACAATAAGTCATGGATGAAAGGGACTTGCAAAATCCTCAACAAGATGCAATAACGCACGGCCCTCTGGATTACCGGGGCCTTCTGGACTTCTCCCACTGGTGGCATTGAGTCTCTCATAGGGCTCATGCCCATCAAACTCCATCTCCAAAAGCTGGCTGAACAACAAATGTCGAGGCTCCACATGTTGGACAATGAACATGCACTGGCAAGATTGACAAAAGAGTATCATTCTTCCCCCCACAAACTTCACATCAAGAATTTCACAGAGATTCAGAGGAAGAAGACACTTGGAGCTGTGATGGACATTTCATGCCCCACCCCCAAGACTCGGTATATAGAACATTTTAACTCTGTTTCAAAATCTATCTGGCCCAGACGTAGGTTACTTGACTATTTCCCTGCTAATGTATCTTTTATAGGATTCAACTGGGACAACCCCCATCTCTCGAAGACACTTTGGGATGATGGAGCCTTTGCCCAGTATATTACATACCAAAGTTAGATATGAGACTTTTCTCAACTGAATCCATCACAGATAAAACCAGTCTGATTGCAGAAATGTGAAATGGGAAGACCATCATTTGTGATATTTGTGGTAAGCCATTCCTGAGTGGACAATGTTGCCAGGGTGCTTCTAACCAAGTTCACTTCATTAACATGTACATATTGCATGATGGAGATCTTTGATTCTTCTTGGTATTGATCAACAAAAATACCACATCCTATAATGTTTGGCATTAAAGATTTGCACACCCATCTGATCAGGCTCTGGGTTATGTACCAAAACACACAGAATCTGTTCTGGTGATTCCACTGAGAGAACAGAAGGTTTGTTCTGGTTGTGCACTTGGAAAGCTGCCAAACAAGACTTACCATGAGAACATATCTCATGTGTCTGAGATTCTTGAATTGATCCACTTGGATTTTCAGAAACTTCCCATTGTATCTTATCAAGTACAAATGGGTTATGACATTTCTTGATAACTACTCTTCCTCTGCATGCATTTCTTTCTTGTACAGCAAATCAGATGCTGCACATGCCTTCAAGACATATGCTGAACTGGTAATGAACCAGACAGACAAACACATCAAATGAGTGTGCTCTGATAATGGAGGAGAATATATGTCTCAGGAACTAAAGGACTACTTTGCTGAGAAAGGAATCCTCTACAAAACAAGTGTACTGCACATTCACCAACAGAATGGGCATGCTGAACATCTTAATCAAACACTACTAGAAAAGGCGCAGTCTATGAAACTTGAAGCATGCCTTCTAGCTAGCTATTGGGAGTTTGCATTCAATATAGCCACTCATGTCTATAACAGGACACCAATGAAGTGCCTGAAATAGGTCACCCCCTATGAGATGTGGTTCAGAAGGAAACCTAATGTTTCTCATCTCTGAGTATTCAGTTGTGGGGCCTACATATACCTTTTTGATGAGATGTGGCAAGACAAACTTGTGCCCAAATTGAAATTGATAATCTTCATCACTTACATAGGTAATGGTAGTAACTTCAAGTTTATGTGCTATCAGAAGAACAACTCTATCTTTGTCTCCCCCTATGCTGTCTTCGATAAACTTTATTTCCCCAGATGTCCAAACCAGTCCAAACAACAGGATGTATTGCTACTCAAAAAAAGCAATTCAAAAGAGAGATTAAATCCTCCCTTTTCCAGAGATGGATGTGTTCCAGGACCATCTGGTCCAAGTGTGCTGTATACTAGACCACTGCTACCACCTCCTCATCCATGAACTTCTTCTCCTAGTCCCAGAGAGTGGACTCTGTTGCCTCTGCCTTCTTCCTCTTCTAGAGGATCTTCTCCCAGATTATCCTACAAGGATCTGACTCTACCTCCCTCTCTACCTATGCTGCCTTGGCCTCCAGGAGGAGTTAAGGTTAAGAATGAGGAGGAGGCTGCACCTGTGCCTAATCCATGTGCTGATGATTGGGCTCCCATACCCATTCTAGAAGAGATCTTCATTCCTCATCTGGACATCAAAGTACCAAGAAAACTTTGTGATCAAACCACCTTTCAAGTTCCACAAAGAGAAGGAAATATCTATGGTGACTGCCAATACCCAAAGGATATCCTTAGGGACTATAAAAGGTACAAGCCTTTTGGTCAGCCTAGACCAGAACAATGGAATTTGCACCATCCTAATGCCCCTCTAGGCCTTGGAGACTATATTCCAGGAGAAGATGAGTATGCACTTGACAGGCCACAACCTCTCCTGCCAGTATGTGAGCAGAATATTGACATTGATTTGCCCATACTTGAGCCGAGTGAGGAAGAGCTTCACTAATTGATTCACAAAGGTGGTATAGAGTTAATTCATTACTGTCTCTCTAAGGCCAGTGTGACTTCTCTGTCACCTCAGCTGGTCTAATTTTGGGACCTTGCCAAGTTGCCACCTCATAAGCATGACCAATGGCTTAAGGCATGCCTTGAGGAGCTCAATGTGCTCAGACAATGCAATGTGTACAAGTTAGTTGACTGCCCTACCAAGGGTGTTAATATTGTCAAAAACAGATGGGTCTTCAATACTAAGTCTGACAGCTATTTCTGTGCTTGACTAGTAGCAAAAGGTTTTTCACAGAAGGAAGGCCTCAATTATAACAAGCTTTTCTCTCTAGTTGTCTGCTATGAAACTTCTTGTCTCCTATTTTCCTTAGCAGTAGTTGAAGATTGGGAGATTGAAAGTGTTGATGTAAAAACTGCCTATTTATATGGTGATCTAGATAAAGAGATCTTCATGGAGCAACCAGAAGGATTCACACTTGGACATAATAAAGTGTGGAGGTTACAAAAAGCATTGTATGGCCTTAAGCAAGCTAGCTTGGCTTGGTGGTGCATGATAACAAAGTCACTGCTTGCCATGGGTTTCAAGCAATGTCTATCCAATGCTGGAGTATATTATAATTGCTGTCCAAAGACTGGCTTGATCATGATCACCCTCATCTATGTTGACAATATTGTCTTCATGGACAAAAAGTGCCCCTTCTCCTACCAAATGAAGAAAAACTTCATAGAATGATGGGAATGTTGTGACCTTGGAAAAACTACTGAGTTTCTTGGCATGACTATCTCACAGGACCAGAAGAACAAATGGATCTACATCAATCAGATTTCATATCTTGATAAGGTCCTTGATAAGTTTGGTGTCATTACAAGGCTGACTCAGACACCTCTTCTGGCAGGATATGCCTTCCTGCCCTATAAGGGTACTGTTGACCCTGAGTTCTGCTAGAAGTACCAACAACTTGTTGGATCTCTGATGTATCTCATGATTGGTTCGTGACCTGACATTGCTTATGCTGTTGTGAAATTAAGTCAGCAGATGGCCAGTCTATCAGAGGAGCATTACAAGCACAGTCTATACTTGTGCTACTACCTTCTGAGCATGTGATGCTATTGCCTAGTCTTTAATGGGCAATCTAAGAAGTCTATTCAGGGCTTCTCTGATTCTGACTTTGGCTTTCCTGATTCTGACTTTGTAGGATGTCTTGCTATGTACAAGTCTACTTTTGGAAACTTAGTCTTGTTTGCCAATGGACCAGTTTCCTGGTTGAGTTGCCAACAAGCCACCACAGCACTGTCTACAATAGAAGCCAAGTATGTTGCCATGTGCAAGACATCTTATCAATTGATCTGGATCTATTAGCTGCTAGGTGAGATTGGTTTTGTGTAACCCACTCCACATCTTATGTGTGACAATTTGGGCTTGACCTTCTGGGCTTCCAACCTGGTCATTGATCCAAACATGTCATGATTCACTAGCATTAGATCCATGAACTTGTTGAGACAGGTAGTATCAAATTATTCTATGTTGAGTCTGAAAAGAATCCTGCCAACATCTGCACAAAAAGTCTGAATACTGTTAAATTCTAATAATGTCACAATCATTTACCTATTCAGTTCAGTGCTTGATTTAATTGCACTTTGAGCTAGGAGGAGTGTTGTCATTTGTGCTTTCTAAGCTGTATTCCATATGACTAGCTCTTTAGTATATTATTCTCCTAATATTTGTCATTGAGGCTGTACCCTCTGACTCACATTATGCATCTCCTACTCATGTATTTCATGAGCTGACTGATCACTGTCGCTCTCATTATGCTACTGGACACCACTGACTATGTTGCAGTGTTTCAAGGGACTCCATAGTCATTACTGACTCATTATACATAGTTATTACTCTTAGGTCTTAGGGTTTTGCATCCCAGACATTAGTATATAAGCAGCATGTATTCCCTTCTTATTCTTTAGATAATCTACTCGATTTCTATCTTTGCTCTACTTGACTCACAGCAACTCTCACTAGTAACTTTACTAGTTCACTAACTACATTATAAGTAAGTTAGATCATCTGTCTGCTACTGTGTAATACTGTGCTGTTCAACAGTAGAAACTATTATTTCTACTTGGTTAGGGAGAGACTCAATATGAGCCTTTATCTAAAACAATATTGTGAACATAAGATCTTAATCACTAAGCTCTCTTATTGCTCTCTAAGTTTAATAAACTTCCTTGTTAAAAGTAGAGGCTCATTCAGAGTAACAACTCCAGTGCTTTACTAATGTTAGAGTTGGGACTGGGAAGGAGTCCCCTTTGGTATGATTTACAGGTTCATCCATCAATATATACCACCCCAGCTTAGGACTGGGCTGGGGTCACTATAACAGAAGGGCCAGTTGATTATATTAGCCAGCAGTTTAGACTTTATGAGTGTATGGACCATTTTGGCAAGGCACATGCAAGCAGCATGCTCAACAGACTTGTGTGTGGGATTTGGACTGGTGACATTTCCATCAATGTCATAGAGATTCTCAGTAGTGTGGTACTTTGGCTGAATGGTGTAGATCCTATCCATCAGGAAATGCAGCATCTCTGTGCCAAGAACAGTACTACTATCCTATTGCATCAAGGAGAGCATGTCATCAAGATGGGAAGCCCACTCATTGTAGTTGCCAGCACTGGTAAGAGTTAGAACAGAAGTAAGGAGAATAGTCAAAGTGGAAGACATTGTATCTATAAATGGATAGAGTTAGCAATCAGATTCATGGGCAATTAGATCTGTGCCACTGCATAGTTCAAGCTATGAACCTATATGAGGAAGCCTTCAATAGAGCATGAAATGATTGAGTTGTGTTAGAGAGATGGGCTAGAAAGACCATGCTCTACAGGACTGGTCAGATCAGCCTATCTACAACCCACTTACAGCCAGTTATGGCACATGGGAAGCAGGCAGTCCAGGGCCCATAACCTGTTGAACAGTACAGTATTTATGCAGTAGCAGATGGATGATCTGACTTACCGATAAGTTGGTTAGTAGATGGTTAAGTACTAGTAAGTGTTACAGATTTGGCTACTAAGAGCAATCAAAAAGGATGCAACCTCTATGGTATGGCCTTAATACCTATCTCAGCCAAGTAACTAGATAAGCAAATGTTATCAAACTGTCATTACTCAACCAAGAAATGGGAATCCTGTTATCTTGTATTTCTTGAGTAATGAGGGCAAGTAGAGAATGAGCAGTTAAGCAATCTTCTATTGATTGACAGCAACTGTCAATGGAAACTCTTCTTGGGTGATCAAGAAGGCTATCCCTATAGAAGATCAAAGCTTAAGCTTTGACTTCCTAATACAGTCAGCTATTTATACTAACTACTTCTTTTCTATAAATACTACAGAGTATAGATAACAAGACTGAAACAAGTTTCACAATGTGAAACTGATAGATATGAAACATAAGACAAAACACTACTAAAGATAGGCATGAAACTGATAGAGGTGAAACAACTAAATATAGAGCAAAGTAAAACTGATGAAGATGAAACAGATGAGTGCTTACTCATCCTCAGAGATCTCAGATGATGAAGATACAGATTTGTCAGAATAGCTGTAGTCACAAGATGTGCAGGATGAGATGGTGGATAGTAATAATGGTAATGATGGTGGAGATGGGAGAACTGCATCCATTGGTTGATCAGAGTTAGAAGATAAGGACAATGTTGATGTGGTTGGTTCTTTGGAGAGGTAGGACTCTGGAGACTTGACAAAGGCTTGAGTGGATTGCAATAGCAGGTGGAGGAAGTTATCACTGTCATTACTGGGTATAGCAGGTTCATCATCTAGTGATAAGTCTTTCAGTCACATCTCTATGCAATAGATTCCATCAGTGATTTGTTGGTGAATGAGTGCTTCAAGTACAGGACCACAAGTGTACATATAGGGGTGGATGTACTATATCATCTCTTCAGTGGTAGGTCAAGCTTTCCAACCATTATTCCAGGCATTATAGAGGTTGTTCTCAATAGTACACAAATAGAGTCCATCAGTGTTGCATACATGCAGGTATGGCATGTATTTCCAAGTGAGACAAAGTAGGGAGTTGATAATGATGTCATTGGACTGTGGTGGCAAGACAAGTGGTATGGCTTCTGGGAATTTATCATAACCTCTGGCATAGGTTCAAGGTTCAGACATAATAGTAAGAGTTGCTGTGAGAGTCAAGTAGAGCAATAGAAAGACAAGTAGATTGTCTAAAGAATAGTAAGAGAATACATGCTACTTATATACTAATGTCTGGGATGCAAAACCCTAAGACCTAAGAGTAATAACTACACATAATGAGTCAGTAATGACTATGGAGTCTCTTGAAACACTGCAACATGGTCAGCAGTGTCCAGTAGCATAATAAGAGTGACAGTAATCAGTCAGGTCATGAAATACATGAGTAGGAGGTGCATAATGTGAGTCAGAGGGTACAGCCTTGATAACAAATATTAGGAAGAGAATATTAGTAATCTACTAAAGAGCTAGTCATATGGAATACAGCTTAGAAGGTGCAAATGACAATATCTTCTCCTTCTGCATGGGATAAGGATAAAATCACTAGGATTTTGCACTCTTGTCAGACTGTTTCTTCAAGGGCCCATTGCTGCATGGACCCAACTTTTGTTCAAAAGCCAACCACTGGGCCACTTCCCTAGTTAGTTCTTTCTACAAACCTCTGTGAACCTGATCCTTACAACTCTACCTTCAGGCCTGTGTTACCCCCTCTAGAGGACTTATTGCTCATTTCTAGTGAGCAGCATCTAACTCTAACCCATCCGGAATTCCCCTAGCACAGTGTGTGGATCAAAAAGTCTCATGAATTCTGCAATCCTACTGTCAAGTATGTTCTGCTCATCTTGTAATATCACCCAAGCACATAATACTCTCCAGTTTGTATACAGGATACATAGACATTGAAGCCCATCATATATTTTTCTATTTCTTTGAGAGCCACAGTGATCCAGACAATGACAATGTAATATTCTGGACCAACGGTAGTTTGTGTCAACTATGGCTACCCATATATCTCACTAGAGTATATCCTGGCTCTAGGCCCTGGATGCTCCTCTTCAGCAGGACTTTTTATGAAGCTTGGGCCTTGCAAAGTCAAAGACAACAGTACCACCACCTTCTACCCCTATTCTTGGAACACCAACACAAACATATTCTTCATTGACTAGCCCATTGGTGTTGGTTTCTCATATGCAGATAATGGTGAAAGAGTAGTCAGTGCTCCTGGAACTCCCATTGATTGTCAGATAATATTGACACTCTACCAGGGTTCAATGGAAGAAGCTGCCAAGGATATCACAAGTTTCATTGCAATATTCTTTAATTACTTTGTCAAGTTCAAGGGCCATGCATTTCACATGGCTGGCGAGTCATATGCAGTATTCTTCATTCTTTCCCTATCACAGAAAGTATGTGAACATGCTACCATAGGGCAGATACCTCCCAGTTTTTGCCTCTGAGATTTACAACCAAAATGCTTGCCTTATTGGAGCAGGACTCATACCCGTAAATCTTCAATCTGTGATGATAGGTGAATTTGTGACAAAGATACAGGAAATAAACTGCTTTCTAACACAGTCAATTTTACAGGAAATGGCTTGACAGACTCATTTCCTCAAATCATCTCTGGCTATCAGTTTGCCTGCAAAGTAATTGCTGCCCCACTGGTGCTGAGTATCGAGTGCATGACAACTGACCTTGGTAGTAACAGCCCACAAACTCTAGTGCATGTGTCAAGATGAAGCAAATCATATGTATATCCTTCCTCTCTTTTATCCTCTACCACTATATATTATCCAGATCCCTCACTGCAAAAAGTGGATGCAAGCATCTTGCATTGACAACTTTGACCACATTGACTGTGGAGTTGTATCCAATTTCTGCCTCATTAACATTTGGTGGGTCTACTGTGCCACTGGCATGAACCCTTATGATATCCACCACAAATATTAGGGCAAAGATGAAGAAACACTCTGCTACCCAGGAGTTTTCATGTAAATGAATATTGATGTAGTGTTGCATGAAGGCAAGTGGAGTTCCTTTGCTTGGTGAGCTCGTGTCTTTGAAGTGAGGTATAGAACTTGTTGGTAAAGAAATGGCTGTGCATTCACTAGGCCTGGCTGATTGGGTACTCTAGCTACTAAGGTAGAGATAATTCATGTACATCCAATATCAGCTGACATGACTGATGGGTGACCAGGAATGTTAACCATCCAGAGAGTGCACGTGAATTTCAACTGGTGTAGACTTGGAAGTACAATGTACGGTTGGTACTCGAACATCTATTAAAGGTTTCTTTCTCTTAGTTCTTCTATTATAGTTTCTGGGAGAACTTGATGACCATGATATTTTTGTGATGCCTAGGTAGCCTGCTTCCCATTGAGTCCATGGGAGTAGGCATCTATGAACTATTGTGAATGTCGAGCATACCTACCATGGATGAAAAATATGAAACATGAGTACTGTGGAGATCAGACAACAGCTAGGCCTTCAAACGGCTATCCATCTCTCTTCTCCTACTAACCCTATTCATACATGACATTCCACTTGTCTGATGAAAGAAGATAGGCCAAGGACTTGATGGCTGATACATTTTGAATGCCAGCAAGATGGGCATCAATTCTTACAAACTCAGAAGGGCAAAGGTCTTTGGGCCTAATTACCTCACTCTTTATCCCGACATCGCTCTATTCACCATGCGGGCCAGTACCCTCTCAATAAAATGATTTCATTCAAATCCCTGAACACATAGGAACAGTTGTTACTAAAAGTACGAAAATTTTCAATCCCTTATGTATCCTTTCATTCAATACATATAATATCTCCATAATTCCTAATTTGGACTGTTTCAGACTCAACTTTTCTATTCAAATTACTTCTACAGTGCATACGGACTATGTACAAGGTTTCCATAGCATAGGTTTTGATTTTCGTATAAATATGAATGTACTTCATCTATGAAAATCAGTGAAAAAGTATCTAATTATTCCTATCTCTCTTCTCTGCCTCCCAGAGGCTTGTAAACATCTCACTTTGACAAACTACCCTTTTACTTACCTTTGTGTGTTCCTAGACCCATCCCCTTTCACCTCTATTTCCCTTGGATTGAAGCCCCAATGTCAGACAGATGCTAACATGCTCGCAAACATAACAAGACAATATCTCTTCATCTGGAGCCCACTGTGGGGGCCTCTTGACCCATACATTCCAACACCTTTCCCTTTACCCTAGCCCAAAATATACCTTCAAAACCCATCGGCCCTAAACATATCACTTATTAATATGTCATCAAGTGGAGATGATATTTCTCTCTTACTTCTACCTCAGGTTGGACCATCAGGCCAGCATTGATATCGAGCCTTTGGCATGTCTAGAGATGACACCAATATTGGCTTGCAGACACCTGCCCATCCACATTTTGTTCCAGCAAGTTGGCATATACCCCAAGGTGTCTGACCTCCCAATCCACTAGTTCCACCACCTCTACCACCTCCTATCTACATCCAAGCTCCTCTCAATACTTGATTCATGCCTAGTTCCTATGAACAAAATGCTCCAAAATTCAATGGACATCCCCTTTCACTAGGACAATTTTTTGTAGAGGTAGAATGTCTAGAAAGGAGTTGTCAGCTTAATAATCAAGAAATGATCGAGTATACCCTTGGATACCTTGGCTGGAATGAACATAATATCTGGAAAGAACTCCCATCAGCAGCAGGAAATGATTGGGATCGATTTAAACAAGAAGTTACTGCTATCTACCCTGGTACCGATGAAGATCACAAGTACATGTTCTACAATCTTGAGGCCCTTGCCAACTGTCAGGCCATGATACCAATGAGTTCAAGGTATCAATTTGGTGAATACTATAGAAAGTTCCTGACAATTAGTGGATAGCTGTCACAATGAAACAAGATCTCACAGAGGGAGTAAAATATGATTTTCCTGAGTAGATTTGACCCCCACTTCTGAGAACAACTTACTGCCAGACTTTGCCTCAAATTACCAGACTTCCCACCTTGTCAGCCTTGGGAAATATCAGATGTAGTTGAGGCTGTACTGTTTCTGCTCAATATAGTCTCTGTTTCAAATAAACCAGCTGGTTTTCTGGGATGTTTGGCACATCCCCCAATCCAGCACCAATCCCAATATCCAGTATTCCAACCATCTTCTCCTCAACCAGTATTGCTGCTAGCTCCCCCTGAAACATTTGATATGTCAGTTCTTTGTCTCTGATACATTCTTGAGCAAGTTGGCTGGAAAACTTGGGAATTAGTCACAAGGAACACTTATACAACCACCTACCAACTGACCTTGGAACACCAATTGTATATTCTGCTCTGACTCTCATTACTTCCACCATAGATGTGCCCTAGTCAAAGAATATATCTAAAAAGGGTTGTGCATTCGTACAACTGATCATCATATTGTACTACCTGATAGAATAGTTATCATGGCTCGAGTTTCTCCTGGAAAGGATATTAGAGAGAAAATTGACAATTATTACAAGGCTCAAAGTGTACCCACCATTGCAACCAACATTGTTGAAGCAGCCCCAGCAGTCCAAGCCCAGCAGTATATGTGGACCATGTCTTCAGAACCATCAGACGTTATTGCAAACAAGATGTCAGTTGAAGACCTTGAGAAACTTTGGCTTCTTGATACAGTAGCAGTTTTGTCTCTTAAATGAGCAGAGGACCTTTGAAAAGTGTTGGAAATGTTGCTAAGGGCAAACCTAGTCCAAGTATCAGCACTTGATCAGGGAACAAAGGCCAAACATTGACCCCTACCCTATTTCCAAACATTCCCAATCAATCAGCCACTAACCCCTCGAATACACCACAATTTTGGTGCACAATACCAGTTGAACATTCTGCCATCATACAAGAAGTGTTAGACAAAGCAATGGATAGTACAGTAACAGTAATGCACCAACAACTTCTGGCCATCTCACCCAAAGTTTGACAATATATCAAGGAGCAGGTAACCACAAAAAGGGTACCTACTACCATGGTGGCCATCTCCTCACTTGAAGAAGCAGAAGAGATAGTGTCGGCACTTGTCCACTCTCCAGATACAAGAGAATTGGTGACACTTGTAGTTGCAAATGATGTGGAAGATCTGTGTACTATCAAGTTAGATATAGAGGGAAAAACAAAGGTGAATGCCATCCTGGATGAGGGTTCTCAGATTATTAGTATGTGACATGACTTTTGGGAGAAGTTAGGGATACCTATGAGGTTAGACAAAGTTATGGTTATGGAATCAGCCAACTCCTCTCACAAATCAACAATGGGATTCCTACCCAATCTTTGAGTAACCATTAGCAACTGTACATTATATCTTCAAGTTCAAGTGGTCGAAAATGCATCATACAAAATGTTGCTGGGATGGCCATTCTTAATACTGACCCAAGCCAATACATGCTATCTTTCGAATGGAGGATCATATATTATGCTCATAGACCCCAATAATGGCCAAATCATTGCAGTTCCAACCAAGCCTTGAATCCGTACCTCACCATCTCACTTGGGTTTTTAAAAATCAATGATTTGGCTATGTGTTGAGGAGATACATATCAACTACAATCTCACAAATTATTGAAGAAACCTACCTTGTCAATAATCCCACTCAACTACTTTATGATTTCACCACTCACGTTCACCTCATCTCACTTCAACACTATATCAAAGTCTAAGAAAATATATGAAATATCACTATCAGCCCTGGAAAAAACTCTCCAAACCCTTGAGACACTTGCCTACAAGAAAGTTGCCAGTCACATCAAGCCTGTTGCCACCACCCTACTAGAAAAGTTCCGAATTGTTTGTCAGATCCCAGCTAATCCTCTTGAAAACCTCCCAATCCTACCAACCAACCCTCCCAACTTTGTACCTAGAATTCATTATACAGCCAAATGAAAGGAAGCTATGAAGGTGAATGAGAATAGCTTCCTAACAATGGAAGAAGAAAAACTGGTACATTACCTTATCAAAGCTCAAGAGACTGGTTTTGCATAGTACAAAGAAGAAAAAGGAAAATTCTCTTCAGATTATTTTGACCCAGTCATAATCCCTATGATTGAGCACATTCCATAGAACCTACAAAACATACCTATTCCCCCAGGAATCTTCAATTGTGTAGTTCAGATCATCAAGGACAAGATCACAGCAGGAGTCTATGAACCATCAAGCTCTTCATATCATTCTCATTGGTTTTGTGTACTAAAGAAGGATGGGAAATCCCTTGGAACATTTTGCCTCACATCTATACCAATGAGTTATACAAACTCGATGCAGATTCAACACAGCAATCTTACCTTCCTCCTATAAGATGAAATCTCATATGTAGCAGTTTCATTCATCAACAATGTCCCTGTTAAAGGACTACCCACATGCTATGAATTAGACAGCAGTCAGTTTGAAAGTATTCCGGAGAATCCAGGAATCTGACATTTCATATGGGAGTATCTACAAAACATGAACCGAGTTGTTCAGTGAATCAAGCATGCCAGAGGAACATTTTTGGCAGCAAAATCTCACCTTTGTGTTCCATCTGCACTCATTGTTGGTCACCAATGTACCTATGAAGGGCAACTGCCAGATAAGTCTCAAATTTAGAAGATCATTGACCAGCCACCATACCAAAACCTTACCAAAGTTTGTGGATTCCTTGGCACAATGGGAACTATCCAAATCTTCATCAAAAATTATGCTACAATTGTGCATCCACTTGTGAACCTTACACAAAAAGGAGCAGAGTTTGTCTTTGAAGAAGAGCAAGAGTTAGCTATGGAGAAGTTGAAAAAACTTGCAAAAGACTCACCAACAATCCAAGGAATCGACTACGCCAGTGGAAGGGAGGTGATCCTGGCTGTAGATACATCAATGATTGCAGTAGGATACATAATCTCACAGATCAGGGCAGATAACTGGTGATATCTCTCAAGATTCAGATCATTAACCTTGTCTAAAAGGGAAGAATGATACTCACAGGCAAAATTAGAGCTTTTTGGATCGTTTTGAGCCCTAAAGAACTGCAGAATTTGGATAGTAGGTGTGAAGAACTTGACTGTTGAAGTAGATGCAAAGTATATTTGTGGAATGGTTAATAATCCAGATATCCAACCTAATGCAACAATCAACTGATAGATTTCGGCCATTCTGCTCTTCGACTTCCAATTATGCCATGTTCCAGGTCGTACACATGGTCCAGATGGTCTATTGCGACGTTCCCAAGCAATAGAGGATCCAGTGGGAGAGGATGACTGAGGCGTGGATTGATGAAGCCAATGTCTTCACAATTGAAGCAAGTTCCGGACTAAACCCATATGCTCGAGATGACCAAGGACTATCCTCATGGCTGGAATCATCAAACACATTCGGAACAGAGGTTCTCAATGTATTGAGACTACTTTCCAGACCATACCAAGCCCACAAGACTCCTCACACCACCATTGAGGTCCTATCAAACATAGATACTAGCAATTCTCAGTCATGTTGTCCCCAAATTCCCCGGTCAGGAAAAGCCTGCACACATGATTTCGAACTCTCCTCAATCAAAAAATTCCTTCAAGAGCCCAAGCATATGCCAGAAATGAAGGAAGAGGCCTTCAAATAATTAGTATGACAGGCAGCAGGTTTTTTCATACAAGAAGGTTGATTATGGAAAAAGGACACTAAAGCAAAACATAAGTTGGTAATTAGGGAGGAAGAAAAGTGGTACAACCTACTGAAGCAAGCACATGATGAACTTGGCCACAAAGGTATCTTCACAACCCAAATTTGCCTCCTCAAATGGTTCTGGTAGCCTTATCTAGATGAAGATATCTGTTGGTTTATCAAAACATGTCATGAATATTAGGCATGTTCTCCCAAGCAAATTTTCATACCACCTACCATTCCCATCCCTCTATTCCTATTTTGCAAAGTCTACATCAACACAATGTTTATGCCAAAGTCTAACAGTTTCCAATATGTCGTCCATGCTCAATGCCCTCTATCCTTATATCCAGAATAGCAAATGCTTCACAACGAGAACACATGCACACTTAGCTCATTTGTGTTCGAAGAAATTCTGTGTAGGTGGGGCGCTATTGAAGAAATCATGACTGACAATGGGCCTGTGTTCATACAAGCAGTTGAGTACCTTTTGCAAAAATATAAGATAAACTACATACAGATATCCCCCTACAATTTACAAGCCAATGGTCCAGTTGAATGTTAACATTTTGATGTTAGAGAGGCTCTGGTGAAGGCGGCAGATGGCGATGAGAAAAGGTGGACTACAGTTGCTCCATCAGTGTTCTGGGCTGAGCAAATATTGATCCAAAAATCTATGGGGTACTTACCATATTACATAGCTCACAGATTGGAGCCTCTTCTCCCCTTTGACCTTATGGAAGCAATATATATCTCACTTCTCCCCTCTCCAAACCAATCACCTTAGCCAATCTCATAGTGTATTGAGCCATCTAGCTCCAAAAACAGCCATCTGACCTTGCGCAAATAAAGCAGTGGCTGATTAAAGTATGATATCAGTCAATCAGGCAGTTTGAAGAACAACATGGATATACAATTCAAAACTACAATTTTGATCCTGGAGTACTGGTCTTGGTCTGAAACTTACATATTGATAGAGACCTTGGCAGTAAGACCAAACCCCGTTACTTTGGCCCTATAGTAGTTATGAAGAAAACAAAGGGAGGATCATATATCCTTGTAGAGCTCAATGGCAGCATGTCAAAGCTATGTTTCGCAGCCTTCCAAATTGTTCCATACTACCCACGTGACCTGTGATCAATTCCAGTCACAAAAATAACTGATCTCTCATCAAAGCAACTCGACGAGATCACCCATGACCCCATTAATGTCCTGCTCCCTTATACCAATGTCCCCTCTATAGAAGAGCCCCTCAAGAGTCAGCTATCTGACTGACTGGGAAGTCAGTACAAAAAGTACCCCAGAGATATGGAGATTGGACAATGGCTAGGTCTTCAAATGGCTATCTGTCTCTCTCTTCCCACTAACCCTATTCATACATGACATTCCACTTGTTCAATGAAAGAAGATAGGCCAAGGACTTGACAGCTGATACGTTTTGAATGCTAGCAAGACAGGCATCAATTCTTGCAGACTCAGAAGGGCAAAGGTCTTTGGGCCTAATTACCTCACTCTTCACCCTGACATTGCTCTCCATTTGCCACGCCAGCCAATACCCTCTCAATAAAATGATTTCATTCAAATCCCTGAATACATAGGAACAGTTGTTACTAAAAGTACAAAAATTTTCAATCCCTTATGTACCCTTTTAATCAATGCATATAATATCTCCATAATTCCTAATTTGAACTGTTTCAGACTCAACTTTTCTATTCAAATTACTTCTACAGTGTGTACGGACTATGTACAAGGTTTCCATAGCATAGGTTTTGATTTTCGTATAAATATGAATGTACTTCATCTACGAAAATCAGTGAAAAAGTATCCAATTATTCCTATCTCTCCCCAGAGACTTGTAAACATCTCACTTTGACAAACTGCCCTTTTACTTACCTTCATGTGTTCCTAGACACATCCCCTTTCACCTCTATTTCCCTTGGGTTGAAGTCCCAATGTCAGATGGATGCTGACATGCTCACAAACATAATAAGACAACATCTCTTCAGTACATAGACAACTTACCTCTTCATGTACTCCAATGACACTGTTTTGAGGGCTGCAAGTACATTCTGCTCAAGTACATCCTCCCAGGAGGATAATGGATATTTCCAGTACACTCTTTTAGCATGTCCCCAGTACTGTTCAATGAAATTCAATTCACAGTGGAATTTCAGGAGAAATATGAGTTAAAACCTTTGTTTATTGCAGGTAATTTCGAGTGCCAAAAGCTGATCCTGAAAATCAGGCTGATTATAGAGCACCTGTTTTTGGCAACAGTCTGATGCACCTAGGGGGCAGTTAAAGCCCTTACATTCAAATTTAAGCTTTGTAGCCCCTTTGAGACTATGCTCATCAAGAAGTGTGGTAACACCCTTGAAACAGCCATCAGGGAGGTAGAATGACTGCAAACAGCTATCAGGCAATACACTGGGACCCATTTGGATAGTCTGTTTTATAGGTTTTCTATTTGGTCCATAGACAATATTTCCGTTAATGTCAATGGATGTCACTTGTACACCAAAGTTCTTACATGGATTCTTTTGCATGTTCACAGGGAGCAGTTGGTGGTTGTTTGGTGTGAGTTGTAGTATTATCAAGGATAAAGATATGTTCTTCATCCAGATAGTACTTCATGAGGATTTCCATGGCACATTGAGTCTGAGTAATGATGTTTTCATTACTAAAGTATCCATCCCTGTTTTTTCCTGCTTTGACTACTCTTGCAGATTTCTTTCCATTGGGTGAGTATAACCAGCTGTACTCTGTAGAAACAAAGTCTGCAATCATCAATAAAACACCTTCTCCCTTTGGCTGAGGAACAGGAGTCTCAGACTCATGTATCCACCATTTTCTTTGTCAATCATATGCATAAAATGTTGATTCATCATGGAACTATGCAGTAATCTTCCACTGATGTAATAAATCATTTTTCTCCTGTGTGCTATCAGAGTTCCATGAGCAGAGATAAGGTTCAATTGCCTTCCATTTCAGTAAGAAAACTTTCTGCCAATATTGAATGACATCATTATGTTCATGGCCATCAACATACTATCCCTTGTTTTCTTCTTTCCAGCGATATCTCAATTGTTTCATCCAATTTTTCCTAGTTTGTTCACTAATTCCCTTTTTCAAGTTGTAGCACTTCTGGACTTCAGGATCAGCCATATATTGGACTATATCCTGAGAAACGACTATCTTCCCAATAGATTGTAAATGAGCACAAAGTTTGAGTTGGAGATCTTTATCATCAATAATGGATCTGTTCCCATACCCAAATGAATGCATTGGTAAGCATTTGTTATCTTCAATGAAGGCACATGTCCATTTCCGAAGTCAACGAGTGAACCAGGGTCCATGTTCTAAAGCACAGGCAACATGTAATAATGCATCCATCCATTTGTCACAGAATTTTGACAATGGATCAATATATGTCCAAAGAAATTGATGCATTTCTTCAAGTCAAGTATGGACCAATGGATTTAAGTTGGCTAATTTATATCCATATCTGATATTTCGGGGTGGGTGCAATATGTCTTTGATTATCTGATGAGACTTTTGTGCTTCTCCAATTGGTGGTGCTTTCCAATCGTTAATCACTTCCAGGTGTGTCATGGCTTTCTTCTTCGTCACTTGCTCCTGGGATCTCTTCCACCATTTCATCATTACTATTCCCTACTTTGGTGCCATCAATTGAGTCCAGCTGACCCAAATATAGACTGCCTTCTGGATGTGTGTAAGACACGAAAAACTGTATTGCAATTTCCCACAGTTCAGAGCCATTGTATGGGGTAGTATTATCCCCCATGGAGAGATTAATGGCTGGGATAGGTGAAGTTGGTGAAGGGTTTAATACTCCATTCTCGTTAGGAATCTATATTTTGTCAGAATTGATTCTGTATGCTCAGTATTGGTTAATGACATACATTCAGCATATCACATATTAGGTCACATGTTCAATCCACTTCTGGACCAAAAATGAATGTTATTCTTTCAGAAATGTTTGACTCTGGTTTTCAATGGATTTGGCTCCCTATCTTTATGTACCATGTATTTTCAGAATTAGTTAGGGAATAGAACCCTTAAGATATGCATGTACAGAATTTTTGAAAGATTTTGTACAAGAATGTAACGCTTCATCACGCTTTATCACGTGATACTAGATGCCCATGAATTGCCTCTACCTTATGTATTATGAGACGAACCCAGGCACGTCATTTCCATTTACCGTTGGAAAATGCCCATTTCAACACGACAAAACCTTCCTCTAGCTTCGCAGAGTCGGGGAAGTCAGTATAGGCTTCTCCACCGTGGCTGTTCCGTCTATCAATGATACTCCCGGGTGGCCTGATTTCAATGACGCCCATCACCACACCTCTCTCGGGTTTCGAGGGTGTTGGCAGGCATATCATTAGTAACCTGGCAGGACGGCATCAATGCTCCATCCTACCCTCGAGTGTGGTGAAACCTTGTTGTTGAACGATGACACCTCCTGAGCGCAGCAGACCGCTATGTTCTTTACTCCCATCTTCCAGGTTGTACTCTCCCATGGGCTGCTGGTCTTCGCCCAGTCATCTTTCCAACTAGGATATATCCCTCTCGCTGTAAAGACCCCCTACTTGCATGGATGGATCGTCAGCAACCAAGGAGGGTCTCCCGAGCATACCTCTCCAAATTTCTTCACGACAAGCCGGGTAAGTTGCATACCTTTGCCATAACATGGCTCCGCGATACTCACTTCCGTGGCTTGTAGAAGTTTGGATGGGCTGGAATGATCCGTGTAGATAATCAAGCCTTTATGTGGATGGGTGGGGGTCCCTTCAATTTTACGAAAACATTAACGAGCGAGATCACCCCTACAACGAGTATCTTCAGAATTGAAGCCGGCCCCATTCAATTCAACGTCACTTTTTTCAGTCCAATCGAAGTACGCTTACTTCGCGCATTGATCCGTTTGAGTTTCTGATGATATATCCAGCCCAACAATTACACTCTGCAATCTATCCCATTCACATACATGTACATCGATGGATTCACTTCAAGTGATGCACTGCCACACACGGTTCAAGTGTATTCCGATATTACTGCGCGTGAGTCTGGCTTAGGTATCATATCTGGACACGCAATTTACAGCTCTTGTACCCACTAGGCTGGGTGACAAGTGACGATGCAGCACTAGTGAAGTGGGACACAGACGACTTGGACGATATGGTATCTCACCATGTCCAGCGGCAAAACTCTCTGTCCATGCCAGTGGTAGACAACGGTGATATGGCTGAGGATGGAGTAGGATATTATGCGACAGCCAAGGTAAGCAACCCCGTGTCTTTGCTCAATCCTTCTCTGAAATTCTCTGGAGCGGTCTGGGCTCACGTGGCAGACAGCTGCGGCAGCTGGGGGTGTCCTCCGTATGTCATTCGCAAATAATGGGACTTTGGCCAACTCGAAAGATACCGCATTCCGAGCGGTAAGCGAGTGAGTTCATAGTGGGCACCCAGGTCGACAATCGGCTGATGATTATCAGTAAGCAGCCAGCCTTTGCTTTCTCAGTTGACTTGGGTACCATATTGTCTGGAAAGCAGCCAGATCCTGTGGTGTGGACACTTGGTCTCGTGCGTGACCCCGTGGTTACCTACGCGGAAAATTCGTCTGTCGAGAATCGGTCCGCCTATTATTGGTCAGCGTACCAGAGCATCAATGAAGTAGTACGTCGTTCCCGAATCAACGTCGACAGCAACTGACAGATCATGTCTAGATCTCTGCATTCCTGAAAGGTTTTGCCAGTGCTCGAACTAGGAGCCAAGCTCTGGATAACAAGATCCTCACTGCTGCTTCCGCCATCTCTCAGGAGTATACTGGAATATTATCGCTCGTAACGAGACAAGTATTCGCGTCCATGGCTATTACAATTCCTGCCACTCAAAAAGGGAAATCTAATCCGTCAGATGTGAAAATCTTCATGAAGGACATCGGGATGTCTCTGTGAGTGAATACTGACCTACGCACGTAATTGGCCTAGCTTAACTCTTACTGACCACAGTCGTGCAAACCCGGTCGAAGTCATTTATGGTGCTTTCCCTGCGCTCCTTTACTTCAACTCATCATTCGCCCATGACTTGTTGCAGCCTCTGCTCGAATTTCAGTCATCTTCCAAATACGACCATCCTTATGCCGCTCCCGATCTCGGTAAGTTTTTACACATCGGTAGCAGTTGTTGTACTGATATGTCTTCAGGTGTCACCTATCCTGTTATCCTTGGCAACACCACTGATACTCAGCGACTCGCAGTCGAGAGTACGTGTCCCGATGCTTTCCCCCTTTCTTGAATTTACCGTGCGACGTAGGCTGTGGAAACATGCTCATCATGGCCTACGCTTATGCAGTCAAGTCTGGTGATGGCTCTCTCCTCTCTCGCTATGTGAGTTTACGGGTCAGATTACATGCTTCATACTCATGACCTCCAATAGTATCCTACGTTACAACGCTGGGCGGATTTCCTAGTCCAGAATTCGTTGCACCCCCAAGGCTTCATCTCTGCTGATGGCCTCGGCAACCCGGATATGTCCAACTTGGCTCTCAAGGGCATATTAGGTGTCTATTCTATGGGGAAGATCAACGAGGTTGTGAACCCTTCAAATATCACGTTCAGGGTTCGTCCGCAGATATGTGAGGCTCAAGCTTATGCTGACAACGGCCATTTCTAGGATCAGGCCACCGAACTCATCGCGAGTTGGAAACAGCTTGCGGGGACAGATAGTCATATACAAGCTACTTATGGTCGGCCAAGTTCCTGGGCATTGATATACAATCTATATCCTGCCATTTGGCTCGACACGGGTCTAATCGAAGACGATGTATGTCCTCTATGTCCTCCAGAACGTTGCATAGCCTTATCGTTCACTCTGTGCAGATCCTGGCCCGTCAAGCTCAATTCTATGCCCAGCAGTCGAGTGAGTGTCTACCAGGACAAGGATGTCTCGTGGCATCGTTTAACGATTGTATTCAAAGCGTCTCTGGACCTCAGCCTTAGCCTCGATAGCACACAGCCCGATGTTGCCTATCCGCGTGCGTCGAGTTCTCAAAGCGCAGTGCACATCCTAACGATGTGATCGTAGACTGGTCCCTCATGACTGCTGCGACGATTCCTTCGGGTCTAAATTCCATCCGGGACCAGCTTATCAGGTCAACCTACCGCCAAGCATACAATGTTACCAACAAATTTCCTCTACCAGTGAAGTACAACGCATCGACTGGAGAACGCCTGTCTGGGACAGCGGGGAGGTTCGTCAGTCCTTACTGAATATTAATTAAACCACGGATATTTATGAGGTCTCCAGTGCTATCCAGGGCGCTGCTTTCGCTATATTGGCAATGAGGTTGGTCTTACGTGTATAGTCTTTCTTTCCCTTCGACTATATCCTGATCCTAACGGGTGTAGCTTGAAAAACGTTGAGATCACCTCCGGCCCCGTGGGTTCCTCCGGCTTAGACTCAAGTTCCAAGAAGGACAACGTCGGCGCAATCGTGGGCGGTGTGATTGGTGGGCTCGCATTCGTCCTCATCGTAGCTGGTGCAATATTCCTCTTCTGGCGCAAACGTAAGCAGCGGCAAGAAGCTGCTTACGACGAATATTCTAAATCACGACTGTTCCTCGCAACGTTGACTCATTGGATGCCAGACTGGAGCGCGCCGTCTCAGCCACAAGGCTCAGGGGCCAACGCAAGTTCTGGTCTACGTGCCGCACCTCTGCGAGGCGCCGCCGGTACCGTACCACTATCAAACAAGCGGAGGGAGGCCCTCAGGCAGAGCCAATCTCCCCACATTCACCAACCGGTAACGAGCGTCCCAGCGGTGTCAAATCTCTCAAACCCATATTCTGGGTCAGAGCATCTGAGAGCTGAAGTGGAGCAATTAAGGAGAGAAATGGAGACCATCAGGAATATAGCAGAGCCTCCACCCAGCTATCGGTGAATATATCACCTGGAGAGCACATGAGTCTTGCGTTTATCTTTTACGTTGTGGATCAACGTATACCCAGCTACCGGACTATCCCCTCGGTTTTGTCGTCTACGCTCATTATCTTACAACTTCAACTTAAGTAAGGACTGAGATCTCCTCTGGGGTAATGCTTACGGTTATCCGGAATCCCGCTGAGAATCTCTCCCGGAATCACATAGACTTAGTGTACGCTATTACAACTCAAAAATCTAAAGTTTCAGCTGGTTACAACAATAGTAGTAGTGGCCTGCAAACCATTGTACCATTCCCATAAAATCTCACTGTAGTGCATCGTGTTTCGGCTCCGCACGACCCGTCTTTGCATGTTTTCGTCATCCTGAAAGACGCCATGGTATTCCTATGCATGGCTAGGTGTCAGGGTGGGATCGAGGCCCATAGTGGGGATTGAGGCTTCAAATATTCAGATTTGGCACAACAGATACTGCCACAGAACAGGACAATATGGCAGTAGCATTCGTGGAATCGATCACCCACAACCATCGATGCCGCAGGCCTAAACCATGTGCTTCACATCAACCAGCTGATGTAGAATTCCCATTGATGCTGTACCCTGGTATAGTGCATGTAGAAATTCGAGTGCTCAAGCTTCAAGTCTCCAGTCGAAACAAATTTCACAGAAATTGAAAGGAACTGAAAATCGAAGAAGGATAGTCAGATCCAAAATGTTACACCCCTTTTGCTGAAGTTTACCAGTGCTCAAAGATGCAGAAATATCACTCTTCGAATTGTTGTGCTTATTTGTGTTCTTTTTGCGTGCCTGATGGAACTACCTTGGGTAAAAGCCATACCCAGGCTGTGGAGAACTTGCTTGTATAAGTATTGGTTATCTTCTCCTTCTGCATGAGATAAGGATGAAGTCACTAGTTTTCTGCACTCTCATCGGACTGTTTCTTCAAGGGCCCGTCGCTGCGTGGACCCAACTGTTGTTCAAAAGCCAACCGCCGGGCCGCTTCCTCAGTCAGTTCTTTCCACGAACCTCCACGAACCTGATCCTCACAACTCCACCTTCAGGCCTCGATGATGATATCCTGTTACCCCCTCTAGAGGACTTATCGCTCATTCCTAGCGGGCGGCATCTAACTCTAACCCATCCGGAATTCCCCAAGCACAGCGTGCGGATCAAAAAATCTCATGAATTCTGCGATCCCACCGTCAAGTATGTTCTGCTCACCTTGTAATATCACCCAGACACATAATACTCTCCAGTTCGTATACAGGATACATAGACATTGAAGCCCGCCATATATTTTTCTATTTCTTTGAAAGCCGCAGTGATCCAGACAACGACGATGTAATATTCTGGACAAACGGTGGTTCGTGTCAACTATGGCTACCCATACGTCTCACCAGAGTATATTTTGGCTCTAGGACCCGGATGCTCCTCTTCAGCAGGACTTTTCATGGAGCTTGGGCCTTGCAAAGTCAAAGACAACAATACCACCACCTTCCACCCCTATTCTTGGAACACCAACGCAAACATATTCTTCATCGACCAGCCCATTGGTGTTGGTTTCTCATACGCGGATAACGGTGAAAGAGTAGTCAGTGCTCCGGGAACCCCCATTGATCACAGCATTGACACTCTACTAGGGTTCAACGGAAGAAGCTGCCAAGGATATCGCAAGTTTCGTCGCAATATTCTTCAATCACTTCGTCAAGTTCAAGGGCCGTGCATTTCACATGGCTGGCGAGTCGTATGCGGTATTCTTCATTCTTTCCCTGTCACAGAAAGTATGTGAACATGCTACCGCAGGGCAGATACCTCCCAGTTTTCGCCTCTGAGATTTACGACCAAAATGCTCGCCTCGTTGAAGCAGGACTCACACCCGTAAATCTTCAATCTGTGATGATAGGTGAATTCCCGACGAAGATACAGGATATCAACCACTTTCTGACACGGTCGATTCTACAGGAAATGGCTTGACGGACTCGTTTCCTCAAATCATCTCTAGCTATCAGTTCGCCTGCGAAGCAATTGCTGTTCCGCCGGTGCTGAGTATCGAGTGCGTGACAAGCGACCTTGGTGGTAACAACCCACAAACTTTTAGTAATCTAGGGCATGTGTCAAAATGAAGCAAATCGTATGTGTATCCTTCCTCTCTTTTATCCTCTACCGCTATATATTACCCAGATCCCTCGCTGCAAAAAGTGGACCCAAGCATCCTGCGTTGAGAAGTTTGACCACATTGACTGTGGAGTTGCATCCGATTTCTGCCTCATTAACATCTGGGGAGTCTACTCTGCCGCTGACATGAACCCTTACGATATCCGCCGCAAATGTGGGGGCAAATATGAAGAAACGCTCTGCTACCCAGGAGTTTTCACGTAAATAAACTCGCTTTCCATGACACAACTTGACGCTAACAATCATGTATACATCATCAGTAACATAGGCGCATTCCTCGACCAGCCTTCAACTCGTGCCAAGCTCGGGGTTGACCCCTTCTTCGAAGACAAAAACTTCACAACCTGCAACATGGACCTCACCATACGTTTCTGGACCAATCTTGACCAAGCCCACCAAACCAAACTTTACGTGGCTGCCCTCCTCGAGCGTGGGGTCCGGGTTTTGACGTATGTCGGCAGTTACGATTGGATAGCTAATTGGGTTGGAATCGAAGCATGGACATCGGCGCTGGAATGGAGTGGAAAAGAGGCGTTTAATGCACAGAAGCTACGGGTTTGGGAAGTTGATGGTGAGAGGGCTGGAATGACCAGGAGTGCGCGTGGATTTACGTTTGCTACGATCGACGGTGGTGGACATATGGTGTGTGGCCTATCCGTCGTATGAGGTGAATCGATGATTGAGTGTTTTCACTCAGGCTCCATATGACCAGCCGAAAGAGTCTTTGGCGCTTGTTCAACGCTGGCTCGCTGGAGAGGAAATCTAAAGTTTAATAGTTCAAGATCTTCTGTCCATAGCTTCCTGAGGACATGAATACTGATTGTCTAACAAGCACGTTTCGGTAATTGACCTCTACACCCAAGTGTCCTTTGTTCCCTCCAAGGTTAATCGTAGAATCGAAGCCGTTCGTGCGTTAGTACCACCCTTAAGCCTCCCTCAACTTTCGATCCCCCTGCCAGCCCTGTGCATTGAACTCCTAATAGATTTTTTCAAGTGAGAACAACGGTGGCCCGATTCCAGGCGGCATGCTCAGCGGTCTGGTAGAGGCCAACAGAAACTAAATGAACGTACCCAAGGCATCTAATTGTTGACATGCTAATTAAGGTTGTTTTTTTTTGCCGATCGCCCAAATCAATGGACCATACGACCCAATTCATCGGACTGGAAGCAATCGTTTGTCGCACAGGATAGGATCGTCACATGGTCAATCGAGTTCCTTGGACCTGACGCACAACCTGTCCCCCCTGCTATATGGCCGCAGACGGACTTGATTGAAGAACTACGTCACTAACATCCACCTGGATTGGTCACCACTCGAGGAATGTTGATCTAGATTCAAGACCAGAGATTTCGCATCAGATGAGAGAGTTGAGTACTCTTTGACAAATGGCAGAGCCCCAAGACACGATTAAGCGGGTCTCATGGCCACACTATATGGCTTGTCATTGCATTCGCCATATCGCGTTCATGAGACCAGTCAACTCGTTGGGTGAATCTTTGATTTTCCACAGCATCGATTTCATATACGAACGGATTCCACATCTCTCCTCACCTTCGCCTACCTTTGTGAGGGACCTTGAACGACTTCTAAAGAATATAACTCCCGCGCGTTTTGGATCTGATTAGGATTGTGACTACGGATGACCTGAAACTGCCTACAATAAGTTAAAGAATAGCTTGTTTGGTGTCTCCAGTTCTACGCGAGTGATAATACGTCAACAAAAACCAATGCCGAGGTATATAGAGGGAACACCGGAATGAACTGTCAAAAATTACATACTAAAGGAAGAAGTGTTGTTCATGATTGCATCCAAGACGTGTACAAGGGTGTGGAAGAGAGGAAAACGTCCAGTCTACTAATGGTGCGGCCGTGGTACGAGACAGATTAGTATCCAGGACCAGCAGATGGTGGGTATGCTCGCGCAGGGAAGCCACCCTTCTGGTACAACTGCTGCCCGCTGACGCCACCAACGAGGCTTGCTGGCGCACCGCCATGGTAGTTGCTTGCAGTGTCCTCATCGTAATCTAGACCGCCACCGGGGCCAGTAAGGAGTGGATCCTTGACTTCCCAAACTGCAGCTTTGGAACCGACAGAGAATTCAAGATCCTCGCGCTATGAGAATCAATGTCAACATTTTTCAAGATTTTATGGCCACAGCAACTCACGGTAATACTATCCCAATACTTGTAAACCATCATTACGCTCAAAAGCATGCAAAGAGTGAAGAAGAACAATCCATCAATATAGTGTTTGATGGCATCGCAGATCGTCACGCTGAAAGCGAACAAGAGGACTTGGGCGATAGTGAAGAAAGCGGTGCCGAAAACGATGTCACCGAGAGGCCACCGATCATCGAGGGTTCGGAACACGAGGACGAGCTGAGAAACGACATAAATGACAGTGCAGATGACCGGCCATAGAATATAAATAATCCAAAGACCAATGGGCTTGTCGAACTTGAACCCGGCAAACTGCTTGAAAGTAGCGATGGAAATGAAGAAAGAGATACCCCAGATGACAAGGCAAGAGATTCGTAGAAACTAGATTACGGATGTATCAGAAGACAACTTCGAGGAGAAGCATCGGAGGCTTACCCATAGAGATAGTGGTGTGCCATCCTCAGCAAACTGGAAACCGACAAACCCATTGATTAGGAGGCAGCAATACGTTGCTGCCACTAATCCTGTATAGACCGCAGCGAACCACTGTGTCCTCGTCAGGTAATGTAGACATCTCTTGTCAAGAGATCACACGTACAGGATAACTTGCGTTCGATGTCGGTATCACACCGGAATCAAGGAACATGGCCAGGAGCTCTATAAGAGCATACATCCAGAAAAACATAACAATTTCTTTCCGGCCTGTTGCAGGGGATCAGCGAGTTTTTCAGGGGCATGGTTTCAAGACAACTCACCAACAGCTGTATATTTGCTCCGGATGTGAAGGATCATAATGGCAGTCATGATAATTGCAACTATATGCACGAAACATGTTGCTAAAACATATGTAAGTCCAAGTGAATGGAAGATTCAAGGCAAAGAATCCAGCAAAAGCAGCAGAACGGGTAAGCTAAAGGACAGTGGTCCCTCCGAGGGCCTCGGCATGCGGAGATCGACGAAAGACCTGGCTCCTTTCCTTCCAGCCGTGCTCTGGGTCGACTCCCGAGTATTTTTGGTAGAGTGTTTCCCCGCCAATGCTGAAAGGAAGAGGTACAGAACAGGTCTCCATGGGCAGCTCGGCAATTTCCAAAGCTGGTGCCAAAACTGCCATTGACAGTAGACTCACATGGTTGAAAGATGAGCGTGCCCCCCACGTCGACGTTCCTGCTGTAACAAGTGGGCTCTGTGCCTTGATCAGAGCCGACGAGAGGACAAATAACGAGTGCGGCCGTTTGGCAGATGCCGTCGAAAGAACCGAACTGGACGCCCATGAGGGAGATGGTGGTAGGTGAAAGGAAAGAGGGGTCAGGAGTGTGGGCAGACGAGCCCTCAGGAGATGGAAGCGGGAATGGCGTTGTCGACGACACCGCTGGTCTGCATGTCAGCCCCAAACTCTCCCACCATCGGCTGACTAAGCCTCCTATCCACGGTCCGTGCGCCATTCTTTCGATACCACTTTGCCCGTGCAACTGCCTGACAAATATCCCTGGTCCAGCTGATCGGCCGTCCTGCATGCGCTTTCGCCACCCGACTGGCAGCTCCACGCTTTTGGGGAATGTCAGGGCAGATATCTGAATCGAGCCACTACTATATCACAATACCTACCCAGGACAGGAGAACTCAGAGCACCACAAAGAAGCACGAGACCGGCTATGCCTTCCGGTCAATATGGACAAGTCGTTTGGAACCCGGCGGCAATCAACTGACAGCAACGAGTGCAACAGCGTGCAACATGCACGAAACCGGCAAGCTGGTCCAGAAGATAAAAACATAACATCAACGCCGCCGCACCGAGACTTACTACGTCTAGTTGTCCCATGTTTGAAAAATGAAGTAAATTTTTCATCAGAGGAACTTTCCCAACAAGATAACCTATAAACAGCCCGTCTCAAACACACTGTTATCGAACCGCACTTTCGTAATTAACGTACTGATGATAACCACCAGAATCATTATCTAAAAGTAGGTGTCTACTTATGGCTCCTTACGCCGCCCTCCGTACGGCCAGCATGACCCGGAGTCGCTTAACAGTTTACGAAGCTCCGTAAAAACCATGGA
Source organism: Chlorophyllum brunneum (assembly GCA_963576785.1). Lineage (NCBI taxonomy): Eukaryota > Fungi > Basidiomycota > Agaricomycetes > Agaricales > Agaricaceae > Chlorophyllum > Chlorophyllum brunneum. Next base: position 3,644,659 of record OY756140.1, on the reverse strand, counting down.
TCCTGGCCCGAATCAACTCCATCCAGAAATAAGCCCGAGTAAACAATAATCTATCGGTCTATCCTCGACCCACTCCCGAGTGATCTTCCCTCCGTTCCACTGCAGGGTTCATTGGACCGTGATTCAGGGCTCCTCCGCTCTACCAGCTCCAGTAGTAAGTGCACCACTCGCTTAAACCTAAGGGTTCGTAATACTCGTAACAGGACCTCGGGCGATCTATTCAGAACTCACCGGTTGCGCCCAGGACGATCATTTTCTGGTCCACGTTGCTCTACGCCAGCCCATACAGGAGTTCTGAAAACGTCGGAATTATGGCTTGATATCGCCGTTTGTTGAATGCCAACGGTTAGAGTCCTTAAGTACCTGTCACCATTAGTAGTCCGTTGTCGGAGATCCGCTTATTCTCGCTTTATTCGTCTACGGTGTGCTCAAGTGAGCCGACACTCGTCGGTCACTCTCATTCTCAGTTGTAACGAGGCTGTGGCGTATTATTGAACCCCATCCTGTTTGAAACTACGGGCTCATCATGCGAAACTCGCTCCTGGCTTGAACTCGACTTCTTAGGATTATGATCCTATATCATTCTATACCACCTGTCAGAATCAAATCTCCTAAGAATTTCCAGTCACGCAAATTCACACAACTACTCACCCAGGGATCACCAAGAAAGAACTTCCACCCATATCGCAATCGATCTGTGGATTAGACTGCGTGCAATATAACGTACACGCGGCATCGCCATCCCGACCATAAAGCTCATCAGGCAACACTGATGTGATTGACAATACTCCTTCACAACTCGCCAACAAATGCCTGCTCAGCCACAATCGATAAGAGGAGCACTAGACCAGTCCCAAACTGCCACTCAACCTCACCGGTCACCGCCCGCCAGGTTTTGCGCCCTGATTTTGATGGTGATGGTATATGTCCTGATCGGTTTTTTCATGATCCAGTAATGTGCCGAAGTGGGTGTCATGATTGTTTAGAATCGAATGATTTCAGCTTCAGGAAGACTATATCGAGTTTGGTGAACAACATTTTTTTTCCATCCTCAAGCCAGTGCATATGTGTCTTCCTTTGTTCATCCCGATCTCAATTGTTTGGAAGCACTGACAGCGTTTTACGTTACACTATTCAAACCTGACTTACCAACTCAGTTCACATTCCCAAGAATGTCTTGTAACCCGTTTGAACTTTGGTTTTGACTTGACGTTAACACTCAGGTATAGTTCCCACCAACATTGACTGGTAGACCAACGAATAGCACATAAATTAGTACTTGGCCTAGACGGCGGCGTCACAATTCACCGCCAAACTAGCCAGGTCATCGCGACGTCACACCAATCACCTATAATTCAAATCACAATACCTCCGTTCCCGTTGGCGCAGCATTTTTACTCACCGAATGTCCGGTCCGTACCTAGGTATAATACAAAAATCAAGAGGGTTCCGAAGAGCATTTTCAGCTAGCATCAAGCCAAGGTTACTCAAGCCGCTGATACATAAGCACCTTCCTAAGCGAAAAAGCGAAATTCACTACTTTCTTTTTATTTTAAACTTTACCTTACCTCGCATAGGTTGCGAGACATCGGACCGTTGAACGTAAAAAAAAAAAAAAATTGAGAAACATCAGCAACTATGACTCGGGTGTGAATGTACTGTTTATGGATAAGTCTGCGTGCTCCGGAAAGCGGGATGTGTAGGTACCGCCGACGGGATTCAGAAGGAGGACCAATCGTTTGACACTCCAGGGAAACTCCTTCCGAGACCCAACGGAGGCGGGGCTACATAGGCCGAGTATGGCTACTCTCGTCCGTGCATTTCGTCCGTGACTTGGGTCCAAGATTCGAGCTTCTACCAGGGTTCGACAAAAGCCCACTCCGTACGCATGGGCCCCTTCTGAGGGTCCCACCTTCGCCTCAAAGACGTTCCCCGCGGAGTTGGATTACGAGTTACATTCCGCGTGATATGGAGTAGTGCGACTCGGAAGTCAAGCGTCCTACGTATTCTATTCTGACGAACCTCGGTTGAATGTTTGTTTTTTTTTATTGCGATAAAGGTCTCCTAAATCCGTATACTATGTGTATGTAGAGGAGTACAAGGTAATTGTATGTATGGTGACGGGACGAAATTCTAACCCTTCGGTGAAAACGCCGAGCCTTGGAGTCATCGAGTGGAGAGGTGGAATGTTGATGAAAATTGGGACCTGATTCTGTAAAAGGACGCATTATGTTCATCGGTCATGGTGGAAACTTGGGCATGAACATAAGGTGATGTCATGCATAACAATTTCAAGACCAGGTGGCAATGTTAACAGCAAGAGGTGTCCAATAAGGTGAACTGTGCAGGTTCAGAAGACTTTTAACACCACTCATCCACTCAACCACTGATGATAACCGCCACAAATTCAGGTCGCACCGATATCTGGAGTCCCCGAAAACATCGTATGTGGGTCGTTTTCAGAATTCTTACGTCAATGGCCCCATGATGGTACTACAGAGTACTTCCGTCCAACCTTGGGGCCGCAGTGCCTCAAGGCTAGTAATGCACTGGCCCCATCGTGTTGAAACATTTTTCCATCAACGGATAATCTCTGGCATCACACGAGAGCTGTATAGATGGATTGAGTAGTCCATATAAAGCATCCCATTAAAGTCTCATCGGTGGCTTTGCGGCAACTCGGATCCAGCCACGGACGGAATTATGAAGGAATTACGGACTCAAGGGCTGGACTAATTGGCGTTGATGTAACTTAGCGTGTGTGCTTATGGTTAATGTAAAGGAGATAACTCAGGAGTCAGTAGCCTCACCGTCGACTCCGTACTCCTGAATCTGATTGATCAGCGTAGCAATAGGTGTCACTAAGCATGCAAACCGCAACCGAACACCGGGGACATCAAATTACTGTTTCTGGTAATGAGTTCTCGCGAGGGTCGACTCCGGCTAGCCGGAAAACGAGAAAAATATATTCGGACGCAATGCACCCCTGGGTAGCTTGAACGTTGAAAGCGTCTATTTGATCCAGGGCCATCTCCGGAAACAACCCACACCACACAGCAACACTGAGCAAAAATGATAGTTGTTCAGTTTTTGTTTTCGGCTATCCATTGTGCCGTATACAGCCTTGTGGATTGTTAACATGAGAAGCCGGGAAGGGGCGCACGATCTCAGGTCAAAGACTTGTAACCACCCCGTCCCGATAAAGGCAATGTCATGACACGAGGACCATGCGACGCTCACATAGTGGGATGAGGATAACATCTGACACATATGAGAGGGAGTCATTGGCATACAACATGCATGCGGTTCAAGGCGGAGATGTCGGCTGCGATAGATCATGACATACCAGAGACAGAACCACGGAATAGGTTGGGCGCGACGGGAGAAACAAATTCGGCTGTCTCATTGCCGGAACTGGTCATGAGGGGGGTCTATCTATGAAGTGGGCTGGGGGTTCCTGACCTGATCTTGACTCAGATTCCTGGAGAGGTAAGAAGGTTTAAAGTTGCTGATGGACGAGCTGTGCCAAATCTGATCTCAGTCTGGCACTCCCGGCGCCTGTGTCCCGTTCAATTCAACTCCATGGCTATTTCGAATCGGATCGTTCCTCTTGTGCTTTTTTGTACTGACACTTTCCATTCCTGTGAATGTTGAATGTTTCTAGCGAGCGATGCGTCGTTAGGGCAGTGACTGTGACCCAGCGGTGACCACTGGGTCACAGAACCGGCGGCTTGCTTGCTGATCAAAATCGGATTTTAGTTATTAGTTGGGTTAGCTAACCTACTTGGATTATTCGTGTGGTGGCGCAATTCAGCGAAATGAGGGCCGATTAACTTTGGTGGTTACTCGTCCACGATAATGATGGACAGCAATGGATGGTGATTGCCATATGCGGACGAGGCTGTCAAGAATCTCTGAGCAAACGGCCAACGAGGTGGAATCGTAAGGAGATCTTCAAAGACCGGAACTTTCAAGGGCGTTGCAAATTGACCGGCAGTTCAGAGGATGTGCCGACACTCAGCTGATGTACATGTTCTCTGTTGCTGAGACTGCGGGGGAGACGGTGATCCTAAGCGGAAGAATATCGATATAGTATTGCTTTGTTCCATCCCCATCATCGCCTGCTGTTCATCCCTTCTTCGTTACGCAAGATTGATCATGAAGTATGGAAGGTTTGGTAGGCACTCCATGACGTGAAGTCAGGAGCGGTATGATGTGTGGTTGGGAGAATTCAAGACGGCTGTTGGAGTTCTTTGTCCCCTCCTCGGTCGGCGATGCTTACCGGGGACTCGGAGGCGGGGGTGGAAGCTCGAAAGAATGGGGACGAAGGAGATATCAGTGGTGAATGCCTGATTGGAAGGGCTGACAGTAACGCCTAAAATTGTACAAACGTGCTACATTCGTTACTTGAGGTTCTGAGGGCGGTTTATGCAAGTGACGTTTCCTTTTCGGATTCGCCAGCATGCCAAATTTACGGTTACCTCCATCGTGGATAGAAGGTAGGCGAATTCATCAGTAGCATTAATCATATTCAGAAGACTGGTGTTGACTGCTGTGCATTGACTGATGTTGATGTTGTAGCATTGGAGGCGGACAGGCGTGGCCTGGGAGCCAGGATGCATATGGAAGTACTGTTAGACTTGTCGGCAGAAAGTGAGGCTTTTGGAAGTCGACGATCGCGCGGCAGGGGTGAACGTAATAAATTGCCCATGGCTTCGGGAGTCGCAGCGTCAGTAAAAATGATTAACAGTGTTATAATGTATGTACAGTAGGACTAGGATAGAATGTGGGAACAGGAGGAGGAGAGGCTAAGTCCGATTTGATATTTTGCAGAAAAGCGCGTCAAACGCCACGACAGAGGTGGTGTGGGTTCTAGGGGTTGGCGCCGCGAGCATGGCGAGTGGCATGGTTCGCACTGGATGGGGCAGCGAGAGCCTGCAGCCATCTCTCAGGCAGGAGCAAGCGAAAGAACAGGAAGCTGGGGTAGTGGGAAGCAGATCACGTGCGGAGATAAGGGAAAGGCTATGGGGATTCCCTGGGGAATCCCCCGAGCGTGACTGAGCCGTGGACGAAACGAGCGGTCGGGGGCACACAGCTGAGCTGGATCGGTTCGGAGGAGTGGATCTGATGTGTGTGACGCGGATCTGAGGCTGTCACGCCTCCGAACGGAGCATGATGAGATTATTCAACTCTCTCTCTTTTTTCACGAAATGAAATGAAGAATATCCGCCTTTTATACCCCTACGGCGCATACATCCACATCCACCATGCTCGCCGTCCACAATGCCATACATGCGCCCCCGACGCCGCCCTACACGTCCACCTTTCTTTCCCGCACCACCACCACCCTCCCCCCCATCACCCACTTCGACCGCCATCTCAGTCCAATACAGCCTCGTAAGTCCCTGCATGTCGCCACCGACACCCCACTCACCCCCCACAGTGACACCCCCAGAGGAGCCCCACGACGTCGACATGCTTCCAGACAAGCCAACACTGCCTTCAGACGCATCACATCTCGTCGACTGGCTCGACTTTACACGATCGCGCTCAGCGCACTTTATTGCAGAAAAGACATGCGAGATGATCTGCTACCTGTGGCATGCAAAACGTCCAACCCCTCCCAATGCGCATATATCCACGTTATCCGGTGCGCACGCGTACCCAAGCCCAAGTAGCTCGCCCCCGAGCTCAGCACTCACGCATACATCCCATCCTGCACCCTCAACGACCACCTCACACCAACTCATCGTTACCCCAGCCTTTGTTTCCTTTGTCCAAAAAATGTTAGAGACTACTCAAGTCTCGCAATCTGTCATCGTCCTTTCGCTACACTACATTTACAAAATCAAGGAGAACACCGGCATATCTGGTCCCCCTGGGAGCGAGTTTCGGGTGGCAGTCGCTGGACTCATGATGGCCAACAAGTTTCTTGACGAGTACGTCATTCAAACACCACCCCCCACTCTTTCACTGATTTTTTCTAGCAACACCTACACCAACAAGACTTGGTCCGAGGTCTCGGGCATTGAGTTGAAGGAAGTCAACAACATGGAGAAGGAGTTCTTGGTCGGCGTGAGGTACAACCTCTACGTCGACAAAGCTACATATGAAGCATGGCTGAACTTGCTGAAGGGTCTGGTAATGGTGAAGGAACGTGATATGCTGAGGGCGAGAGACCAGCAGAAAAGGAGGCGGAGGCCCCTTGGACGTCCTATGGGACATGCTCAGGTGCAAACACCTTGCGGAAGGACGAGGTATTACAAGACAGCTGGTAATGGTGCTTGTGTTCTTCCTGGTTCGACAACATCGCAGGCCCAACCAGCCTCAAGGGCCCGTTCGACGTCACCCATATTCCGCCATTCATTACCCTCTCAGACTCATCTCCAGCCCGTTTTTCGCCAGCTACCTCCCATCCAGACACAACCACCTCCAAGATCATCCCCTTCATATCTATCACAGCCTCAACCCCAGACTTCGTACAACTACAAGCCTACCTCGTACACGTACTCCCCGTCTCCTACTCCTTCCTCCCTCAAACGCTCCGCTGCAACAGCCTTTTCGCCGACATCGGCTAGCTTTTCACAAGTGCCAACGAAGAGAAGTGGAGTTTCCGCTGCTGATACCCTGCCACCCATCGCCACCTCAACCGTTTCTTCTACCGCTGAGCATGTTCCCCATCAACGACCGGGGATCACTCTACAGATTCCCCACGACCAGCGCCCTGTACCCCATTCTACTTCACCGATGGATAACCTACCCCTCCAAGGTTTCGCAAAGATGAACCTGGGTTCGACAGGTTCTATTCCTCCCCCTTCGTACGTGTCTACTTCTAGCTCTCTCAGCTCTGCGCTTGGACCAATGCCAGGCGAGCTTGAGCGTGAGAGGGAAGCAGAGGAACGCAGGCGACAGACGAAAATGACAACGCTCGTACAACCTTACCACTATTCGATGGACGACCAACAGCGAAACGGGATTCCAAAGGTAAGACCCATTTCTAGACCGTATATGCTGCATTGAGCTAAAGTCACACATGTCACAGAATCTCTATTTCTATACGCTCGCTTGCTCTCCTTTGGACGACGTCCCCAATGTTTCATCACGCGCCCCTTCTCCTATCTATTCGCAACAGGAAGACTACGAGATGGAGCGAGAAGCTGCGCTGGAGCGTGAACGCGAGCTTGAGCTCGAAAGGGAGAGCGAATTGGAGAAACGACTGGAACTTGAGGCGGCGCAGGACAGGGAGCGGGAAGGGGAAAGGGAACGACAGCGAAAGGCTCGATTGCGTGTACACCGACCAGCGCCCGCGTCGAGTATTCGCTACAGCGACTATGCATCTATGCCCTATGTACCCTCCACCGGCATCACGGGCTATTCGATGAGCAGCTCTCATCAGTCATATGTGCCCTCCTCGACGGGCGTCCTGCCAACCAACGCTGCAATCATTGGACACACTCAAAGTGCAAGAACGAGCCCGGCTACTGGCAATGTTGGAAGGCATTTCGATGCTGTCAGGTTCGAAGTTGAACGAACCCAGAGGTATGTGCCTCCGTCGGATCTCTATCAGCAGCCACCTCGGCATGCATCCACCCAGACGCAGCCTCAGTCCCAGAACCACTACAACCATCCCGAATCCATTCTGCCTTCGGTGCCACCTCAGCCCACTAGGAAACCTCAGGGTCAGAATCCCTATCCTCAGCTCAGTCCGCCAACTCCCGCCACTTCCACGTCAACATCCCCTGTCGCATTTACTCCTGCCAGGAATGCATATTGTGCTACTCGTGTTGATCGAGGATCCCCTTACAGCGGCTACGGGAACCGAGGACATGGTAATTCGCCATACTCCTCCCTCGCCGGCGCCAACACGTACAGCTACGAACGTAGTTGCATCTCGGCTTATACCAGCCCCGCAATTGACTCGAGAAAATACAGCCCTGCAAATCATGGTAATGGAATGATGTCGTCGTTGCCTCCTCCAGCATATCATTATCCTTCTGGTCCCACGGTTAGTGCTGCCCGAGAAGAGTTGGCGTTTGCGCAAGCTCAAGCCCAACATCAGAAAACTGCGCCACAGTACTATGACAGTCCAGGCGTGCCCGCTGCTCCATTCGCGAACGCCGGACCACCAGGAGTGCAGCAAATGCAGTACTACTCGGTACCAACACCACCTGGTATTAACGCTACCGGGCGAGGCGGTTACGCATATCCTGGAATTAACACTTACCCGAATGGTTGCGGGCCTGGTTACGGGCGTTGAATTATCGCATTCCCGTTTCATGATCGCACGAATTACACGACTCGTAATGTTTATCGGTATGATATAGGACTTCTCCTCGGGACTCTGAATTACCCATCTTTAACTTTGTTTCACGTCTACTTCTTTATACTTTTGTACATCTTGGTCCATCCGACACCTCTTTTTTTGCATTGCTTTATTCTCTACCGATTGCATGATCTCCATCGTCTTGCGTTTCCATTATGCTCATGTCCATGCCCGTTAATGCTTCTGACATTTTGCACTTGGTTCATTCCATGCTTGTTGCACATATCCCATACTTTTTTGCTACGTCGCATCCTCATTTTTGCATACCACACTCGCATTCAGCCATACCTTTACCTTACCTGCGCATACAAGTTACCCCATTACTCTAGGTCGTATTTATAGATATAATTAGATAGTTCTTAAACTAGCGTCTAATGCAAGTAGCACATGCGAACGACCTTTCCGGCGTGATATACTGGAACATCATGAGGAGTCAATTGCACATAGGGTTCGGCGGTCGGCGATCAACAAATGCATGGATGCAGCAAAGACCTGGATCTCGGTCCCATGAATCAATCAAGATAATGATTAACCGGTAATGCACCTGAAATCTTTCGAAGGGAGGATGCCAGCAAAGTGCGCTCTATACGGGTACCAGATACATCAACGGCACAGCAAATAGGGCGTGTACAGGCGATTCCCTTGCTTCGGATGGGGCCTTCTCCGAAAAGTCGGTGGTGCTTAGCCATCAGCATCACCCAGAAGCAGCAGGAATGAGCCCCCGTGTTTCTTTTTCCCCTCTGCCGTCTTCCGCAGTGCAACGGGTGTGAGGTGAACCTCCCCCGTTTGGAATAATAAGCAATCGGCATGAGGTAGATTTTACTCAGCCGTAACCGTCACCTTGATGTGGCACTGCGTCAGCGTGAGGTAAGCTTGAGGATTGCCACCTCATCATGACCCCCCCTCCCTTTTGAGTTCGCAGCTGACTCTTTTGGATTTGAGCTATCGATGTGGCTTGAAAGTGGGAGAATGGAAACTGGATTTATCAATTGAACCGTTTTTTTTTTGCAGCATTTTTGCATGTGGTTAATATACATGAGGATATCGGATTCGGATACAGTAAGCCTTTCGGGTGTGAGTGAGAGTTACTTTACTTATGGATAAAATGAGCGAGGTACCTGAGTGTGAAAGGACAAGGAACGGGTTTGGTCGCATGATTATCATCCGAGGACTCCGTGTGTTATGATCGAATGCCGGGCGACGACAGGGCGGGAAGCCGCCTTGGTAAAAAAGAAACGTTTCCCCTAGAGGGTGCATAAGGGACGGATCCGGGATTGACGCGAACGCGGAAGGTCACGGAGATGGGTATGGAGCTTGCTCCTTGGAAGGGAAAGAAGGCTTGAAGGAAGGTTATGGGGCTGATTACTGCTATCCTAAGTAACACAACCAACCTGAGGTTAGGAGTAGGCTTGGGTACTAGACGGAAGCAGTAGAAAATGGAAATTGGGGCAGTGGCTAAATCGATATCTTGGCTCGGGTCAGGAGTAGTATCGGATAAGATTATCATTTTGAATTTAGTACAAATCGTCGTTTTGGAAAAAGGTGTTGGTGGGGTTTCAGCTAGGTTCAGCCGTGACGCCGTCAGGGGGGGTGTGTGGACATTGTAGGAGCGTTCTCGACCAGGACTAGGCAACAGCACAGCATACACGACTTTGAACCGTTTCTTTTCTTTTCCTTTTTGAAACCATGGGTACTCGATTCGGATGCTGCGACTGAGGTACATGTGTACTACCACCCATGGTATGTGTCATGGAGTTTGACGAAACCAGCTTCGGACCGCGTTCAATGTAACAAGACCAGGGCCTTCTAGCCAGGGGTGTGCGTGTGTCGTTTGGTTATTCATGAACGTTTTTTGAATTCAATGTCATGCGTTATGGTTTGAATTTACTAGGGGGGATATTGGAAATATACTGTAGGAGGTTAACCGGCGATAGGGCGAACATTAATGCAGAATGGTCGGAGGAGGGCGGGAGGACGGAGTTTTGGAATATGATGGCTTATCTCTCTCCTGATGATAGGTGCCTTCGTAAAGGATCCGTCCGAGCGGCAGTGAGTCATCACTGCGCATGTATGTCAAGGAACACCGCTGATGCTACGACATGTTGGAGCAGATGTCTAGACGAAGTGATAGTTATGTGGAATTAGGTGCGGCGTCAGCGGCCATCGGTACGGAATAAACAAAGTTCAGCATGCTCCCTAGTGGCCCGGCGTATGGGTTTATGGCATCGTGCGAGCCTGATTATGTCTAATCTCGGAGCTTAGAAGGGGGAGATTTAGGCATAAAAGTAACATTTATGTTACAATATATCAAAAGTTCAAAGGGGATCTGGAAGAATTACTCTGGAGCTTCGTACTGTCATTGGAGTGCTAGCCTGGGAGCTCATGATTCGACGCGAGATAGAGAAGTCTCGGACTTTGTGGTTAGCTCTACTTGGGGAGGGAACGTATCAGGTAACCGTCGAACTTGCGTAGAAATGATGAATGGCACGCAGAGTAAAATGAGAAAGCAAACTAAATAACGTTTGGGATAACAGCGATCAATTTACCAAGACCATCATTGAACAGCATGAGATACTATCACCGGCTTGTGACGAGAGAGTGGAACTTGATGAGAATATCGTAACGCTTTGGTCTCAGGCCTAGGAGGCTTCGGAAATTCGAGATTGACTGGACGTTACTCAGACAAGTAGCCCATTGAGTTTCGCTCTTGCATCTGCCGCTCATCATCCGAACGAACGCAAAGTCCATTGACGTGATCGATGAAGACGGCATTGCCTTAGCTTGGACACTCCCAATCGGTGAAAGAACATTTGTGGGTGGATTTAGGAGCTGTTGGAAAGCGACTATTATAAATTGCCTGTGATAGCCCATAGCGGAAGGGAAGCGTATCTGCGAAAAGGATCCACCAGGTTCTTGGACGACCTAGGGAAGGTTCACAAAAACACCCCGAACAGAAGCCTTGGCCACCGGAAGGTGCTATAATACGAGGGGTAATCCTTTGTGGTGTTAATAGATGGGCACATGTGTCAAGGTATCCAGTCGTGCCCAAAACGGCGCAAGCGAAGACCTTTTTGCTAATAGTACGGGGCTGTGCGTGAGCACCGGAATGCGTGGGGGGGGAAACTTCGTTGCGGTTGTGGCCTGATCTTGGACTTTGAAGGATGAGTTGACATGACAAGGATATCAGCCAAACCCAGGGGTGGTTTCTTCCCAATGTAAGGGTCTGCCATTCCAAGCTTACTCGCTTCGAGTGATAAAGCAAAGAATTGTGATATTATTTATATATATAATTATATATTTAAGTATGACATATTTTAAGGAGTGAAAAAGGAGCCCTGTGGAGATAACATGATTCCCTTCTAGGAATGGAAGGCACCGGGGGAAATTTCTGAAAACTCTCTGGGCCGGCTCTTAGGAGGCCCAACCATCACACACGTCGTCTGACAGGAATGAAGCAAGGTAGGAACCTGTAAGGAAGTCCGAGTCCGAGTCCCGAGTGGGATGCATACTAAACGCAGGCAATGAGTTTAGGCTATGTCAGATCGGGTTGGAACATACGACATATGTCCCATCTTGTTGTAGCAGATCCCCCTCCCTAATTCAAATGTATACATTCATGGTTAGACATGTTAATTTCAACATGTAACAAAACTAGAAGCGTCTGACTTGTGCAATGCCACGCCGTACCAGGCCAAAGGGTGGATTTGTAGAAGCCGTCAGTTCATCATTTACCATGACTGGCGACCACGGAGGACTTTTTTTTTGTTGCTCCAAGTTTGATCCACGGAAAATATGCAGACCTTGGTAAGCCCATTCATTGGCCAGCTGCTTCGGACAGAGCTCGGAGTGATGTACACACGTCGATGTGAATACGGAATGGGTTGACGTGCGTGGATATTTCCTTGTGTGTGAGGATAGCCATGTGTTCGATTTACTATGATCCAGGCGACGTAGTTACCTGGATAGACGGCTAAGCCGTTCAGACGGTTGTGATCCTTGGCTCCATCCACAGCTACTGGAGGCTTCTTGCATCCACGCTTCGATCTTACACAAGTCTTCAATGAGCGATTGTTTCAGGTCCAGGAGCCGTCACCCCGAAGTTCACCAACACGAACAAATGGGGTCCTCAAGGCTACGGAGCTGGCATGTTTTCCCCTTTCTCTGGGTTCCATGCGGCACAGTAACGCTCACGCTCGTCAAATTGAGCGCTATCAACATTTGTCTGAATGTCATGATATGACCGGATTTTGTTTGAGTGATCGGTACTGGTGACGTTTCGGCTGAGGCGGCAAGCCGCGTATAACAGAGGCGCATAGGAGGAGGAATACGAGATACCCCCAGATAGGACAGAAGACCAGGTGAACTAGCCCTGTAAGTGACAAGCAGTCAACAAGGCTCATTATCGATTCCCAGCGCTCAAGGTCAGAGTAGGAGCTATTCCCAATATCATCAAATGAAGAAGGTAGATCGAACCAAAGTTCCATCCCAATCCCATAAAGTCCGGTCAAGTGGTGAATGATTAGGAACTTTCGGTCGGAACGCAGTATAATACGAAGACAGTGACTCGACGCCCATTGCTGTTCTTGTTAATCATTGTTGTAGAAGTCTGGAAGATGCCGTTAACAACCCTATATGGTGGGCGAGTAGGTCGGGTGCGGTGAGGATTCGTTCCATGGCGGCCGGAATAGATGTCGCTTAGATAGTTGGGTCCAAGGGTGAGGATGCAGCCTATCGATTCGCACACGTCAAAGCGGAAGTCTTATCATAAGCAGCCGAACGGCCGAAGGGGTGGCGTCTGGAATACTTTGTACTTGCCAAAATGGGCCGAGACATGTTTCTCCCATGGAGAGTTGTATGGATACGTACTTGATCAACACCGCAACATGCAAACTAAGTGCAAAGGGAAGCTGTTGGGCGACCCATCTACTGGAAACTTCTGCTGATGGGTGCAGGGTGGGTTATTTGGGGCTAGAGCTGGGGCCGGAGCTGGGGTGGATGACGGCCTCAATTTCGGAAACTTGTTCGACCTCTCTGCGCCGGCGTGCCTCCTCTGCACGAAGTTGTGCCAGTGCTGTTGATGAGAACGCCTAGATATGGAACGGAGGTGAGTAAGGGTTGCCTAAACAATAAGCAAAACCGGTGCAGAACAAAGATCGGGGTGACTTCTGGCGATGGAGGCGTAGCAAAAGATGAAGGTAGATGACAAGATGATTCCATGGATATGAATTATTTAGGCACATCATGACACACATAGGCTTACCTGGGTGAACAGATATCCGGAGAGAACGCCACCCACTATGATCGTTGACGAGCGCGTGAACGGATTAAAAAGAGTAATGCTAAGGGTTTTGCAAATCAGTAAAGTAAATGGAAATGCTTACGAATTCCACAAATGATGGATTTGTTCCTACTAAAGCCGTATAGCCTGGCTCCCAGAACGGCTGATCGCGACGGAAATGGATCCACAAAATAAGCAGCACGATAGATATCAGGCCGAAAAGGGCGAGATGGGTTAGTCAGCACAACTACTGGGTTCCGGATCTAGCATGTGCTTGCCTGACGCGAGTCCGCCAGTGAGGCCTGCAAACACCCCCTCCTTCCGAGCTTCCTGTTGATAGATGTTCAGAGGGGGTAGAGCCGAGGAGCGGGACTGACTTACTGCGATAACCTGCGCCTGTGCGTCAGGAGGCAGCCCCAGCTTGATTTCCTCTGCTGGGCTCGGGTGGTTGTTGTCCATGGTCAAGTTCAGCCTCTCGGTCAATAACCCGCTGGTTCGCTGTCACATCCGCGGTCCGATGAGCCACCCGCGTCGAGCCGAACCAGTCTGCCCTCGGGTCACGTGCCGTCGCGTCATGTCACAGCTGCGGCGTGCCTCATTCCTTCCCTTACCATCGCGCAGCACAATGTCAGCACGCAAGAAAAAGTCCTTATCAAACCTTCAACAGGCTTATGATTCTATCCTGGGTGCAGCGTGGATCTTATTAGCTTACCTCCATGCCGTTAATCACTGCAGCTCGCTCAGACCTCCTTACGAAGACCAAACCCCACCTCAACGACACTGATATTCCGAATCGGCCTTCCTTGGTGCAGAATCTGCATCAGATCGCTTTCCTGGCGGAGGGCTTTTCAGAACAGCGCCCGAGATCAGGTTGTAGTTGGAATCACCTCGCTGACAACCTGGATCAGGAAGGTTCGCGAGCATTTTCCAGACAATAATGTTAATCCGAGTTTGGTCATGCTAACTGTTTTGGATAACTTTATATTCCCCCAGGCGTCGATCTTTGGAACATATCTGGTCTCATCCGCTTAATTCCGACTGATGATAGCCTGGTTCTGGTCGCTGCCCGTAAGCGTGGCCTGCCGCCGAGGCATTCCACTTATAGATCACTTCGCACATTTGTTTCGTCATGTAGTTAGACTTGCGGCCTTTCGTCTCATAGAAGCAGGACTAGAACTGAAACCGAGCATCGACAGTGGGCGTAACTCCTGAAAGTATCAAGATTATCGTTGTTGACACATTCCTTGTTCTAGCTCTTGTTCATATCCTGCGTATCGCTAGCAAGACAGGAAACACGCTTTCTGGTCTGTTCTGATGATGGTCTCCTCCTATGAAAATCAGGGCTAATGCTTCCAAACACAGAAGTCGGAAAGAATAATGTGGCGGCGACCGTCTTAACGGCAGCTGCTAAGGTTGGTATACCCCCATTGTCGTCCTGAACCAGTAAACCTTCTTGATTTGTAGTACGAGGAGATGCTGAGGGGCGCTGACGATCCCGACAAGATTCACGAACAATCCGTGGCATGTGCTACGATCGTCTATTTCTCCAGCAGAATGGAAGCTGTAAGTCCGGACATAGATTGCTATACGGGCATTGATCCCCCCTTGGATCAGGCATGGAAAGAAGGAAACTACACCGTGGCCGAATACACGTCGCAGATGATTATGAGTGATTTTTTTTATATCCCATGCTTTCGGCTGCCACTCATGATGTGGATTGTACAGGTGATGATCACCGTCTAGCCCTTCTCCCTCCTCACGACGTAAGCGTGCTCGAAATAATCCTGAGAAAACATGATGACTCAACTGTTGCCGTCTCAAGAAAAAACTTTTGATTCATAAACTCTATCAAGTAGGAAAATCTTTACTGAAAGACCAAGAAGAGCGTGGCGGGGTCAGACCCTCAAATCCATTAGATTGGCTGCGGAATGCTTTCAAAATAGTAGACCATCTGGAAGAAGCAACAGTACCCGACGTGCAAAATTTGCGAGTGTGTTTTAGGACTTCTCTTCCGTTATGTACACTCACGGGCCCAAACTCCAGATATCGTTGTTGAGAACACTTGGTCTGTCAACCAAACATGTTCTATCGCTTGTTTACTGATCTGATCTGGCCGTGACTTGCACAGCCAGAGCCTACTTCCTAGATGGGGCTTATGATCAAGCCGAAGCTACGCTAGACGAACTAATCCCATTCATAGATTCTCCAAAAGATCAGGTGAGTTCTCTCTTTTAACAACTGCTGTTGAGATCAAATGAACAACTATGCTCCAGGGTCCTTCCGAGCATCAGGACCTCCGATGGCTCAGATTAGCCATTCTAAAGAGAAGAGGCGCAGGGGACAATAGTCTCCTTGACGGTTGGTCTATCTTTTACCATCGCCATTACTCGTGATTTCCCGCTCCGGGCTGAGTCTTGTTTTACAGCGTTCCAGTCCATAATCAATCATATGGAAATGTCAGAAACAGATATCACGGAGTCAGTCCCGATTTATGTAAAGCGTCCTGCAACGTTTGAGATGTTCTTGTCTTAGCATCCTCCAAGAAATGAGGTCTCTCACCCCTTTGTGAGTCGACTTCGGTCAACTGAGGTCGGAGTTAGTAGGATGATGGCTTGATACAATCTCACTCCAGCACGCTCGTCACCTCTGTCAATCAACTCTGCCTACAGCGGGCCTTGCATTCTCATGGAACAGGGTCCGACAGCGTCGACCGGTTACTCCTGTCTTTGATCTTTCACTGTGCCAAGGACGATGACCATGCCCGCGCCATGAAGATACTGGATGCTACGTTCACATGTACGTGACCCTGGTTACTGGAAATTTCCGTTGGTGGTAACCGCTTAAGGCATTTCCCAGCTGTCCTCGAAGCCGAGGTCGAGCTCCGAAGTACCCCTGCCACAGCATGCCTCACGGTACGTCTTTGATTAACAGGAATGCATTTGAGTCATCCGATACCATGGATGCAGTTGATCTGGCAATACGGCGACCGCCATTATCAAGCTAAGAGATGGCCAGAAGCTGCGGAGTGGTTCCTTGCTGGCACCCATCAGCTGTTTAAGGCGAATTCTTCCGCATCTTTTTCCAAATGTTTTCGCAAAGCCGCTTTATGTTACATTGAGCAAAAGGAATACGCCAAAGCCTCCACGGTGATCCGCCGTTGTCCCACCAACGAAGCTACAACCCATTATGTCATGTTCTTAACTGCCATACATCAAGGTGAACCGCCTTTAGCTCTTCCTTCCTTTGAGTTCAACGTGACTATACCAATCATATCGTCTATATCTCACAGGATTGGATGATGAAGGTGAGTCATGCCCTTATCCCGGTTTAGACGTGTCACTCATTCCGCCACCTTGTAGCGATCATGCACATCCGAAGTATGCAGAAGGCACCAGACTTTGACCGAAAGATGCTCCTTCTGGCCACGCAGGTTTCACACAAACTGGAGATGAAACCTGTCCTACTTTCGGCTCTCGAAGCCCTTCTTAACACCCTCAAAGTTGGGGCGAACAGCGAGGCAATCGTGGAAGCGATGACACTGGTTCGTTGTATAATCAAGATGGCAATGAAGCTCCTACTGGATCCTGTGGCTAATAAGTCTGTGTTATTTTTGCCGCTGGTTATCCGTCAATATTCATCGTGAGGTAGACCTGTTCTGATGGACACCGTGGTCAGCCACTTCCGAACGGGTACGTGTAAATTGCGACCTTCTTGTACATCTCCGCCCGGGTTGACCGGTCACTGATGTGTTCGATATAGCCAAGATCCTTACGGAAGCGGCGACTGCCCAAAAGTCTTTTGCTTTGATCGCAAAAGATATTTCCTGGCTTTGGCGTACTGCCTACAACTGTGCTGTTCAAGGTTGTTCAGAGTGGAGTAACTGTGAAGAACGCATTGCGGAGCTGTTTGACATATCACGAGGTGTAAGTGAGGATTGTGTGCGACAATGGCGGACTGTTCCGTACTAATTGACACATTATTGCTACGTCTAGTTGTTGGAAGATTGCTGTAACGCTTCGCCAGCGGATATGGACCCTGAGGCCGCTCTGTACATCATCAACTCCTCGTTTGCCGCAGTATCTGCTCGAGGTACTTCGGTTTCATTGTCACAAGCTCTGGAGCGCTGCTTACCTTACCTGACCCTATTTCGAGTGTTTTCGGTCCGTGAGATCATAGCCTCAAGCGGATTGGTTGATGTGCGAAACCAGTTATTATTGATTATCATCCAATTCTTACTGTTTTGTTTCCATGCAGCGGGAAAAAATACACTCCATCACCGCGGAAATCAGTACTTCCAAGAGCAGAATAGATACAATCATTAATAGGAACAAGGTAACAGAAGATGCTGATTCCGCCCACGTCCAGTCCCTTGTCTACACGCTTCGTATCTTTGAAACGGATTTCCTAGTCCAACTCAAGGACTGGGATCGAGTCTCGGCGGTCATTACGGTATATTCATGGCTTTCTTTTCACATGGCGCGATTTTGATAGCAGTTATCTTTCCCCCTTCCTTGTTGGCAGGAGATCGTCGGCTCAGAACCTAAGGCTGCCGATGCCTATGAAGCGATCGCCGACATCCTGGTGTGTCCTAATTCTATTGGTGACGATATCTCCGTTATACATGTAACAGTGGTCAGACAAGGGGTGTCCTGTGAATGGTACGGTGGTATTCATCGGTTCCCCAAACATCCTCTTACGTGCCTCGTGGCTTACTGATGGCCATCTATCAGTCCTTTATACGTGCTTAGAGGTCCATCACCGTCGCTCTGAAGGATCCCTGGATGCTCAATCTCGCACTTTAGAAGCTACTACGCGGACTCTTGACACAGGTACCTGTTTCTGTCGAAAAGTTCGCTCGGTGGCTCCGCGGGCTATGCACCATCAGTCTTGCTCGGAATACCTCTGGGGATCGGCTCACGGCGATTGGTCATATCGAACAGGCACTTGCGGTATTGGAACGCCACCATGAAAGTGATGAGGTCCGACCTGGGTCCTGCTGATCATGTTACGTCTATGCTCATACTTGTTGTGTGCTTATCTGGGCAGCCTTATCCCATGGATGAACGCCAATGGCTATTAGCCACCGCATACAACACTGGAACGGAATGCTTACAGTCTGTGCTCTCTCACGTGAAATATGGTGTTATTCATCGGCCACAAATTCTAGTGCTTCTCTATTTGACGAGGCGAGACGCTGGTTCGAGGCAGCTACCGTAACATGTCGTTTTGTTCCTGGTGGAAAAGAACGAGCAGAGAAAGTATGTCCTCTAATATGTTACGACAGGTGTCAAATCCCGTTCTATTTGTGCGCCCCACTTATCCTATTTACGACCTATCCAGATTTCGGAGTCATACACGCAATTACTCGCTCGATATCAGCCAGACAAGTCCCGTTAGGGTAATGTCCAATTATGGCTGACACTTCTTCAGGCCCCCTTGGCTGGTTCATGTACCCTTGGTCGGTATCAGATTTTCGATATTACTTCGCTCCGTCGGCGTACTTTACCCTACTGGATTAGAACTACTGTTGTCACGCTTTGTGTACAATCATTTGCATTGGGCTCATTTCAAGTGAACAGCGCTTTCAAGTCAAAATTATTACCTTCTGATGGAGTTTGCGCTTTCCGGATGCAAAACAAAGAAATGATGATTAGGAAATGGTTAGGGTACTTGGGATGATTGATAACATCAATGAGGGACCCAACCAAACAGCTCCGGTTTTCCCGAGGCCTGGGCACTGTTCCTTAAGAAGGCATTTGGCACCAACACAGCGTCCTTTGAACTAACGATAGACAGAATCCGCAACCTCTGTTTCAATGGTAGGCATGAGGTCATGGTTTCATTTTAGCAGTCCTTTGTGCGCCCGGTGACAATGACTGTGGCGTCATGAATTGTCCATCCTTCTTTGTACACCATTCCTCTCGGGGCGCCGAGGAAACAATAATAATTGCGATAAGAGGGGATCAGCTCTATGAATCCTGCCGAACTTCCGTCATCGGCTCAGGGTCTACCCTCCCCTCATTTGGAGGCGCACTATCTGCGAACTGACACACTTCGCTTAGGAGCTTTGAGCACCTTTTCATCATATCATTGAAGGCCAGAACTATCTCCTGGAAGCTACTGTGGCGGAGTGACAGGATTCATACGAAAGCACAAACGGTTCGGTTGCTCATGACCCATTGTTCAAGGTTTCAGACTTTTCCTTTCAAAGCGGATTCGTTCACATAACGAACCTTTATCGATATATTGCTATTCTATGGTCGCGAGTATGAAGGGGGCTGTTCAAGCTCAACGTGTCCCGTATTCCTTATCTCCTCCACTTCCTTCCACAGAAGACCTAGTCTATTATCAGTAGATTGTGTCGGCACTACGTCACTATCCACCGTCGAATCTGCGTTGTTGCGTGATATTTTGGCCGAAGAGGGGCTTGGGGTCGGTTCTGGGTGCTGCTGCTGCTGCACCTCTGGGCGAAATTTAATTGATAAAACAGTCCAGGACAATTCTACGACTTCATGCGGAGAGTTCACCCCCGTTCTCACCCTCTTGATGTGTCCCCGTTACTCTTGAGTTCGCCTTGCAAACACCCTTTCTTTTAAGAACCCCAGTACGGAGGATGTAGTTCGTTTAGAACACCGACCATTGCACATTGAGGATTTCGACTCTAATCAATCAGATCGAGGGGGCATTTCCAAAAACTTGCCGACAGGGGGGAGAAATGAGACCGAGGCACTACGACATAATACATGAACATTTTTTACTGTACTTCTACGCCAACGCCATATTGACACGTTCGTATCATGGAGTCACGCTGTTGAAAGTGTTCCAGAGGGTAACACAACGACTCTCACCCTTTCGTCGTTCTGCGGCTTTGAGAATGTGGACATGGACGAGCACCCTCATCCGTAAAGCGTCGTAGTTTGCAGAGATGCGAAGCTCCGGAGGCGAAGATTCAATGGCTCAAGCTTTCAAGCTTTGCCTTTCAAAGTGGATTCACAAAACAATCTTCTATCGATATACCGCTATTTTACGGCCGTGAGTATGAAGGGGGCTGTTCAAGGTCAAGGGGTCCCGAATGTCGAATCTGTATTGGTGCGTGAGATTTTGGCGAAAGAGGGGTTTGAGGTCGATGGCTCTGGATGTCGTTGCTGCCGCATCTCCGGACGAAATTTAGATGACAAAACAGCGTCTGTGCGGGCAGGTTGCAAGTTGATGGACCCTTGACTCTCTTGTGGTAGATGAACCGGATGGGCCGCCTCTAGTCTTTTCCGCCTGCGTACGAGCTTTCTGTAATAGAGGTACCATAAAGCAAGGATAGTAAAAACAACTGCAACACCTGCAACGACACTTCCCGCGATGATACCTGCTCTCGAAGAACCCTTCTGTGCAGGAGGAGACTGATTTCCTATCGAGGAACCTGTCGTCGGATCCAAGACGTTGATCATACTGTCTCTCTCAGCAATGACAATCCACGATAACCGAGTGTACTCACTTGACTGCTAATAACGCAAACACGGCACCTTGTACAGGGCTGGGGACTCAAATAAGTGTCGGGATATAGCATTACAGAGGGGCTTACTTGCCTTGCTGACCCATGAGAGTTACCTGTATCCCTTTGGAAAGTCGATGCAAACGGCACTTGGATGGTTGGGTCAAATGCTAAGTCATAGACTGGTTGAATGAATCCATCCCGCGCATCATCACTCTTGAAGCTCGCCGCAGTCAGCATGGTCAAATCTACATCCTGGCTCTAAAATTCGTACAAAATGCGGATATTCAGATTCACGTACCATTTTTGGCAATCCCCGCAATACCCCCCGAGTAGTCCAGGGTGAGTCCTAACTGGTTTTCTATGAAATAATGGCAGAATTAATAGTGCCCTCCTAGCCAATAAAGATGCTTCACGTTGCATGTCCAGCTGTCGCTTCTCAAAAGCTTCTTGCTTGTCCAGTATCTGTGGGTCCGTTATTAACCAATCGGGAGAAGTAGCGACGGCGGGACCAAACCTCTTGGGGCAGTAAGTCTTGAATGTCCAGCAGTGTCAGCGGAAATCGATTATACATCATCTCAGCAGAATCGGTGTCAAAAGAAGCAAGGACATGGTCTGTCTTAAATCCTCGAGAGATCCACTGCGCTGTTAGATTAGTGATATCTTGCTGTATACGTTGTCAATATCTACTGGATCTCTCGCAATGGTTGGATAATACCAATATTGTAGGATCTTGTTGCCTATGTAGTATGTTGTTTACCAAAGCCATGCAACGCAATCCAGTAATGCCTTGGAGAATGACGTTGGGCGAAATCCTGTCCGGGCCAGGAATCCCGAAATCCGACCTAAAACAAGTTGAAATCCGGCTGGGTCTTCCTGCACATGTGCACTTACAGTGCAAATACTCGTGATATTTGACTCCTCAGGTTACCTGCCCACGAATTAAGAGCGTTGTACTAACTTGAGGTCAATGGCGTCCGGGGACATGGATCGTTTTCTTACATGTGAACCGACGAGGCTTGTGTCACCCGTTTTGAGAGTATAGGCAAGACTCATGACGAACATGCTTCCAGTATCTTCACAGGAAGTGTGGCTATCAGCCTCTGAGCCAGCACGCGAACGGGATTCCTTACCTTCAATATCACGGGCAGGGGACTCGCTATTAAATGCCGCAGGAATGGTCGGATAACTGTCACCTGAAGTGATCATTAGCGGGGCTGCCACACGGACAGACATCCCCTACCCAAGTTCGGTGAAACGAAACCTTGAGATATCGTCTGGTGTTCGAATATCGTGGCCAACAAGCATCGTGGCATAGTGGCGTTGAGATATAAGAAAGCTGGAAAGGCAGAGTATACCGACTGGACTGGACTCGTCTGTCTGTCTCTGTATCAGCGGCTATATTCCGAAAGCTCTAGAGGATTTACTTGTCAAAACCAATGTTCTTGAGATATATGCGAATATCAGACGTATTCGTATTTGCAGAGTCTCTAACTCCGGGAAGGTTGATATCGATGCCCGCAAATGTCTGACGTAGGGAAAGAGATACAAGGTCCATGTAATCACTAGAAATTCTCGACGCGTCGAGTTGCAGTCTAGCATCGAGACTTTGAGATCTTGCCTGCGCATCCCCGAATCCACTGAGGAAATCCTCCATCTGGGTGGGTCCTTAGTATATGGATTCCCAGGACAAATCTTAGGGAACATACAGCTCCTTCAATCGAGCTCCAGCGCGACCAAAAGTACGATGTACGGAGATCTGGGTCACCTGTCGACTTTGTTATAGAGATTACAGGGTCCCGGACCATCTCTACGGCCCAGACAGCTGGAGAATCCATGCTAGAGATCACGCCTAAATCCAGTGCAAGACCAAAAACAGGCCAACGACTTCAAACCAGACAAACGTAATGAACACGAGTGGGAGAGAGACAAACGGAAGAATGGAAAGACTCACTCTTGAATTTGTCTAAACGCCGGATCTTGGGTGTTTGGGAGAGCGCCTTTGTTGACAAACGCCCCACGTACGGCATTTTTCTCACCGCTCATGTACGTAGTAGAGGATAGACTCTGAGGAAATATTTCAGCCTGGCCTGCATAGGGGGAGAAACATGGCGGGGTACCTGCATCGCCAAATACATCGTCGCGTCTTCGGCCACCTCATCCGTCTCGGAAATTGGTGGGAGGGGTTGCCGGCTGAATGTGTGATAAATGATGGCTTGGGTTTGGCGAGTGGTCCATGAAACATTATTGGCATTGTTTTCACTTGCAAATTCTATGAAGAACGTGAGCCTGCATGCTCCCCAAAGGACTATCATGCACTCATACCCACCAGCTGAGATATCAAAGTACACTTGAATAGCGTGAGGTTTCCCTTCGGTGCTTACCATCCCGTCAATGTAGATGTACGTGAATGGAAGAGATTGAAGAGCCAAATCGTCCGGCTATGTTTTACCTTCAGCCCATTGCCCATAAAAGATAAAAGCGATGAATTACCTCAACCGGGCTCAGGAAAGTTACATTGAAAGTTATAGGGCCAGCCTGAATGGTAAATATGCTCTTGGTTGGAGTCAAAAACCGGGCTACAGTCGGTACAGTCGCGTTCCCCCCTGACCACCCGTTACCGCCCATCCATTCATATGTCATTCCGTCAACACGAATAAGTCCATTTGGGAAAAGAATCTACCATTACGCAATAAATCAGTGTACAGCAATATTCACTCGTTTTATGATAGGAGGTCTTACACGTTTTAAATTCCAGAAGCTGGCTGGGCTCTTAGTGAGATCTGGACCTTGGGGGTCGACGATCCAGTAGTTCAGGTATGGCGATTTTACAAAGAGAGGTAAAGCCGGTGGGAGTGCAGATGCGTAGACCAACAGTGGTTTCCTTGATATGAGGAAAAACAATACAAATAACAACATGGAGTCCAGCTAAATTTCGGGGATATCTTCGGCTGCGGGACTGGTGTGGAAAGAAAGGAAGGAGAATCACGTCTAGGGCAGTCTATTCACGATCGCTCCAGACGAGGTACCCGTTTTGAGGAGAGTGAACAAGCGGCATTCACGCCGCAATCAGATATGCAACGAGTCGAATGCAACCAAGCCCAGAAACCAATCCCGTTGTCAGGTGGGAGAGACTTGTAAGTACACTCAAGACGGTATTTTTTTTCTTACACTTCCATGTACCAGTATCCATGCCGCTCTTTTCCTTGGTAGACTAGTTGGTGACTTGAGTTACCAAAACGATGGGCAACCAAAAGAACCACTTATAGGGATCCAGAAAAATTCCCGGAATCTGTGGAAACCCGATTCGTAGCTGAGTATCTACCAAAATCCATCAACCAGAACGAGCATTCTTTTTATCCCGGTTCCAATCGCAAATCCACAAATATCCAAGCCCCGGCGAACTCGCTAACCTTCCAGTCGCAAAAAAAAAAAAAAAAAAAAAAAAAAAAAAAAAAAAAAGACGAAAGTTTCAGTTCGACAGATCTGAAGAAGAAAAAATGCTCGTGAGCTTGAGTCTGAAGCATCACCAACCTATCCTACTTATCACATCCGAAATATCTTCGGAGTTCCATGAAACATTCCTTCGCATCCGCTTCTCTGTTATACTGAAACGGCCAGGAATAGCGCGAGAAGCCACGAGATCCATAGCGCCTATCAATCAAGAGTTGATATGTAGCACAAATTTTGATGGTGATAGTCATGGAAAGAGATCAAGTAATATTCTGTGGCTCTTAAGATTTATCAGTGATGCGTTGGGTCTTCCTTTGTGATGGAGGAGATAGCATCTAGCACAGTATAGCAGTGTACGTATTAAGCTTAGAAGTGATGGCTGGCTTTGCAACATATCTGATTCCCGGCGTGTTTCGAGTCCAAGATAGTGAATGTGTAACTCGGACTCTGCTAAGTTAGTACTAGCGGCCTCCTTACACCGAGGCGACGTCTCCGCCTTCTTTACTAATAAAAAAAACCATTCACGAGGGTCGATACCCCAAACTGCACAACATAAAATATAAACAATCTCCATCACTCGTACCTACACACCAACACCATACTCTCTCAAATGATACAACAACACTCTTCCCCTCGTATTCCCAATCGCCACATACTCACTCTTCGAAGAAAAATCTACAGCAGTGACATTCCCCAACGGCGTGCTCTGCGTTGGCCAATTCGCAAACGAAGTAAGGGTCGGAACGTGAATCTAATGCATTGTGAGGAAATAAAAGAAGATTTTTGAGTTTAAATTTTGGTGGAAAAGTGAGGGATGGAAACATACCAATCTCATAGAATCTTTCTTCTCTCGACTGGCGATCGCCAACAACTGCACATCATGATTAAATTTTAAACTCGATATCGCCGTTGTCAGATTCCCAATCGACTTTATAGGTTTCGGATTCTTGGTTTCGTGAGTTGAATATGACGTTGAGTTGTACACATTTACAAGACCAGATGATGACCTAAGATAAAAAATCAGAAAGTTCATACATACACGCGCGAATGAGATAAAGAAAAGGACATTACCCAATAGCCATAGACCCATTCCCAAATTGCGTACCAGCCAAGGCTCGTCCAGCACCTCTAAACCCACCTTCATCCTTCCACCTCCTCACACATCGTCTCTGACCAACATCCCACAAATAAACTTCCGCATCCGACGTAAGCACAACTAAATGTTTCTTCGAACTCATCATGCCCATATCTCCTAAAATTCCATTCTCTCCTATCGAAGAGGAAGAAGAAGCATTGAACCACCATAAACCCGAAACACTTCCACCACCGGTACATTTAAGTGAAGCAATAACTTGTCCAGCACCACTTTTCCAATCTACAAGATGGACTTGTGCGCCTTTACCACTTGCGACTGATAGTAGTTCTCCGGTAGGATCGAAACTTGTTAAATGAACGTTTTCTATGTTTGAGGATCTGGGATTACTATTTCTTGAACGTTTGTTGCCGCCGCCGCCGTTGCTACTACTCACTCCGATGTCGATTGAAGAGTGAGTGAAAGTGGTACCCCATAAGCCACGTTCGTGTCGTGTTGTGGTACCGGATTGTAAATCGTATGTGAAGAAAAAGGGACGAGGACCGGAGAGAAGGATTGAAGAACCCGATGGATGGAATAACGCGGATGTTGATGTTGTGAGTGGGAGTGAAGGTGTATGAAGTGTTTGAACCAACGGAGATGTGTGTCCATCAATCTGGAATGTACATTATATGAGTCAAAATAGTGGTTAATGATAGGATAAAATTCACATTGTATAGTCGTGTACGACGGTCAGCAGTCCCAACGCATAGAATGGGGACTCTATCACTTGGGTGAAAAGTGACAACGTTGACTTGACCAGAAGCTGTATTTTGAGTTGGCAAATTCGCATCTCGGAGTCGTTCGATTGAAAGTGTCCCAGAAGGTAATAGCACACCTCCACCTTTTCGTCGTTCTGCGGCTTTGAGAATTCCGTTTGTGGATGTGAACAAGTTTTTCTTATCATCATCGTCTCCGTCTTCGTCTTCGTCCTCTCGTTCTTCACGATTCTTCTTCCGTGCTCGTTGAGCCCAAGTAGGTTCTGGATGTATACGTTCGAATTGTGCACGTAATCGTGACTCGTAGTCTTTTTCAGTGATTGTGTCTTCGTCTGCAAAGTGTCGCAGTTTGCGGAGACGTGAAGGTCCGGAGAGGAGAGAGATGGTGTTGGGGGTAGTTGTGGTGGTGGTTGACGAGTCTGTCCATGCGGGTTTTTTTGTTGTGGATTTTGAGGTTGAGGGTGAGTGGGAAGGGTGAGGTTGAGAGGACGATGAGGATGAGGATGGTGATGAGGGCCGGGAGTCGCTATCAGAGTCAGAGTGGGAGGACGTGGCATCCGAACCAGAAGGCGGTTGTGCCAGTGCATCATCTACGTAGAACAACTAGCAGCTGTCGTCAGCGTCATTCTCATTAGAGAACCGAGAAACGCACGTCCGAGTCGAGCAGATTTGTCATCGCCCGTCCCTCCTCTTCATCCACGTCAAACACAAGTCCTCCCTCTGCCACCTTCTCCCTCCCCTTACCTCTGGCAACATACGGCACACCAAACAACATACTCTCCAGCCTCCTCTCTTCATCGTCTTTACTCTCCTCATCCAGTAGTCTTTCTAGCGTCGCATTTGTCTTCTTTGTACCCTTGGAGGATGTCCCATCGAGTCGTTGTTTCTTTTTTGAAGGTTTCGCCATTGCGTAGATAAATGGACCGTGTCCACCTGAAAAAACATGGGTGTGTGCACGTGACCAACTCTCTATTGGTCGACCCTCCCTGAGTCCACAACAATATGAAGCACGAGCTCCGGAATGTCATTTCCGAGAATACAAATAGACCAGTAATATATTCGGTCGCTCGGGGGACACCAGAAATAAGTGCCACACGAAGTCAAATGCCACGAGAGGATAGAGCCACCCAGCTATCGAAAACACAACACCAAAGAAGATATAATAGTGATACAATAATATAGAACACAGCAACGACGTGGGTCCATATATGCCGAGCCACTCAGTGACGTAAACGAGCGCAAGCTGGCAACCGTTTCCTATTCGCCTGGACACACACTGCTTGGACATGCTATAGTTTCGAGCCACATCTTGCACATCTCTTTATATTCCACGTCCCTTTACATTCCACGTAAATTAATGCAACCCAGGCCATATAAATACCCTAACCTTCATGTCCAGTTTTCCCAACTTTCGCGAATTACACCCGTTGACTTGTTGTACAAGGTACGTCCCCATAATCCCTCGTACCACTCCCCTCCCTCATACTGACGATCGTCGGATATTTTCATTACTGTGGGGACTATAGTTATCACTACCACCTAACCGCACATAATGCCTACTTCAATAAGCCCAAAGAGTCCTAAATTACGCTTCAAATCCGCCCGTGAAGAAGCTACACTCGCTTTAAAAAAAGCTGATCAAGCTTTTATACGTCTCGACTACAAACGAACAACAATTCCGGAGTACTTGGACCCTACCGAGTCAGATTCTACATCATCGTTTTCCCCGGAAATTCTTTCCTTGATCTTCGAGTATGCTTGTGCACCCGTTGACGATGGTCGTCTGTTTGACCCTGAGCCGCTCATTCCACTTGAGGAAGAAGAAGAAGAAGAAGACGACGACGACTATGACTTTGACAACGATGATGATGACGATGATGATACCGACCCAGCTTTCCCTCTTGTTCTTGGAGCAGTCTCATCTCGATGGCGTCAAATTGCTTGGTCGACACCTCGTATCTGGACTTCCATAACTCGAAACGTCTCCCCTCATACCATTCACAACACTATCAATCTTCTCCATCTCTACTTTCAAAACGCTTCCACCCAACCCGTTTCTCTAGATCTTGATTTCAGAATCAAGCAGATTACGAACATGATACCACAGGTCACCGATAATCTCAATGATACTGCCGCTTTGGAACCACTCCAGTACTTGATCTTCATTCAATATCCTACGAAGATTTCTCAACTCTCTCTGAACAATCCACCAATTGAATGGCTTCATTCCATCACTTCCAATACTCTTCCCACACTACAAACTCTCCGTCTCGGCTGGTTCTCCGAATTCTCACTTCCCAACCCTACCAAAGGCATTTCATTCCGAATTGGACCCTCGCTCCCTCAATTACGCAAAGCAACCATATACAACGAACCACTATCTATATCACTCGATTCCCCTACAATCACTTCATTAGATATCAGAGGTACTGATTACTTTGAAGGCTACAACATCTTAAAGCACTGTCCCAACCTAATCCATCTCAAACTCTCAAAAACCAAATTCTCATGGCCCAGTTCCATAGAACCTTCGTCCTTGCGATACAACACACCTTTAACCCACACCAACCTCAAATCTCTCGAATGGTGTTTCCTAGGACCGACTCCCCAAACCATCCTAAACAACGTTCAAGATTTCTCCTCCTATATCAAACTCCCATCCATCCAAGAACTATCTCTCGAAAGTCTACCAACAGCATCCCTCTCCGATCCCATCTTCCTCAAATTCCTCTCTCTACTCCCCTCATCAACAACTTCTCTCTCTCTAGGACTTCCATCAATCAGTAACAGAACCGACACACCTCATCCGATTTTCACTTGTTTACCATTCATCCCATCACACATCACTCAATTATCTCTTAAAGAATGTTCACCCATCTTCATATCCTCTTTTTTCAAATACCTCACAACATCTCCTTCTTCTTCTCTTCCTCATACTCCTTCTGGTTCGGCGGTCTTACCAGCACTTAATTCGATCAAACTTATCAGTCATGATCCTCATATTTATCATCAATGCACTTCGGTGTGTGTATTCGACCCTTGGCCTTTTATCGAGTTTTTGGATTACAAAGAGGCTCAAGGTTGTGTGGATTTTCATGCTGAAATATGGTGTGGTTCGCTTACGCACGAAAATTGGAATACTGCCGTTCAGGAGAAAATTAAATGGTTCGAAGACAAGGGATACGACTTGGTAATTTATTCGTCCGAGTGGGGGGCTTGATAATTTTGGTATAGACACAACCTTTCACTTAATATGGTTTCACGCCGAACTCGCTGTCAATTCACATCAGACGAGGGACTTGTCAAATGTACCCTCCTTCCGATTTTAAGCGACATAATGGAATTTGTTTCTCTCACTCTTATCCCTCTCCAAATAATCAGCTTCCACAAGCGAGTCAACTCTCAGCTTGATCATATCCACCTGCGGCACAAAATGGCTCTTCACTGCATCAATAGTCGTAGTCTTGAGTTTCTCATACGTCATCGTCTTGCTGGCTTTCATAATGCGCACAATCGCAGCGTCGAGATAGAGTTTCCTATCGCCTTCAATAGCCTCATTCGTTTTCTTTGACTCCTCAGGCTAGTTTACATGTCAGGAATGCAATGTGCATGGAATTGATATAGGTAGACTTACAGTGACCTTGGCTTGAATAGAATTAATATGGATCTTCGGTCGAGGGTCGTCAAACTCGGCATTGAATCGGAAAACATCACCATCGTTCACATCCCTCCCAGGCGGAATCTTCCTCAGCACTTTCTTCTTTCCGCAAGCAAGACTCTGCAACGTTCTCCGTAGCTCCGCATCATCTGAGATGAAAGCTGTCAAAAACACCGCGAGCCCAGATTGGAGAAGGGCGCACTCACCCATGCTGGTTTGCTCTTTGATATCCTGGAATGCTATTTGCGACGACTGGTTGAAGAGTAAGAGGACTACGGCTTGATACAAACTGACAGACAGTTCCTTGACGCCGGGTGTAAACCTGGCTTTGAGAGTCGCGGTTCCTAGACCATGGTCCCAGTCGAGTGTGTGTCCCGAGTGTTTGATCTTATAGTACATTGTGAACTTTGTCAACTCTTCTTGCATCTGAAACCAGATCATGAGTGTCGCGAAAGAGACAAGAAGTCAACATCAGCTCACCTTAGGAGGGAGATCCACGGTCTTGTCGATCTTACTGAAGGGCCAGGCACTACGCTGTAATACCATGGCGTTCAGCTTTCTTCCGGGGCTGTATGAGTCCAATTTGGAGTGGTAGTCCCGCATGTTCTCCCTCGACAGCGCGAGGTCCTTGAACATATCTTCTCCCATGCCAAATTCAGGATCGTACCCTGAAAAGCGGTGTCAGTACATGGCTCCGACCTTGTCATCCACCAAGACACACTTTCTTTCAACTTCTTGAGCATGCTGGCCTCAAAATCATCGGATGCACTCTTCCCAAGCAACAGCCTCTTGGCTAAGCTTCGGTGATAGAACGTCCTGAACACGTCTTTATCCTCCGAGAACCGATATAATCCAAGCACGTCGTCCAGCATCGCATCAAAGTCGGCATCACTGCTTGCTCCCTGTCCTTTCCGCATCGCTTTGTCCAAGTGTTTCGCAATCATCTCTGCTGGTTTGTTCCGGCGACTTTTGAATCCGAGGGTGAATGAATCCCCCAGACCATATACAAAATCTTTGTCCAGTTGTTTGCGGGGCGTCGATGACGAGATCGATGAGGAGGAAGTTGTGGTGAAGGATTTAGAGATGGTGTCGTTGGCGAGATGTTTGAGTTCAAGTAGACGATCGACAAGCTCTTCGTCACGGGTTGTATCCTTGACTATGACCTCAACGCTGGCCTGGAGTAACGCGTCAGATTCCGCTCGACACACGCAGAGCTCCTATACATACCCGTACAAATTTGCGATAAGCAGTACAAAGAACCTTGAGACCATCGACTCGACCAAAGAGTGTATACATGGCTTCGAGGGATGGGAAGTCTCTCGCAGTCACATATGGACCAACAGCTAAGGATACATCAGCAGCGGAACTCAGGACAAGAGTGGAAAACGCCCTACTCTCGCTAGCTATCCACTCCAGCCTTCCATCCCACAATGCTCTCTCAGTCGTCTCTCTCAAAAGACCCCAACTACTAACGGGCAAAACTGCCTTGCTCCTCTCTTCTTCCTCCTTTATCCTGTCTTGTACGCGTCCGAAGAAGGCCTGAGGATTCTTCTGCTGTTCCTCTGAGAGCTGCTGGGATTCCGCGGTGTAGTAGGTGCGCGTGAAGGCCACGTAGTAGTCCTCAAAGGTGGAGTATTGATCGTGTGTGATGAGGTGACTGATGAGGAGCGGAATTTGCGAGCGGCTGGCGTGGGGTTCCCTGATGAATTCATGAGCATATTTGCGCAGAATTACAATAAAGGGACACATACTTTGTATTGCGCTCGACCTTGACCCACTCTTGTACGCCTTCCTTCAGGCGATCTGCGATGGTCGGATTACCAAAGATCCTTTCTTGGAAAATCATGTACGCGGTTGTTCGAATAGGTTTGAGATTAGTGTTGTTGACGATATACTCTTGATCCAAATACGTGAGCAAAGAAACGAGTAAATTCTACCAGTTCGCTGTTAACAAGTGACGATCAGCGAAGAGAATAGGCCACTCACGATTCTGATTCCGAACCATTTGCATGTCGTTACAAAACAACTGATCCACTCGATCCTGTCCTTGTTGTTCTCTGTACATGTCCTCACCAGAGAACCGACACATTTCTCTAGCTCCATCAGGAGTGTATCGTACAGCCCCTCGCCTTTCTTCGCGATGCTGATGACAGTGCGACATGCGGAGTATATCGTGTAATTCGTGGCGGGGAGGATCTCGTCTTCGTTTGGGTTGAGAATGATCCGGATACAGCGGCGCAGGAGCGCGAATTCCCTGTCCCCAGAAACAGATTTATTGACTAGATTGAGGCACAGGAAATAAGACAATGCGAGATCTGGATTTGATACGCCAGAACTCACAGATGTCGCCACCAACTAGATGCAGCGTTAATGGTCCGGACTTACCGGGACCAGAGACAAGGTTAGCCGCCGCCGCGGCTTGAGACCTGGAAGCAGATGCAGAATCAGAGTCGGTGTCCAACCGAGGCACTTTGCGACGAGGAGATGCCGACCCAGTATCATTGGTATGAGTTTCTGAGACCGATTCCTTCAGCTCAGTCAGGCCGTTTGACGTCCTGGGAAGAGTCAAGAGCGTCGAGATCGTCATGGTCGTGGTCAGTGAGAGAGCCCAATTTGTGGTGGGAGCGTCATCACTGGCTTAGATAAGTTGTGTTCTAACTCAGGGGCTAATATACCTTAACAGTGGTCGTGAACCCTAATATGATGTATTGCACCAGATATTATCTCGCACTCTAACAGAAACTCCATACACACCCCCTAAATAGCCTCCTTCGCCAACCAACGTTGTACAAGCGCAAGGGCCTCCTTCGGCTTGTCATAAGGTACCTTTTGCGAATTGTCAACTAGTACTGACATCGTCACCTAGAGAAAAGACAAGACACACCATATGCCCAGCAGCATCCACCGTTGCGAAAGTCAGCCCACCCTTAGACCTCACCAACCCAGCTTTCTTGCCATCGACCGTCCACTCTCTCAATTCTTCCTTCACAAACTCTTCCTGCCCACTCCACTCCATATCCAACGTCCAACGCTCGTTTGCAACCCAGTTACAAATCCAGTCATACGTCCCTGCGTATATGAGCACCGGAATGCCGCGTTCGAGGAGTGCCGCAATGTGAAAGTGTGTGCGGTGAGCCAAGTCCAGTGATCGTTCGAAAAGATCGCCAACATGATCGCTGCAAGACGAAAAGTTGGACGTTATACTGGGATCGACACCTATCTGCTCGCGGAGAACGGCCTGGTTAAGGTATCTCGCAATATCCCTGGTAAAATTTACATTGTATTTCAAGTCGGCCCCATGTGTGTAGTATCGGAGGTGGATAGCTTACCTGATAATTGGATAACAAAAGAACTGTTTGAATTCAGGTTCGCAAGTACGAGTTATATCATAGAGGTTCAACCCTGTACAAAAATAGCAATCGGTAGACTGCTGTGAGAGAAGAATTAAGACAAACCTGAGCGACGGTAGGGGTCAGAGAGGTGTGTTTTACAGAAGCCCACAGCAGCCGCACAATCGATGTCGTCAAAGTGGTCAAGGCACGACGTTTTGAGCCACCTCTCGCATCTTGGTAGCTACAAGCAACGTCAACCGATGTCACTGCACTCAGGAAGAGGAACACTCACGATCTGCTTCATAGCAACACATTCCCTGGTTGCGACTGTCATAAGCGTTTCCCAGTCAATCAATCAAAAACTCACGAGATAGGGAGCACGGGAGGGACAGAAACGGGCGTGCAAGGTATATCGTAGTACGACAACAGTTCAGTTGCAAAATCCACCACTCCGTTTCCTGTAACAGTGTCAATTCGCCATAGGCTAGGCGTGAAAAGAGTAATTTGCCCTACCAATCATGACAGACTGGAAGTTAATCGGTGTAAGGCCGGCATCTGCTAACCGAGTATTCTGGTCGTAAACCTCAGCAGCGAAAACCGGAAGATACCTTCCCTGCACGCCAAGTCAACGTCAGCAAAGCAGTTCCATTAGTACTTGGACGCCATACCCCGTAAGATTCTCCAGCGATATGGAAGGCCCGGCCTTGGAACGTGGTAAAGTGTTCGAAGAAGATAGCAATGAAACTAGCCATATCCTTGGCAGCTTCTTTCGTCGTTCCCTGAAATAATTTCAGACGCAGACTATGAGAGAGCTAATATCACACTTACGACAGCTTCGCCATACTCCGCATACGAAAATCCTACCCCGACAGGTTGGTCAACAAAGAAGATGTTCGCCTTCGTGTTCCACGATTCCGGATGGACAATAGTCGAGTTTTCATCCTTCACCCTACACGGCCCAAGTTCCATGAACAAACCCATCGAAGATGAACATCCAGGACCTACACATGCAAAATTTAACACCATCTTCACGATTCGGATAAAGGACGAACCTCCATTAGTCCAGAAAATCACATCATCCGTGTCAGGATCGTTTCGACTCTCGAAGAAATAAAAGAAGATATGCCGGGCCCCGATATCAATATACCCTGTATACGAGCTAACAACACCTAATCAGCTTCTCGAAGCCTAGAACGAGAATTGAACGAAAGCCACTTCACACTTGGGTCACAGAACCCATGCGACTTCTTGATCCGAACGCCGTACTTGGGAAATGCCGGGTGCGTCAAGGTAGTGTGTACGTCGCTCTTCACGAAAGATAGATCCTCTGAAGGAGCAAAGAGACCGTCATCGTAAGCACCTTGGTGTGGTTAAGTTGCAAGTTGAGGTGTGTGTGAATTAATCGGCACGGTACTCACTGTGGACATTGACAGGGTTGGCGTCCTGGCCAAGAGGCCACTGCATTGCTCCAACGGAGGTGGCAAAGATCCATGCAGATACAGTGGCAGTGAGGAACTGCATCACCGAAGATAGGAAACGATGAGAATGGAAGCGAAAATACCGACGTTACATGAGAATGGCATCAACATTCATACTCAATTGCTGAGAACTCGGGGCATTCCGACAGATGCATCACTTCGCTTAGTCGAAGCGGGCGGAAAGGAGGTTTTCACCAAGACACTGGGTTCGTGGACACATTCCACCCGAAGCACTCAGATATTCCATACATCCATGTCGGAGTTTTGGTAAACACGCGTCGAGGACACGACATATCAACAGCACCACTTGACCCTTTTCATACTGTGTCTTTCAGGCGTTCAAGTACGTCATCGAATGACATGCGTGCCGGTCTTCGACTTAGTGGGTCCAAAAACGTATGAAGATCGTCGCCCCAGGCTCGTGGCGGTCCTCGTGTAATACTACAATTGTCTTCATCGTTTCTGATCTAAAATTGAAAGTATCCTGAGGATATACGATAAATTAAAACTACAGGTTGTGTCGAGTGCCGGCGCTTTCGTGGAATAGGGATTTTGAATTTACCCCATCAGGGGAAAAGCCCATATGGAGCTTTGGTCACGGGATAGCGTCTTCGACTTGGGAAACCATTTAGCGCTGGTAGTGATGTTGTCATTGTCTTCAGTTTTCTTTCCTGCAGCCGTCTACATTTTCTCACTATTACGGCGAATATCGTGGCTCAAATGCCTTGTCTCGCAAGAACCCCTTCCGTCTCTTCCAGATGACATTTTGTTTGAAGTATTGTACCATCTGGATTCGATAGATTTACTGGCAGTCCGGTTTGTAAGTGAGCTCCTTAGTATTTGTGGCTTCTGAACCAAATTGTACTTTTAGACATGCAGGAGAATGTATGCAATGACGAAATCACCTCTGCTATGGCAGTCAAAAGTTTTGGAAATGTCGTTATCTTCCGGAATACCACTACTCGAACAGCCGATGGAGGCTTACACTACTGAGGAGCTAGAGCGCGAGGTCATGAAGCGTCTTCACACTCGCCAACGAATGCGCGAATTGGACCCAGCCAGGTTTCAATGGCAGGTTGTCAAGCTCGATTTTGGATCTCGTGATGACTTTTACCTTCTTCCAAATGGTCGATGGCTACTCGACAATGTCGAGGGTTACGTCTACGTGCTCGATTTGGACACACCTAGGTCACCACGGCAGGTTCTCTTTGACGCAAGGCGTTACACTAGTGGCCAACCAACGGACCCACTGACAGCATCTGCGATTTGGATTGATCACACAAAACCGTTTCTTTCCTTGAGAATCGCACTTCATAATATCAGCACAGCTGACGACCTCGGTGAGTTCCAGCATTCCTATATCGTCTGGGTCAACTAATGACCCACCGTAAGACTCGAGTCGGATTTGTATCTACCAGCTTGAATTGAAAGGCCGTGGCCCTGACGCTACATGGGTCGCGGAAGAAGTCGTCACTATACAGACTCCTGGGCCTTGTGCTAAGTTTCTGTTGCAGCTAGGGGAGGAGCTTGTCGTTGAACGATGTGTTTATGGGAGGGGAGATTCCAGGGTTTTCAAGGTCCACGTTTTCCGGTACTCGGACGTCCAACCCCGGTTATGCGTTTGGGAATATGATCCACCAGGGAGGGTGAGCTTCTTCACAACTGGTGAGGATTTTCGCTAAAAACATCCCAGATTGTTCCTTTGTCAAATAATCGGCTTGCCGTTATCACAGGGAAGGATGTCAACATTCTGAATTTAAGACCAATGGGGTCCGATGCCCTGGTTTTGGAACAGTCATTCCGTATCCCCCTCCAGTCGCGGGCCTTTATAGCGGATATATCACGAGTGTACACTAACGACCGCTTCTCCCATGTTCTTATGGCGAGCCCAGATGGAGTCATTGCGATACAAATACCCCACGACACTGGAATTCCACCAAACACGAGGACTTTTCGATTTAAATACTTTCCGGTACGATCCAGGGCCGTAGAGCTTTCGCTCATGACCCGGGTGAGGGACGACGGCTCACTGGATGTGATTACTTACAGTGTGGACGGAGAAACGGATTTGGTAGATTCTCAAGTGCATGTAACTCCATTTCCGAAAGTGAGCGATGCCAGTGCCTGGGATGAAGCCTCTGGACGGCTTATTCTGTGCAAGGATGAAGGGTATGTATTGTTGAAAATGTAGTTGTTTAGGTTACCGATAGACGGTCCGTTGCTAAGCCCTCGTCATATCTCCATATTTCCTCAATTCGAAGATTGAAAATGCTTTTGCAAACAAATTTCCCGAAGTCTGCGTCTATTAGAGCTGGTAGGCATCTACATTCTGACAGCCCGAAAAAACATTGAAACCACCTGGCCCACAGCGCTTGAAAAGCAGTTTGACGTCGGTTTGACATCACTATTGTGCCAGTCGGAAGTGCCGATCACACTAATTCGTCTCCTTCACTCGGTCACCACTCGTT
Organism: Chlorophyllum brunneum; assembly: GCA_963576785.1. Taxonomy (NCBI): domain Eukaryota; kingdom Fungi; phylum Basidiomycota; class Agaricomycetes; order Agaricales; family Agaricaceae; genus Chlorophyllum; species Chlorophyllum brunneum. The sequence goes on along the minus strand of OY756140.1, from coordinate 3,607,332 downwards.
ATTTAATTTTGTCCTCTCCTATAGAACACGACCTGCACCTCCGATAAGTGAAGAAGCATACTGCACGGTTGCAGGGACTCAATATACGCCCTTATATGCTTAATACATTGCCGCGATCGGAAGATTGCAGGCAAATGCCTGGAAAGCAACGTGGTAAAACATCTAAGCCTAGAAATGCTCTCAATGCATGCTGACCACAATGCTCATCTGCTTAAGAGAGAGGGAACGCCAGAAAGAAACCCAGTAGCCCCCCACCCCACAATGTCGAGGTTGCAATCTTCGTCTACGCCCGGTACATCCCCATCCGCGGAACAAAGTGGACCCTCCCCTCCTTCGGGCCCCGCCCCTTGTCAGCAGCCTCAGAAGGAACCCCCCGTTCTGCGCTCCTTAGAGTCAGGTCAGTGTCCCGTTATATTTCAGACTATATTGGATAAACACGCTTCTCGTTTCCAAGTCAAACGAATCTCGTTACTCTCGTTCGGGAGTTTTGGAGTAACAGGTCGAAGCGTCCAGCTAAGCAAAAGCTCGAGGACCATAAATTCAAAGAGCTGATGTCAACGATCTCCGAGTATATACCGAAGACCAACGCTTTCGACACAGAGGACGATCGTACCTATTGCCTGGACGCTCTCAGCATCTATATAGACCGAGAAAACCCGAAAGTTTTAGAGTTCCTCGAGCTTGTCAAAGCGGGGTCTTTTAAAGATCTTCATATCCGGGTAGGTCTTAATGCCACTTCTTCGAATAATACTAACGTTCTTCACAGGTCCTCAGTTTCTCCCGAGTTACGCACCGAGAGAAGCTGGTAGACAAAGAGGCCTTGGTTATCCATAACCCTTGTGGCGTCGAAAACCTGTTGTCTTGGTTGGCCTCGAACGAAGACGTCTTTCCACCCAAAGATCTTCATTTCCCATCACCCGTGGATTACGATGTGTTTGAACGACTGGTGAAGCGTTTTCGCGAATTCTTTCATCAGTCAGTGGGTGCCTTACTATCTAACGCAATGTTCAATTACTGACACATTCACGATGCTGGCAGTCGGAACAGATTGGCGTAATTAAAGTCGCTGGATACAATTTACTTCTACAAATTGTAAACCCGAAGTTGTGTTCCAGGTACTTCCTAGAGCTCAATCTGTTCTCTCTGACCTCGAAAGAATCGCCCCTGAGGTGATTGCCCAAGTAGCAGACCAAAACTATCGTTATTTCCTGTCGGGCCGAGCAGATGGATTTATCGTTACTCTGAAGACAAGGCAAGAAGTGGACCCTGAGAGATGGGAAGTCGTGAGGGGTAAGGTAGGTAAACAAATGCTGGTTGACATATGTGAGTGCAGAAGGGAGTTACACAGCTAAAAGGTCACTAACGTTGCACAGGCAAAGACTCCGTAGTACCAAAATACGAAGATCTTGTCAGCAAACTAGAGGCGGCCCTTGAGCCGTTGGGCAAGCGTATAAATCGCAGTCTGACATACGAAATTGTCCTTTTTGAGGTGAAGAGATTGCAGCTCGGAAGTCGCCGTAAGTGACACTACTACAGAGGACGATGTTCTGTTTCTGATCAACGAAATCGGAGGAGTCAGCGGAAAGACCTGATAAATCGAAACTCATAAAACATCTCAAGCAAATCATAAGCGAATGCGCTGCGATGTAAGTCGCTTCTCTCACTGGTCGAACTCACATGGTTACTAACAATTTTGTCATTGAATGCGCCCAGCCATAGTGATGGCGACCAGTGGCTCTTTGGCGTGCTCAGAAACCCAGAGAAAAACATGATGGGTCACAACACTCAGCCCAATTGCTTCTTTACTGTGCTCGATGGCCAAGTAGAACATCTCACACATACTGAGAGCGTTATTAGACTGCTTGCAGTGTGGGTGAGTACTCAAACTGACATTTCGGTACTGTCGTTATCGTCTCATTTGTACTCGCAGATGGTTGTCTCTGGGGACATCTTATGTGACTTCTTCAAGTCGGGTGACGGGGTGAAATGCTTGAATGATCTGCTGGTGGAGAGGTTCCAACAACCGGATAGCTATGGAGAGACACGGAGGCTGCAACGTGCAACATTTGACACAGTGTGTTACTTCTCAGTTAATACTATGTTTTTCTAGCGCACATATTATATTTACTTGATCCTTGTGCCCATGTTATACTAGAAAAATCTTTTTGCCACTGAATCATATACTCCTATTATCACATCGGAAGCACGTATGTTTGGGAAAGCGGGGTGACACAGTAGGAACATCTGAAGAACTGGCAGGATGTTGAATCTAGTCGCTCCCTGCGTGATAAATTCTATCTGTATACAAGGGTCAGGAAATCTAGGTTTTATCTCCATGTATGCCACTTCACGGTGGTTACAAAACTTCGAGATACTGCATTTTCCGTCGAACCTGTCCCCCTAGCGCGTTGGGTCGTGCAGGTGGCGGATGATTTAATTATCGGAGTTAGCAGAATTTGACGTTTCATGTTCGCTCGCTGAGGCCTGGCCCAGGTGACACGTCGGACATGCATGGAGAGTACGTTGAGCGAACTGGGACGGGTCTCGCTGCGATTCCGTGTGCTGATGGGCCTAAAGCGTGTCAGTTACTTGAACTTGATGGAGAGAAAATGGGAGAAAGCGTTCGTGAAAGTATCCTGAGGATATATACAAAATTAAAACTACTCTCAAGTTGGGCTTCGGTCATCGTGAATAGTGAGTTTAGTCGGAAAATCCCCATTTTGGTCACGGGACATGGCCTTCTGACGTCGCAAGTCATGGCGCCCAGTTCGTGATGTTGATATTGTCCTTAATTTTCCTCCCTACGGCCCTCTATGTTTCTATTGCGACGAATATCGTGGCTCAAATACCTTTTCCCGCAAGAAGCTCTTCTGTCTCTTCCAGATGACATCTTATTTGAAGTATTGCACCGTTTGGATTCGAGAGATTTACTGGCAGTCCGGTTTGTAAGTAAGCCGCTTAACATTTGTGGCCTCTGCTAAACCTTGCTGTACTTTTAGACGTGTCGATCAATGTATGCAATAACAAAGTCACCTCTACTATGGCAATCAAAAGTTCTGGAAATGTCTTTATCTTCTGGAACACCACTGCTCGAACAGCCGATGGAGGCCTATACTACTGAGGAGCTGAGGCACGAGGTCATGAAGCGTCTTCACACTCGCCAACGAATGCACGAATTGGATCCAGCCAGGTTTCAGTGGCAGGCTCTCAAGTTCGATTTCGAATCTCATGGTGACATTCACCTTCTTCCAAATGGTCGATGGCTACTCGACAATGTCAGGGGTTACGCCTACATGCTTGATTTGGACACGCCCGGGTTTCCACGGCAGGTTCTCTTTGACGCAAGGCGATATAAGAACAATGGCCAACCAACGGACCCACTGGCCGCGTCTGCTATCTGGATCGATCACACAAAGCCCTTTCTTTCTTTCCGAATCGCGCTTCACAACATCGGCACAGCTCATAACCTTGGTGAGTTTGAGCATGCTGTAGTCTTCCGTTTGACCAACCACCCATCGTAAGATTCGAGTCGGATATGTATCTACCAGCTCGAGTTGAAAGGCCGTGGCCCTGACGCTACATGGGTCGCAGAAGAAGTTGTTACCATACGGACTCCTGGTTGCGCCAAGTTTCAGTTGCGGCTGGGGAGGGAACTTGTCGTCGAACGATGTATTTATGGGAGAGGAGATTCTAGCATTACCAAGGCACATGTTTTTCGGTACTCAGACGTACCACCTCGGCTATGCGTTTGGGAATATGATTCGATGGCGAGGGTGAGCTTATTCACAGCCCTTGCAATTTTTCACTAACATTCCCAGATTCTTCCCTTGCCAAATGATCGGCTCGCCGTGGTCACCAAGACGCAGCTCGACATCCTGAACTTGAAACCAATAGGGTCCGATGGCCTGGCTTTCGAACAGTCATTCCGTGTTTTTCTCCAGTCACCAGCTCTGATAGCGGATATGTCACGAGTCTATGTCAAAGACTACCTCTCTCATGTTCTTACGGCGAGCCCAGATGGAGTCATTGTGATACGAATACCCCACGACGCTGGAGTTCCGCCATACACGAGGACTTTTCGAGTCGAAAACCCTCCGGTACGGTGCAGGACTGTAGAGCTTTCGCTCATGACCCGGGTGAGGGATGACGGCTCACTGGATGTGATTACTTACAGTGAGGACGGAGAAACGGATTTGGTAGATTCTCAAGTGCATGTAACTTCATTTCCGAAAGTGAACCGTGCCAGGGCCTGGGATGAAGCGTCTGGACGGCTTGTTTTGCGCAAGGATGGAGGGTATGTATTGTTGCAAGTGTAGTCCTCTAAGTGATCGATAATATAGCCTGTTGCTAATAATACTCTAAAGGAACAAAGAGCCATCACCATAGACACCTTGGAATGGTTAAGTTGTAAGCTGGGTTGCGTATGAATTAATCGGTGCAGTACTCACCGTGGACAAGAGGCCACTCCATGCTTCCAACGGAGGTGACACAAATCCACGCGGATACAGTGGCAGTAAGTAACTATGAGAATAGACAAACACCGATCCCTGCATGAGAATAATTTCAATTGGCGAGAAGACACTGGGCTCGAGGGACATGCCGCCCAAGGCACTCAAATCTCCCACATCTCCATGTCGGGGTTTTGAAAAGTACACGTTGAGGTCGCGATACATCAACAGCACCACCTGGTGCCGTTTTGTACAGCGCCTTCCAGGCACTCAAGTGCGTCATCGAGTGGCCTACCTACCAGCATTCAACTCAGTTGGTCCAAAAGCATATCAAGATCTGAACAACCCTTGCCCCAGCCTCGTGGCCGTCGGAAAAGCCTATATGGAGCTTTGGTCACGGGATATCATCTTCAACTTGGGAAACCATTTAGCGCTGGTGGTGGTGATGTTGTCATTGGCTTCAATTTTCTTTCCTGCAGCCGTCTACATTTTCTCACTATTACGGCGAATCTCGTGGCTCAAATGCCTTGTCTCGCAAGAACCCCTTCCGTCTCTTCCAGATGACATTTTGTTTGAAGTATTGTACCATCTGGATTCGATAGATTTACTGGCAGTCCGGTTTGTAAGTAAGCTCCTTAGTATTTGTGTCCTCGTCTAAACCAAGTTGTACTTTTAGACATGCAGGAGAATGTACGCAATAACAAAATCACCTCTGCTATGGCAATCAAAAGTGCTGGAGCTGTCGCTATTATCTGGAACCCCACTACTCGAACAGCCGATGGAGGCCTACACTACCGAGGAGCTGGAGCGCGAGGTCATGAAGCGTCTTCAGACCCGCCAACGAATGTGCGAATTGGATCCATCCAGGTTTCAATGGCAGGCTCTCAAGTTCGATTTCGAATCTCACGGTGACATTCACCTTCTTCCAAATGGTCGATGGCTACTCGACAATGTCAGAGGTTACGCTTACATGCTTGATTTGGACACGCCCGGGTTTCCACGGCAGGTTCTCTTTGACGCCAGGCGTTATAAGAACAATGGCCAACCAACGGACCCACTGGCCGCGTCTGCTATCTGGATCGATCACACAAAGCCCTTTCTTTCTTTCCGAATCGCGCTTCACAACATCGGCACAGCTCATAACCTTGGTGAGTTTGAGCATGCTGTAGTCTTCCGTTTGACCAACCACCCATCGTAAGATTCGAGTCGGATATGTATCTACCAGCTCGAGTTGAAAGGCCGTGGCCCTGACGCTACATGGGTCGCAGAAGAAGTTGTTACCATACGGACTCCTCGTTGCGCCAAGTTTCTGTTGCAGCTAGGGGAGGAACTTGTCGTTGAACGATGTATTTATGGGAGGGGAGATTCAAGCGTTACCAAGGCACACGTTTTTCGGTACTCAGACGTCCAACCTCGATTATGCGTTTGGGAATATGATTCGATAGCGAGGGTGAGCTTATTCACAGCCATTGCAAATTTTCACTGAAATTCCCAGATTCTTCCCTTGCCAAACCATCGGCTCGCTGTGGTCACCAAGACGCAGCTCGACATCCTGAACGTGAAACCATTAGGGTCCAATGGCCTGGTTTTGGAACAGTTGTTATGTGTCCCTCTCCAATCGCCGGCCTTTATAGCGGATATGTCACGAGTGTACACCAACGACCGCTTCTCCCATGTTCTTACGGCGAGCCCAGATGGAGTCATTGCGATACAAATACCTCACGACACTGGAATTCCACCAAACACGAAGACTTTTCGATTTAAATACTTTCCGGTCCGATCCAGGACTGTAGAACTTTCGCTCATGACCCGGGTGAGGGACGACTCCTCACTGGATGTGATTACTTACAGTGTGGACGGAGAAACGGATTTGGTGGATTCCCAGGTGCATGTAACCTCATTTCCGAAAGTGAGCGATGCCAGCGCCTGCGATGAAGCGTCCGGACGGCTTATTCTGTACAAGAATGGAGGATATGTATTGTTGCAAATGTAGTCCTCTGAGTTATCGATAGATAGCCTATTGCGAAGCCCTCGCCTCATTTTCCACGTCTCATCCACCTTTGATATCCTAATCTGAAGATCGAATAGAGATGCTTTTGCAAATATGCCAAAAGATTGGAGATCTATTAAAGCTGGTAGGCATCTACGTTCTGACAGTCCGAAAAAAAAAAAAACATTGGAACCACCTGGCCCACGGCGCTTGAAAAGCAGTTTCACGTCAGTTTATATCAATATTGTGCCACTCGGAAGTGTCGACCATACTAATTCGGCCCCTTCATTCGGTCACTACTTTAAATTATATTTTATTTTTGTCCTCACTAATGGGACAGCCTGTACAGTACTGCAATCGAAAAATGGCAGGCAAATGAGGTTCTGACAGTCCGAAAAGAACATGGAAACCACCTGGCCCACAGCGCTTGAAAGGCAGTTTGACGTCAGTTTGATATCAATATTGTACCACTCGGAAGTGTCGATCACACTAATTTCGCTCCTTCACTCGGTCACCACTCTGGGTTATTTTATTTTGTCCTCACCCATAGAACACAACCTCCTGGAAACTGCACCTCCGATAAGCAAAGACGCATACTGCACGGTTGCAGAGACGCAATATATGCCCTTATATGCTTAGTTCATTACCGCAATCGGAAGATGGCAGGCAAATGCCTGGAAAGCAACGTGGATAGATATCCAAAGCCTAGAAATGCATTCAACGCATGCTGACCACAATATCCATCTGCTTAAGAGGGAGGGAACGCCAGAAAGAAACCCAGTAACCCCCCACCCCACAATGTCGAGGTTGCAATATTCATCTACGCCCGATACATTCCCATCCGCCGAGCAGATTGGACCCTCCCCTCCTTCGGGTTACGACCCTTGTCAGCAGCCTCAGAAGGAATCCCCCGTTCTGCACTCCTTAGAGTCAGGTCAGTGTCTCGTTGTATTTCAGACTATATTGGATAAACTCATTCCTCGTTTCCAGGTCAAACGAATCTCGTTACTCTCGTTCGGGAGTTTTGGAGTAACAGGTCAAATGGTTCGGCCAAGAAAAAGCCCGAGGACCATGGAATCAACAAGCTGATGGCGACGATCTCCGAGTATATACCGAAGACCAACTCTTTCGACACGGAGGACGATCGTAAATATTGCCTAGACGCTCTCAACGTCTATATAGACCGAGAAAATCCGAAAGCTTTAGAGTTCGTTGAGCTTGTGGAAAGGGGGTCTTTCAAAGATCTTCATATCCGGGCAGGTCTTAATACCAAGTGTTCGAATAGTACTAACGTTCTTCGCAGGTCCTCAGCTTCTCCCGAGTTACGCACCGAGACAAACTGGTGGACAAAGAGGCCTTGATTATCCACAACCCTTGTGGCATCGAAAACCTATTGTCTTGGTTGGCCTCGAACAAAGATGTCTTTCCACCCAAAGATCTTAATTTCCCATCGCCTGTGGAATATGATGTGTTTGAACAACTGATGAAGCGTTTTCGCGAATTCTTTCATCAATCAGTGCGTGCCTTACTATCTAATGCATATATTCGATTACTGACACGTTCACGATGCTGGCAGTCGGAGCAGATTGGTGTGATTAAAGTCGCTGGATACAATTTACTTCTACAAATTGTCAACCCGAAGTTGTGTTCCAGGTACTTCCCGGAGCTCAATCTGTTTTCTTTGACATCGACAGAATCACCTGCTGAGGTGATTGCTCAAGTGGCAAACCAAAACTATCGTTATTTCCTGTCGGGCCGAGCAGATGGGTTTATTGTAACCCTGAAGGCAAGACAGGAAGAGGACCCAAAGAGATGGGAGGTTGTGACGGGAGTGGCAGGTCAAGAAATGCTTACTGATATGTGTAAGTGCATAGGGGATTTATACAGTCAGTAACCCACCGCTGACATTCCACAGGTAAAGATTCTATGGTACCGAAATACGAAGGACTTGCCACAGAATTACAATCGGTTATTAATAGGTTGGACGGCAAAATAACTCGTGGTGTGACCTACGAGATTGTCCTTTTCGAGGTGAAGAGATTACAACATCAGAGTCACAGTGAGTGACGCTGCTTCAGAACAGGATGTTCTGTTTTTGATTAATTACAAACAGAAGAATTAGCGGAAAGACCTGATAAATCCAAACTCATAAAATATCTCAAGCAAATCATCAGTGAATGCGCTGCAATGTAGGTCGCTTCTCTCACTAGTCAAAACTACATGGTCACTGATAATTGAACCACACCCAGCCATAGCTGTGGACCCGAACAATGCACGATCCTCAAGTTCATTCTCACTGATGGCGATCAGTGGCTCTTCGGCGTCCTCAAAAACCCAGAGATGAATAGGATCGGCCACGACACGCAGCGCAATTGCTTCTTTACTATCCTCGATAACCCCCTAACTGAGAATGTCATTAAACTGCTTGCGGTATGGGTGAGTGATGAAATCAACGTTTCAGTGTTGTTGCTGTCGTCTCATCGTAATCGCAGATGGTGGTTTCCGGGGACATCCTATGTCGCTTCTTCCAGTCGAATGGCGAGGGATCCTCAGATGCCTGAGCGAACTGCGGGTGGAAGGTCGTGGTGTGCTTGTATTTATGTGATCCTTATGCCCGTGTTATACTTTTGCCACTGAATCGTATTATTCCTCTTATCACATCGGACGTACGTATATCCGGGAAAGCGGGGTGACACAGTAGGAACATGTGAGGAACTGGCGGGACGATGAAATCTAGTCGCTCCCTGCGTGATAAATTCTATCTGTATACAGGTGTCAGGATATCGGGGTTTTATCTCCATGCATGCCACTTCACCGTTTGGTTTCGAAACCTCAAGATACTGCATTTTTCATCGAACCCGCCCCCTAGCGCGTCGGGTCGTGCAGGTGGCGAACGACTCAACTATCGGAGTTGGCAGAAGTTGAGATCTCATGTTCGCTCGCTGAGGGCTGTCCCAGGTTGCACACGTCGGAAATGCAAGAGCACCCCAAGCGATCTTGGGGGGGGTCTCACTGGCCAATTCCGTGTACTGGCGGGCCTAAAGGGTAGGAGCTACTTGAACTTGATGGAGAGAAGACATTTGTGGGGGAGTCATAAGGACATATACGAAATTAAAAGTACTCTCAAGTTGGACTTCCGCCATACTGGCTTACGTCCTTCGTGAATAGGGACTTTACCCCAATTGTCGGAAAACCCGTTTTGGTCACGGGACATGACCTTCTGACTTCGCAAGTCATGGCGCCCAGTTCATGATATTGATATTGTCCTGTACTTGCCTCCCGACGGCCCTCAATGTTTTTTTCACTATTGCGACGAACATCGTGGCTCAAATGCCTTTTCACGCAAGAAGCTCTTCTGTCTCTTCCAGATGACATCTTATTTGAAGTATTGTACCGTTTGGATTCGAGAGATTTACTGGCAGTCCGGTTTGTAAGTAAGCCGCTTCTCAATATTTGTGGCCTCTGCTAAACCTTGCTGTACTTTTAGACGTGTCGACGAATGTACGCAATAACAAAATCACCTCTGCTATGGCAGTCAAAAGTGCTGGAGCTGTCGCTATCTTCTGGAACCCCACTGCTCGAACAGCCGATGGAGGCCTATACTACTGAGGAACTGGAGCGCGAGGTCATGAAGCGTCTTCACACTCGCCAACGAATGCACGAATTGGATCCAGCCAGGTTTCAATGGCAGGCTCTCAAGTTCGATTTCGAGTCTCATGGTGACATTCACCTTCTTCCAAATGGTCGATGGCTACTCGACAATGTCAGGGGTTACGCCTACATGCTTGATTTGGACACGCCCGGGTTTCCACGGCAGGTTCTCTTTGACGCAAGGCGATATAAGAACAATGGCCAACCAACGGACCCACTGGCCGCGTCTGCTATTTGGATTGATCACACAAAGCCATTCCTGTCTTTGCGTATCGCACTTCATAATATCGGCACGGCTCATAACCTTGGTAAGTTTGAGTGTGCTGTAGTCTTCCGTTTGACCAACCACCCACCGTAAGATTCGAGCCGGATATGTATCTACCAGCTCGAGTTGAAAGGCCGTGGCCCTGACGCTGTGTGGGTCGCGGAAGAAGTCGCTACCATGCGAACTCCTGGTTGCGCCAAGTTTCTGTTGCAGCTAGGGGAGGAACTTGTCGTTGAACGATGTATTTATGAGAGGGGAGATTCTAGCGTTACGAAGGCACATGTTTTTCGGTACTCGGATGTCCAACCTCGGCTATGTGTTTGGGAATATGATCCACCAGCAAGGGTGAGCTTCTTCATAACTAGAAGACTTTCGCTAAGTTTTCCAGATTCTGCCTTTGTCAAATGATCGGCTCGTCGTGATCACGGGGAAGGATATCAACATCCTAAACTTGAAACCAGTAGGGTCCGATGGCCTAGCTTTGGAGCAGTCATTCCGTGTCCCTCTCCAGTCCCCGGCCTTCATAGCGGATATCTCACGAGTGTACACCAATGACTACCTCTCTCATGTTCTTACGGCGAGCTCAGATGGAGTCATTGCGATACAAATACCCCACGACACTGGAATTCCGCCAAACATGAGGACTTTTCGAGTTGAAAACTTCCCTGTACGGTGCAGGACTGTAGAGCTTTCGCTCATGACCAGGGTGAGGGACGACGACTCACTGGATGTGATTACTTACAGTGTGGACGGAGAAACGGATTTGGTAGATTCTCAAGTGCATGTAACCTCATTTCCGAAAGTGAGCTATGCCAGTGCCTGGGATGAAGCGTCTGGGCGGCTTGTCCTGCGCGAGGATGGAGGGTATGTATTGTTACAAATGTAGTTGTTTGAGCTATCGATGGATAATCTATTGCAAACCTCGCCTCATTTCTATATTAGCAAACCATCAGCGAATGTGCTGCGATGTAGGTGGCTTCCCCACTAGTCAAAACCACATGGTTACTAGCAATTTTGTGATTTAACCGCACCCAGCCATAGCTGTGGACCCTACAAATGCATCGTCCTCAAAATTATCCTTACCGACAGTGACCAGTGGCTCTTTGGCGTGCTCAAAAACCCGGAGAAGAATGTGATCGGTCATGACACCCAGTGCAATTGCTTCTTTGCCATCCTCGATAGCCCCGAACTTAGGATCTTATTAAACCAACGTTTCAGTGTTGCTGCTATCACCTCATCGTAATCGCAGGTGGTGGTTTCCGGGGACATCCTATGTCGCTTCTTCGAGTCAGCCAATTCCCTATTTTCGTGGTGTGTTTCTATTTATGTGATCCGTATGCCCATTTAGGAAAATGATTTACTACTCCTGTCGTCATATCGGAAGCATTGGATTTACAAAAGCAGGGGGACATAGTGAGAACATGTGAAGAATGGGTAATCTTCGTTGTAACGTTCTCCGTAGCTCTCGCATTCGCTGAGATAAGCAAGCCCGATGATCGACGATGAATGGCGCTCTAGTCACGGGATATGACCATAAATCATTTAGCGCCAAGGAATGATGTTGACACCGTCCTCAATTTTATTTCCACCGGCCCTCTCGGTATTATTGCCAATATCACGGCTTAAATCCCTTGTCTACCAACAAACTCTACCGTCTCTCCCAGATGAGATTTTCTTTGAAGTATTGTACCATCTGGAATCGACAGACTTACTGGCAGTCCGGTTTGTGAGTACCCCACTTTTCGCTCGTTTAAAATATTCTTGGCTCTGCCTAAGCCCTGCTTTTAGACATGCAGAAGAATGTACGCCATGACGAAGTCACCTCTACTATGGCAGTCAAAGGTTCTGGACCTGTCTTTATCTTCCGGAATACCACTACTCGAACAGCCGATGGAGGCTTACACGTCCGAGGAGCTGGAGCGCGAGGTCATGAAGTGTCTTCAGACTCGCCAACGAATGCACGAATTGGATCCATCCAGGTTTCAATGGCAGGTTGTCAGGCTCCATTTCGAGTCTCATGGTGATTTTCACCTTCCAAATGGTCGATGGCTACTCGACAATAACAAGGGCTATGTCTACGCGCTTGATTTGGACACACCTGGGTTTCCACGCCAGGTTCTCTTTGACAAAAGGCGCTATAGGAATAATGGTCAAGTCACGGACCCACTGACCGCGTCTGCTATCTGGATTGACCACACAAAACCGTTCCTGTCTTTGCGAATCGCACTCCATAATAGCGTATCAGCTGGTGACCTCGGTGAGTGTAAACATCTATGGGGCTTCTAGGTCAACTAACGATCCACCGTAAGATTCGAGTCGGATATGTATCTACCAGCTCGAGTTGAAAGGCCATGGCCCTGATGCTGCATGGGTCGCAGAAGAAGTCGTTACTATACGGGCTCCTGGGCGTTGTGCTAAGTTTCTGTTGCAACTAGGGGAGCAACTTGTCGTTGAACGATGTATTTATGGGAGGGGAGATTCCAGGGTTTTCAAAGTTCACGTTTTCCGGTACTCAGACGTCCAACCTCGGTTTTGCGTGTGGGAGTATGATTCGCGAGCGAGGGTGAGCTTATTCATAACTATCGCATGTTTTCACTAAAATTCCCAGGTCCTTCCTTTGCCAAATGATTGACTCGCCGTAGTCACCAAGACGCATGTCGACATCCTCAATTTGAAACCAATAGGGTCCGATGGCCTGGTTGTGGAACAGTCATTCCGTATTCTTCTTCACTCGCCCCCACTATTGGCAAACATGTCAAGAGTCTATGTCAATGACCGCTTCTCCTGTGTTGTTACAGCAAACCCCGATGGTGTCTATGCGATCCGAATACCCCACGATGCTGGAATTCGGCCTAAGGTGAAGACCTTCCGAGTCGAAAATTTCCCAACACAGTCCGGAACCGTGGAATTTTCGCTCATGACACGGGTGCGGGACGACTCCTCGTTGGACGTCATTACCTACAATGTGGATGGGGAAACAGACCTGGTGGACTCTCAAGTGCATGTAGCACCTTTCCCAGAAGTGAGCGATGTCAGTGCCTGCGATGAAGCGTCTGGACGGCTTATCCTGTGCAAAAACGGAGGCTATGTATTGTTGCAGATGTAATCTTCTGGTTATTGGATTCTTCTGAGGAACTGGCATGACGATGGAATCAAGTTGCTCCCTGCTTGACAATTCTATCTACATATAAACACCCTGTATGCCAGTTCACGGCAGGTCCTTATCTGAATCGAATCAAGAAGGCAATGTACTGCATATTCATCGAACCCGTCCCCCGGCGCGCTGGGTTGTGCAGGAGTGATTCTACCTGCGCAGCTGGCAAATTAAACTATTATCGGAATTGGTAGAATTGTTCTGTTCTGGGATTGTTCTTGCGGGAGGGTTTTAGTCCCGAGTGCTGAGCGCTGACGGGTCGAATGGATGTGGGCTACTTGAACTTTATGGGGAGAAAGCGTTTGTGAAATAGTCCCGAGAATATTCGCCACCCAGAACTGGTCCCAGGTTGGACTTCGGCCATGCTGGCCATTCACGCCTTCGTGAGTAGGATAGAGATTCCAATTCTACCCTGTCCGTTTTGGTCACGGGATACGACTGTTCGGCTTCAGAGCGCTCAGTTTGTATGTTGACACTGTCCTCGATTCTTCTCCTGCCAGCCCTCTACGTTTTCTCATTATTGCGACGAATATCCTGGCTTAAATGTGTTGTCTTGCAAGAACCTCTATCATCTCTTCCGGAGGAGATTCTATTTGAAGTATTATGCCACTTGGATCCGAGCGATTTACTGGCAGTCCGGCCTGTAAGCTGCTTCTCAACATTCGTGGCCCCAGCTAAAATATCCCGTGCCTTTAGACATGCCGATGAATGTACACAATAACGAAATCACCCCTGCTGTGGGAATCAAAAGTTCTGGAGCTGCCATCGTCTTCTGGAACACCCCTGCTCGAACAGCCGATGGAGGCCTACACGTCTGAGGAGCTGGAATGCGAGGTCATCAAGCGTCTCCAGATTCGCCAATGAATGCGCGAATTGGATCCCGCCAGATTTCAGTGGTGTGTAGTCAAACCTGATTTCTGGTCCCGGGGCGACTTCCACCTTCTTCCAAATGGTCGATGGCTACTCGACAATAACAAGGGCTATGTCTACGCGCTTGATTTGGACACACCTGGGTCTCCACGACAAGTCCTTTTTGATGAAAGGCGTTACAAGTATAATGGCGAGCTGATAGACCCGCTGACCGCATCTGCTATTTGAATTGATCACACAAAGCCCTTTCTTTCTTTGCGAAGCGCACTTCATAACAATGCAACAGCAGATGACCTCGGTGAGCTTGAGCATTTCTATAATTTCCGGGTCGACTAATGACCCACCGTAAGATTCGAGTCGGATATGTATCTATCAGCTCGAATTGATGGGCCGTGGTCCTGACGCTACATGGGTCGCGAAAGAAATTGTTACTTTACAGGCTCCCGGGCCCTCTTCTAAGTTTCTGTTGCAGCTAGGGGAGCAAATTGTCCTCGAGCGATGTATTTATGGGAGGGGAAGTTCTAAAGTTTTCAAGGTGCATGTTTTTCGGTACTCGGACATCCAACCTCGGCTATGCATATGGGAATATGGTCTACCGGCGAGGGTGAGCCTATCCACCACTAGTGAAAGTTTTTGCTAAACTTTCCCAGATTCTTCCCTTGTCAAATGATCGGCTCGTCGTGATCACGGGGAAGGATGTCAACATCCTGAACTTGAAATCAATAGGGTCCGATGACCTAGCTTTAGAACAGTCGTTCCGTATCCTTCTTCACTCACCCGCTCTGATATCGGATATATCACGAGTCTATGTCAATGACCGCTTCTCCTGTGTTATTACGGCGAGCCCAGATGGTGTCAATGCGCTCATGACCAGGCTCAGGGACGACTCCTCGCTAGATGTTATTACCTACAGTGTGGACGGAGAAACGGATTTGGTGGATTCTCAAGTCCATGTAGCGGTATTCCCTACAGTGAGCCATGCCAGGGCGTGGGATGAAGTGTCTGGACGGCTTATTTTGCGCAAGGATGGAGGCTATGTGCTGTTGCAAATGTAACCCTCCGGCTAACGATACATAGACACTACCATTTCGAAGTCCTCATTTCAGCATGCTGGTTGACATCGGCGCAACCAGCGACGCCTCCTATCACGATCACTCTGATCTCATCGACCTTTGAAACGTCTCCAAATCTGAGGGTTGACAACAGGAATGCGTTTGCAAACAAAATGCGTTGAGTGCCTCGATAAAACTGGTAGGCATCTGACAGCCCACTGAATCAATAATAAGCCGAGTCGCGTGTGAATCAATTGGGACAGTACTCATTGTGGACACGGGAAACGATGAGGATGGAGGCGAAAACTTGAGCGCCAATCCCCGCATGACGTATGAGGATAACTTCAACGCTCATCATACCCAATCCCATCACTTCGCTTAGTTGAAGCGAACATAAAGGTCGCCTGTTGTCGAGATTTTTCACAAAGACACTGGGCTCATGGAGACACGCCGCTCAAAGCACTCAAGTTTTCATTACTTCCGTGTCGATGCACTGGCAAACACGCGTCGAGGCCATGGACACGACGCATCACCAGCATCACTTGGACCCTTTTCGTAGTGTTTTTTTCGGGCACTGATACGGTTCTCCTGCGTCATTGAGTGTATGTGCCAATGCTCACTTCAGTTGGCCTAAAAACATATGAAGACCTGAACAACCATCACCTTAGCCTCATGGCCATCCTCGTGTAGTGTCACTGCAATCGGTTTCATCGTCTCCGATTTGAAACTGGTAGAACATGGGGAAAAGCGAAAGAATCTCGAGGATATACGATAAATTTAGACCAGTCTCATGTATTGACTGCCCATGCTCTGGTGAAGAATAAAGATTCTGAGTTTACCCCATGGTGGAGAAAAGTCACTTTAGTCACGGGACATGACCCTCGACTTCGTACATGATTGAGCGCCCGTTTGCGATGTTGACATTGTCCTCAATCTTCTTTCCCGCAGCCCTCTACGGTTTTTCACTATTGCGTCGAATATACTGGCTTAAATGTCTTGTCTCGCAAGAACGCCTGCCATCTCTTCCAGACGATATTTTCTTTGAAGTGTTGTACTGCTTAAATCCGAGAGAACTACTGGCAGTCCGGTTTGTGAGTAAACTGCTTCTTATTGTTTGTGACTCCGGTCAAACCCTCACATGTTTTTAGACATGTCGACGAATGTACGCAATGACAAAATCGCCTCTGCTATGGCAGTCAAAAGTGCTGGAACTGTCATTATCTTCCGGAACACCACTAGTTGAACAGCCGATGGAGGCCTACACTACTGAGGAGCTGGAGCGCAAAGTCATGAAGCGCCTCCAGAGCCGACAAAGAATGCGCGAATTGAATCGGGCCGGGTTTCAATGGCAGGCTCTCAAGCTCGATTTCGAATCTCACGGTGACATTCACCTTCTTCCAAATGGTCGATGGCTACTCGACAATGTCGACGGCCGGGTCTACATGCTTGATTTGGAGACGCCTGGGTTTCCACGGCAGGTTCTTTTTGACGAAAGGCGTTGCGACAATAATGGCCAACCAAGGGACCCGCTGACCGCATCTGCTGTCTGGATTGATCACACAAAACCATTCCTGTTTTTGCGAATCGCGCTTCATAATATGATCACAGCTCATACCCTTGGTGAGTTCCAGCATTCCTATAGTTTTGGGTCGACTAATGACCTACCGGAAGCTTCGAGTCGGATATGTATTTATCAACTCGAGTTGAGAGGCGGTGGCCCTGACGCTGTATGGGTCGCGGAAGAAATCATTACTTTACAGACACCTGGGCCTTGCGCCAAGTTTCATTTGCAACTAGGAGAGGAATTTGTCGTCGAGCGATGTATTTATGGGAGGGGAAGTTCTAGAGTTGTTAAGGCCCATGTTTATCGGTACTCGGACATCCCACCTCGGGCATGCATATGGGAATATGACTCACTAGCGAGGGTGAGCCTGTTCATAAGTCTTGCAAATTTTCACTCAACTTCCCAGATTCTTCCTTTACCAAATAATCGGCTCGTCGTGATCACAGGGAAGGATGTCAACATCCTGAACTTGAAACCAATAGGGTCCGATGGCCTGATTTTGGAACAGTCATTCCGTATCCTTCTTCAGTCGTCGGCTCTGATAAGGGATACATCACGAGTGTACACCAGCAATTACTTCTCCTGTGTTCTTACGGCGAGCTCGGATGGTGTCATTGCGATACAAATACCTCACGACACTGGAATTCAGCCAAACGTGAGGACTTTTCGAATTGAATACTTTCCGGTACGGTGCAGGACTGTAGAGCTTTTGACCATGACCCGGGTTAGGGACGACGGCTCACTGGATGTGATTACTTACAGTGTGGACGGGGAAACGGATTTGGTAGATTCTCAAGTGCATGTAACCTCATTTCCGAAAGTGAGCCATGCGAGTGCCTGGGACGAAGCGTCCGGACGGCTTATTTTTCGCAAGGATGGAGAGTATGTATTGTTGCAAATGTAATTATTTGAGCTATCGATAGATAGTCTATTGCGAAGCCCTCGCCTCATTTCCATATCTCATCCACTATTGAAACATCTCGATCTCCGAATCTGAAAATTGAATAGAAATGCTTTTGCAAAAATGGCCCCAGACCAGAGATTTATTAAAGCTGGTTTAGGCATCTAGGTTCTGACAGTCCGAAAAGAACATGGAAACCACCTGGCCCACAGCGCTTGAAAGGCAGTTTGACGTCAGTTTGATATCAATATTGTACCACTCGGAAGTGTCGATCACACTAATTTCGCTCCTTCACTCGGTCACCACTCTGGGTTATTTTATTTTGTCCTCACCCATAGAACACAACCTCCTGGAAACTGCACCTCCGATAAGCAAAGACGCATACTGCACGGTTGCAGAGACGCAATATATGCCCTTATATGCTTAGTACATTACCGCAATCGGAAGATGGCAGGCAAATGCCTGGAAAGCAACGTGGATAGATATCCAAAGCCTAGAAATGCATTCAACGCATGCTGACCACAATATCCATCTGCTTAAGAGGGAGGGAACGCCAGAAAGAAACTCAGTATCCACCCCGCACCCCCCAATGTCGAAGTTGCAATCTTCATCTACGCCCGATACATCCCCATCCGCAGAACAAAGTGGACCCTCCCCTCCTTCTGGCCCCGCCCCTTGTCAGCAGCCTCAGAAGGAACCCCCCGTTCTGCACTTGGAGTCAGGTCAGTGTCTTGTTGTATTTCAGACTGTATTGGATAAACTCATTCCTCTTTTCCGGGTGAAAGGAATCTCGTTACTCTCGTTCGGGAGTTTTGGAGTAACAGGTCGAAAGATTCGGCTAAGAAAAAGCTCGAGGACCATAAATTCAAAGAGCTGATGGCGACGATCTCTGAGCATATACCGAAGACCAACTCTTTCGACACGGAGGACGATCGTACCTATTGCCTGGACGCTCTCAGCATCTATATAGACCGAGAAAACCCGAAAGTTTTAGAGTTCCTCGAGCTTGTCGAAGCGGGGTCCTTCAAAGATCTTCATATCCGGGCGGGTCTTAACACCCCTTGTTCGAATAGTACTAACGTTCTTCACAGGTCCTCAGCTTCTCCAGAATTACGCACCGAGAGAAGCTGGTCGACAAGGAGGCCTTGATTATCCACAACCCTTGTGGTGCCGAAGGCCTGCTTGCCCGATTGGCCTTGAACAAAGATGTCTTTCCACCCAAAGATCTTAATTTCCCATCATCCGTCGAATACGACGTGTTTGAACGACTGATGAAGCATTTTCGCGAATTCTTTCATCAACCAGTGAGTGCCTTACCGTCTAATGCATATATTCGATTACTGACACGTTCACGATGCTGGCAGTCGGAGCAGATTGGTGTGATTAAAGCCGCTGCATACAATTTACTTCTACAAATCGTAAACCCGGAACTGTGCTCCAGGTATTTCCCGGAGCTTAATCTGTTCTCTTTCACCTCCAAGGAATCACCTGCTGAGGTGATCGCCCAAGTGGCAAACCAAAACTATCGTTATTTCCTGTCGGGCCGAGCAGATGGATTTATCGTCACTCTGAAGGCAAGGCGAGAGCTGGAGCCCAAGAGATGGGAAGTTGTGAGAGGCAAGGAGGGTAAACGAATGCTGACTGCGATGTGTTAGTGCAGAGGTTAACTTAGCTTGCAGCCCACTAACGTCGCACAGGCGAAAACTCTATGGTACCGAAGTACGAAGATCTTGTCACTGAACTGGGAACGGTGGTCGATCACATGGGCAATCATCTGACCTGCAATGTCACATATGAGATTGTCCTTTTTGAGGTGAAGAGGTTACAGCTTCGCAGTGAGTGACATTACAAGAGACGACGATCTTGTCCCTGATTGGTGCCACCAGAGGAATCAGAAAGCCCTGACAGGTCGAAACTCATAATACATCTCAAGCAAATTATCAGTGAATGCGCTGCGATGTAGGTGGCTTCCTTCGCTAGTCATACAACAGATGCGTACTAACGACTTTGTGATTTATAAACCACACTCAGCAACAGTTATGGGCCGGATGGATGCAAGGTCCTCAAGTTCATCCTCACTGATGGCGACCACTGGCTCTTTGGCGTGCTCAGAAACCCAGAGCAGAATATGATGGGCCATGACACTCAACGCAATTGCTTCTTTACTATCCTTAATGGCGAAGTCGAACACCTCACCCAAATTGAGAGTGTTATTAAACTGCTTGCGGTGTGGGTGAGTGTCAACACTGACCTTTCGGTGTGTCGTGGTCATCTCATTTGTACTCGCAGATGATTGTCTCTGGGGACGTCTTATGTGACCTCTTCGAGTCGGGTGACGGGGTGTCCTCGGATGCTTGAATGATCTGCTGGTGGAGAGGTTCCAACAACCGGATAGCTATGGGGAGGCACGGAGGCTGCAATGTGCAACATTTGACGCAGTGTGTTGCTTCTCAGTTAATACTATGTTTTTCTAGCGCACATATTATATTTCCTTGATCCTTGTGCCCATGTTATACTAGGAAAATATTTTTGCCACTGAATCATATACTCCTATTATCACGTCGGAAGCATGTATATTTGGGAAAGCAGGGTGACACAGTAGGAAGATCTGAAGAACTGGCGGGATGATGAAATCTAGTCGCTCCCTGCGTGATAAATTCGATCTGTATACAGGTGCTAGGGTATCGGGGTTCTATCTCTATGCATGCCACTGCACGGTGCTTTCAAAACCTCAGGATACTGCATTTTCCATGGAACATGTCCCCTAGCGCGTTGGGTCGTGCAGGTGGCGAACGACTCAACTATCGGAGTTGGCAGAATTTGACATCTCATGTTCGCTCGCTGAGGTCTGGCCCAGGTGACACACGTCGGACATGCATGGAGAGTACGTTGAGCGATCTGGGACGGGTCTCGCTGCGATTCCGTGTGCTGACGGGCCTAAAGGGTGTCTGTTACTTGAACTTGATGGAGAGAAAATGGGAGAAAGCGTTTGTGAGAGAGTCCTGAGGATATATACAAAATTAAAACTACTCTCAAGTTGGGCTTCGGCCATGTTGGCTCACGCGCTTCGTGAATAGAAAACCCATTTTGGTCACGGGACATGCATGGCCTTCTGACTTCGCAAATCATGGCGCCTAGTTCGTGATGTTGATATTGTCCTCAAATTTCCTCCCAACATTCTATGTTTTCTCACTATTGCGACGGATATCGTGGCTCAAATACCTTTTCTCGCAAGAACCTCTTCTGTCTCTTCCAGATGACATCTTATTTGAAGTATTGCACCGTTTGGATTCGAGAGATTTACTCGCAGTCCGGTTTGTAAGGAAGCCGCTTAACATTTGTGGCCTCTGCTAAACCTTGCTGTACTTTTAGACGTGTCGACGAATGTATGCAATAACAAAGTCACCTCTACTATGGCAATCAAAAATTCTGGAAATGTCTTTATCTTCTGGAACACCACTGCTCGAACAGCCGATGGAGGCCTATACTACTGAGGAGCTGAGGCACGAGGTCATGAAGCGTCTTCACACTCGCCAACGAATGCACGAATTGGATCCAGCCAGGTTTCAGTGGCAGGCTCTCAAGTTCGATTTCGAGTCTCATGGTGACATTCACCTTCTTCCAAATGGTCGGTGGCTACTCGACAATGTCAGAGGTTACGCCTACATGCTTGATTTGGACACGCCCGGGTTTCCACGGCAGGTTCTCTTTGACGCCAGGCGTTATAAGAACAATGGCCAACCAACGGACCCGCTGGCCGCGTCAGCGATCTGGGTTGACCACACAAAACCTTTTCTTTCTTTGCGGATCGCACTTCATAATATCGGGACAGCTCACAACCTTGGTAAGTTTGATCATTCCTGTAGTCTTCCGGTTGATCAATGACCTACCGTAAGATTCGAGTCGGATATGTATCTACCAGCTCGAGTTGAAAGGCCGTGGCCCTAGTGCCGCATGGGTCGCGGAAGAAGTCGTTACTATACAGACTCCCGGTTGCGCCAAATTCCAGTTGTGGCTAGGGAAGGAACTTGTCGTTGAAAGATGTATTTATGGGAGAG
This sequence comes from Chlorophyllum brunneum, assembly GCA_963576785.1. NCBI lineage: Eukaryota > Fungi > Basidiomycota > Agaricomycetes > Agaricales > Agaricaceae > Chlorophyllum > Chlorophyllum brunneum. The sequence continues at coordinate 3,585,379 of OY756140.1, read as the reverse complement.
GAGCTTCTAGCGTTACGAAGGCACATGTTTTTCGGTACTCAGACGTCCCGCCTCGGCTATGCGTTTGGGAATATGATGCGATGGCGAGGGTGAGCTTATTCACAGCCCTTGCAATTTTTCACTAACATTCCCAGATTCTCCCCTTGCCAAATGATCGGCTCGCCGTGGTCACCAAGACGCAGCTCGACATCCTGAACGTGAAACCAATAGGGTCCGATGGCCTGATTTTGGAAGAGACATTCCGTATCCCTCTCCAATCGCCGGCCTTTATAGCAGATATGTCTCGAGTGTACACCAACGACCACTTCTCCCATGTTCTTACGGCGAGCCCAGATGGAGTCATTGCGATACAAATACCCCACGACACTGGAATTCCACCAAACACGAGGACTTTTCGATTTAAATACTTTCCAGTACGATCCAGGGCCGTAGAACTTTCGACCATGACCCGGGTGAGGGACGACGGCTCACTGGATGTGATTACTTACAGTGTGGACGGAGAAACGGATTTGGTAGATTCTCAAGTGCACGTTACCTCATTTCCGAAAGTGAGCGATGCTAGCGCCTGGGATGAAGCGTCTGGACGGCTTATTCTGTACAAGGACGGAGGGTATGTATTATTGCAAATGTAGTCCTCTGAGTTATCGATAATATAGCCTGTGGCTGGTAATACTCTAAAGGAACAAAGAGCCATCACTATAGACACCTTAGGATGGCTAAGTTGTAAGCTGGGTTGCGTATGAATTAATCGGTGCAGATACAGTGGCAGTAAGAAACTATGAGAATAGAAGCGAAAAACCGATCCCTGCATGAGAATAAATGCAATTGGCGAGAAGACACTGGACTCGTGGGGACATGCCGCCCAAGGCACTCAAATCTCCCACATCTCCATGTCGGGGTTTTGAAAAGCACGCGTTGAGGTCGCGATACATCAACAGCACCACCTGGAGCCGTTTTGTACAGCGTCTTCCAGGCACTCAAGTGCGTCATCGAGTGGCCTACCTACCAGCATTCAACTCAGTTGGTCCAAAAGCATATCAAGATCTGAACAGCCCTTACCCCAGCCTCGTGGTCGTCCTCGCGTAGGACCACAGATTTTTGATTATTTCTGATCTAGAAGATAGGAGAAAGTGAAAATTTCCTGAGGATACACGACAAATTAGGACTACGTTCAAGTAGTTGTATGTGGACTGCTGATGCAGCATTTACCTCATCAGGGAGGGGGAAGCCCATATGGAGCATTGGTCACGGGATATGGTCTTCAACTTGGGAAATCATTTAGCGCTGCTACCACTGGTGATGTTGTCATTGTCTTCAATTTTCTTTCCTGCCGCCGTCTACATTTTCTCACTATTACGGCGAATATCGTGGCTCAAATGCCTTGTCTCGCAAGAACCCCTTCCGTCTCTTCCAGATGACATTTTGTTTGAAGTATTGTACCATCTGGATCCGACAGATTTACTGGCAATCCGGTTTGTAAGTAAGCTCCTTAATATTTGTGGCCTCGTCTAAACCAAGTTATACTTTTAGACATGCAGGAGAATGTACGCAATGACGAAATCACCTCTGCTATGGCAGTCAAAAGTGCTGGAGCTGTCGCTATCATCCGGAACTCCACTACTCGAACAGCCGATGGAGGCTTACACTGCTGAGGAACTGGAGCGCGAGGTCATGAAGCGTCTTCAGACTCGCCAACGAATGCGCGAATTGGACCCAGCCAGGTTTCAATGGCAGGCTCTCAAGTTCGATTTCGAATCTCATGGTGACATTCACCTTCTTCCAAATGGTCGATGGCTACTCGACAATGTCAGGGGTTACGCCTACATGCTTGATTTGGACACGCCCGGGTTTCCACGGCAGGTTCTCTTTGACGCAAGGCGTTATAACAACAATGGCCAACCAACGGACCCACTGGCCGCATCTGCTATTTGGATTGATCACACAAAGCCATTCCTGTCTTTGCGTATCGCACTTCATAATATCGGGACAGCTCATAACCTTGGTAAGTTTGAGCGTGCTGTAGTCTTCCGTTTGACCAACCACCCACCGTAAGATTCGAGTCGGATATGTATCTACCAGCTCGAGTTGAAAGGCCGTGGCCCTAGTGCTGTATGGGTCGCGGAAGAAGTCATTACCATACGGACTCCTCGTTGCGCCAAGTTTCAGTTGCGGCTGGGGAGGGAACTTGTCATCGAACGATGTATTTATGGGAGGGGAGATTCTAGCATTACCAAGGCACATGTTTTTCGGTACTCAGACGTCCCACCTCGGCTATGTGTTTGGGAATATGATTCGATGGCGAGGGTGAGCTTATTCACAGCCATTGCAATCTTTCACTAACATTCCCAGATTCTTCCCTTGCCAAATGATCGGCTCGCCGTGGTCACCAAGACGCAGCTCGACATCCTGAACTTGAAACCGATAGGCTCCGATGACCTGGCTTTGGAACAGTCATTCCGTATCCCTCTCCAGTCACCAGCTCTGATAGCGGATATGTCACGAGTCTATGTCAATGACAGCTTCTCCCATGTTCTTACGGCGAGCCCAGATGGAGTCATTGTGATACAAATACCCCACGACACTGGAGTTCCGCCAAACACGAGAACTTTTCGAGTCGAAAACCCTCCGGTACGGTGCAGGACTGTAGAGCTTTCGCTCATGACCCGGGTGAGGGACGACTCCTCACTGGACGTGATTACTTACAGTGTGGATGGAGAAACGGATTTGGTAGATTCTCAAGTGCATGTAACTCCATTTCCGAAAGTGAGCCGTGCCAGGGCCTGGGATGCAGCGTCCGGACGGCTTGTTTTACGCAAGGATGGAGGGTATGTATTGTTGCAAGTGTAGTCCTCTGAGATATCGATAGATACTTGCGAAGCCCTCTCATCCACCTTTGAAACATCTCGATATCCTAATCTGAAGATCGAATAGAGATGCTTTTGCAAAAATGCCCAAAGACTAGAGATCTATTAAAGCTGGTAGGCATCTACGCTCCGACAGTCCGAAAAAAAACATTGAAACCACCTGGCCCACAGCGCTTGAAAAGCAGTTTGACGTCGGTTTGACATCACTATTGTGCCAGTCGGAAGTGCCGATCACACTAATTCGTCTCCTTCACTCGGTCACCACTCGTTATTTAATTTTGTCCTCTCCTATAGAACACGACCTGCACCTCCGATAAGTGAAGAAGCATACTGCACGGTTGCAGGGACTCAATATACGCCCTTATATGCTTAATACATTGCCGCGATCGGAAGATTGCAGGCAAATGCCTGGAAAGCAACGTGGTAAAACATCCAAGCCTAGAAATGCTCTCAATGCATGCTGACCACAATGCTCATCTGCTTAAGAGAGAGGGAACGCCAGAAAGAAACCCAGTAGCCCCCCACCCCACAATGTCGAGGTTGCAATCTTCGTCTACGCCCGGTACATCCCCATCCGCGGAACAAAGTGGACCCTCCCCTCCTTCGGGCCCCGCCCCTTGTCAGCAGCCTCAGAAGGAACCCCCCGTTCTGCGCTCCTTAGAGTCAGGTCAGTGTCCCGTTATATTTCAGACTATATTGGATAAACACGCTTCTCGTTTCCAGGTCAAACGAATCTCGTTACTCTCGTTCGGGAGTTTTGGAGTAACAGGTCGAAGCGTCCAGCTAAGCAAAAGCTCGAGGACCATAAATTCAAAGAGCTGATGTCGACGATCTCCGAGTATATACCGAAGACCAACGCTTTCGACACAGAGGACGATCGTACCTATTGCCTGGACGCTCTCAGCATCTATATAGACCGAGAAAATCCGAAAGTTTTAGATTTCCTCGAGCTTGTCAAAGCGGGGTCTTTTAAAGATCTTCATATCCGGGCAGGTCTTAATGCCACTTGTTCGAATAATACTAACGTTCTTCACAGGTCCTCAGTTTCTCCCGAGTTACGCACCGAGAGAAGCTGGTAGACAAAGAGGCCTTGATTATCCACAACCCTTGTGGTGTCGAAGGCCTGCTTGCCTGGTTGGCCTTGAATGAAGATGTCTTTCCACCCAAAGATCTTAATCTCCCATCATCTGTCGAATATGATGTCTTTAAACGGCTGATGGAGCGTTTTCATCAATTTTTTCATCAGCCAGTGAGAGTTCCTTACTATCTAATGCATGCGTTCGATTACTGACACGTTCACATTGTTTACAGTCGGAACAAGTTGGTGTGATTAAAGTCGCTGGATACAATCTACTTCTACAAATTGTAAACCCAGACCTGTGTTCCAGGTACTTCCCGGAGCTCAATCTGTTCTCCTTCACCTCAAAAGAATCACCTGCTGAGGTGATTGCTCAAGTGGCAAATCAAGACTATCGTTATTTCCTGTCGGGCCGAGCAGATGGGTTTATTGTAACGCTGAAGACAAGACAAGATCGGCACCCTGAAAGATGGGAAGTTGTGACGGGGGAGGCAGGCCAAGAAATGCTTACTGATATTTGTAAGTGCATAAGGGGTTTACACAGTCAGTAACCCACCACTGACATTCCACAGGTAAAGACTCTATGGTACCGAAATACGAAGATCTTGTCACAGAACTACAAGCGGTTATTGATAGGTTAGGCGGCGATATAACTCGTGGTGTGACCTACGAGATTGTCCTTTTCGAGGTGAAGAGATTACAACATCAGAGTCACAGTGAGTGACGCTGCTTCAGAACAGGATGTTCTGTTTTTGATTAATTACAAACAGAAGAATTAGCGGAAAGACCTGATAAATCCAAACTCATAAAATATCTCAAGCAAATCATCAGTGAATGCGCTGCAATGTAGGTCGCTTCTCTCACTAGTCAAAACTACATGGTCACTGATAATTGAATGCCACCCAGCCATAGCTGTGGACCCGAACAATGCACGACCCTCAAGTTCATTCTCACTGATGGCGATCAGTGGCTCTTCGGCGTCCTCAAAAACCCAGAGATGAATAGGATCGGCCATGACACGCAGCGCAATTGCTTCTTTACTGTCCTCGATAGCCCCCAAACTGAGAACGTCATTAAACTGCTTGCGGTATGGGTGAGTGATAAAATCAGCGTTTCAGTGTTGTCGCTATCATCTCATCGATCGCAGATGGTGGTTTCCGGGGACATTCTATGTCGCTTCTTCCAGTTGAATGATGAGGGATCCTCGGATGCCTGAGCGAACGGCAGGTGGAAGGTCGTGGTGTGCTTGTATTTATGTGATCCTCATGCCCGTGTTATATTTTTGCCACTGAATCGTATATTCCTCTTACCACATCGGACGTACGTATATCCGGGAAAGCGGGGTGACACAGTAGGAAAATCTGAGGAACTGGCGGGACGATGAAATCTAGTCGCTCCCTGCGTGATAAATTCTATCTGTATACAGGTGTCAGGATATCGGGGTTTTATCTCCATATGCCACTTCACCGTTTGGTTTCGAAACCTCAAGATACTGCATTTTTCATCGAACCCGCCCCCTAGCGCGTCGGGTCGTGCAGGTGGCGAACGACTCAACTATCGGAGTTGGCAGAAGTTGAGATCTCATGTTCGCTCGCTGACGGCTGTCCCAGGTTGCACACGTTGGAAATCCAAGAGCACGCCAAGCGATCTTGGGGGGGTCTCACTGGCCAATTCCGTGTACTGGCGGACCTAAAGGGTATGAGCTACTTGAACTTGATGGAGAGAAGACATTTGTGGGGGAGTCCTAAGGACATATACGAAATTAAAAGTACTCTCAAGTTGGACTTCCGCCATACTGGCTTACGTCCTTCGTGAATAGGGACTTTACCCCAATTGTCGGAAAACCCGTTTTGGTCACGGGACATGACCTTCTGACTTCGCAAATCATGGCGCCCAGTTCATGATATTGATATTGTCCTGTACTTGCCTCCCGACGGCCCTCAATGTTTTTTTCACTATTGCGACGAACATCGTGGCTCAAATGCCTTTTCACGCAAGAAGCTCTTCTGTCTCTTCCAGATGACACCTTATTTGAAGTATTGTACCGTTTGGATTCGAGAGATTTACTGGCAGTCCGGTTTGTAAGTAAGCCGCTTCTCAATATTCGTGGCCTCTGCTAAACCTTGCTGTACTTTTAGACGTGTCGACGAATGTACGCAATAACAAAATCACCTCTGCTATGGCAGTCAAAAGTGCTGGAGCTGTCGCTATCTTCTGGAACCCCACTGCTCGAACAGCCGATGGAGGCCTATACTACTGAGGAACTGGAGCGCGAGGTCATGAAGCGTCTTCACACTCGCCAACGAATGCGCGAATTGGATCCAGCCAGGTTTCAATGGCAGGCTCTCAAGTTCGATTTCGAGTCTCATGGTGACATTCACCTTCTTCCAAATGGTCGATGGCTACTCGACAATGTCAGGGGTTACGCCTACATGCTTGATTTGGACACGCCCGGGTTTCCACGGCAGGTTCTCTTTGACGCAAGGCGATATAAGAACAATGGCCAACCAACGGACCCACTGGCCGCGTCTGCTATTTGGATTGATCACACAAAGCCATTCCTGTCTTTGCGTATCGCACTTCATAATATCGGCACGGCTCATAACCTTGGTAAGTTTGAGTGTGCTGTAGTCTTCCGTTTGACCAACCACCCACCGTAAGATTCGAGCCGGATATGTATCTACCAGCTCGAGTTGAAAGGCCGTGGCCCTGACGCTGTGTGGGTCGCGGAAGAAGTCGCTACCATGCGAACTCCTGGTTGCGCCAAGTTTCTGTTGCAGCTAGGGGAGGAACTTGTCGTTGAACGATGTATTTATGAGAGGGGAGATTCTAGCGTTACGAAGGCACATGTTTTTCGGTACTCGGATGTCCAACCTCGGCTATGTGTTTGGGAATATGATCCACCAGCAAGGGTGAGCTTCTTCATAACTAGAAGACTTTCGCTAAGTTTTCCAGATTCTGCCTTTGTCAAATGATCGGCTCGTCGTGATCACGGGGAAGGATATCAACATCCTAAACTTGAAACCAGTAGGGTCCGATGGCCTAGCTTTGGAGCAGTCATTCCGTGTCCCTCTCCAGTCCCCGGCCTTCATAGCGGATATCTCACGAGTGTACACCAATGACTACCTCTCTCATGTTCTTACGGCGAGCTCAGATGGAGTCATTGCGATACAAATACCCCACGACACTGGAATTCCGCCAAACATGAGGACTTTTCGAGTTGAAAACTTCCCTGTACGGTGCAGGACTGTAGAGCTTTCGACCATGACCCGGGTGAGGGACGACGGCTCACTGGATGTGATTACTTACAATGTGGACGGAGAAACGGATTTGGTAGATTCTCAAGTGCATGTAACCTCATTTCCGAAAGTGAGCCATGCCAGTGCCTGGGATGAAGCGTCTGGGCGGCTTGTCCTGCGCAAGGATGGAGGGTATGTATTGTTACAAATGTAGTTGTTTGAGCTATCGATGGATAATCTATTGCAAACCCTCGCCTCATATCCATATTAGCAAACCATCAGCGAATGTGCTGCGATGTAGGTGGCTTCCCCACTAGTCAAAACCACATGATTACCAGCACTTTTGTGATTTAACCGCACCCATCCATAGCTGTGGACCCGACAAATGCATCATCCTGAAAATTATCCTTACAAATAGTGACCAGTGGCTCTTTGGCATGCTCAAAAACCCGGAGAAGAATGTGATCGGTCATGACACCCAGTGCAATTGCTTCTTTGCCATCCTCGATAGCCCCAAACTGAGGATGTTATTAAACCAACGTTTCAGTGTTGCTGCTACCACCTCATCGTAATCGCAGGTGGTGGTTTCCGGGGACATCCTATGTCGCTTCTTCCAGTCAGCCAATTCCCTATTTTCGTGGTGTGTTTCTATTTATGTGATCCGTATGCCCATTTAGGAGGGTGGTTTGCTGCTCCTGTCGTCGTATCGGGAGCATTGAAAGCAGGGGGACATAGTGAGAACATGTGAAGAATGGGTAATCTTCGTTGTAACGTTCTCCGTAGCTCTCGCATTCGCTGAGATAAGCAAGCCCGATGATCGATGAATGGCGCTCTAGTCACGAGATATGACCGTTAGCACCGTAAATCATTTTAGCGCCAAGGAGATGTTGACACCATCCTCAATTTTCTTTCCACCAGCGCTCTCGGTATTATTGCCAATATCATGGCTTAAATCCCTTGTCTACCAACAAACTCTACCGTCTCTCCCAGATGAGATTTTCTTTGAAGTATTGTACCATCTGGATTCGACAGATTTACTGGCAGTCCGGTTTGTGAGTACGCCGCTTTAAAATATTTTTGGCTCTGCCTAAGCCCTGCTTTTAGACATGCAGAAGAGTGTACGCCGTGACGAATTCACCTCTACTATGGCAGTCAAAGGTGCTGGACCTGTCTTTATCTTCCGGAATACCACTACTCGAACAGCCGATGGAGGCTTACACGTCCGAGGAGCTGGAGCGCGAGGTCATCAAGCGTCTTCACACTCATCAACGAATGCACGAATTGGATCCAGCCAGGTTTCAATGGCAGGTTGTCAGGCTCCACTTCGAGTCTCATGGTGATTTTCACCTTCTTCCGAATGGTTGATGGCTACTCGACAATGTCGAGGGTTACGTCTACGTGCTTGATTTGGAGACACCTGGGTTTCCACGCCAGGTTCTCTTTGACAAAAGGCGCTATAGGAATAATGGTCAAGTCACGGACCCGCTGACCGCATCTGCCATCTGGATTGACCACACAAAACCATTCCTGCCTTTGCGAATCGCGCTCCATCAGCTAGTGACCTCGGTGAGTGTAAGCATCTATGTGGCTTCTAGGTCAACTAACGACCCCCGAAGATTCGAGTCGGATATGTATCTACCAGCTCGAGTTGAAAGGCCATGGCCCTGATGCTGCATGGATCGCAGAAGAAGTCATCACTATACAGACTCCTGGGCGTTGTGCTAAGTTTCTGTTCCAACTAGGGGAGGACTTTGTCGCTGAGCGATGTATTTATGGGAAGGGAGATTCCAGGGTTTTCAAGGTTCACGTTTTCCGGTACTCAGATATCCAACTTCAGTTTTGCATGTGGGAATATAATGAGCGAGCGAGGGTGAGCTTATTCATTACCATCGCATGTTTTCACTAAAATTCCCAGGTCCTTCCTTTGCCAAATGATCGACTCGCCGTAGTCACCCAGACGCATGTCGACATCCTCAATTTGAAACCAATAGGGTCCGATGGCCTGGTTGTGGAACAGTCATTCCGTATTCTTCTTCACTCGCCCCCACTATTGGCAAACATGTCAAGAGTCTATGTCAATGACCGCTTCTCCTGTGTAGTTGCAGCAAACCCCGATGGTGTCTATGCGATACGAATACCCCACGACGCTGGAATTCGGTCTAACGTGAAGACCTTCCGAGTCGAAAATTTCCCAACACAGTCTGGAACCGTGGAATTTTCGCTCATGACACGGGTGCGGGACGACTCCTCGTTGGACGTCATTACCTACAATGTGGATGGGGAAACAGACCTGGTGGACTCTCAAGTGCATGTAGCACCTTTCCCAGAAGTGAGCGATGTCAGTGCCTGCGATGAAGCGTCTGGACGGCTTATCCTGTGCAAAAACGGAGGCTATGTATTGTTGCAGATGTAATCTTCTGGTTATTGGATTCTTCTGAGGAACTGGCATGACGATGGAATCAAGTTGCTCCCTGCTTGACAATTCTATCTACATATAAACACCCTGTATGCCAGTTCACGGCAGGTCCTTATCTGAATCGAATCAAGAAGGCAATGTACTGCATATTCATCGAACCCGTCCCCCGGCGCCCTGGGTCGTGCAGGACTGATTCTACCTGCGCAGCTGGCAAGTTAAACTATTATCGGAATTGGCAGAATTGTTCTGCTCTGGGATTGTTCTCGGGGAGGGTTTTAGTCCCGAGTGCTGACGGGTCGAATGGATGTGGGCTACTTGAACTTTATGGGGAGAGAGCATTTGTGAAATAGTCCCGAGGATATTCGCCACCCAGAACTGGTCCCAGGTTGGACGTCGGCCATGCTGTCTATTCACGCCTTCGTGAGTAGGATAGGGATTCCAATTCTACCCTGTCCGTTTTGGTCACGGGATACCACTGTTCGGCTTCAGAGCGCTCAGTTTGTATGTTGACACTGTCCTGGATTCTTCTCCTGCCAGCCCTCTACGTTTCCTCATTATTGCGACGAATGTCCTGGCTTAAATGTGTTGTCTTGCAAGAACCTCTATCATCTCTTCCGGAGGAGATTCTATTTGAAGTATTATGCCACTTGGATCCGAGCGATTTACTGGCAGTCCGGCCTGTAAGCTGCTTCTCAACATTCGTGGCCCCAGCTAAAATATCCCGTGCCTTTAGACATGCCGATGAATGTACACAATAACGAAATCACCCCTGCTGTGGGAATCAAAAGTTCTGGAGCTGCCATCGTCTTCTGGAACACCCCTGCTCGAACAGCCGATGGAGGCCTACACGTCTGAGGAGCTGGAATGCGAGGTCATCAAGCGTCTCCAGATTCGCCAATGAATGCGCGAATTGGATCCCGCCAGATTTCAGTGGTGTGTAGTCAAACCTGATTTCTGGTCCCGGGGCGACTTCCACCTTCTTCCAAATGGTCGATGGCTACTCGACAATATCAAGGGCTATGTCTACGCGCTTGATTTGGACACACCTGGGTCTCCACGACAAGTCCTTTTTGATGAAAGGCGTTACAAGTATAATGGCGAGCTGATAGACCCACTGACTGCATCTGCTATTTGGATTGATCACACAAAGCCCTTTCTTTCTTTGCGAAGCGCACTTCATAACAATGCAACAGCAGATGACCTCGGTGAGCTTGAGCATTTCTATAATTTCCGGGTCGACTAATGACCCACCGTAAGATTCGAGTCGGATATGTATCTATCAGCTCGAATTGATGGGCCGTGGTCCTGACGCTACATGGGTCGCGAAAGAAATTGTTACTTTACAGGCTCCCAGGCCCTCTTCTGTTGCAGCTAGGGGAGCAAATTGTCCTCGAGCGATGTATTTATGGGACGGGAGATTCTAAGGTGTTCAAGGTCCACATTTTTCGGTACTCGGACGCCCAACCTAGGCTATGCATATGGGAATACGATCCACCGGCGAGGGTGAGCCTTTTCACAACCATTGCAGTTTTTCACTAAACTTCACAGATTCTTCCTCTTCCAAACGATTGGCTCATTATGGTCACTGGGATGCACATCGACATCCTGAACTTGAAACCAATAGGATCCGATGGCCTGGTTGTGGAACCGACATTCCATATCCTTCTCCGCTTACCCACACTAATATCGGACACGTCAAGAGTCTGCGTCAAACGACCACTTCTCCTGTGTTGTTACAGCAAGTCCAGATGGTGTCAATGCGATACGAATACCCCACGACACTAGAATTGGACCAAACGTGAAAACCTTTCGAGTTGAAAACTTTCCGGCACAATCCAGGACTGTAGAATCTTCGCTCATGACCAGGCTCTGGGACGACTCTTCGCTAGATGTTATTACCTACAGTGTGGACGGAGAAACGGATTTGGTGGATTCTCAAGTTCATGTAGCGGTATTCCCTACAGTGAGCCATGCCAGGGCGTGGGATGAAGTGTCTGGACGGCTGATTTTGCGCAAGGATGGAGGCTATGTGCTGTTGCAAATGTAACCCTCCAAGCTAACGATAGATAGACACTACCATTTCGAAGTCCTCATTTCAGCATGCCGGTTGACATCGGCGCAACCAGCAACGCCTCCTATCACGATCACTCTGATCTCATCGACCTTTGAAACGTCTCGATCTCCAAATCTGAGGGTTGACAACAGGAATGCCTTTGCAAACAAAGTGCGTTGAGTGCCTCGATAAAACTGGTAGGCATCTGACAGCCCACTGAATCAATCATAAGCCGAGTCGCGTGTGAATCAATTGGGACAATACTCATTGTGGACACGGGAAACGATGAGGATGGAGGCGAAAACTTGAGCGCCAATCCCCGCATGATGTATGAGGATAACTTCAACGCTCATCATACCCAATCCCATCACTTCGCTTAGTTGAAGCGAACATAAAGGTCGCCTGTTATCGAGAATTTTCACAAAGACACTGGGCTCGTGGAGACACGCCGCTCAAAGCACTCAAGTTTTCATTACTTCCGTGTCGATGCACTGGCAAACACGCGTCGAGGCCATGGACACGACGCATCACCAGCATCACTTGGACCCTTTTCGTAGTGCTTTTTTCGGGCACTGATACGGTTCTCCTGCGTCATTGAGTGTATGTGCCAATGCTCACTTCAGTTGGCCTAAAAACATATGAAGACCTGAACAACCATCACCTTAGCCTCATGGCCATCCTCGTGTAGTGTCACTGCAATCGGTTTCATCGTCTCCGATTTGAAACTGGTAGAACATGGGGAAAAGCGAAAGAATCTCGAGGATATACGATAAATTTAGACCAGTCTCATGTATTGACTGCCCATGCTCTGGTGAAGAATAAAGATTCTGAGTTTACCCCATGGTGGAGAAAAGTCACTTTAGTCACGGGACATGACCCTCGACTTCGTACATGATTGAGCGCCCGTTTGCGATGTTGACATTGTCCTCAATCTTCTTTCCCGCAGCCCTCTACGGTTTTTCACTATTGCGTCGAATATACTGGCTTAAATGTCTTGTCTCGCAAGAACGCCTGCCATCTCTTCCAGACGATATTTTCTTTGAAGTGTTGTACTGCTTAAATCCGAGAGAACTACTGGCAGTCCGGTTTGTGAGTAAACTGCTTCTTATTGTTTGTGACTCCGGTCAAACCCTCACATGTTTTTAGACATGTCGACGAATGTACGCAATGACAAAATCGCCTCTGCTATGGCAGTCAAAAGTGCTGGAACTGTCATTATCTTCCGGAACACCACTAGTTGAACAGCCGATGGAGGCCTACACTACTGAGGAGCTGGAGCGCAAAGTCATGAAGCGCCTCCAGAGCCGACAAAGAATGCGCGAATTGAATCGGGCCGGGTTTCAATGGCAGGCTCTCAAGCTCGATTTCGAATCTCACGGTGACATTCACCTTCTTCCAAATGGTCGATGGCTACTCGACAATGTCGACGGCCGGGTCTACATGCTTGATTTGGAGACGCCTGGGTTTCCACGGCAGGTTCTTTTTGACGAAAGGCGTTGCGACAATAATGGCCAACCAAGGGACCCGCTGACCGCATCTGCTGTCTGGATTGATCACACAAAACCATTCCTGTTTTTGCGAATCGCGCTTCATAATATGATCACAGCTCATACCCTTGGTGAGTTCCAGCATTCCTATAGTTTTGGGTCGACTAATGACCTACCGGAAGCTTCGAGTCGGATATGTATTTATCAACTCGAGTTGAGAGGCGGTGGCCCTGACGCTGTATGGGTCGCGGAAGAAATCATTACTTTACAGACACCTGGGCCTTGCGCCAAGTTTCATTTGCAACTAGGAGAGGAATTTGTCGTCGAGCGATGTATTTATGGGAGGGGAAGTTCTAGAGTTGTTAAGGCCCATGTTTATCGGTACTCGGACATCCCACCTCGGGCATGCATATGGGAATATGACTCACTAGCGAGGGTGAGCCTGTTCATAAGTCTTGCAAATTTTCACTCAACTTCCCAGATTCTTCCTTTACCAAATAATCGGCTCGTCGTGATCACAGGGAAGGATGTCAACATCCTGAACTTGAAACCAATAGGGTCCGATGGCCTGATTTTGGAACAGTCATTCCGTATCCTTCTTCAGTCGTCGGCTCTGATAAGGGATACATCACGAGTGTACACCAGCAATTACTTCTCCTGTGTTCTTACGGCGAGCTCGGATGGTGTCATTGCGATACAAATACCTCACGACACTGGAATTCAGCCAAACGTGAGGACTTTTCGAATTGAATACTTTCCGGTACGGTGCAGGACTGTAGAGCTTTTGACCATGACCCGGGTTAGGGACGACGGCTCACTGGATGTGATTACTTACAGTGTGGACGGGGAAACGGATTTGGTAGATTCTCAAGTGCATGTAACCTCATTTCCGAAAGTGAGCCATGCGAGTGCCTGGGACGAAGCGTCCGGACGGCTTATTTTTCGCAAGGATGGAGAGTATGTATTGTTGCAAATGTAATTATTTGAGCTATCGATAGATAGTCTATTGCGAAGCCCTCGCCTCATTTCCATATCTCATCCACTATTGAAACATCTCGATCTCCGAATCTGAAAATTGAATAGAAATGCTTTTGCAAAAATGGCCCCAGACCAGAGATTTATTAAAGCTGGTTTAGGCATCTAGGTTCTGACAGTCCGAAAAGAACATGGAAACCACCTGGCCCACAGCGCTTGAAAGGCAGTTTGACGTCAGTTTGATATCAATATTGTACCACTCGGAAGTGTCGATCACACTAATTTCGCTCCTTCACTCGGTCACCACTCTGGGTTATTTTATTTTGTCCTCACCCATAGAACACAACCTCCTGGAAACTGCACCTCCGATAAGCAAAGACGCATACTGCACGGTTGCAGAGACGCAATATATGCCCTTATATGCTTAGTACATTACCGCAATCGGAAGATGGCAGGCAAATGCCTGGAAAGCAACGTGGATAGATATCCAAAGCCTAGAAATGCATTCAACGCATGCTGACCACAATATCCATCTGCTTAAGAGGGAGGGAACGCCAGAAAGAAACTCAGTATCCACCCCGCACCCCCCAATGTCGAAGTTGCAATCTTCATCTACGCCCGATACATCCCCATCCGCAGAACAAAGTGGACCCTCCCCTCCTTCTGGCCCCGCCCCTTGTCAGCAGCCTCAGAAGGAACCCCCCGTTCTGCACTTGGAGTCAGGTCAGTGTCTTGTTGTATTTCAGACTGTATTGGATAAACTCATTCCTCTTTTCCGGGTGAAAGGAATCTCGTTACTCTCGTTCGGGAGTTTTGGAGTAACAGGTCGAAAGATTCGGCTAAGAAAAAGCTCGAGGACCATAAATTCAAAGAGCTGATGGCGACGATCTCTGAGCATATACCGAAGACCAACTCTTTCGACACGGAGGACGATCGTACCTATTGCCTGGACGCTCTCAGCATCTATATAGACCGAGAAAACCCGAAAGTTTTAGAGTTCCTCGAGCTTGTCGAAGCGGGGTCCTTCAAAGATCTTCATATCCGGGCGGGTCTTAACACCCCTTGTTCGAATAGTACTAACGTTCTTCACAGGTCCTCAGCTTCTCCAGAATTACGCACCGAGAGAAGCTGGTCGACAAGGAGGCCTTGATTATCCACAACCCTTGTGGTGCCGAAGGCCTGCTTGCCCGATTGGCCTTGAACAAAGATGTCTTTCCACCCAAAGATCTTAATTTCCCATCATCCGTCGAATACGACGTGTTTGAACGACTGATGAAGCATTTTCGCGAATTCTTTCATCAACCAGTGAGTGCCTTACCGTCTAATGCATATATTCGATTACTGACACGTTCACGATGCTGGCAGTCGGAGCAGATTGGTGTGATTAAAGCCGCTGCATACAATTTACTTCTACAAATCGTAAACCCGGAACTGTGCTCCAGGTATTTCCCGGAGCTTAATCTGTTCTCTTTCACCTCCAAGGAATCACCTGCTGAGGTGATCGCCCAAGTGGCAAACCAAAACTATCGTTATTTCCTGTCGGGCCGAGCAGATGGATTTATCGTCACTCTGAAGGCAAGGCGAGAGCTGGAGCCCAAGAGATGGGAAGTTGTGAGAGGCAAGGAGGGTAAACGAATGCTGACTGCGATGTGTTAGTGCAGAGGTTAACTTAGCTTGCAGCCCACTAACGTCGCACAGGCGAAAACTCTATGGTACCGAAGTACGAAGATCTTGTCACTGAACTGGGAACGGTGGTCGATCACATGGGCAATCATCTGACCTGCAATGTCACATATGAGATTGTCCTTTTTGAGGTGAAGAGGTTACAGCTTCGCAGTGAGTGACATTACAAGAGACGACGATCTTGTCCCTGATTGGTGCCACCAGAGGAATCAGAAAGCCCTGACAGGTCGAAACTCATAATACATCTCAAGCAAATTATCAGTGAATGCGCTGCGATGTAGGTGGCTTCCTTCGCTAGTCATACAACAGATGCGTACTAACGACTTTGTGATTTATAAACCGCAGTCAGCAACAGTTATGGGCCGGATGGATGCAAGGTCCTCAAGTTCATCCTCACTGATGGCGACCACTGGCTCTTTGGCGTGCTCAGAAACCCAGAGCAGAATATGATGGGCCATGACACACAACGCAATTGCTTCTTTACTATCCTCAATGGCGAAGTTGAACACCTCACCCAAATTGAGAGTGTTATTAAACTGCTTGCGGTGTTGGTGAGTGTCAACACTGACCTTTCGGTGTGTCGTGGTCATCTCATTTGTACTCGCAGATGATTGTCTCTGGGGACGTCTTATGTGACCTCTTCGAGTCGGGTGACGGGGTGTCCTCGGATGCTTGAATGATCTGCTGGTGGAGAGGTTCCAACAACTGGATAGCTATGGAGAAAGACGTAGGCTGCAACGTGCAACATTTGACGCAGTGTGTTGCTTCTCAGTTAATACTATGTTTTTCTAGCGCACATATTATATTTCCTCGATCCTTGTGCCCATGTTATACTAGGAAAATATTTTTGCCACTGAATCATATACTCCTATTATCACGTCGGAAGCATGTATATTTGGGAAAGCGGGGTGACACAGTAGGAAGATCTGAAGAACTGGCGGGATGATGAAATCTAGTCGCTCCCTGCGTGATAAATTCGATCTGTATACAGGTGCCAGGGTATCTGGGTTCTATCTCCATGCATGCCACTGCACGGTGATTTCAAAACCTCAGGATACTGCATTTTCCATCGAACATGTCCCCTAGCGCGTTGGGTCGTGCAGGTGGTGAACGACTCAACTATCGGAGTTGGCAGAATTTGACATCTCATGTTCGCTCGCTGAGGTCTCGCCCAGGTGACACACGTCGGACATGCATGGAGAGTACGTTGAGCGATCTGGGACGGGTCTCGCTGCGATTCCGTGTGCTGACGGGCCTAAAGGGTGTCTGTTACTTGAACTTGATGGAGAGAAAATGGGAGAAAGCGTTTGTGAGAGAGTCCTGAGGATATATACAAAATTAAAACTACTCTCAAGTTGGGCTTCGGCCATGTTGGCTCACGCGCTTCGTGAATAGAAAACCCATTTTGGTCACGGGACATGCATGGCCTTCTGACTTCGCAAATCATGGCGCCTAGTTCGTGATGTTGATATTGTCCTCAAATTTCCTCCCAACATTCTATGTTTTCTCACTATTGCGACGGATATCGTGGCTCAAATACCTTTTCTCGCAAGAACCTCTTCTGTCTCTTCCAGATGACATCTTATTTGAAGTATTGCACCGTTTGGATTCGAGAGATTTACTCGCAGTCCGGTTTGTAAGGAAGCCGCTTAACATTTGTGGCCTCTGCTAAACCTTGCTGTACTTTAAGACGTGTCGACGAATGTACGCAATAACAAAATCACCTCTGCTATGGCAATCAAAAGTTCTGGAAATGTCTTTATCTTCTGGAACACCACTGCTCGAACAGCCGATGGAGGCCTATACTACTGAGGAGCTGAGGCACGAGGTCATGAAGCGTCTTCACACTCGCCAACGAATGCACGAACCGGATCCAGCCAGGTTTCAATGGCAGGCTCTCAAGTTCGATTTCGAATCTCATGGTGACATTCACCTTCTTCCAAATGGTCGGTGGCTACTCGACAATGTCAGAGGTTACGCCTACATGCTTGATTTGGACACGCCCGGGTTTCCACGGCAGGTTCTCTTTGACGCCAGGCGTTATAAGAACAATGGCCAAACCACGGACCCACTGGCCGCATCTGCTATCTGGATCCATCACACAAAGCCCTTTCTTTCTTTCCGGATCGCACTTCACAATATCGGCACAGCTCACAACCTTGGTAGGTTTGAGCATTCCTGTAGTCTTCCGGTTGACCAATGACCTACTGTAAGATTCGAGCCGGATATGTATCTACCAGCTCGAGTTGAAAGGCTGTGGCACTGGCGCTGTGTGGGTCGCAGAAGAAGTCATTACCATACGGACTCCTCGTTGCGCCAAGTTTCTGTTGCAGCTAGGGGAGAAGCTTGTCGTTGAACGATGTATTTATGGGAGGGGAGATTCTAGCATTACCAAGGCACATGTTTTTCGGTACTCAGACGTCCCACCTCGGCTATGTGTTTGGGAATATGATTCGATGGCGAGGGCGAGCTTATTCACAGCCATCGCAATCTTTCACTAACATTCCCAGATTCTTCCCTTGCCAAACGATCGGCTCGCCGTGGTCACCAAGACCCAGCTCGACATCCTGAACTTGAAACCGATAGGCTCCGATGGCCTGGTGTTGGAACAGTCATTCCGTGTCCCTCTCCAGTCGCCGGCCTTTATAGCAGATATGTCACGAGTGTAAACCAACGACTGCTTCTCCCATGTTCTTACGGCGAGCCCAGATGGAGTCATTGCGATACAAATACCCCACGACACTGAAATTCCGCCGAGCATGAGGACTTTTCGATTTAAATACTTTCCGGTACGATCCAGGAACGTAGAACTTTCGCTCATGACCCGGGTGAGGGACGACGGCTCACTGGATGTGATTACTTACAATGTGGATGGAGAAACAGATTTGGTAGATTCTCAAGTGCATGTAACCTCGTTTCCGAAAGTGAGCGATGCTAGCGCCTGCGATGAAGCGTCTGGACGGCTTATTCTGTACAAGGATGGAGGGTATGTATTATTGCAAATGTAGTCCTCTGAGTTATCGATAATATAGCCTGTGGCTGGTAATACTCTAAAGGAACAAAGAGCCATCATACCTTAGGATGGCTAAGTTGTAAGCTGGGTTGAGTATTAGTCGGTGCAGATACAGTGGCAGTAAGAAACTATGAGAATAGAAGAGAAATACCGATCCCTGCATGAGAATAAATTCAATTGGCGAGAAGACACTGGGTTGGTGAGGACATGCTGCCCAAGGCACTCAAATATCCCACACTTTCATGTCGGGGTTTTGGCAAGCACGCGTTGAGGACACGACATGTCAACACATCAACAGCGCGACCTGGACCCTTTGTACTGCATCTTCTAGGCACTCAAGTGCGTCATCGAGTGGTCTACATGCTAATCTTCAACTCAGTTGGTCCAAAAGCATATCAAGATCCGAACAACCCTTGCCCCAGCCTCGTGGTCGTCCTCGCGTAGGACCACAGCTTTTTTGATTATTTCTGATCTAGAAGATGGGAGAAATTGAAAAATTCCTGGTGATACACGACAAATTAGGACTACGTTCAAGCAGTTGTGTGTGGACTGCTGATGGTGAATTTATCTCATCAGGGGGGGAAAGTCTATATGGAGCATTGGTCACGGGATATGGTCCTCAACTTGGGAAACCATTTAGCGCTGCTACCACTGGTGATGTTGTCATTGTCTTCATTTTTCTTTCCTGCAGCCGTCTACATTTTCTCACTATTACGGCGAATATGGCTAAAATGCCTTGTCTCGCAAGAACCCCTTCCGTCTCTTCCAGATGACATTTTGTTTGAAGTATTGCACCATCTGGATTCGATAGATTTACTGGCAGTCCGGTTTGTAAGTTCGCTCCTTAATATTTGTGGCCTCGTCTAAACCATGTTGTACTTTTAGACATGCAGGAGAATGTACGCAGTGACGAAATCACCTCTGCTGTGGCAGTCAAAAGTTTTGGAAATGTCGTTATCTTCCGGAATACCACTGCTCGAACAGCCGATGGAGGCTTACACTACTGAGGAGCTAGAGCGCGAGGTCATCAAGCGTCTTCAGACTCGCCAACGAATGCGCGAATTGGATCCAGCCAGGTTTCAATGGCAGGCTCTCAAGTTCGATTTCGAATCTCATGGTGACATTCACCTTCTTCCAAATGGTCGGTGGCTACTCGACAATGTCGACGGCCGCGTGTACATGCTTGATTTGGATACGCTCGGGTTTCCACGGCAGGATCTTTTTGACACAAGGCGCTACAGGAATAATGGCCAAACCACGGACCCACTGGCCGCATCTGCTATCTGGATTGATCACACAAAGCCCTTTCTTTCCTTCCGAATCGCGCTTCATAATATCGGTACAGCTCACAACCTTGGTAAGTTTGATCATTCCTGTAGTCTTCCGTTTGACCAACCACCCACCGTAAGATTCGAGCCGGATATGTATCTACCAGCTCGAGTTGAAAGGCCGTGGTTCCGACGCTGTATGGGTCGCGGAAGAAGTCGTTACCATACGGACTCCTGGTTGCGCCAAGTTTCTGTTGCAGCTAGGGGAGGAACTTGTCGTTGAACGATGTATTTATGAGAGGGGAGATTCTAGCATTACCAAGGCACATGTTTTTCGGTACTCAGACGTCCCACCTCGACTATGTGTTTGGGAATATGATCCACCAGCGAGGGTGAGCTTCTTCACAACCAGTGAAACTTTTCGCTAAGATTTCCTAGATTCTTCCCTTGTCAAATGATCGGCTCGTCGTGATCACAGGGAATGATGTCAATATCCTGAACTTGAAACCAATAGGGTCCGATGGCCTGGTTTTGGAACAGTCGTTTCGTGTCCCTCTCCAGTCGCCGGCCTTTATTGCAGATATATCACGAGTGTACACCAGCATTTGCTTCTCCCATGTTCTTACGGCGGGCCCAGATGGAGTCATTGTGATACGATTACCCCACGACGCTGGAGTTCCGCCAAACATGAGGACGTTTCGAGTCGAAAACCCTCCGGTACGATCTAGGACCGTCGAACTTTCGCTCATGACGCGGGTGAGGGACGACTCATCATTGGATGTGATCACTTACAGCGTGGACGGGGAAACGGATTTGGTGGATTCTCAAGTCCATATAGCACCATTCCCTAAAGTGAGCTATGCCAGTGCCTGGGATGAAGCGTCTGGACGGCTTGTTCTACGCAAGGATGGAGGACATGTATTGTTGCAAATGTAGTCCTCTGAGTTATCGATAGATAGTCTATTGCGAAGTCCTCGCCTCATTTCCATGTCTCATCCACCTTTGATACGTTCTGACAGCCCGAAAAAAACATTGAAACCACCTGGCCCATCGGGCTTGAAATGCAGTTTGACGTCAGTTTGATATCAGTATTGTGCCACTCTGACGTGCCACCACTATGTTATGAGTATTCCTCTCCGACAAAACGCACACTCCTGGAAACTGCACCTCCGATAGGCAAAGAAGCATTATACTGCATGGTTGCAGGGACTCCTTATATGCTTAATACATTGCCGCGATCGGAAGATTGCAGGCAAATGCCTGGAAAGCAACGTGGTAAAACATCCAAGCCTAGAAATGCTCTCGATGCATGCTGACCACAATGCTTATCTGCTTAAGAGAGAGGGAACGCCAGAAAGAAACCCATTAACCCCCCACCCCACAATGTCGAGGTTGCAATCTTCATCTACATCCGATACATCCTCATCCACCGAACAGATTGGACCCTCCCCTCCTTCGGGTTACGCCCCCTGTCAGCGGCCCCAGAAGGAACCCCCCGTTTTGCACTCCTTGGAGTCAGGTCAGTGTCTCGTTGTATTTCACACTATACATTGGGTAAACATGTTCCTGGTTTCCAGGTCAAACGAATCTCGTTACTCTCGTTCGGGAGTTTTGGAGTAACAGGTCAAATGGTTCGGCCAAGGAAAAGCTCGAGGGCCATGGACTCAAGGGACTAATGGCGACGATCTCCGAGTATATACCGAAGACCAAGTCTTTCGACACGGAGGACGATCGTGATTATTGCCTGAATGCTCTCAACATCTATATAGACCGAGAAAATCCGAAGGTTCTGGAATTTCTTGAGCTTGTTGAGGCGGGGTCGTTCAAAGATCTTCACATCCGGGCAGGTCTTAATGCCACTTGTTCGAATAGTATTAACGTTCTTCACAGGTCCTCAGCTTCTCCCGGATTACGCACCGAGAGAAGCTGGTAGACAAAGAGGCCTTGATTATCCACAACCCTTGTGGTGTCGAAGGCCTGCTTGCCTGGTTGGCCTTGAACGAAGATGTATTTCCACCCAAAAATCTTAATTTCCCATCATCCGTCGAATACGGCGTGTTTGAACGACTGATGAAGCGTTTTCGCGAATTCTTTCATCAGCCAGTGAGTGCCTTACTATCTAACGCAACGTTCAATTAATGACACATTCACGATGCTGGCAGTCGGAACAGATTGGTGTGATTAAAGTCGCTGGATACAATTTACTTCTACAAATCGTAAACCCGGAGCTGTGTTCCAGGTACTTCCCGGAGCTCAATCTGTTCTCTTTCACCTCCAAGGAATCACCTGCTGAGGTGATCGCCCAAGTGGCAAACCAAAACTATCGTTATTTCCTGTCGGGCCGAGCAGATGGGTTTATCGTGACACTGAAGACAAAGCAACAACACGACCCTGAGAGATGGGAAGTTGTGAAAGGAGATGCAGGTCAAAAAATGCTGTCTGACATGTGTAAGTGCACATGTTCCATAGCCAGCAGCCCACTAACGTTGCACAGGCAAAGACTGTATGGTACCGAAATATGAGGATCTTGTAACTGGACTAAGACTGGTTATGAAGAGGTTGGGCAAGCGTATAAGTCGCAGTGTAACATACGAGATCGTCCTTTTTGAGGTGAAAAGGCTACAGTTTCCGAGTGGCCGTGAGTGACACTGCTGGAGAGGATGATGTTCTGTTTCTGACCAATGTAACCAGAGGAATCAGCGGAAAGACCCGATAAGTCGAAACTCATCAAGTATCTCAAACAAATCATTGGCGAATGCGCTGCGATGTAGGTGGCTTCCCGCACCAGTCAAAACCACATGTTTACTTAAAAAAGACTGTTATTTAACCGCACTCAGCCATAGCTGTGGACCCGACAAATGCACCGTCCTCAAGTTTATCCTTACTGATGGAGACCAGTGGCTCTTTGGCGTGCTTAAAAATCCGGAAATGAATAAGATCGGTCACGACACCCAGCGCAATTGTTTCTTTACTATCCTCGATAAACCTGGAACTCAGAATATTATTAAACTGCTTGCAGCATGGGTAAGTGACCAAACCGACATTTTCAGTGTTGTTGCTATCATCTCATCATAATCGCAGATGGTGGTTTCCGGGGACATCCTATGTCGCTTCTTCCAGTTGAATGACGAGGGATCCTCGGATGCATGAGCGAACCGCAGATGGAAGGTCTCCAGCCGCCGGATAGCTGTGGAGGACCACGGAGGTGGGGCGTTTGGCGTGACAGTGCTACTTCTCGGCTAATTCTGTGTTTTCGTGGTGTGTTTATATTTATGTGATCCTTGTGCCCATTTAGGAAAATGTTTTACTACCCCTGTCATCAAATCATTGGATTTACAAAAGTAGGGGGACATAGTAGAAACATGTGAAGAATGGGTAAACTTCGCTGTAACATTCTCCGTAGCTCCCGCATTAGCTGAGATGAGTCGAAAACAGCGCGACCAAAAATGACTACAGCTTAATATAATATGAGGGCAGTTCCTTGACGCTGGGTGTAAACCTGGCTTTGAGAATTGCAGTCCCTAGCCATGGTCCCAGTCAAGGGTGTGTCCCGAGTATTTATTCTTGTAGTACATTGTGAACTTTGTCAACTCTTCTTGCATCTAAGACCAGATTATGAGTGTCGCGAAAGAGACAAGAGGTCAACATCAGCTCACGTTAGGGAGGAGATCGACGGACTTGTCGATCTTACTGAAGGGCCAAGCACTACGCTGTAATACCGTGGCGCGCGGCTTTCTTCCAGGGCTGTCTGGGTCTAATTTAGAGTGGTGGTCCCGCATGCTCTCCCTTGACAGCACGAGGTCCTTGAAGATATCCTCTCCCATCCCAAATTCAAGATCGTACCCTAAAAAACGGGGTCAAACCTCCTTCTGACATTGCTATTCACCAAGACCCACTTTCTTTCTTTCAACTTCTTGAGCATGCTGGCCTCAAAATCATCGGATGCACTCTTCCCAAGCAACAGCCTCTTGGCTAAGCTTCGTTGATAGAACGTCCTGAACATGTCCTTATCCTCCAAGAGCCGATATAATCCAAGCACGTCGTCCAGCATCGCATCAAAGTCGGCATCACTGCTTGCTTCCTGTCCTTTCCGCATTGCTTTGTCCAAGTGTTTCGCAACCATCTCTGCTGGTTTGTTCCAGCGACCCTTGAATCCCAAGTGAATGAATCCCCAAGACCATACACAAAATCTTTGTCCGGTTGTTTGCGGTGCGTTGATGACGAGATCGATAAGGAGGAAGTTGTGGAGAAGGATTTAGAGGTGGTGTCGTTGGCGAGATGTTTGACATCAAGTAGACAATTGACAAGCTCTTCGTCACGGGCTGTATCCTTGACTATGACCTCAACGCTGGTCTGGAGTAACGCGTTAGATTCCGCTCGACACACGTAGAACTCCTATTCCGCATGAAGTCTACATATAGTGATCCAGTATTGATCGTGTGCAAGGACTGACGAAGAGCGGAATTGCGGGCGGTTGGCATGTGGTTCTCTGGTGATTAAGGTCATTGGTTGTGAAGTCCACATAGTGATCCTCAAATATATACGTACAGCTACGAAGAAGGGCCACATACCAATATTGTTCTCTGTCTCTTATGCCTTCCTTCAGACGATCTGCGATGAACAAGCCCATCAACAGCGAACACCTTGGACCTATGTATTGTACCGTAAAATTTAATGCCACCTGCACGATTCGGATGTGGGTAAACCTCCGCTAGTCCGAAACATCACATCCAGGTCAACAATTTTGACTCTCGAAGAAGTAGCAAAAAATAAGTGGGGCTTCGATATCAGTGCAGCCTCAATAGGAGCATACAGCACTACACCAGCCTCTCCAAACATAGAAGGAGAATGGAACGAAATCCACTCCACACTCGGCGATGCTGTCTCCCCCATCAACGCTCTGCTAGGCCACTTTTCCCAGTATAGCGGAAACTCTGATATCCGGATGGTAGAGAACAGCAGTTGATGGTTCTGCACCCCTGTCACTGATGCTCTCAGTCTCCGCGCCTCCAAACAACTCCAACAAATATTTGGGATCCGACATGTGCTTGGGACATCGGGGTCTGTAGTAGGGCTGATTTGGAAGGATAGCTAGGAGGCGAATTAAACGCAAGGAGGGTTGCGTTCAGAAAGGAAATCTGGAGTAGGGTCGGTCGTGGTCAGGTATGGGCAGGGCGGAGGAATTGATGACCTGACTGGATTCGACTCGTGCGAATTGACTTAAGGACACGGCCAGCAAGAAGCGGAAACCTCATATGAGGGTTCGGTGTAGAGACTTGAGATCCGGATGCTGGGAAAGTCGCCAGACGTTCAGAGAGCACATTTGGGTGTGTGCTTGGGGGATTGATCATGTCTAGATGGCGGAGGTTCTGAGGTTGTTGCGATGACGGGTCCAGAACATAATTTCCCATGCGAAGGCGGAATCTGGAGAGTTCTGCGGTACGACTTGCGTGGTATTGGATGAGTTTTTCCACGTGCAGCGGCAGGCGAAGGAGTGGCGAAGGAGACGGTCCGGTGGGAGTAGGGAGGTTTAGAGGTGGCAGCACAAACAATTCTTGTCGAGAAACCACCCCGAGCCTCGTTGAAAGCGGATTGATCGCAGAGGGCCCCAGTTTGGAGAAGGTGGGATCCATGTCGGATGAACGGAAGTTCCCTAATCCACCAGCTAGTAGACTTCCAGAAGCTTAGCCCCCATAAATACCACCCTGTGTTTGCATCTTGTCGATAACTGTCGGCGACTCTGGGATAATGACGGCATCATACAACCTCGAGAAATGAATAAGAGGGTGCTTAGTCGAGAAAATTGTAACAGGCATTTCACGTAGGATGTGTAGACAAATTTGGCCGAAGGAACGCTCGTTCTGGGACCAAATGAGCGCGCAGTGTTCATGAGAGTTGTCCGAAGTATTTCGACCCTAGATACCAGTGAGCTGGCTGCGATGTACTTCCAATCGTGGTCAGCTGTGACAGGAGTGGAAAGAGGAGTGGCAGGCGGAAGGATGGATGGAAGGTGAGAACGAACACAAAGGGTGTTATGTAGACAATAATAAAAAAGTCTTTCGTCTGAGTGGTGAAGGCAGGGTGGCGAATTGGGGATCCGAGCGCCGCCCATCCGGGGTGTGCTATGCTCTGTGGTTAGAGTTAATACTCAGCAAGAAAAGAATGATCGACACGTACGCACAGCGCAAACCGCAACGGCTGGAGTGAGTACACGTGATACTTCTGATATTGGTGTAATTCAGAGTACGAGGGTTTGCGGGCTGCCTTGCAAAGACAGTCGCCGGAATGGGATTGGAAGGTGCCGTCGCCGTGAAGGAGGGGTGGTGGTGTGGGGTTGTTGGGAGTGGTGAAGGTTGAAGGGATCCAGGTGTATTCAGAAACTCTGCTCAACATTGCCACGAGGGGTAAGAGCAGGGTTTCGAGTTGAGAGCAGTGGAGGGACTAGAAGCCGGTTCGCAGTATAAGGACATTAAATCTCTCAGCTAAGAGATCTACATGAGGACGAGTGTTTTTCATGGAAAACTTCTCGGACAGACGTTTCCAAAAGGTGCGGAGGAAAGACGCGTACCCGATCAGTAGGGAACGTTATGAGTGAAATCAAACATACGGTAGTGTTGTAAGTCCCACCTTTGTGTCCTCCTGTCGGTTAGCCGCAGTCCGCGAGGACAGTCATAACGGCCAACATGTAGACTAGAATCGCGCAGACAAGAATTGTTGTGGTCATACTACAAACCTCAAAAGTCCCGCCTAGCAGATGATTCTAGCGCGCTTGGTCTGATCACGTGGGGTCGTGATGGTCATTAAACAAATGAAAGTAACCCAAACTCTCTCTTAAGTTAAGAGTTAACCCATAGCTTGGCATGGGAACCGAGAACTATGGTCTAAGAGAGTCGACTGCAGTGGTGCATGGTCTCTTTTTTTTCCTGGCTTTTCAGCCATCAACCTATGTCGTGTGTTTAGTCAACAGATTAGTCCTTTCGTGGGCAACTCGACGCAGGAACGAGGACCGGAATGTTTTGTATAAGTCTACCGAACTACACTATGCGCTTGAGTATACCTTTGACCGAACATGGCCCAAGGCCAAGTCGAACAGGCCCATCGATGAACACCCCAGTCATTGGCGCTCAGGTCACGGGATACTTGGCGTTTGGCATCGTAAATCATGTAGCGCCAGGGAGTGATGTTGACATTGTCCTCGATTTTCTTTCCACCAGCCCTCTCACTATTGTGGCGAATATCATGGCTTAAATTCCTTGTCAACAAACAAACTCTACCGTCTCTCCCAGATGAGATTTTCTTTGAAGTATTGTACCATCTGGAATCGACAGACTTACTGGCAGTCCGGTTTGTGAGTACGCCGCTTTTCGCTCGTTTAAAATATTCTTGGCTCTGCCTAAGCCCTGCTTTTAGACATGCAGAAGAATGTACGCCATGACGAAGTCACCTCTACTATGGCAGTCAAAGGTTCTGGACCTGTCTTTATCTTCCGGAATACCACTACTCGAACAGCCGATGGAGGCTTACACGTCCGAGGAGCTGGAGCGCGAGGTCATCAAGCGTCTTCACACTCGCCAACGAATGCACGAATTGGATCCAGCCAGGTTTCAATGGCAGGTTGTCAGGCTCCATTTCGAGTCTCATGGTGACTTCCGCCTTCTTCCAAATGGTCGGTGGTTACTCGACAATGTCGAGGGTTACGTCTACGTGCTCGATTTGGACACACCTGGGTTTCCACGGCAGGTCCTCTTTGACAAAAGGCGCTATAGGAATAATGGTCAAGTCACGGACCCACTGACCGCGTCTGCTATCTGGATTGACCACACAAAACCGTTCCTGTCTTTGCGAATCGCACTCCATAATAGCGTATCAGCTGGTGACCTCGGTGAGTGTAAACATCTATGTGGCTTCTAGGTCAACTAACGATCCACCGTAAGATTCGGGTCGGATATGTATCTACCAGCTCGAGTTGAAAGGCCGTGGCCCTGATGCTGCATGGGTCGCAGAAGAAGTCGTTACTATACAGACTCCTGGGCGTTGTGCTAAGTTTCTGTTGCAACTAGGGGAGCAACTTGTCGTTGAACGATGTATTTATGGGAGGGGAGATTCCAGGGTTTTCAAAGTTCACGTTTTCCGGTACTCAGACGTCCAACCTCGGTTTTGCGTGTGGGAGTATGATTCGCGAGCGAGGGTGAGCTTATTCATAACTATCGCATGTTTTCACTAAAATTCCCAGATCCTTCCTTTATCAAATGATCGACTTGTTGTGGTGACCAAGACGCATGTCGACATCCTCGACTTGAAACCAATAGGGTCCGATGGCCTGGTTGTGGAACAGTCATTCCGTATTCTTCTTCACTCGCCCCCACTATTGGCAAACATGTCAAGAGTCTATGTCAATGACCGCTTCTCCTGTGTAGTTGCAGCAAACCCCGATGGTGTCTATGCGATCCGAATACCCCACGATGCTGGAATTCGGCCTAAGGTGAAGACCTTCCGAGTCGAAAATTTCCCAACACAGTCCGGAACCGTGGAATTTTCGCTCATGACACGGGTGCGGGACGACTCCTCGTTGGACGTCATTACCTACAATGTGGATGGGGAAACAGACCTGGTGGACTCTCAAGTGCATGTAGCACCTTTCCCAGAAGTGAGCGATGTCAGTGCCTGCGATGAAGCGTCTGGACGGCTTATCCTGTGCAAAAACGGAGGCTATGTATTGTTGCAGATGTAATCTTCTGGTTATTGGTAGACAATCTGTTTCTTCTGCTGCATTTTCATCGAACGTGTCACCTGGCGTGCTGGATCGTGCAAGAGTGATTCTACCTGTGCAGGCGGCGAATTAAATTGAATATCGGAATTGGCAGTATTCGAAATTTTTGATCTGGGACCGCTCTCGCTGGAGGGTTTGGTGCCCAGTGTTGATGAGCCTAACGGTGTGGGCTATCATTTGTGTGCCGACTGTGAATGCTTTGGAATAGAGGTTGACGCCGTTGTGGAGTACGGCACTTTGGTCGCATATGAACATTTTACCTCTTGACTTATTTAGTAAACATTTTGGCGCCGGTAAGTGATGTTGACATTGTCTTCAATTTTCTTTCCAGCAGCTCTTTGCATTTTCTCGGTATTGCGGCGAATAGCTTGGTTCAAATGCCTCCTCTCTAAAGAACGACTACCGGCTCTTCTAGATGAAATTTGGTATGAAATATTGTACCACTTGGATTCTAGAGGATTGCGGGCAGTCCGGTTTGTGAGTAAACTGCTTCTTAATATTCGGCTTCGGTTAAACCCTTTTGCGCTTTTAGACATGCCGGCGAATGTTCGCAATGACAAAATCACCTATGCTATGGCAGTCAAAAGTTCTGGAAATCTCGTTATCTTCTGGGATACCCCTGCTCGAACACCCGATGGAGGCCTACACCTCCGAGGAGCTGGAGCGCGAGGTCGTCAAACGTCTCCAGACTCGACAACGAATGCGTGAATTGGATCCAACCAGGTTTCAGTGGCGGGTACTCAAACTCGGTTTTGAGTCTCGGGGTGACTTTCACCTTCTTCCGAATGGTCGATGGCTACTCGAAAATATCAGGGGTTACGTCTACATGCTTGATTTGGACACACCTGGGTCTCCACGACAAGTCCTTTTTGACGCAAGGCGTTACGAGGATAATGGTCAACCGACAGACCCGCTGAACGCATCTACTATCTGGATTGATCACACTAAACCCTTTCTTTCCTTGAGAATCGCACTTCATAATATCGGCACGGCTGACGACCTTGGTGAGTTTGGGCGTACTTGTGGCTCCCAGGCAGACTAACGACCCGTCGTAAGACTCGAGCCGGATATGTATCTACCAGCTCGAGTTGAAGGGCTGTGGCGCTGATGCTGCATGGGTCGCGGAAGAAGTCGTTACTATACAAACCCCCGGGCCTTGCGCCAAGTTTCATTTGCAGCTGCGAGAGAACATTGTCCTCGAACGATGTATTTATGGGAGGGGAAGTTCTAAAGTCCCCAAGGTGCATGTTTTTCGGTACTCGGACATCCAACCTCGGCTATGCATATGGGAATATGGTCCACCGGCGAGGGTGAGCCTATTCACCACTAGTGAAAGTTTTTGCTAAACTTTCTCAGATTCTTCCCTTGTCAAATGATCGGCTCGTCGTGATCACGGGGAAGGATGTCAACATCCTGAACTTGAAATCAATAGGGTCCGATGACCTAGCTTTAGAACAGTCGTTCCGTATCCTTCTTCACTCACCCGCTCTGATATCGGATATATCACGAGTCTATGTCAATGACCGCTTCTCCCGTGTTACCACGGCGAGCCCAGATGGTATCAATGCGATACGAATACCCCACGACACTAGAATTGGACCAAGCGTGAAAACCTTTCAAGTTGAAAACTTTCCGGCACAATCCAGGACTGTAGAATCCTCGCTCATGACCAGGCTCAGGGACGACTCCTCGCTAGATGTTATTACCTACAGTGTGGACGGAGAAACGGATTTGGTGGATTCTCAAGTCCATGTAGCGGTATTCCCTACAGTGAGCCATGCCAGGGCGTGGGATGAAGTGTCTGGACGGCTTATTTTGCGCAAGGATGGAGGCTATGTGCTGTTGCAAATGTAACCCTCCGGCTAACGATACATAGACACTACCATTTCGAAGTCCTCATTTCAGCATGCTGGTTGACATCGGCGCAACCAGCGACGCCTCCTATCACGATCACTCTGATCTCATCGACCTTTGAAACGTCTCCAAATCTGAGGGTTGACAACAGGAATGCGTTTGCAAACAAAATGCGTTGAGTGCCTCGATAAAACTGGTAGGCATCTGACAGCTCACTGAATCAATCATAAGCTGAGTCGCGTGTGAATCAATTGGGACAATACTCATTGTGGACACGGGAAACGAAGAGGATGGAGGCGAAAACTTGAGCGCCATTCCCCGCATGACGTAGGAGGATAACTTCAACGCTCATCATACCCAATCCCATCACTTCGCTTAGTTGAAGCGAACATAAAGGTCGCCTGTTATCGAGAATTTTCACAAAGACACTGGGCTCGTGGAGACACGCCGCTCAAAGCACTCAAGTTTTCATTACTTCCGTGTCGATGCACTGGCAAACACGCGTCGAGGCCATGGACACGACGCATCACCAGCATCACTTGGACCCTTTTCGTAGTGTTTTTTTCGGACACTGATACGGTTCTCCTGCGTCATTGAGTGTATGCGCCAATCCTCACTTTAGTTGGCCTAAAAACCTGAACAACCATCACCTTAGCCTCATGGCCATCCTTGTGTAGTGTCACTGCAATCGGTTTCATCGTCTCCGATTTGAAACTGGTAGAACATGGGGAAAAGCGAAAGAATCTCGAGGATATACGATAAATTTAGACCAGTCTCATGTATTGACTGCCCATGCTCTGGTGAAGAATAAAGATTCTGAATTTACCCCATGGTGGAGAAAAGTCACTTTAGTCACGGGACATGACCCTCGACTTCGTACATGATTTAGCGCCCGTTTGCGATGTTGACATTGTCCTCAATATTCTTTCCCCCGGCCCTCTACGTTTTTTCACTACTGCGTCGAATATCCTGGCTTAAATGTTTTGTCTCGCAAGAATGCCTACCGTCTCTTCCAGACGATATTTTCTTTGAGGTGTTGTACTGCTTGAATCCGAGAGATTTACTGGCAGTCCGGTTTGTGAGTAAGCTGCTTCTTAATGTTCGTGGCTTCGGCTAAACTTCTGTGTTTTTAGACATGTCGACGAATGTACGCAATGACAAAGTCGTCTCTGCTATGGCAGTCAAAAGTGCTGGAACTGTCATTATCTTCCGGAACACCACTACTCCAACAGCCGATGGAAGCCTACACGTCCGAGGAGCTGGAGCGCGAGGTCATCAAGCGCCTCCAGACTCGACGAAGAATGCACGAATTGGATCCAGCCAAGTTTCAGTGGCAGGTGCTCAAACCCGATTTCTGGTCTCAGGGCGACTTCCACCTTCTTCCGAACGGTCGATGGCTACTCGACAATATCAAGGGTTACGTCTACATGCTTGACTTAGACACACTTGGGTTTCCACGGCAGGTTCTCTTTGACGAAAGGCGTTACAAAGACAATGGCCAACCAACGGACCCATTGACCGCATCTGCTATTTGGATTGATCACACAAAACCGTTCCTGTCCCTGCGAATCGCACTCCATAATAGCGCCTCGGCCCATGACCTTAGTAAGTTTGAATACCTCCGTGGCTTCGAGACTAATTAACACGCTCCACCGTAAGGCTCGAGCCGCATATGTATCTATCAACTCGAGTTGAAAGGCCGTGGCCCTGAAGCTGCATGGATCGCGGAAGAAATTGTTACTTTACAGGCTCCCGGGCCCTCCTCTAAGTTTCTGTTGCAGCTAGGGGAGCAAATTGTCCTTGAACGGTGTATTTATGGGATGGGAAATTCTAGTGTTACCAAGGTGCATGTTTTTCGGTACTCAGACATCCAACCTCGGCTATGCATATGGGAATACGATCCACCGGCGAGGGTGAGCCTTTTCACAACCATTACAAATTTTCACTAAAATTCCCAGATCCTTCCCTTGCCAAACGATCGGCTCGCCGTGGTCACCAGGACGCATCTCGACATCCTGAACTTGAAACCAATAGGGTCCGAGGGCCTGGTTGTGGAACCGTCATTCCGTATCCTTTTTCACTCGCCCACGCTAATATCGGACATGTCAAGAGTCTATGTCAACGACCGCTTCTCCTGTGTTGTTACAGCAAGCCCAGATGGTGTCAATGCAATACGAATACCCCACGACGCCAGAATTCAGCCAAATGTGAGGACCTTTCGAGTCGAAAGGTTCCCGACAAATGCCAGGACTATAGAGTTTTCGCTCATGACCCGACTAAGGGACGACTCTTCGCTGGATGTTATCACTTACAGTGTGGACGAAGAAACAGATTTGGTGGATTCTCAAGTCCATATAGCACCATTCCCTAAAGTGAGCTATGCCAGTGCCTGGGATGAAGCGTCTGGACGGCTTGTTCTGCGCAAGGATGGAGGATATGTATTGTTGCAAATGTAGTCCTCTGAGTTATCGATGGATAGTATTGCGAAGCCCTCGCCTCGTTTTCATATCTCATCCACCTTTGAAACATCTCGATTATCCCGATCTGAAGATCGAATAGAGATGCTTTTGCAAAAATGCCCAAAGACCAGAGATCTATTAAAGCCGGTAGGCATCTACGTTCTGACAGTTTGAAAATAAAAACATTGAAACCACCTGGCCCACAGCACTTGAAAAGCAGTTTGACGTCAGTTTAATATCAATATTGTGCCACTCGGAAGTGTCGATCATA
This sequence comes from Chlorophyllum brunneum, assembly GCA_963576785.1. Lineage (NCBI taxonomy): Eukaryota > Fungi > Basidiomycota > Agaricomycetes > Agaricales > Agaricaceae > Chlorophyllum > Chlorophyllum brunneum. The sequence continues at coordinate 3,551,949 of OY756140.1, read as the reverse complement.
CTAATTTGGCTCTTTCACTCGGTCACCACTCTTACAAGTTATTTTATTTTTGTCCTCGCCCATAGAACACCTCATATGCTTAATACATTACCGCAATCGGGGGATGGCAGGCAAATGCCTGGAAAGCAACGTGGATAGATATCCAAAGCCTAGAAATGCTCTCAACGCATGCTGACCACAATGCTCACCTGCTTAAGAGGAAGGGAAGCCAAGGAAGAAACCCAGTAACTTCCTCCACCTCCCAATGTAGAGGTTGCAATCTTCGTCTACGCCCGATACATCCCCATCCGCCGAACAGATTGGACCCTCCCCTCCTTCGGGCTACGCCCCTTGCCAGCAGCCTCAGAAGAAACCCCCCGTTCCGCACTTAGAGTCAGGTCAGTATCTTGTTGTATTTCAGACTATATTGGATAAAGTCATTCCTCAGGTCAAACGAATCTCGTTGCTCTCGTTCGGGAGTTTTGGAGTAACAGGTCAAATAGTTCGGCTAAGGAAAAGCTCGAGGACCATGGACTCAAGGGACTGATGGCGACGATCTCCGAGTATATACCGAAGACCAAGTCTTTCGACACGGAGGACGATCGTGATTATTGCCTGAATGCTCTCAACATCTATATAGACCGAGAAAATCCGAAAGCTTTAGAGTTCGTGGAGCTTGTGGAAGCGGGGTCTTTTAAAGATCTTCATATCCGAGCAGGTCTGAATGCCAAGTGTTTGAATAGTACTAACGTTCCTCGCAGGTCCTCAGCTTCTCCCGAGTTACGCACCGAGACAAACTAATGGACAAAGAGGCCTTGATTATCCACAACCCTTGTGGCATCGAAAACCTATTGTCTTGGTTGGCCTCGAACGAAGATGTCTTCCCACCCAAAGGTCTTAATTTCCCATCAGCTGTGGAATACGATGTGTTTGAGCGACTGGTGAAGCGTTTTCGCGAATTCTTTCATCAGTCAGTACGTGCCTTACTACCTCACGCAACGTTCACATTCACGATGCTGGCAGTCGGAACAGATTGGCGTGATTAAAGTCGCTGGATACAATTTACTACTACAAATTGTAAACCCGAAGTTGTGTTCCAGGTACTTCCCGGAGCTCAATCTGTTTTCTTTGACCTCGAAAGAATCACCTGCTGAGGTGATTGCTCAAGTAGCAAACCAAAACTATCGTTATTTCCTGTCGGGCCGAGCAGATGGATTTATCGTTACTCTGAAGGCAAGGCAAGACCTTGACCCCGAGAGATGGGAAGTTGTGACGGACGAGGAAGGTCAAAAAATGCTGACTGAGATGTGTGAGTGCAGAAGGCAGTTACCTAGCCAGCAGACCACTAATGTTCCACAGGTAAAGATTCTATGGTACCGAAATACGAAAATCTTGTCACAGGACTACAATCGGTCATTAATAGGATATGACTTGCAGTGTGACATACGAGATTGTCCTTTTCGAGGTGAAACGATTACAACTCCCAAGTCGGCGTGAGTGACACCGTTGCAGAGGATGATGTTCTGTTTCTGATCAATAAAACCAGAGGAGTCGGGGGAAAGACCTGATAAATCGAAACTCATGAAATATCTCAAGCAAATCATCAGCGAATGCGCTGCGATGTAGGTCGCTTCTCTCACTAGTCTAGGCCACACGGTCACTAACAATGACGTGATCGAACCGCACACAGCCATAACTGTGGACCCGAACAATGCACGATCCTCAAGTTCATTCTCACTGATGGCGATCAGTGGCTCTTCGGCGTCCTCAAAAACCCGGAGGTGAATAGGATCGGTCACGACACCCGGCGCAATTGTTTCTTTACTATCTCCGATAGCCCCCAAACTGAGAACGTCATTAAACTGCTCGCAGTGTGGGTGACAAAATCAACGTTGCAATGTTATTGTTGTCATCATCTCATCGTAATCGCAGATGGTGGTTTCCGGGGATATACTATGCCGCTTCTTCCAGTCGAATGACGAGGGATCCTCGGATGCCTGAGCGAACTGTGGGTGAAAGGTCTCCAGCGGCCGGATAGCTGTGGAAGAGGATCATGGAGGTGCAACCTTTGGCGTGACAGTGCCGTTTCTCGGCTAATACTGTGTTTTCGTGGTGTGCTTATATTTATGTGATCCTTATGCCCATTTAGGAAAACGTTTTACTACTCCTGACATATCGTATCGGACGCATTGCGTTTGCACGGGGACACAGTGAAGATATCATTCCACACTGGCTTCTCAGCCTTAGCTTAAATCCCAACAGAAACTCCATCACCCCCGCTAAATATCCTCCTTGGCCAACCAACGTTGTACAAGCGCAAGGTCCTCCTTCTGCTTGTCATAAGGTACCTTTTGCGAATTGTCAACTAGTACCGACATCGTCACCTAGGGAAAAGAGAAGACACACCATATGCCCAGCGGCGTCCACCACTACGAACGTCAGTCCACCCTTAGAAGTTAGCCCTCACCAACTCAGCCTTCTTGCCATCAACCGTCCACTCTCTTGATTCTTCCTTCACAAACTTTTCCTGCCTACTCCATTCCATGCCCAACATATAACGCTCAGTTACAAATCCAATCATAAGTGCCTGGATATATGAGCACCGGAATGCCACGTTCGAGGAGTGCCGTAATTTGGAAATGTGTGCGGTAAGGCAAGTCCGGCGATTATTCCAAAAGATCACCAGCCCGATCGTTGCAAGACGAAAAGTTAGACGTTATACTGGGCTCGGCACCCAGTTGCTCGCGGAGAATGGGCTGGTCGAGGTATCTCGTATATTCCTAGTAAGATTCACATTATAATTCACGTTGGTTTCGCGTGATGCGACCTCTTAATCCGAAAACTGTACTTGGGAAATGCCGTGTGTGTAAAGGTAGCGTGTACGTCGCTCTTCAAAGCTTCACGAGAGATAGATCCTCTAAATTATAAAGGAGCAAAGGGACCTTCATCGTAGACACCTTGGTGTGTGGTTAAGTTGCAAGTTGGGGTGTGTGTGAATTAATCGGCACGGTACTCACTGTGGACATGGACAGGGTCGGCTCCCTAGCCAAGAAGAGGCCACTGTATGGCTCCAACGGAGGTGGCAAAAATCCATGTAGATACAGTGGCAGTGAGCAACCGCATCATGATAAGAAACGATGAGAACGGAAGCGAAAATGCCGACGTCGCACGAGAATAACATCAACACTCACCCTATTGCTGAGAGCCCGGGGCATTCCGACAGATGCATCACTTTGCTTAGTTGAAGCGAGGAGAGCCGCTGGGGTTTTCGCCCGGACACTGGGCTCGTAGAAACATGCCAGATATTCCATACATCCACATCGGAGTCTTAGGACACGACATATCAACTACACCACTTGGACCCTTTTCGTACTGTGTTTTTCAGGCATTCGAGTACGTCATCGAATGACCTGCATGCCAATCTTCAACTCAGTTGGTCCAAAAACATATGAAGATCGTTGCCCCTGCCTCGTGTTGGCCCCCGTGTAATACTACAATTGTTTTCATCGTTTCTGACCTAAAACTGTTAGTATCTTGAAGATATACGATAAATTAAACTACACGTTGTGTCGACTGCCCGCGCTGTCGTGGATGGCATAGAATCCATGCCATCAGGCGAAAAGCCCATATGGAGCTTTGGTCACGGGATATCGTCTTCAACTTGGTAAACCATTTAGCGCTGCTGCTGGCGATGTTGCCATTGTCTTCAATTTTCTTTCCTGTAGCCCTCTATATTTTCTCACTATTACGGCGAATATCGTGGCTTAAATGCCTTGTCTCGCAAGAACCTCTTCCGTCTCTTCCAGATGACATTTTATTTGAAGTCTTACACCATCTGGACTCGAGGGATTTACTGGCAGTCCGGTTTGTGAGTACGTTTCTTAATATCCGTAGCCTCGGCTAAACTCCGCTGTACGTTTAGACGTGTCGACGAATATACGCAATGACGAAATCGCCTTTGCTATGGCAGTCAAAAGTTCTGGAACTGTCGTTATCTTCCGGAATACCACTGCTCGAACAGCCGATGGAGGCATACACTACTGAGGAGCTGGAGCACGAGGTCATCAAGCGTCTTCACACTCGCCAACAAATGCGCGAATTGGATCCAACGAGGTTTCAATGGCAGGCTCTCAAGCTTGATTTCGAGTCTCATGGTGACTTTCGTCTTCTTCCAAATGGTCGATGGCTACTCGACAATGTCGATGGCCGCGTCTACGTGCTTGATTTAGATACGCCCGGGTTTCCACGGCAGGATCTTTTTGACACAAGACGCTACAGGAATAATGGCCAAACCACGGACCCATTGACCGCATCTGCTATCTGGATTGATCACACAAAGCCCTTTCTTTCTTTCCGAATCGCACTTCATAATATCGGCACAGCTCACAACCTTGGTAGGTTTGAGCATTCCTGTAGTCTTCCGGTTGACTAATGACCTACCGGAAGATTCGAGTCGGATATGTATCTACCAGCTCGAGTTGAAAGGCCGTGGCCCTGGTGCTGCATGGGTCGCAGAAGAAGTCGTTACTATACGAACTCCCGGTTGCGCCAAGTTTCAGTTGCGGCTAGGGAGGGAACTTGTCGTCGAACGATGTATTTATGGGAGGGGAGATTCTAGCGTTACCAAGGCACATGTTTTTCGGTACTCAGACGTCCCACCTCGGCTATGCCTTTGGGAATATGATTCGATAGCGAGGGTGAGCTTATTCACAGCCCTTGCAAATTTTCACTGAAATTCCCAGATTCTTCCCCTGCCAAATGATCGGCTCGCCGTGGTCACCAAGACCCAGCTCGACATCCTGAACTTGAAACCAATAGGGTCCGATGGCCTGGCCTCCGAACAGTCATTCCGTATCCTTCTCCAGTCGCCGGCTCTGATAGCGGATATGTCACGAATCTATGTCAATGACTACTTCTCCCATGTTCTTACGGCGAGCCCAGATGGAGTCATTGTGATACGAATACCCCACGACGCTGGAGTTCCGCCAAACTCGAGGACTTTTCGAGTCGAAAACCCTCCGGTACGATCCAGGACTGTAGAGCTTTCGCTCATGATTCGGGTGAGGGACGACTCATCACTGGATGTGATTACTTACAGCGTGGACGGAGAATCGGATTTGGTGGATTCCCAGGTGCATGTAACCTCGTTTCCGAAAGTGAGCCATGCCAGGGCATGGGATGAAGCGTCTGGACGGCTTATTCTGTACAAGGATGGAGGGTATGTATTGTTGCAAATGTAGTCCCCCGAGATATCGATAGATACTTGCGAAGCCCTCCCCTTATTTCCATATCTCATCATCCATGACCTTTGTGGCCTTGACGGTATACTCTCCTGGTTGGCCTTGAACGAAAGTATCTTTCCACCTAATAAGTTTCGTCTTCCATCACCAGTTGAATATGATGTATTTCGACAACTGGTCATGCGTTTTGTGTCAATTCTTACACCAACCAGTGAAGATATCCTATTATCCAATGGATGTGTTCTCTTACTGACATGTTTATGATGTTAGCAGTCAGAACAGGTCGGTGTGATAGACGCTGCTGGTTACAACTTCTACAGATTGTAAAACCGGACTTGTGCTCCAGGTATTTCCTGCCGGGTCGAGCAGACAGATTAATCGTAACCCTGAAGATAAGGCAGGAGGAGGACCCAACGGGATTGGAAGTTGTGAGAGGCAGTGCGGCTAAAACGCTACTGATTGGTATGTGTATGTGTGGAAAGGAGTTACACCGCCAGCCTCGCTAATGTTGCACAGGCATGAATCCATGGAACCGAAATACGAAGGTTTTGTTGCCCAACTGGGGACGGTGGTTGCCGACAAGGTCGCCAAAGTGATACAACGCATGGCGACATACGAGATCGTGCTTGCCGAGGTGAAGAAGTTGCAGCTTCGCAGTGAGTGACACTGCGGTAGACAATGATCTTGTTTTTGATCGGTGCCACCAGAGGCATCGGCAGAAAGGTCTGATAGGTCGAAACTCATAAAATATCTTATACAAGTTATCAGCGAATGCGCTGCGATATGGGTGGCTTCCCTCGCGTCGTACAATGGATGCGTACTAACTATTTTGTGATTTATATCACACTCAGCAACAGTCATGGGCCCGATTGATGCAAGGTCCACAAGTTCATCCTCACTGATGGCGAACAGCGGTTCTTTGGCGTGCTGGGAAACTCAGAGGAGAATATGATGGGCCACAACACTCGACGCAATTGCTTCTTTACTATCTACAATGCCCAAGTCGAACATGTCACGCAAAATGAGAGCGCTATTAAACTGCTTGCAGTGTGGGTGAGTGTCAATACCGACCTTTCAATGCGTCGCGGTCATCTCATTTGTACTAACAGATGGTTGTCTCTGGGGACGTCATATGTGGCTTCTTCGAGTTGGGTGACGGGGGGTCCTCGGATGCCCGAATGATCTACCGGTGAAAGGGCACCAACGGCTGGACGGCTATGGAGAGGCATGGTGGGTGCGACGTACAAAGATTAAGAGTGTGCCGCTTCTAAAATAATTCTATATTTTCGTGGTGGACATATACGTATCTCGTGATCCTTATACCAGTGTTTTATTACGAAAGTACCTTTGTTATTCAATCAAATAGTCCTGTTATCATATCAGGAACAGGTGCGTTTGGGAGAGCGGAAAGGACATAGTGAGAGGATGAGAGTGTGATGAAAACAAGTCGCTCCCTGCTTGATATGAAAGGGTCCCGAGGATATACACCATATAGAACTCTTTCTCAGTTGGGCTTCGACCATGCTGGCTCACGCCCTTCGTGAACAGTGAGTTCGTTGGAAGACCCCATTTCGGTCACGAGACATGAACTTTTGACTTCGCAAATCATAGCGCCCAGTTCGTGATGTTGACATTATCCCCGAATCTCCTCCCGGCGGCCCTCTACGTTTTCTCACTATTGCGGCGAATATCCTGGCTTAACTCCCTTGTCTCGCAAGAACCTCTTCCGTCTCTTCCAGATGACATTTTATTTGAAGTCTTACACCATCTGGACTCGAGGGATTTACTGGCAGTCCGGTTTGTGAGTACGTTTCTTAATATCCGTAGCCTCGGCTAAACTCCGCTGTACGTTTAGACGTGTCGACGAATATACGCAATGACGAAATCGCCTTTGCTATGGCAGTCAAAAGTTCTGGAACTGTCGTTATCTTCCGGAATACCACTGCTCCAACAGCCGATGGGGCCTATACCTCCGAGGAGCTGGAGCGCGAGGTCATCAAGCGTCTTCACACTCGCCAACGAATGCGCGAATTGGATCCAGCCAGGTTCCAATGGCAGGCTCTCAAGCTTGATTTCGAGTCTCATTGTGGAGAGCGACGTTTGGCTACTGCTGAACTCTCACGTCGTCTCCAAGGGAGTCTTTTCGGATCAAAAATCTCGGAGCGCCCATCACTGGGTCAGGGCATCATCATAAACATCCCAAAGTCAAGTCTTCTGTCCCTCTTCCCCATTTCTATGCCTCCTCCATTTCTATTTCATAACTGTAAGCTATCCCCTTTAAGTCCAATTGTAGGTCTACACCATAGATGATCATCTGGAGAAAGTCCCAAATAAATAATGTATTCTGCCTAACCTCTTCCTATCTTCTCTCTTCTCCGTCCTACCTTTATAGTATAAAAACATTATCAATCCATTTGTACCTGGTCCCCTATTGTTCTACACCTTGTCCATAGATGATTACCTTCATTTTTCTTCCCATTTTTCGGTCTAATTACTTCATTAAAATGTACCTTGGCATATTTCTTTCACACTTCTAAAACTGGGCCATATTCATGTATGTATATAAGTAGTATGTCTTCGATAGGGGAAGGCAGTGAAATACGAATGAGTATCTAAATCCCCTCAGATTCCCAAAGCCACTTTCTCTTATCTATCTCAACTTCATTAATTACCCAAACTTGATCACCGTTTTTCTCGACCATTTCCTGGTCAATTCCTCTCAAATCTTCGACGCTCTGTACCGCTAATCGACTCCTTTTGGTTGGAAGCAAAGCGGTTGTTGGATTCGGCCGCGCTCGTTAAAGCGTTCGCTCTCCAGCCCATACCCTCGTTCTACATCATGGTGACTTTCGCCTTCTTCCAAATGGTCGATGGCTACTCGACAATGTCGACGGCCGCGTCTACATGCCTGATTTAGATACGCCCGGGTTTCCACGGCAGGATCTTTTTGACACAAGGCGCTACGGGAACAATGGCCAAACCACGGACCCGCTGACCGCATCTGCTATTTGGATTGACCACACAAAGCCCTTTCTTTCTTTCCGAATTGCACTTCATAATATGATCACAGCTCATACCCTTGGTGAGTTCCAGCATTCACATAGTTTTGGGTCGACTAATGACCTACCGGAAGCTTCGAGTCGGATATGTATTTATCAACTCGAGTTGAGAGGCGGTGGCCCTGACGCTGTATGGGTCGCGGAAGAAATCATTACTTTACAGACACCTGGGCCCCGCGCCAAGTTTCATTTGCAACTAGGACGGGAAATTGTCGTCGAGCGATGTATTCATGGGAGGGGAAGTTCTAGGGTTGCTAAGGTCCATGTTTATCGGTACTCGGACGTCCCACCTCGGGCATGCATATGGGAATATGACTCACTAGCGAGGGTGACCCTATTCATAAGCCTTGCAAATGTTCACTAAACTTCCCAGATTCTTCCTTTGCCATATAATCGGCTCGTCGTGATCACCGGGAAGGATGTCAACATCCTGAATTTGAAACCAACAGGTCCGATGGTCTGGTTTTGGAACAATCATTCTGTATCCTTCTTCAGTGGTCGGCTCTGATAAGGCATATATCACGAGTGTACACCATCAATTACTTCTCCTGTGTTCTTACGGCGAGCTCGGATGGTGTCGTTGCGATACAAATACCTCACGACACTGGAATTCGGCCAAACGTGAGGACTTTTCGAGTCGACAACCCTCCGGTACGATCCAGGACGGTAGAGCTTTCGCTCATGACCCGGGTAAGGGACGATTCATCGCTAGACGTTATTACCTACAGTGTAGACGGAGAAACGGATTTGGTGGATTCTCAAGTGCATGTAACCTCATTTCCGAAAGTGAGCCATGCCAGGGCATGGGATGAAGCGTCTGGACGGCTTGTTCCGCGCAAGGATGGAGGGTATGTATTGTTGCAAATGTAATCACCTGTGTTGTCAATAGATAGTCTATCTCGACGCCCCTTACCGCAACATGCTGGTTTATTCAGCGGAGTGGTGTTTTCTACCATGATGTATCATCGCTTTAATCTGTTTGACCCATCCGCCTCTGGGGTATCTCGATTCCTAGATCTAAAAGTCGAACAGAAGGATTGGCTGGACGAGACCAGGTCGCTCCTGCTTGGAAAACGCTACCCACATGCAGGCGCCAGGGTATCCGGGATGCTTGGGTTTCTATCCATAGGTTAACCTCAAGGTGTATGTCGTGGCACCCTTCTGAATTTAGTTCGTGATGGAAGGTACTGCATCTAAATTTTTGGGCCATCTGGCGGATAATGTAGCTATCGGAGTGCAATGGTGGAATTTGACGTTCGGTTCACTCGCTCAGCACCGGTAGGCTCTTGATTTTCTTTTGTGGCACATGGTGGACGAGCATTATCCATGAAGAGTAGTACGCGCAGCAGTCGTCCCCGTTTGTCCACCCTATACAGACTAGTTTCTAAATACCAATAGGAGTATCGCATTTCCATCCCATATCTATCAAATATTTTCCTTTGCCAGCCAGCGTTGCACGAGGGCGAGCGCCTCTCTTGGCTTGTCATATGGAACCTTTGTATTGATTATGAACATCTATTATTTTGCCCAAAACAAAGAGAGGACATACCATATGGCCAGCACGATCGACCGTCGCGAACGTCAACCCACCCTTGGCCCTCACCAACCCAGCCTTCTTGCCATCAACAGTCCACTCCCTCAACACCTCCTTCACGAACTCTTCCTGGCCACTCCACTCCAGATTCAAAGTCCACCGTTCATTCCCCACCCAATTGCAGATCCAATCATACGTGCCGACGTAGATGAGTACTTTAACTCCACGCTCGAGGAGAGCTGCGATATGGAAGTGCGTACGATGAACCATGTCCATGGATTCGTAAAAAAGCATGCCGACGTTGCCATTGCATGAGGAGAAGTTAGACGTTATGCTAGGGTCCACACCTAGTCTGTCGCGGGTAATGGGTTGATCGAGGTATTTCGAAATTGTACTGGTGCAGTGATGATTTAGTATGGAATTTGGTATGCGACATGCCGAAAGGATTACCCGATGATGGGATAACACAGATTCGCTTTGAGCTCGCCCGTACATTCACGAGTGACATCGTACGGATTCAAACCTATGCATTATAAACTTAAAGTGTGTATCTGTGCCAGGTGGACGATAACTGACCTGAACGATCGAAGGGCTCACCAAGGTAGCTCTCGCAGAAGGTGAGTGCAGCAGCACAGTCAATGGAATCAAAGTGATCAAGGCAAGAGGTCTTGAGCCGTTTCTCGCATCTCGGCAGCTGCAAATATTGCCCAAGTTACTGAACGTTATAAGGAGTACTCTACTAAAGAACTCACAATCTGTTTCATAGTAACACACTCCCTATCAAGCACATTAGGGTTGGTCTCAGGGAAATGCAGGTAGTAGACCTACGAGATGCTGAGGAAAGGAGGAACTGAAGCGGGTGTGCATTGCATGTCATAATACGACAAGAGCATTGATGCGAAATCCGTCACTCCGTTTCCTTGAGACGGTGTAAGTCAACCATGGACCAGAGAAAGACCAAACGGTCTTACCAATCATAACGGACTGAAGGTTAATCGGTGTGAGGCCAGCGTCGACCAACCGAGCGTTTTGGTCATAAACCTCAGCGGCGAAAACCGGCACATATCTTCCCTATTCAACCATCCCACGATGAACGGACGTTCCAATGCCATACACGAAGGGGACTACGTACACCATAAGATTCCCCAGCCATATGGAAAGCACGTCCTCTGAACCTAGTGAAGTGCTCAAAGAAGATGGCAACAAAACTCGCGATATCCTTGGCTGCCTCCTCAGTGGTTCCCTATGCTTGAACTTCAGGACGGAGTATCTAATATAAGCTAAATTATGGCACTCACAACAGCCTCCCCATAATCAGCATAAGAGAATCCCACTCCTATAGGCTGGTCGACAAAGAACACATTGGCATTGGTGTTCCATGCCTCAGGGTGGACAACAGTCGAGTTCTCATCCTTGACCCTACATGGGCCAAGCTCCATGAACAAGCCCAAGGAGGATGAACAGCCAGGCCCTACCCGTACATTAACATCCCACAACTGTCCAGAAGCGACCATTTAACGAACCTCCATTAGTCCAGAAAATCACGTCGTCGGTATCGGGATCGTTGCGACTTTCAAAGAAATAGAAAAAGATGTGTCGAGCTTCGATATCAATGTACCCCGTATACGAGCTGAGGACGAAAATACTATCAGTTCAGTTTCTTGGTCAGAACTGACGATGCATACTTGACACTTGGGTCACAGAACTCATGGGACTTCTTGATTCGAACGCTGTGCCTTGGGAACGCAGGGTGGTTCAAGGTCGTGTACGAACTGCTTGATAGGAGCCAGAGATCCTCCAATGGAGTAAAAAGTCCATCATCATAGGTCTGTTGCCCTGGGCGTCAAGCTGGGGTGTCATCACCATGTTTCTTATGTGAAAGGCAGGGACTTCACCCACCATGTAGAGGATTAGGATTTACAGAGCCTCCGAGAGGCCACTGCGCGGCCGCGACAGAAGACGTGTATATTCCTACAGCTAAAGCTGTGTTAAACAACTTCATGGAGGAATGGAATCAGCGGATGCGAATACAAACCTTGGGAATGCGCCCATTATAGGTAGTATACGGCACGCTGCGCGCTTGAAGTCATGTTGATTTCTAGTGTATCTCCGTTTGGCTAGCAAGTCCGCACTTGTGACCGCATTGTAAAAACCGTCAGGCTAAGTTTCGAGGTCGAACAGCAGGACATTACACCCCTCCGAAAGGGTATGCAGAATCAAGGGGTCAATATTTGACCTTGTTGCACCCACGGCCTATGATCGAGGTACGAGTCATTGATCTCGTATCATAATAATCCTGCCATCGATCCGGCGAAACATGCGACCCATCCTCCTTGCAGATCCGTGCCAAGGAGCATTTCTGGCCATCGGTCATCGAACGTGAAATGCAGCCCCAAAATAAATCTGTCTTGTCCGATAGGTTCGGGAGAGACAGCTTCTCGCTGTAGTACGGGTACTTGCTGGCTTATTGTGTGTCACTCGGTTGGATAGGAAGCTCCGCTGAACGCGGAATCACTGCTCTAGAGCCACCTAGGTCCCAGTTCAAGCAGACCAAGTAGGTAACTAATCAAATCTGTTTCCCTGCGATTAAAAACACAGCTTCGGATGACTGTCTCCGAATCAAGGGGTGACTTCAATTCCTTGGCTCCTAGGACACAAACAATTATCAATTCTTCTGGCTTCTTATAATGCTTTCATACGAGGAACTCCAGGTTGACTTCCTCAGATCACCAGTATAATGGTGGCAGATCCACACTTAGAAGACAAATTTCAGCTGATCGGTGTCGCTATCTCTTTGGTATTCTACGGTGAGCCTTGTTTTGTGGGGGATTTTCGAACGCTTCGAACACATAGTCAGGAATCAACGCTTGTCTCCTTGTTCAACTCCTCCCAGCTTCTGGACGAGCAAAGCCGTGGACAAATATTACAACATTTGTCACGTTTATGTCGGCATCTACCTTTCTCGCTCTCATATCCTACACCACCATTGTTGGATCTGTTGATCATTGCAATGCTCCCGGAGGTCCTGTTGCTTGGTTGGACAGTTGGGAACTCACCAATATCTGGCTCGCCGTTCGCTCCACAGCCCTCTTTACCACGTGGGTTTTAGACTCATGTATGGTGTGTACCGTTGCACTCTGCCGTATCAGCAACTTAACAGCACGCAACTCGCAACTCGCAGCTTTACCAATGCTTTATGGTCTACTCGATCCGGAAAATGGAGTTATGGATAATCGGCCTCCCAACTCTTTTTCTCATCTCATCCTTCGGTTGGTGCAAGTGCCGATTCAATGTCCTTGACCTAACTTATTGGTACAGGCTCCGGCGTTTATCTTATCGCAGTGACCACCGCGGAGTCACATCTCCGTGTTCTACCCCACTTTCCACTTTGTCTCTCAACCAAGTTGATAATGACATCCCTCATAGCTGCCAAACTTCTTCGACAGAGGAAGAAGTCGAGAGAGGATTTGGTTACTAATGGAGAGGAGGTCACGCGCCCCTATACTTCACTCATTCATGTCCTCATCCAAAGCTATGCACTGCACTCCGGTATCTCAGCTCTCTTTCTCGGATTATACATCACGAATAATAGCGCATGGAGGATATTCCTACCAAACTCAGTACAGGCCGCGGTATGCTGTTTTTATAGACCATTCTAAGCAGCTCATCCTTGTTATCGTACAGCTCACATCGCATCTACTCGTCCGGTTTCAGGTCATGCGAAACCAACGCAACAAGTCGTCCAGCGTGAAGGAGGAAATTGGGTCAATACACTTTTCTGGGGTCGATTCACGTATCGTGGACGCAAATAGCAGTCAGCTAGGGGATGTCTGAAGGGTGAGCCCACAATGCTTGTATGTACCATATCGCACCGTCCTGGAGGTAATATAGCTAATATCTTGTCGTACCGATCTCTGATCCAGTGTGAACATGTCCACAGACCCTTCCCCACATGGCTGCGATCATTGTGTAGCTTGATAGCCAAGGGCTCCACATTGGGGCGTTGACCAATGAAATGGCATTGCTTTGTGCCAATGATGCTAGATTCGGACTCAACTCTCGCCAGACATCAAGCCCGTTTCCGGGTGATTGTCTAAATTACAAGTACGTACATGATAAATTGCGTCCAAGAGATGTTGAGTCTTATCTGTAGTGAGTGATCGGGGATCAATACCTGGTTCCTCTCCCGAATCCGCCGCCAACATCTAGGTTTCGTTCGCGTCTATGCGGTTTACGAGGAATCGACGATCCTGCTGGCTTTTGACCCCAGATCTTCTCCATTCTCCCATAGTACCTACTTCGGCCATTGTTTTTGTCGACCTTGATCGTCTCAGGGCTCCATCAAAATTTTACTCGCACAGTTGTGTATGATCTTCGTCTGAATCACCGTTCGAAGCATCCCTCGAGTGTATATCGCTGATAGGGGTTTATAGACAGAAACTTTTTCTCATGTCTCTCGCTGGTCGACGCATGCGAAGACTTCTTGTGACTATTGTAATGAGGCGCCTACCACACTTATTTTGCCAACGGCTTATGTCCTGGTGTCCGCGGATCGCGAAGAACCGTTCCCGTGGTGGATACTGAGAAGCCCATCCATACTAATACTTACCTCTCATCCAGAGACGACCATGGAGCACGACAGACGCATGATGATTGGTGTTGTACACTTACTCTTGGCTTTGTTGAAGATCACCAGTTGCCGATGCACCTTAGTGGTTTAGCCTAGAGTAGACAGCCATAAGTAATATCAACATTTTAACAAGCACGTTATACGAACATTAGCGAAAAAGACAAGTCCGTGAAAAATCCAGTAAACACACGTAAAGGTCGGAAAGGTCGAAACCGCTAGGGGGACTGCCCGAATTGACAATGTAAAAGGGATCAAACAAAAACCAGTGACCACCGGATAGTATAACAAAGATAACAAGGATAGGCACATGAGATGAAATTTGGGGGTGGTATTGGACGTTAGGGTAAAGCATGAGGTATAGGGTAAAGTATGGTGGTAGAACAGGGATATGGCAAACGATCCAGGCATGCGTACGGATTGTCGATTCGCAAGGAATAGATAGTTAAAATGGCAGGATCCAGATCTTCTGATGCAACGTATTCGTGTTTAGTACGACATGCGAAAGGATCATGGTGCGAAGGGCAAGCAACACGGGAATGGAGGAGAAGAATGATATGGACGAACCAGATCGATGACGAGGGCGATAATCACAGATGAGAGAACTTTGGAGCATGATGTGGAGTGTCGTTGGGAAATATGGATCATCAGGGAACCGATTAGGTGGACAAAGGAACAGGGGGAATGCGAGCGCGATACAAGACGTAGATGGACAATAGATGCGGGAGTAACAAAGATGGACGACGAACGAACCGAGCAACGGCACAGAAAAGAAAAAAGGGACTGACAACGCCCGGAAAACTACAGCTCCAGGGGTCGGAGTAGGGTCTCACGTCGTTACTAGGGCCTGCCCAGTGATAACGTTCACAGTGGAGATGGAATAGGATGATGATGCCGTGATGGATAGGCTGTTGAGTGTCCAGGTTTCATCCTGTTTAGAACGCATTGACTGTATGTGTTTCTGATGTGGACCATTTGCTCGGTATCGGCACCGGCGCTGTCCAATTCCGATCACCCGCTCCCGCGTGTCGCTCAACGTCCCTCCTCTTGGCGCTCACAGCATCACAGACCGGATCTAGAACGCGCAGTTGTAACCAATTCGACGAATGAACAAGGGACAAGATGGAGCGAGAAAAGAAGTACAAGAAAATCAAGTCAGGACTCATACATTTCAATATGTAAACCAAAATTCACTTACATTCCTGCTCACTATCGTGCTATATTACGCAGGGGTCAATTTGCAATATCAACGATCGGGGTGGGGGGAAGTGAGTCCATAGTCGGTTTAGGTTGCGTGCGTTCCAAAAATAGTTCAGGGTCAAGTCAGGAAAGAGTGTACCATCGCAATTAATGTTATTTTCGGTTGTCGGGTGAGAAGGGGCGGGTGTGAACAGACGAGGAGAGAAAATGTATCATAAAGCGGAAATGCAGGATTGTTTCGAATGGTTCAGTGCAAAGTGACCACAAGGATGTAGTCGCCAGAGGGGGGCGGGAGCACCGGTAGCGACATCCGGAAAGGTGTGGTAAGGGAGATCAAGGGTCATAAAGTCGACCATACAAATATCCCAGTGATCCGTTAGGGTTAGCCACAAGCCACCACCATTCAACAATAGTGGTCGAGACCAACAGGACGAGACGACGGGGTTGGACATGGATACAGACGGGTCGGTTAGCGTCGGCGGCCAGCGGCGGAGAAACGTTTTTTGTTTGTGATGGTGGAATTGGCGGAGCATGACAGAATGAATAGCGTCAGAGTTGAATTGAGTGAATGGACGGTTTAGTACGGGGTTGGTGAAGTAAGCGGTTCGTAAATTCAACCAATAATATATGGGGGAGGGGGGGGTTAGAGTATTGCATGTGCACCCGTTCCACGAGGGGGTTCGGCGAGTCCAGGAATTGGTGTTCCAGAAGAGCGTCACATAGAACATCCCAAAAATACGCAATTAGTGTAAATGCAACCAGAAGTGGCAAGCGAATGTGATGATGGGGATGATTGTGACGCGTGTAATGACGGTGGGTGAGGAAGTGGAAGGACGGAAGGTGGTTAACGTCGAGTGTTCCATAGCACATTTGCGGGATGACACAATTACCCGTCATTCAAGGAGTAGCGGCCGAAGCACAATACCCAAACAAGCAAAAATTCAACCCACCCCGCGTAGTGTATTCGCGTGTCCGGTTCCATAAGATCGCCGATCCCGTACCCCGATCCATTGATATATTCGAGTTGGCAGGATTTGTTGGGGGGCGATTTGGTTGGACCCAGTCGTTTGGGAATCAATTGTTTCGACATTTAAATAGCCCATGTATGTGTTTTTTCGGAGTTTGATTGATATAATGTTGATGATATAAAAGAGAAAACCATCAATAAGACGTCCAGAACCATAGCGTTGATGATACACAATATGAGAAAGCGATGAAAGAAAAAGCAATAGCAGGGTGATTAGAGAGCGAGGGACTGGCGCAAGTTGGTCAAATAGCAGGAACCAAGCAAAAGGAGTTCATAAAGATAGCACCCGGTTAAAAAAAAAAGAAGATAAATGCAGGTCGATAAACTAGATGAGCGCCGCGACCTCGAGATTTGAGCGCAAGATGATACTAAAGCAGCGTCGTAAGAATTGATAGTCCACTCATTCAGCAGATGAACGGGATGAACGAAGGCGGGGTGCACTGGTCCATTTCGGACCCCAACTTTTCCATCCAAAGCAAGGGGTAAAGATGGAAAAGAAGACAGAGGAAAAAAAAGGGGCGTTAATAATTGAAAGGTGGAGCACTCACTCTAGAGATCGGCAAGTTCGGGAAAGGGAAGAAGAACCGTGGTCAGTTAATAGAGTTGAGGGTAAGGCCAAGGGAGACTAACCTTCTACAGCGGCCATCACAACTCTCAGCATAGCTGTATCCGTTGCCGTTGTTATACTAAGGGGCGAGATGTGTTAGTAATAGGTTAGCAGAGCGGGAGAGCAGCGGCCAGGGACGATAGAGTATGGAAGCAAGTATACTCACTGGATATAAATTTCTCTTTCCTTCGACCTACCAGCCTTTTGCGCCAACTTGGCAAACCGCCGCTTGAAGTAATCCCTTCCGGCCCTCACATCTCCCGGTTCACCATCATAGTCCTGTAGGCCCAAACAAGTACACGAATTGTAATTACGTCAATTTAGTCAGATGTTTTTGGAAGGAAAATACTAGTGACGTACAGGGAAAAAGCTCTTAATATCCGAAACAGGCACCTTCTTTTCGAAAAGATCGTTTTTGTTAAGGAACAGGATCTGTGGTAAGGATATGTCGTTAGTTAACTCCGCGCAAGACAGGCAAACCGTAGAGTGAGAACAAAATAACACTGCCACGCCGGTCAACAGTAACCAAGCATTGTCGCCAGTGCATGTAGAAAATGCCAGAAACAATGTTGGATGACCCACAATTGATGTTTGTTTAAACCATTGCGAATGGCATATTGAATCCCAAATCGTCATCGCATCTTGCATTTGGTTCTGAGTGCGTAGTGTCAAAGATGCCAGGGAATATAAGAAGATTATTGTTGCGTACCGCATCCTTGTCTTCCACGAGGCACTGGTCGTACCCACTCAGGCTGACCAAGAACAAGATACTGGTGACGTCCTGGAAGCAGTGGATCCATTTCCTCCGTTCGCTCTTCTGACCCCCCACATCAACCATTAACAGCTCGTTTTCCCTAAGGTGGAACGATGTTTCGGTGATACCAATCGTTCGCGCTCGACACCGGATGATGTCTTGCTCCGTGGGTTGGTAATTGGGTTGGAAAAGTCTATCGAGGTCGGCGAAGAAGTAGGGTAAGCTAGAGGAGCGTTAGCACTTGGCCCGGGTGATAACAATTAAGGGACGTACTTCTCCGGAAGAGCCGCTTCGTTCCCTCTCTCGTAGGCCCGTTGTACATTCGGATCAGTCCAGAGCGCCTTGAGCGGCTCGATGTACCGCGCTGGGAATGGTTCACCATCACCAATATCCGTAGCATTGTCAATGGTTTCTACGTTGGATATATTTTCCTCCGAGACCTTGATCTCGAATTCGTCCATAGCATCGAGGAGATACCGCAGGCCCCGGGTGATATTATCAAACACGAGTTGTCGGTAAGACTCTATCTCTTGCTGTGAGAAAGGTACTTTGTGGATGAGGCGCATTTGCTACCAGAAGAAGGGTTAGACGATGATGCATTGACGCTTTAGTCCAGTTGCCCCACCTTGAGGATGGTTGACTTTCCAGAATCCCCAGACCCAAGTAGCAAGACCTAACTCATGAATCAGCACCCCCCCAGCGCTGGTAGTTAAGGAATATGAGCTGACCTTGACCTGAGCCGCCATCTTTGCTTTTGCCTGGATTGCGGGTAAAATCGATTAGCAAGCGGTAGAGTTAGGAAGACAGACACTGAGCCGACCTCTCTGAGCTGCTTGTCAATCTCCCTGTTACGGGTCTTCTCCTCATCACTGATCTCCACCGAGGGAGTTGGCGAGGACATACAGGAACCCATGGTTGAAACGGAGGGGGATGATGGTAGTGGAGGATAGAGGGATGAGAAAAAAAGTGTGGAAACTGTGGGACCTTGACTATTCGGAGCTATTGAATAGCTATGGTCACCAAATTCAGTTTCGTTTGTATGTACTTAATTCAAATTAAACTCCTCCCTTGCTAGCGCTTGCTCGTCGTCGTCGGGGTCGGTGCTCGCTTCCTTCGGCCTCGCAACTGCCTCTTCATTGTTCTCTCTTCTCTCATTCCCATCAGAAGAAGCTGATATTGAATGCAACTACATTGATCACACCCCCTATCACGCTAGCGCCACCCAACATTCCCAGTTGCCACATATGACTCTAGCACTCCCGTTGGCGTTTGTCAGGCCGCTTGCATGTCCTCTAGTAGGTTATATATCAAGCCTGAAATCTTAGGCGTCACAGGCATTCTTATTTGCCACCCGATAGCTGCCGGACCGCACAACATTGGTTGCATACCAACTCCACCTTGCTATCAACATCGGCGCTGAGCCCCCGCCTAACCATCTCGGAGGCACAGGTGGTACCATTGTGCATAGCGGTGATCTTCTGAAGCCTTATCGTTCGCCAGCCTCAGAAGCTTCTGCGTGAGAGTCAAGGACAGTCATGAAACTTCTTCTTCTGATACACTACCTGACACCCGGTGCAGACTCATGCACATGCGCAGATGTCGCACTGGATCATGATTTATCATCATCCCTCATGGGAAGCCTCTAATATACCCGGTCGGGCTTGGGTAAGATCCCTGATCGTCGGGAGAAGGCGACAGTAGGATGAACGAGTTTTTCCTAGTTCTTTTGATTGGTTTTTTCACGCGCTCTCGTTTCGGTGACGACCAGGATCGCTCAATTTCAACCCTCGACGCGTGGAAGTCCCGTTGATCACCGTAATTACCAATTCAAATTCCATCTGGCTCTGTTCCGTCGATTCTTGCCTTTTTTGTTTGCGGCATGGCACCTCCGCCAAGACTAAATATATTCCCGTTTTAAGTATTTATCGCGCGCACACCCCCAATCACCGAAATCGAACGCTCGCCAAACCCACTGATGACTATCGCCGGAGACAGGGTGGAATAACATTCTGAGGTGGCTTAGGTGGATCATCGGATAATCAGAGCCTTGCTCCACTTCACACTCAATAATTCGCACTAGATAAAGACAACCCTCGTTGCAAGTTTGACTGTTGCCATAACCTGCCCTTCAAGGGATGCATGGGACATGGTACTGAATGGATTGAACTTCGAAGAGTTTTTAAAATTTCCATTTAAGGGTCTTTCGGAAAGCAGATGATATCACTGTGTCCGAAATCATCCCGACAAGCCACCTCTACTACCCCCATATAGTAGCTCCCAAGAATTGATATCACCTTCAAAGTCGGAAGTCTCCACCAGAGTTGTCAAAGTCGAAAGCAACAACCAATCATTGTACAATAAGCCAAGCAGGAAGTCTGGACCCTTATACTGATGAAGGATTGAGACCCTTGACCTCTTATTGGTCGCATTGACTACTGTTGAGCTGTTGCCATCTCAACGCAGACACTACCAATTTCTAAATATCTTCTCTAGCAAGCCAGCGTTGAACCAGTGCCAATGACTCTTTCGGCTGATCATACGGAGCCTGAGCCAACAAGAATCAATTGGCTTTGTCTGTTCCAACCAAACTACACCACGTACCATATGTCCACCACCATCAATCGTAGCAAATGTAAACCCACCAGCACTCCTCGCCACACCAGCTTTCTTACCATCAATTTTCCATTCCCTCAACTCCTGTTCATTAAAAACCTGTTTACCACTCCATTCTAATGCCAAAGTCCAAGCTTCGATTCCTAACCAAGTACAAATCCAATCATAATTTCCGACATAAGTTAGAACGCGAACTCCACGTTCGAGGAGTGCGGCGACGTGGAATTGAGTTTCTTGATGAGCGTAATCGAGGGAATCGAAAAAAAGGTTTTCAATGTTTTTGTTGCAGATGGTGTAGTTTTTGGTTGTGAAGGAGGGGTCGATAGCGAGTTTGTTACGGGTCGGGGGTTGGTCGAGGAATGTGACGATGTTGCTTATAGTACGGGGGGAACATTTAAATATATGGTGTAGTATATTTACAATTTACTCACTTTGTGATGGATGGGTAGCAAAGGGTTTCGTCGACCTCGCCGTCGCATTTGAGACGAATATTGTAGGGATTCATACCGAAGGCGAAGTAGGGTTTCCAAATATTAACGAGACAGAACTCGGCAGCAACTTTACAGTTGGTTTGTTCAAAGTGGTCGATACAGGAGGTCTGTACCCATCGTTTGCATCGAGGGATCTAGGGTGAGGTTCAATGGATAGAGGTTAGAAGAAGTGGTAGAATGGGTGTACGATGTGTTTCATTTTGACACAGGTACTGCATTATTGTATGTTGGTAAGTGATCTGACAATAGGGGGTATTGTGGCGTACTCGATGTTCAAGACTGGGGGTACAGCAATTGATTCACACGCGAACCGATAACTGGATATGACTTGGGTGAACGTATCCGTTAGACCATTACCTGGGTAGGGGTGGGGTGAGGGAAAAGTCGATTGACAGAGTTCTGGCTAGACGAACCTATCATCACAGATTGCAGGTTCACTGGTGTAAGACCTGCTTTGACAAGGCGAGCATTTTGGTCGTAAATTTCAGAGGCGAAAATCGGGAGGTACGTCCCCTGATATTAGCGTGTTTAGGGTGCTTTTACAGGAAGATAGGGACGAGAAGTACCGCATATGATTCGCCGGCCATGTGAAAGGCGCGTCCTTTGAATTTGGAAAAGTGCTGGAAAAAGATGGCGACGAAATTTGCGATATCTTTAGCGGCTTCTTTTGTCGTGCCCTACTGAAGCGTCTGTCTCGTTGTCGGTTCGTACGCTCTGAGAACGCTTACCACTTCCTCCCCGTTGTCGGCGTACGAGAACCCCACACCGACGGGTTGATCGATGAAGAATATATTCGCATTGGTGTTCCAAGAGTAGGGATGGAAGATGGTGGTGTTGCCATCCTTAAGCCTGCAAGGGCCAAGTTCCATATAAAGTGCTACTGACGAGGAGCATCCAGGTCCTATAGCCAAAATTTGAGAGAGTGTTCTCTGGGCTGGCTGGGCGGAACAGAAACGAACCGCCGTTGGTCCAGAATATGACATCGTCCTTGTCGGGATCACTACGGCTTTCGAACAAGGAAAAGAAAAGATGACGGGCTCCAACGTCTATGTAACCTGAATACGAACTGTAGAAAAGCTAAGCAACATGGCGAATGATTAGCAAACATAATACTTACAAGACGGTTGTATCGCAGAATTCGTGAGATTTCTTGATTCGGACTCTGTGTCTAGGAAATTCTGGATGTGTCAAAGTTATGTGCTGTTCGCTTGGGACGAGTGACAGGTCCTCAGAGGGGTGAAGAGAGCATTGTCTGTGTGGCGTATGAACTAGAGTCCGGGACATGATGCAGATGGAGTACCAGAAAGACTGCCCGGCCAAGGGGAGTTGAGAGGCCACTGTTGGGCGCAGAGCACAACAGGGATTAATAGCAAGAACACCAACAACTTCATATCCTGAGGAAAGAGCGTCGATTATTTCCAGCATATTTATGAGGAATATCTCCGCAGTCTGCGGGACAGCCTGGGTCAGGTGTCCCTGAGCGCAGTCTGACCCTGCTTCAGTATATGGCGGTCGGAGGTTCGCAACTGGCGTCCATGCCACGGTTCACTCCACCAGCAAAGTCAGGTAGTTTCGGCGATAGGGAGCGTGATGCTCGGCAGGCGCAGCCATCACCATCATTCCTCCCACCGTCCTCAAATTATCTCAACACACGACGTCCATCATGGACGCCTTCTTTACCTGAAAGAACCCCAGAACGCGACCGCGACAGAGATACTTTGTTCATGTCTAGTTCCTATTCCCAGCGAAATAGAAAACGCCGAGTCGAGGATATCAGTTCATTCTCGCCGCTAGAACGTAATCCAAACTCGGCGTCGTCATTCAACTTCAACTTTACCAACCCAAATTCTGGGAGTTTACTTCGACGGACTTCACTTTTGCATGGTCCTTCGTTGCAGGAGAGTGTGGAACGGCCTAGGAAGAGGATCATCTCGGCGGATGTGTTTTCAGAGCTGAGAGATTTGCCAGAGGCCCCTGCTGAGCCTGCGTCTCCTGAGGATGGATCGAATCTTCGGCGCAGTCTACAGATCGATATGAAGGGCCTGGTCGGGGATGCTGTTGGGAACGTAAGTCTCCATACTCTGACCGTGTTATGCGCCTGCTCAATGGTTGTAGATGAGTATTAGCCCTTCTTCCCGCGATATAGTTCTCGCTGCGTGCGTAATACACATGTACATGGTTGCCAGCGCTTACACTTCGTTTCTGTAGACGTCGCGGTCTATTTATCTTGGATCTGGAATCTCCGCTTGAGGTGCCGCGGTTCCTTCCTCAGGGTGGCACATGGGACGTTGCGGACGTTCAGTGGAATCCTCACCCTCAACGAGACCAATACATTGTCTCGACATCGAGCGAAAAACTGTGAGTATGCTCTAATGCTTCATTATGTTCACCAATGCTTTCCACAGTCTCATCTGGAACCTTTTACGCGTTGGCAAGACCTCAATCGAACACATACTCAAATCACACTACCGCGCTATAACCGACATCAATTGGCATACGACGGAATGCGACATAGTAGCTAGCACGGGAATAGACTCATGGGTATATGCTTGGGATCTGAGGGAGCCTAGCAGACCAATCTTTGGTAAGGGTTGTCTATCGTGTGTTGGTTTGAGCTGAAGATAGTTCAGGTCTTTCTGCGTTCAAGGGTAATACTTTCTCTCCTAAATGTGGAATCTTAGTTGAATTGTAATCTCAGCCGGTGGCACCCAGGTCAAATGGAATCGAAGAGATAGTAATATTTTGGCTTCGTCTCACGCCAATGAGGTACTCATATGGGATAGACGGGTTCGTCACTGGCTCCGCACTCTCGCATTTATTGCTAACTGTACCTCCAGAAAGGTTCCCTTCCCATTTCGCGTATCACCGCCCACGACGCCAAAATCTACGGCATCGATTGGTCCCACAATATCCGAAATGAGCTGGTAACTTGTTCCTTAGGCAAGACAATCAAAACCTGGGATATCAATGATTGTATCGACGCGAATGGAGGATTCAAACCCAAGTCCATCATCAAAACTACGTACCCCGTGTGGAGAGCATTGAATTTACCTTTTGGTCAAGGGTTTTTGAGCTTGCCACAGCGAGGGGAGACGGCTTTAGAGATGTATGCGAGGAATGACTCGGAGGCACCGGTTGAGGTCTTTGGAGGACATACAGATGTAGTTAAGGAGTTCGTTTGGAGGAAGGGAGGTCCTGGTGCGTCATTTTCTATGTTGTCGGCTCACTTACTTACGGCCACCAACCAGATGAGTTCCAGCTCATTACTTGGTCAAAGGACAGAACACTGCGCTTTTGGCCCGTCGACAACGAGACTCTTCAAGTAAGCCGTCATTTGGTTTTCATCTACATCTCCACTCACCTTGTTCTTCAGAAAGTCGGCCACATACCCGAACCAACCCGTGGTCGCTCACGTCTGGCGAAAACAAGAATCGGAACAATCTCATACCGTAATCCGCCCGAAACTCAAGGAACCGCACCAGCACTTTCCAATCCAATTGGCAATCGCGCAATTTTGGCCGAAGTTCGTGCACCTCTTCCACCTCAACGACATACCTCAAATCCAGTCGCACAACCTCACGTCGGTTCCGCCGCTCGTGCGAGTCCTCTCGAGACATATCCAGGAACATCATTCACCAGTGGTTCTGGTATGTCTCTACCACACAGTTCCAATCTCATGATTGGAAGCACAACGAAACCCATTGCGGTAGACCGCGATCGTGGTAGAGGGTTGACGATGAGTAGAGGGAATGTTGGTGGAAAGAGTGTTGCGCGCATGGATGCGTTTACTTGGCTTTCTAATGTGAAAGTTGGGGGTAGTAGAAGGGAGAGTAGTTCAGGTGCTGCGAGTGGTGCGGATAGTGCTGGGAATTCGAGGATGAATTCGACTTCGAGAGCGGCTTCGGGGTTGGATTTGTCGAGTCAGGCGCAGGTGCAGCAGGAGGCTGTGGGTCCTCATGGAAAGGATCAGATTCGAGGTAGGATGGAAACTCAGAATCAGAGTCAGATTCGGGGTCAGGATGGGAGTAGGAGGAGGACCAGTCCAAGTAGAAGCCGGACTTCGGATGATAAGAAAGAGACAGAGAATCAGCCTTTGCAAGATGAGTATGTGAAATCCCGCTCTCATTCTTGCGTAGAACTGATGGATGGGTTGTGTAGGATTACGTCGGTGTTGACTAAATTGGCGTCGTCGAAGATCAAACTTGAGAAAGTTTGTCTTTCATCTCTGGCCGGCTACGCTAGATTACTTACTCCTGCAATAGCATGACTTGGCGAAGAAACGAAGTTGCACATTGGGACTTCATGGCCCATGGGGCGAACGCTCTTCGGTTTTTATCCGTATAACACTTACTTTCCCGAGGGAATATCCACAAGCGGGTCATCCAGAAGGAACACCTTTCCTTGACGTCGAACGCAGCCCCCTAGTTTCACTGAAAGATCGTGCATTCATGCTTAAACGTCTAAAAGCTATCAGAGAACGCAAACGACCATGTTTGGAGGCTTGTTTAAGGTTTTTATTGTTTGGGGATGAAGAGGACCCGTCGGGTCGACCTTCACTCATGGATGGAGAGTCTTCGGATGATGATGCTCCTCCAGCTGCAACTACCACTGGGACCACAATGCCGGGGGGTAAGCCAAAGGAGGTTACGGTGTCTTTGTTGAGGAATCATAAGAATTTGGCGGAGCCGAGAACGACTCAGGGTACCTTTGGCCCCAATGGTGAGTGCTTTCACTGGTAAAGTTGTAAGAACGGAATATACTGATAATGTATAGGTGAATTGATATGTTTCTTCCGTGCTCCTCCACGTCTCGCGAGACCTGTACTGCGGAATATTTCAGGTGCGAAGCATTGTGAATCTGCTACACAGCCACAACAACAATCAACGCAACAAGATGAAGAAGAGCGATTTCAGCAACAGCAACAACAAATTGAACCTTCGAAATCACGAATGTTTTCCTCTCCGGCACTTCTTTCGGATGCACTTCGACGACTCACGCTTGCCGCTGTTGATCGGACGGATGTTACGGATAGTCGACGACAACAGAGAGGTGATGAGATGGTTCGTGTGGCGACGGGCGTTCTTGTACTCTCCCAACACAAAGATAGGAGGGAATTCGATTTTAAAGGTGGTGTAGGAGAACAACGTACTCCGGCTGGTCAAACGAGCAATCATGCTGCGATGATACAAGTGCGACGGAGTATGATGTATGTGTCAAATATCAATTGGCTTGCGGGGCCCGACAAGAAGGTTGGTGCGGAGTATGTGTTTGAGGCGGATTCACTGGGGAGGGTTTGTGAAGTGAATGCGAAAGTTGCGAGGGAGTACAGGAGGTATGATCATGAAAAGGTGTGGAGGACTCTGCTGGTGTTGTTGCGGGATATTGGTCCGTTGGGGAAATGGGTGAACGTAGAATGTGAAAGGTTGGCGAAGCAGATGTTTATGAAGATGTGAGTGCTTAGTTGGGTATCGTTGGCTGTTGCTGACATGGTTTAAAGATATGATGATTTTGCAAAGAACAAGGATGTTCAGATGTTGGCAATGTTGGCTGTCTTGATATTGCAGACACCTTATGCGACGATGACTGTCCCTCCGAGGGCACCGCCTCCACCTCACAGACCTTCGATAAACGTACTACCATCGTCCATTCGCAGTCCGAGGATGAGTGCTCTGGATTACTTTACTATCGCACAAGGACTTAATCAACAACCACCTTCACCTGCATTGGGTCGTTTACCTTCCCCTATCGCTCCGACACTTGCACCAGCACTGGCTCCTTCACTCTCGTCTTCGACTTCTTCGCGAGGTTCTTGGGCTAATATATTCAATACTGGTCGACAATTTGTTCAAGATACCTTTCACCCGACTTTAACCCCACCTACAGACCAACTGGTACAATCGGATAAACAATCTATTGGTTCTTCGTCTGAGAAGTTGAAGGTACCGGAATCACCTGTAGGAGTTGTGGGTCAGGGGTATAGAAAACGAAAAGATTCGTATTTGTTGATGATGTCTTCGAGTGTTACGTCGCGATCGTGGACAGAGATGGGGCCTCCGCCACATCAGGTTAGACCGTCTATTTCTGGTGGATCTGGACCGATTGCGACGGTGTCGTCTTCGTCGGCTGGCGGTGGTGATGGGAAGAGACCACCGAATTTGAGATGGACCAGTTCGAATCAGAGCGGGGTTAGTGGTGTAAGCGGTGTTAGTGAGAAGCAGTTTGTGGTGTTTGAGGCACCGGATGAAGAAAAGTGAGCCGTTTTTATGTTTTGTGTGGTCGTTGTCAGGACACTCATTGTGTGGTTTTCAGACCGAAACCCGTGTTTACGGATGATTTTATTAGGCAGCTTCTTGCTCATGTGCATGTATATGCGGAGTTGTTGTTTCGGTGGCAGATGTATGAGAAAAGGATTCAGTTGTTGAAGACTGTGAATAAGAGGGATCATGTGAAGGACGAGAATAAGGGTGTGCATTATCAAATTGGTGAGTCCTCGTCCTGAGATGATCGTTTCGCCGAGGATGGGCAATTAATCTACTCTTAGGCATTGTACAAACGTGCACTCATTGTGGACAAGTTATTCGTGACAAGAGCATCGGATGTCATGCATGTCATGTACCCAGGACAATGTCCCTATGTTCCATCTGTCGACTACCTGTCAAAGGTATGTTACTTAGCGACGTATCTATGCTAACGTATATATTTAATATATCATCATCAGGTCTTTCGAGGAATTGTCTACACTGCCATCATGTCTCGCATATATCATGTTGGGATGCATTGGAAGTACCGATTTGTCCGACCGGATGTGGATGTTGGTGTAACGGAATACCGTATTCGAGTCAGGAGAGTAATTTGACTCGACCGTCGACGAGACTTGCATTTTCGCCGCCACTTCCGACATCGTTAATTTTGTCGTGAGACTGGTGATTGTTTCAACTTCGGCGCGATGGGATCCTTTGGGTGTATTGATTGCATTGGAGAACGGACTTGGATGGTTTGATTTATTAGTCTTTGCACTATCTTTGTAACAACGTAGGTTTACTGATTTGTAGATATTAAGGGGCATGGTTCGATGGGAGAGGAATAGACGAAAGTCAGTGCTGTATTCTTAGAAGTCCTGGGCTATATTTACGCCAGTCATGTGTCACCACCTCGAATCCTTTGGATGACATCAATAGTAAGTGTACGGCTTGGTCGTCGGTGGCTGGTTTACGTATCATAGACGTCCGTCTACCCTATCGCCTCAACCTGGACACTTGCTCTCGGACCTGACGTGCTGGGATTCCCAGTGCTCCCCCACCCGATGGATTCCCCAGTACTCCCATGCTCTCGAACTCTTTCGCTCTCATAGTGGGTTCACCAATGTGAGAAGCTAGCCGTTACTCGCCTCACACACGTCTCATGATAACGTTGGAGTTCCGGCATTCGGGATGGGGAGAAGGCCGATCCCATCCGGATTATCCCTCCGTTCCGACAACACCGTTGAACTGACCTACGACTGCCCCCGCGGACCTAGTCAGTGAACCAGTGTTGTTACCTCTCTTTTTCTGGACGGTTGACCTTGTCACATCTGCCATTGGTCCTCCATGTCCGATTGCGCACAATTAATCCAATACCAAGTCCGAACGGTACGTTGACTTGCTTCAAATGTTAATACCCGATTTTTCAGACAAGGTCTGGCCGAGAATATGCGGGCGTACATGCAATTCATTTCGTTGTCACGCCTTCGTTGGCAGACCTGATGAAACAGGCGGTTGACACGGAAGATCTGTATAGAGACCCAGAAACATTGCAGGCGTCCCAGGGGTCTAAACGTCCTGCAAGCGTTGTCGATTGCGAAGAATCCGACCGCAGCGCCCCTGCCACAAAAACTAATGTCTACAGCAAGCGACCGGGCAAGAACGCAGGCTCACATCGACGACGACGGGAGCGCAAGCAACGCAGTAAGAGCGGTGGACAAGGAGCTTCCAAAGACACCCGTCAAGCCGTCGTGAAATCCAGCGTACAGCTTCAGACCACCGTCAATCTCACTGCGTACCACGTTCAACACGGGGCACATTACGCCCTACATCAGCACCCGAACCTGTATCAGCCGCTTGTTCTTGACCAACACGTTATGCAAGGGTACAAGTTGGTTAACTGGAACGGTAAGCGAACAAGTGTTTGAGTGACTGCGATTGTTCACATCGGATCAGGACAGAATCCCATACCCCTATTGGACGACAAGAAGAGGGTCATAGGAGTCTTGGCAGGTCGTCCCAGGGACGACACCTATGTTGGAGATTGCCTTGAGCTATTCGAGGTCATGAACGGTTATGCGGATCAAGTTGAATTTCCAACAAAACAGCGCTTCCATCAGCGAGGACAATATCGGACGGCTGATGTGGGTATCACATATGCCCAAGGCATGCGGTCAGCTCGCAACTTGCATGTAGAAAAGGACGTCGGCCGGATCTCATGGGACTTGTTGGAATCTCGAGCGGTTAAACGGATTTTGGGATACTGCGACCGTAAGTCTTGTACTTTACTGCTACTATATGCTCTGACTTGAGCATTATGTAGAAGCATTTGATATATGGGCCCCCTCCTTGCACAGCTATTACAAGGCAAACATGAACAAGCTTCTGACGCAGCGAGAGGCTCTGGGGCTCAAACCCATCAGTGACGATACCGCTTTCGCATGTTTCTCGACGAACTATGGCCCAAGAGCTTTCACCGTCCCTCATCGTGACAGCATGAATTTGGCGTTTGGATGGTGCGCCATAGTAGCATTGGGAAACTTCAACCCTCTCTTAGGCGGACATCTGGTCTTACATGAGCCCCGCCTTGTGGTCGAGTTTCCACCCGCGTCGACAATCCTGATTCCCTCATCATTGATAACACACAGCAACATACCGATACCGGAAAATGATGCTCGCGCATCATTGGCTTTCTACTCTCCCGGAGGAATCTTCCGCTTCGTTGAAAACGGCTTTCGTACAGAAGCCGAATTTGAAGCAGCGGATCCTGATGGCTTTCGTGAGATGCTAGGGAGAAAGGCCGCGCGTTGGGAGTGGGGATTAGGCCAGTACAGTACCTTGGATGATCTAGTAATACCGTAGATTTGATTACGCCATCCGCAAGCTTTATAGAACGTGTACTCTGAGGGTTCATATATCTACAGGCAAACAAGTCCAGGGTGCAATGTCGTTCAGTGAAAATTCGTCAGGCAGAAGCCGCAGCAATGTGTAGAGGTGAAGCCCACTGCATTCGTCGAAGCATTCGCCGATGAAGGGTCCTCTTGCTCAGCGCCTGATCAAAGGCCAAACGCATGCTTCCTGTCTTTGATCCATCTTCAGGACTTCCCTTATCCATGGCAAACCTTCTTTACAACGAGCTGTTGATGATCCCGGTAGAATTGTTAGCACTGTACTACCAGGGCGGTCTATCTCGGATGCACAACATATACTACGAGTGTATTACATTTGGGTAGCTCGAGTACGACTGGTTTCCAAAGTTTTTGTGCTAGGTATGAGTTTACCATTCTAATAATATATTGTTTCAGATCATAATTGTACATAAATCATGATTGGTGTTTGACCCTCCTGTCTACCCCAATCTTGATCACAAACTTTCAGACTACTTCAATATCGCCCACCCCAAACCAGATGACACTGTTTACCTATCTATCCAAAGGGCGTTAGTTCTCCTATATATCTCATCATGTCATCCAGTAAAAACAAAGGAGGAAGAATACTCGCGCCGTCTCTTTTCCTTATATGGAGACATGTTTCTTACTCCAAAGACATTGATTTCAGAGGAGTTCCTCAAGGCAACAGGTGTACCAGGCTCAGATGTAGCACTCTGGACCGTGCATGGCGATGGAGCGTACAGTGGCACCACACTGGCTGAGGTCACCCGCAAGTTATATGCAGAACGCATACAAGAAAAGAAGCTACCCAACGGTGAGCCTTGCAACTTCTTGTATTCTCCTGCTTATTCTGACACCGCATAAGCCCAACAGGATGTTCCTGACCTTGCACATTCACTCTCAACACCCTCGTCTGCAAGCTCTACATCCACCCCAGTCACCGCAACAATCAGATCTGTGATCACCCGGTCCACAGACTCATCCTCTCGAGTCGGAATACGCCTTCCTGATTGGACGCTCATGGTTGATATCAAAACAGAAGATTTGATGACTAGCCTTGCAGTTGGTACAGCCGAACTAAAGCTCGTTTTAATCAATCTCTTCATCGGCCCAAGTCTATCTGATTCATTTGGAGCTCCTATGGCAGATGCTGAGTCAAAGTGGAGACAAGGACTGGCTCAAGAATTAGCATATCAGGAGGCGGCATTCCATGCATCTGGGGCCTGGCGGGGTCTGAGTGTACTTGGTTCCCGGTTCCAACGGATAGCTCGACTCAACAGAAATCTTGTCGTTATCGAGGTCAAGGAGGTCAAGGACATAAATCCAAATGGTGACCTGGATTGTGGACCAGGTCCCTTAGGTCTCCCGCTTTTATCTCCATCACAAGCATTGCCTGGTTTTGTTACACTGCATCCCACAGATTTTACTATTCCCTACAACACGTCAGCTCTCACCCTCCGCAAATTTCTGGATACATACACAAATGCATGTATGCCCACAACCTCTTTAGTCTCGCCCGTTACTGTGATAACCGCAGGGCCTCTAGAGTGCCTGTCCAATCTGGTCCGACCCAACCTATCATTGATGTTGATGACGATGCCATAGCGTATTTTCATGACTGGTTTGTCCAGGCTTGGACAAGTGTGCTTGACAGAACCCTCAACGAGCTCATCTGTTATTTACCCCAGCCATCAGACGACAGTACAAGCAAGCTTCTTGGCCACATTTCTGAATCCGTCCATGTGGATGATACGATGCCTCGCGAAATATGGACAACCGCACGCAAATCTGCTAAACAGACTAAGCGCTCAACTGCTCCATCGAGGTATCTTCAAAGAGGCAAAAGAAGACAGGAGCTGAGGAAAATGGGGGTAAGAACAACGTTCGTCGTGATGATGATGATCCAGATGATGGATGGAGAAAGACAAGTGGAAGTGGAAGTGGTGGTGGTAGTGGCGGTGGGTATGTATTTCCACCACGAGGTGTATACCAGCAGGATGGGCAGGCGCCAGCAGTCATAGCTGATGGTGTGGCAGGAGACGTTGATTGGTTGAATGGTAAGTCTGATTATACCATCATTCGTGACCATACACACTGCTGACCTTGTTTAGTCCCAGAACGAATGGCAAAGCCAATGACGGTTGCTGAGAACCAGACTGCTCGCATCACTACTTGGCTTCAGAACACCGCTGCGGAAGCCAGCTCTTTGCTTGAAGAGACTGGGCCAGCTACGACTCCAAACACCGAGTACGATCAAGTAGACCTTGCAGCCGATCCTGGCAGTGTGGAGTCAGCATCGGATACACTCTGTGATGACCCTGATACAGGTGCCCTTGTTGAGTCGTTTTGTTGTGCTGGTCTCAGGGTCATCCCGCTCCGCTCCAGCGACTTTGATAAATTCGTTCAATGGCGAGAGTTTACCACAAAGGAGGGTTCATCTCTTAGCACTGTAGCAGCAGAGAAACCAACGCCCGCTAGCCGTTTCGCATCAGTATGTGATATCGGTACTGATCTGTCTGAGGTTATGCTGATATCTTTTGCAGGGATATCCCATGGCTAATCAGCCAAGCGGAGCTGGACTGTCTCTACCCAAAGAACCTGCCTACCCTATTTTGCCCTCGCATTGTGATATCAACTGACAATTAATAACACACATGTATTTAACTTCAACTACGCTAGCACATGTCTATAACCTATCCCTAGATGTCTATCAAGGCTTTCGGGTTGGCACTGTCTGCTACCTTGAATCCTTCCTCTTTCTCTTAATGTGTATTGGCGTGTCTCTGGTGTGGTCTGAGGTGGTCGTGATGGCTTTTCCATAGGTACAAACGGGAAGGCGATGCGTGTGTATGCATATGTCTATGCGTCCATGGTGGGTTTGGTACGTACAGTTCTTGTAGCTTTTAAACGTTTAGGTATGATTGCACGATCTTTCAGTGAAACTAGGGGGCTGCGTTCGACATCAAGGAAAGGTGTTCCTTCTGGATGACCCGCTTGTGGATATTCTCTTGGGAAAGTAAATGTTATACGGATATAAACCGAAGAGCGTTCGCCCCATGGGCCGTGAAGTCCCAATGTGCAACTTCGTTTCTTCGCCAAGTCATGTTATTGTAGGAGTAAGGAATCTAGCGTAGCCAGTCAGAGACGAAAGACACAAACTTTCTCAAGTTTGATCTTCGACGACGCCAATTTAGTCAACACCGACGTAATCCTATACAAGCCATCCATCAGTTCTGCGCAAGAATAAGAGCGGGATTTCACATCCTCATCTTGTAAAGGCTGATTCTCTGTCTCTTTCTTATCATCCGAAGTCCGGCTTCTACTTGGACTGGTCCTCCTCCTACTCCCATCCTGACCCCGAATCTGACTCTGAGCCGTCTCCCTTCATTGTGGCAAGCTCAAAAACCTTGACCAAAAGGTAAGTTCAATGCTCTCCACACGGGATACGTAGTTTTGATGATGGACTTGGGTTTGAATCCCCCATTCGCGTCGATACAATCATTGATAGACTATCGGTGAAGCTTACCTCATGCCTGCAGAGATCAGGTGTGGGGTTGAGTGATGCCCAGGTGGTGGCAGTGCTGATTTGCGATCGTGTACTTGGGTCTCATACGTTTGCGGTTAATGAAGCTGTCGTTTCCTGAGCTTCAGCCATTCGCCACCATGCATTCCCGAGCGTGTCCAGACGGCGCACTGGCCCAGTGGCGTTTTCTGTGAATGTCGTGACCTCGAATCGGATCAAGAGTTGAACACGACATCTCAACACGAGTTAATTGCGTTGGTGGGTGCTACTGTTATATCACTCTGTTCTGATGCGCGTATTCTGGAAATCCGGGGCAACCGAAGAGGCCTCTGAATCCTCCTGGTTGCTTTGCCCCGTTGGAAGACAGTGAGGCTATGGCAGTCGCCGTCTCGAGCGGGGTTGAGCGCGTTCAGCCCTGGCAGGCATGGTGTGTGCGGGGATTGGATATTGAGTGAATTGTGCCCTATAGGGGGTGACAGGCATGTGACCGGGCCAAGGTCAGCTGGCACTTGGTCCTCCCACCATAAGTATCATTTCCACCTCAGCCCCCTCATAGATCTCTTTCTCTCTCTCTCCACCACCATCTAGACAACTTCCCTGCCTTAGACTACCAAAAAATCTCTCTTTCTGGATTCCCCTTTCTCCTTGTTCTAGAGTCTATCTTTAATCCGTGAGTCCCTTTCCACCGCCCTTGGCTTACTCAATATAACCTCGGGTCCCTACTCGCCAGATAGACTGGCGTAGACTCACGAGACACCGCTTCTTTCCTATCAACGACAGGCTTGAGGCATTTCATCCCGTTCACGACACTTTACGAGGCCCCGAGTTCATTTGAACAACAACCATGGCCCAAAACCCTCTCCACCATTTCGGCCCTTCTGATGATGACGACCGCAAAAGCCGATTCGCGCTATCAAACGGTTTTGATGGTGCTGCCACTGGCATCATCGGGCGCGGTTCTGGCGCCCTCGGCACTGGAGGGCCCGTTTCTCTCCGCGAGAGAGCGGCTAGCCAACCACCCCATTCATCAGATCAGAATTTTTTACCTTCTCCATCTGCCACCCATTTTATACCCTCTAGTCTTGGTGGTGGCACAGCTGGTGTTTGGTCCAATTCTGTACTCAAATCTGGTCGCGGAAACCAACCCGTCCCCATTCGTAGCTCCTCTTTTTCTGCAAACTCACAATCACAGTTTTCTACTGCGATGCGCGATCGCGTCTTCCCTTCTACAATTGAGGACGATGAAGAATCAGACTCGGTGTCTGGAACTTATGAGGGTCGCCTATCGTCGCTGGGTCGTGGGCGTTCGTATGGAGATCCGATCCGCAGCAGGTCCCAGTCCCTGGCGACTGGTCGACCTGGACCAATTGGAAGCGGGTACCTTGGTTCATCCGCGATGAACAGCTGGAACGAATCCTTCCTTTCCAATCCCTCCACCAGTCCCCTTACAATTCCTGGAAGATATGGCGAGATTAAACCACCCGGCCAGAGCCGTTATGGCTCTTTGGGTACCTTGGGTCGATCCCCGAACAATTTTTTGTCGTCTTCGCCTTCGGCCAATTTGTTGGGGAACGGACTTAACGCAAGAGGGATTTCAGAGACGAATCAGAGTCCTTTCCGTCGAGATGTTGGGCAGATCTTGTTGGATGATGGTTCGGCGTTTCGAGAGCTGTGGTCTGGTACGAACCCACCGAGGGACGAGAATGGTGGAGGTGGAAGTGGTACTACGAGCAGGCGACACAGTGTCAGTGTTGTCCAGCCAAGGAAGGGAATAGTTGGTTTCAATGCACCTTTGGCCGATGAGAACGAAGAGCCAATTCGCTCCTCTGGGTTTGCTCGAGGTAATCTCAGGTTGACGGATGATGATCTCTTAGGTGATCTTGGTGCCATGAACTTGGGATCAAACGAACCTCCCCTTTCATCTTCATCCACAAACCCGCCCAGCCAGCCCGCATCACTCCCGATATATGCTCCGTTATCCCGAAGCCCACCTTCCCGAGACCTTCTTTCTGCCTACCAGTCCATCAATAACTTGGGTGTTCCGGGCTCTTATTCTTCAAGACAGCCGATCGGTACCCCAAGCGAGAGCGAATTTCTATCTGAGTGCGACAGTCCCTCTGCATTCGATCAATATCAGCAATATGGGGGACAGCAGCAAGATTCGACTGCGAGATTCGTTACCGGTCAAGGGATGAAGTTTCCAGGTGCAGGTGGGCAGGTGCCCTACCTGAGGAACCGCGAACCTTCTTTTTCTTCCAACGCTCCCCCCGGGCTCAATGCTTCTCCGATCTCACCTACGGCTGCTGCGGGCCAGAGGTTGATTAATCCACAACAACAGCCATTTTATGCTCAACAACTCCAACGCAAGGCCTCGGAACCACTCAGTCCGTTGAGCCCCACCTCGGGCGCCTCCCAGCCAACATCCGCTTCTACCAACCTCAGCAACCCTTCTTTGCCACCTCATGGTCAACACCAGCACCCGGGCCATCACCAACAACAATCGTCTCAAGGGTCGTCTCATTCAGGTTCCCAGCAACCCAACATCAACGAATTGGGTAAAGGTGTCCCACTACACTCCGTCCCACCTACCTGTCCTCTCTTCATTGTGGAATTCAAAGCTGGACGTACGGACCTATTCTATCTTACGAATCTGGCGTTGAATGTCAAGGTTGGGGATTTGGTGATTGTGGAAGCTGATAGGGGGAAGGATTTGGGTACGGTTGTGAATGATACGATTACGATTGGACAGGTTGATGAGTGGCAGAGACAGCAGGTGGAAAAGGCGAATTCGGCGGCGATTGCGGCTGCTGCTGCGGCTGCTATTGGGTTTGGTTTGGACAGTCCGTTGAGTCCGACCGGTAGTGGTGGTTCTGGACCTGGTGGGGCGCAGGGTGGAGGAGGTGTGCAGGGTCAAGGGAAGAAGGAGATTAACCCGAAGATGATTCTTGGGAAGGCTGATCAGCATGATACGCAGTACGTTGTTCTTATTGACCTTTTGGACGGTTACTGATTTGATCTGGTTTTTAGGATGTTAGCGGCGAAGATACATGATGAGATGAAGGCGTTGCAGTTGTGTCAGACTAAGGTTAAGGCAAAGAAGTTGCCGATGGAGGTTATTGATGCTGAATACCAATGGTGAGTGTCCCTTGTGTACCCCACTGTAGTCTACTCACATCCGGGTAGGGATCGTCGTAAATTGACGTTCTACTTTATTGCGGAGAAGAGAATTGATTTTAGGGAGCTTGTGAGGGAGTTGTTCAGGTGCGTTTGCCTACACCCATCTCGCTTGATCTTGAGTCCTGACAACTATGCGATGGGGTTCAGGTTGTACAAGACTAGGATTTGGATGGCGTCTATCCAGGGTGGTGGTATCTCTTATGAACAATAAGTCGATATATGATGATGGCCGAGGCTGGGACCCATCCGTGTAATCATATTATGACTGAAGAAAGCTCGACGTCGAGGGGGATCAATTCGGACTCGAATTCATCTATCTATTTATTCGTTGATCCTCGTCGACTTCGTGGCGCCAGGTGTAGGATGAGGATGATGGACTTGATGTGGTGAAGCTGAAAGGCGAAAAAATTATCTGTTAAGGCTCGTGAACATACTACTACTCTTTTTTTCCCAACAACGTTCTTCTCAAACGTTTCCCAATCCATGTTACCCCAATTATTTCAAACTATTTTCCACCCATTTGATCTTTTTGCTTGTTTATATATGTTCACATGTTTTTTTTAGTAGTTGTTGTACTGATTAATGTTTCGATTGTGCTCTTTTGTCGAGAGATGTACGAGTACATTGATATGACGATGATGATGCGAGGCCTTATGCTCCTGTGCTTTACTCTTTTTTATTTTTCTCTGATATGCTGCTTTTAGTTGTTCATCTCTGATTATTTTTTTACTTCAATTGGGTTAGTGTGTAGGTTATGTCAGCGTCTTTAACAATGAAGCAATTGTTATGGTTTGTTTGTCAAGGGCATCCCACCATTGAATTTGGCCCTGAGCGTCAAACTTGACCGCTTGATGTCGTCCACATTCTTGCATCTCCCACTCCCGCTTCTTCTCCTGATACATCTCCATATATTAAACTACCCACAAGCGAATGAAGCTCAATATGATAACCAAATCTTCGATGCACGGGTGAAAGGATTGAAGAATCGAATCAAGATGATGGAAGATATTTGTTACTTTCTTGTTGGACAGTTGGAGATTGGTGCAAAGAATGTCAGACAAATCCCTCAGCAAAAAAAAAAATATCGTTTTGATAATGTGTGTGTTTATTTTGTGTGGAATTTTATTTTGGGTTAGGTTTTGCCTGTGTATCCGTGTTCTCAGCCTTCGGATAGTGTGGCATTTCGGACGTTACTTTTCAAGTATCTTGAATCGTTGCGACATCGAGCTTTGTTCTCTTCCTCCTCTTCCTCCACGTCGTCGTCGTCTTTATCTTCTAGGAAATTATCGACGAATGCGGGCGGAACACGAGTTGTTGATAGGAGGGAGAGGGTTGGTTTGGTTCAGGGAATGGTGGTGGCGTGGTGGTGGAAAGATGTTGTGGTCAGGAAATCGTTGTTGGAAGAATGTTGTGGAGAAAGGTATGAATGTGTACTTTGTGTACAAGTTTTCTCTCCCTTGACGGTGAGGAGGAGATAGGTTTGAACGTTTACTTGTTGCGTTTTCTACGCATGTGTTGTTATGCAAGTCTAGTGCATATACGAAGGAACAGCTTCTTGTAAGTACAGTTATAATTTATCCCAGTTTCTACATTGTTGATGTTTTTGTTTTGCTAGGATATTTCAAAGACTGCTTCGGCTGCATATAATATGATGCTCAGTCGGTTCCAAACACAGAGGCTGGAATGGCTTCAGAAAGCTACTTTGTTGTCCCAGCGACGTCAAAAACTTTATCTGTTGAGGGTATATCATCCTTTGACGTTCTTTACTTGTTTTGCTCACATATTTATAGAACGTGATATCCACAGGAGGAATGAAGACCAGGCTGCAAGAACGGCCTACTGAATCCCTCCTTGCACTCGTTAAATTCAAGTACAACGATGTTCAAAATCGATTATGGAAAGACCAGCAAGGGTCAGCTGCTCTTATCAACCTTTTCCGTTTGGCGGGAGTAAACATACCTGGGGGTGGGGCTTTACCTCTTAGAGAGGAAGCTTTCACGTTGCCGAAGGATACACTTCAAGTGAGTTCTTGGTTTTTCATTTGATTCATTCAGTGGTTGATCTTTTCTTCAGCAACCGGTTCGGACGCTCATTTTGCCGATTGCAGCAGCTCGTCATCCAGCGGAACTTAAACGATTACGACGTTCCGTTATCTCACCACGAACACAGAACCTCGACACCAAAATAGGTCTCCCAGCGTGGGCGTTACTTTCGAATGAGCTCGTGTCAGTAGAGAGAAGGTATGAACGACTCGAGAGGGCGCTTTTGGAGGCTCGGGCCGCGAATGGACGTCTTGTGAAATTATTCGAGTGTCGGCGGGGTCATAGTCGGGATAAGCCACGCGTATTTGATCTCCCATGGGTGAAGATAACTGAGGGTCGAGACTTATTGGGTACAGTGAGTCAGGTTTTTTTTCCCTTTCTTTCGGTTATTGATGCATTTACTTAGCCTATCGTCGATGGATCGTTACTAGAAAGCCTTTCACTACCCAACCCCGAGCCTCATACTACGTTTGAAGAAAGAATTGACCACATACGCAAACACCTTCCTTCATTCCCTTCACCACCAGATCCTCACGCACCCCGTGTGGTACCACCAGAGCCTCATGTTCCCATATCCCAACTACCTAGACCTAAACCCGGAGCCAAGGTTTACCAAAAGTCACTACAACGGCCTGAAAGTGTGCAAACGCCCAGGAATCGACGGTTTACTAAGATGCCTAGAAAATCTATCAGGGCTTCTCTCGCTCATAATATGGTCAAGCACGCTTCTGATACAAGGAAACAACTGTTCGACGATGAGGTGTCTAAAGTAAGAACCCACGCACCCACAGACACCCAGTTTTGTGGCTCATGTAGTTTTTTTGATCATAGATTATATTGGCAACTGAGGATGACTCTATGGAGAATATCGATTTGACGACGCCTAGGTCTAAGGTTCCACCACCCAATAGGATTTGGACTTCGGGGCAGAAGAAGATGCCTAGGACTGGGTCGACTATGCGTACGCCACGGAGATCGAGTGTTTTGATGGCGGTTGGAGAGCCGTTGATGGAATTGCCACTTGTACCCGCCACTTCGACCGGTTCAATGTCATTGTTGGATGATGAAGAGGACGATGATGATTTTGAGGAAGTCGGGATGGAAAGCCAAATGCAACATGCAGTCGTATCGCATGGAGATGGAGATTATTCAGGCGAACTACCACAGACGAGCATGACGTTGAGAGAATTGCTCTTGGCTGCTGATTCTAGTGGATTTGATTTGATAGGTAAA
Source organism: Chlorophyllum brunneum (assembly GCA_963576785.1). Lineage (NCBI taxonomy): Eukaryota > Fungi > Basidiomycota > Agaricomycetes > Agaricales > Agaricaceae > Chlorophyllum > Chlorophyllum brunneum. The sequence continues at coordinate 3,511,713 of OY756140.1, read as the reverse complement.
TTTTCTTCATTTTCTTCAACTCGAACTCTGATGTTGACATGATTTGTTTCATTAGGCGATGAAGAGGAAGATTGTCTTGAGACGTATCCTGGATGGGAGTAGAACTGTAACATTCAGGTTACTTTGATCGACGATGGTTCCTCTTCCTACTGTTGGAATTATGGGTGGTTTCTGTCATAGTTGACTCGGGAAGCATTTTCTTCGATACTCTTGAAGTCACCTTGTTGGAGCACACATCTGGGCGATTCTTTTTCTGGCGATTTCTCAACCCAAGAGCCATGTTTGAAGTTAGAAAGCCCGTTGTCGTGGTGGGCTGAAGAAGACATTTCCTATATTTCTCGTTGGGCCACTATTTTTTAATCGTCGATGGGCTGTTGCCCCTCAGTAGCTTCATACGACATGAGCAAGGATGGAGCTAGAAAATGCGGTGCTGACGCTTTCATAAATCCACATACTGCCTGAGCGAGACCATACTTTTGATCCGCTAGTGTATGATTAAGGAGGTGTACATGTGTACTGCGTCTGTTTAATTTTTCACACTACATGATACGAGTTACCCACGAAATACTCTCAAAACATTCGAAACCTCTGCGCAGAGCATCATGCCTCATCAAACGACGTTCGCCCCCGACATTCAAATCACGCTGGTCCGGCATTCCAAGTCAGGGTATACATTTATGGTATTTATACCATCGTAAATGGATGCAATGACGTCCCCCGAGGCATTGGTATAGTTTAGCTATCCAGACTCGCTAGATTCACGGGCCTTCTTGCCGTGTCAGTCAATCTCAATCTCATGAATAGTGATGCAAGGCATACCTTAAATTTACGCCGCACGATGTCACGGACTCTCGGGTAATCAAGAAGCAGGGCATCTCGTTCTAGAACATCACCATCCACAGGCCAGCAAAGAACTTTGTTCTTTCCACGTCCAAGAACATACGGCGGAAAGTCCACACTGGCAAAATTAGGCCTTTTACAAATGCCCCAACGGAATAGGAACATTTTATGGAAGGGACGTTTGGGGATCTGTAATTAAGTACAGAACGGGTGAGCGGGAGTCTGACTGGTCAATGACACGATGGACTCAACGTTATTCAGTTTCTCCTCCGATTTCGGTTCCTCGAGGTGACGTATCCTCACGATATTCCAAGGTGCCAAGCGAGGAATTGGGGAATAGTCAAAGTTGTCCAAGGCCTTGGACATTCCGACATCCATAAGAATTGATTGGCAAAGGATGAGAAAGGCTCTAACGAGAAACAGATACATCATGCCGTCCTCCTCTCCTTTCCAGATCAACTCCATTTTAACACAAGGTTTTCCAGCAAGCGGTTGAACTGAAAGAACTAAGTGTGACGATTACTTGAGCGGACTTGAGAGAGATAAACATACTATCACTATCAGTATGAACCTTGTTCAGTTTCTCGAGCAGTTCGTTACGCAAGGTAACAGCACATTCAGATGTCAGACAGAACTTTCCAGACCTGCTGCGATCCCACATAAATTGCATGAATGATGCATGATAAAACGACAATGAGAACAGTTGCCCTTGGTTCCCTTTGTCTTCATGTGAAATTTTCAAAACTGAATGAAGGTTGCGACACGCATGTCGGTACTGCGATTCAGAAAGATTCAGTACGTTGGCCACCGTTCTGGCATTGTTACCGAGTTCAAAGGATGTGAGAATCAGGATTTTCTGCGTGACCAGGAGGACCTGGGGTGGAATGCGCTCCATAATAAGAATATACAATGCATCCAACTCCGACAGGGGGTGGCTAGAAAGGACGCCCGCAGATTTCGTTGCCTGCCTGAGAACAGCAGCCAACTGATCCTCGGGGCCCAACGAGTCATGGGATCCGATAAAGCGAACGATCGTAGAAGCATATATAAATAGTCCGGCGCAAAGGTTAATGAGGGTTCCAATATCGGCCTCTGAGGGCCACGACGCAGGCAGGCAGTGCTCCCGCCCTATTTTCCCCAGTTCGTCGTTGAGATAGAGCGTGATTTCGATATCGACGTCCCGAGATACAGGAAGTTCCAAATGAAAGGAGATGGGTGATACATGCGGCAAAGTGAAAGTGGTGGTGATGTGGGGTTCGGGACGGCTGAAAAAGAGCCAAAGGAGGGGAGTGGACCGTTCCTGAATGGAACGTGCAATAATCTCCACGATTTCACGTTGGGCCTGGATGGTAGCACATTCATCAAGGCCGTCAATAATGACAATGAGTTCCCCAATGTCAATTCCCTGGTCTCTTAGTTCTCGAATAGGAGTGACAATAAGAGACTCAAATTGCTGGGTGATAGCCTTGGAAACAAGGCTGGGGTCCTGGCGAATTCTTCTAGCAAGAATATCACCATAAGAAGTGAATTTGATAGCTAGTTGGTAGGCCACCGTGGTAAAGAAACGAGTGGGATCGTCCCGAAGGTTGATCCGGAAGAAGAAGGCTGCACCCAATTTATCGCCTAATTTCTCCGCGCTGGTTTGTGCAACGGCGGACTTGCCAACACCGGCGGGGCCATACATCCACAGCATGCGCCCTTTACGATCCTCGTGATGTAGGCTCCAGTGGATGATTTTCGCAATATAGTCTTGTCTGGTACCAGGATGACATAGTGGGGGTGGATGGCGAGCCGAGGAATCGTGTGCTGCCTCGGGAATTGAAGCTTTCAGTAAAATATCGAGTCTTTTGAGAGAGAAACAGTCAGTGGATACCTGCGTCACATTGAATAAACGCGACCCACCTGTCGAGAAATTGAGGATTTGAGGGTTGTTCACAAAGTGGGCGTTGTTGATGGAAAAATTCTGTGCATTTTGGAAAAAACTAGCAGACATAATGTCAGCAAGTTTCTTCACCGCGACTGCAAGTCGTAGGAGGCAAATTCACTGGCCTCGCCTCGTTGCTCTATTTAATGTGATGGCACAACACAACCAAATAAGATGCAGTCTATGAATAGGGCTCTCAACGTGCGTTAGGTATTGTACTAGTCCTCTTGTATCCTGCGACGTTCAAAGCGCTCTCACACCATCTTCATATCAACAGGGACCTATCATACGATCACCACAACTTGAATCACTACGAATTTTCCCCCAAGTATACCTGGGCCCCTTCCTAACCGAAGATCATGGTGAACCGGAACCTTCAGTACGGCCCAGGGATGGATCCTGTACCATAATTCCTTCCGTTTTCCATGTCCCAAGGTATAGGACCTCACCCAATCTACATCTCTTGGCGCCGGGAATACGCCCATTCAAAGGGGACAAGGCCGGGACGGTAGGGACGAATTATTTTCGAAAGGTACTTAGGTGGGACCTACGCAGATTAACAAAGTCAGTGACGGAAGGATGAAAGGAATTATAGAGTTTACGTTTTTTGGAAACAAAATTCACCCCCAGCGAAGATGGGCCTATGACCTCCTCGCCACATTATGGGGATAAAGAATAGTCAAAATCAATGAGCACGTCAAGCACCGGCTCATCCAGAGGTACGAGCCGGCGGAGGAAAAAGAACGTTTCAGCAAGGGATTGGTAGACCACGCCAGCGTTTGCCCCGGGTCACGAAACCGGAGGGTTGATTGGTGTATCATCCGACCCCGGATCAACAACACGACCTACAAAGAGTCAGAAGAAATGAGCTTTCACCAGTCGAAATGTACCACTTACGACGATTGTTGCAATGGGGATTGTTCAGCATCATAAGTATCTCTCCTCGCGATCCCTGCACACCCCTCTCCCCCTCCCATCAGCCAAAATTCCTTCGTCATTTAGAAAATCCAAAAAGGAGGCACGGTAAAATGCGACCCAGTCATTCTCTCCTACCGCCATGACGGAGTGCAGTTGTCTGCGTGCATTGAGGAACTGTGATTCCGATAAGCTAAGCAAGGAAGCAATTACGCGTGAACTCCCCCCAACACCGAAGGGAAGAGAAGTGACGAGGGAAGATTTTCAGGGTGGTCTGAAGAACTTTCGGAGGGATGCGACCCATGATAAGACGATAGAATCCATCCAATTTCTCTAAAGGACGCCCATCAGCCCTAGGCCCCGACTTGACCAAGTTCGAGAGTTCGAGGACAAGTCGAAGCTGATCCTCTGGGCCCAGCGAGTTTTCTTGACGTATGAATCGGATCATCGTGGCTGCATAAATGAACCACCCCGCAGAGAGCTTGACAAGTGTGCTAACGTCATTTATTGACGGCCACGATGGAGATAACCCATGCTCCTGCTGAGTCTTCGAGAGTTCGTCCAAGAGGTATCGAAATATTTCATTATCAATGTCACGCGAAATTGGCAGGTCGAAGCTGAGGCACAGTGGCTGAACATCAGGCGAGTTGAACACGGAAACGATGTGGGGTTCTGGACGACTGGAGATCATCCAACGGGATGGGGTTGACTGCCCTCGGACTGGGGTTGTGGTAACCTCGATGATAATTTGTTGAGCAGCATTGTCGGCGAATTCGTCCAACCCATCTACGATAATCACAAGCTCCCCAATTTCCCTCCCCCTTCCCCTGGAATCTTCCAAGGCTTGGACAATAAGTTCCGAGAACTGTTGCGGCAGAGCTTTATCGACGAGAGTTGGGTCCCTCTTAATCTTCCCGTCCAGTATATCTCCAAATTCTGTAATTCGATTCGCTAGTTGATACGCAATGGTGGTAAAGAACATGTCTGGGTCGTCTCGCGAGTTAGGACGAGAGAAGAAGAAGGAAGCGCCAAGTATTCCGAGGCCAACAGCATCAACCGCGGCCTGCAGGGCTTCGGCGCAGGATTGAGCAACAGCGGATTTCCCTACGCCTGCCAGACCTTGGAGCCACAGGACACGCTTGGCGAACTGACTGTTTGGCTCGGTGGGTTTCATGCCTTCAGCCTTGCTGTTGTTGCCGTTGCTCCCATCAGCGTTGGCGTTATTACCGGCGCCTGCCCATGACAGAATGCGAGATATATAAACTTCTCTTGTGCCGGGGTGGCAAAGTGGGGGCGGATGGCGGGCGGAGGAGTCATGCATAGCCTCAGGTATGGAAGCCTCCAAGAGAATACTGAGTCCTTAAGTGGTGGATGTCAGGGCTTGGAGCGACCGAGGGGACGGAAAGACCGTCCTTGACCGTGACCACTGGCAGGGAGAACAATGGTGTTGTTGGTGACTTGAATATTTTGGGAGTTATCCACGAATTGAGGATTGTTGAGCACGAAGTCGTGCGCATTTTCGAGAATGTGGAGGGTCGTGGTTGCGGACAAGTTACACGAGGTCGGAGGATCATGACATGTATGGTAATCTGGTGTTGGTACACCTGATTTCCACAACACCAATACCGATCGCCGATACTGCAAGCAGCGGCTCGGTGGAAGCAAACTTTTTCCTTCAGACTCAACAGTCAGGAAGATTGAACATATACGTCGTCAACAATCTGCACCAGCGAACTTCCCACATGACGTCGCGCGCTAGACAAGTCTTCCCCGGGATGACCGTTTCACGGATCAAGATGATTTTGGGAAAAGCTATGTTCAATCTTCTCCCTGTTCGACAAAAAAAACTGCCCGCACCATCCAATCTTATTGGATGCCTTCTACGCACTTGTGACAAAACGCGTACGGCTCAAAGGCTTCGGGTCGTTTGACACCTTCCCTAGGTCCACAACGCGGTCAGTAACACCAACCCCTAAGTGTCGTATGGGCCCGCGAACGCATTCCAGGGTTGAAAATTTGAAGCTCCCCCAGATTCTTCGGTGGATCGTGCTTTGCGTGGGCCCCAATGTCAGTAGCCTCAACTTGACGGTATATGGCTCAGAAGCATTTGCCCAATGATCTATGTACCTTGCGCGAGGTTTGCGACACGTCGGGCAAGTTCTATCTTGCGTCTTGCCGGGTATCTCCAGATTATCCATCCAGGTCGAAATGAATGAGAGAAGCTCGTGTGGGTTTTCAATGCTCAGACCTTCGGGTAGACGGTCCCAGTGACTGACTGACTGACTTGGTTTGGATTTGAAATGAAAGAACTCCAGATGACCAGATCAGCTACTGATCTACCGAGACATTCAGAAGGGACGAGGAGAATGTGGTCGCTGGCGATGATAAGTAACTTGGGGTGTAATAACGCAGACAGACGTCGTCCGGCTATTTTAGGGGCGCAGATGACGCTAAGCACTGGGAGAGAAATTGTCTAAACTATAGATGTGGTATGGGAGAACGAAAATGGGGCTGCAAAGCAGGAGACTAAATCGGTTCGTGCCCCAAAATTCACAAACAATAAGTTAACTTGAGGCCCATATTATGGAGCAGCGCATGCAGACCAACCACAGCTATGGTGGCCCGATCATCCCCGTAAATAACTTATTTCCCGTGTGATGACATTTCTCAGAAATCAGCCAGTGGATGGTTCGGCGTAAATATCGGTAGTGGGTGGGCTTCAGTGTTGAAAACATATTCTAGCCGATCATTCAGCGTCACTCAAACTTTGACTGTCGAAACGCCTCACCGTCCAGTGGAATTACGCTCTCATCTTCAAACAAAAGATACAAATATTTGAGAGTTTCACTCTGCGCATTCGTGAGCCACGTCCGAAACAAAGTTGAAAGGGGAGACGATGTACCAGCCAGAATGTCTCCATCTTATCGTCTTTTCGAGTATTCACATCGTCTACATTCAACACACTTGCGTAGCCTCCTTCCTCTAGTCGACAGTATTTCTGTATTGATTGAAAGATCTTCCAACCAAGTTTTCTGTACCGAGAGTTTCCTGTCAGCCGGTACGCGAGGAAGATTGATTCTACAGTTTCTGGGCGGAGGATATATCGCGCGTCATATACTGGCCATGCGCCTGGTCTGAAGAAACATCATAACCATTCATTGGTTGATATTTAGGGCAAAAAGCGACTTTGTGCTGACCTTGCACCCTTAATGTACCAGTCGGCCTTGATTTCCGCACCTAGTCCCTGAGTTTCCTCTGGCGAATAGAAGTATACAATTTCGGGCGAAAGTCCCCTAAAACACAAAGAGAAGCCAAGAAGTCAGAATGGAGCATCTATCAGAGCATAACCGAGCTTCTGCATTTACTTACGTCTCAGTGCTATGGGTGTCGACGCACGTTTCAATCAATTCATACCCAGTCTTCCAATCCCGTTTTCCAATGTTCGTAAGCTGCTTCTCTCGAGGAGGCCGTGAGACTTGGGTCCCGCGAGCGCCTGCCGTCGTTGCACCGAGCATAAGAGAACCGCCGAGGAAGCACACAAGATGATCTTGTTTTCGCGAGAGCGTGTATTTGCTGAGAACATTGAATTGATTGAAGAAATGACAACAGAACACAGGATGAGACATACTTCTTGGGTTCCTGGGAATGGGTGGGCAACAATTCCGCTGTAAACGTTAGGTCATCCTTGACGCCTTTGACAAGAAGCTTGTCATGGATGCCTTGCATAGCCGCATCGTACATTTCACGGTACACCTGTTCTGTTTGATTCTAGCGTCGAGCATGATCGTAAACGAATCAGAACCCAAGGAATAAGCATACGTACAGTTTGAAGGTATTGTTTCCTGCAGAACGAAGATTAGCATGGGCACGAGTATCAACGTAAAAAAAGGACATACAATAGATATTCATAATATGAATCACCGCGAGAACCTAGACGGATCTCTGAGTCCAAGAAAAGACCAGTGTTGGCGCTGAAAGCAGACAGATACAAGTTGATTTCAATTCTGTTGTTGGATACCCGCGGGACGTACTTCATGTAAATAGGAACTAGATTCGAAGGCTGCTTGGAACTTTTAAGAACCCTCATCGCCTGTATAACAAGTCGGATGAGTTCAAATAGAACTCCGAAATCGAGCGTTCTCACCTGTTCGACCTTATCCCAGTAGACAGAATTCCCAGTTGCGTGGCTGAGATACCTGAATTCAAGCTGAAGAGTAGCAGCCTCAGCGGTGCTAACAAGACCCGTTCTACCAGGATCGTCAACAGCTCGTTGTAAACCAAGATTTGCCATGGACAAGGGAAGTCCTGAAGGTGTATCAAAGACAGGAAGCATGCGGTTGGCAAGGTCAGTAGCTTTGTCGAGGTATAATTGGTCCTTGGTCATGTGGAATATCGACAAGAGGCCACCAAGGACACGGATAGTGGTCTGCGGTTTGGGAAAAAAATTAGTACATATCCCGCAAAAAGAACGAGATACATGCCTCGAAGGTGTTGAAGTTGCCATCACGGTCAAACGTGTGTTTGGTGGCGACCCAGTGTCGTGCACGTTTGTATTCGTCTTCGAGCCCCATGAGAAACATCGTATCGATCGCGTCAATCACCATGTATCCGATTCCACCATGTGTTGAGAAATTTGATCCGCGATGGGTCATAGGATGGTATTCGTCCGCGCCCATGGCATCTTGTTCTATATTCATCCCCGAATCAACGATTTAAAACGTAGTTCCAAAGCAATTGCACAAACCGTAAGCCAGCCATGAGTGCTGTAAAGATCATGGATCAGAAACGTCAGAGCAAGTGACTTGTTAAGCTTCACCTTGAAGGCCTCCACTATTGCGCCTCGCTTGTGTGCATCAACTCCAGAAGTGAACCTCCCCCTGGTAGGTAAGGGATTCCAGCTGTCCGCGGAAGGGAAAAATGGGACATGGATATGGCCGTACTACAAGAACAAGGGAAACGTAAGTGAGATTCTAGTAGATAATCCACACCCGCCGACCTGATAAAGTAGGGCAATTGAGACAAAAAGGGTGATTCCAAGAAAGACTTTAGGCAGAGTAACAAGTCTTCTTCTCCGCGGTTTATGAGGATGGTACTGCAAATCCAGAGGTCAACGTGAATAAATATTGAAGTTTTGTAAAATAAACTCAGCCTACATCATCCCCTGCGAAAACTCCATTCACCCCAACATCGTCTTCGATTCGTCTGTGTCGTAGGGCAGTCTCTTCTAGTTCGTAATATTCCGCCATCGTCACGATGTGAGCAGCACTGCACCGAAACTCAGGTTTGGCAGACGCCACGTAGGAGTCACGCGTAGTAGTTCAGGTGTCCGTAGTTTGGTGAAATCAACAGCAAGCGTCCAGGCCTTGTTATCTTGCTGCGGTGATATAAGGGTGATACAAGTCGAAACAATTCTTGCAGGATAGTTGAGGTTTAGATGAGATATAGCGCTTCCAGCGCCATGAGCGACAATACGAGTTTTTGACACGGATTATCACAGGAACCCGTGGGATTACCCGTTTAGGCTAAGGTCCAATCAGTTATAACGAACGCGTCAACGAAGATCGAAAGGCGCATTGCGACTGTACGACGAACTGCTTAGGCTCACAGATACCAAAAGGATCAAGATTCAACAAATAGAAGGAAAACGTGGATGTGACTCAACCTTCGCTTCGGTATATTACCGTATCCTACCCAGCTTGGCAGCAGCCCCGGAGCCAAACATCGTGAAGATGACATGAAATTATGTGCATCTCATTCGTCTTCGTCCAATACCGGGTGAGTACTTCTCCACGATTGCGACTCGATTTTGTCAGTGGTTTGTTCCAGAATGCTGAGCAACAGGCCGTCGTTCTCGCTGTCTTTACACGTCTGCCAAGTAATGTCGCCTTGTTCATCACCGACCTCAGAATAGAACGGAAGCAGATCGACCTTGAAACCCTTACGAAGAATCTTCGCAACAAAGCCCTCCGAGTCTTGAACAGACCCCACGAGCCCCACGTGGTACAAAAAAAGGAGCGCAACCCGCGGCAACGGCATGGATGTGCTAGTCCTTTTGTTCAACGTCGACTCACACTGCCAGATTATCCGCATAGTTGATGCGAAATCGCCTTCTTTCCCGCCCATCCAGCTGGCTGAATCCAATACAGCCAGTATGTATGTTTGATACAAAAATGCTCCGAAAGCTTTTCATGACGATGGCCAGAAATGATCACAGGACGCCCACGAAAATCTATCCTTCTGATGCGAGTCATTGTCGGCGGTGATTACGTTTCAATACCCAACGTAACATCTCTACTCGAAAGACACTTTTGTTTTTGGGTAGAACCTGAATATCCAAAGTTGACGGCCGAAATTGATATGCCGAGACGAAATCCTTCATTGTTCGAAGTATGACCTGAGAATCAAGGTCTTGCCATGGACAGCAATATCAGAGGCGCAGTCCTTATCTGATCGGACGGTACGCTATCCTGTATCACTGCGAAGACAAGCTCCACTCTCTCATAGGATGCCACTGACAGAATTATTTGCCGAGTACTTCTTTATTGCGAGGTTGGCCTTCAATGAGTATTCACCACTCGTATACGTGCTTAAATTAGACGTGTAGGTATTCTTAACATGGTGAAAAATGTTAAGCGCTATCATCTCATGACGGGCGCAGCTCATTTGACAGGAAGCCCTAAGGCGGCCTGAGATCATCGGGTGGTGTGCCGAACGAAAACATTGCTTTGCATGCTGGGCAACCACCAGGTCAGCTCGGACCTGTAAAGCCCATAGAATTCGCTTGGCCACTTTTAGTGCCTTTCAATTGGAGCAGAAAATATACGTGCTTCCAAAACTCTCCTACTGATGACAGAAGCTGATGCGTGGTACCTACGAGAGGAAATAACCACACGACCACCATGAAGCCATCCATGTATATTCAGTGTTGACCACCAATGGGAGAATAACGCTTTGCTCAAGGCTTCTGGGCCTCCAGGTATATAACAGGAAGACATGTCTATCGCTTCTGCAACAGTGTTAGGCCTCATTTACTATGTCTTATACCCTCACTCTCCCTTCATGTGTTGTTGGCGGTGTCGTCCTTGCCCTGCTTACAATCGTGACGTACGAACGTCTTCCAGCTGTGGCCAAAAAGGTAAAAAGCAAAGTATTCGATGCAAAGGTAGGCTTTAAACCCCGGTCCGTTGAATGAAATGGAACTTGACATCGTTCCATAGGTCGCTGTTGAGAGAAAGCTTCCTCTTGGGCCATCTGCTCCCGTCAAGCCCCTGACCAGGTTCGTCGAAGAATTCAACCTCATTGAGGTTCCATCTGACTGTATCTTTCTTTTTACAGAGCTCAAGTTACTGAACTCTACCCCGAGGGCACCTGGCAGCGAATTGCGTATGATGAGTACAGTCGCGTCCTCCTTGATGAGGAATTGGTATTCCCATGCATATACGCGACCAAAGGATACAAGGCCGATAACCAAGTTTACACCTTCATCGACTCTGACGACCTCTCGGATCCCCGGCACGTCCGCCAGCTGGCGCACTGCCTCTCGGACTATTTGCCTAAGGCACGCAGCCTAGGTCCCAACACTTCTCTCGTTCTTCTTGCTAAGCAAAACGAAGATCCGCGTAGTGTGGAAGAATACCAGAACCTTTTCTGGAAGCTTCTTGACGGTGTCGCCAAGCTTGATCAGAAACCTTGGCCTCTTCATGTTCCCCGCACAATCGATGACGCCAAATGGTGTTTCTGCTTCGCGGGTGAACCCTTCTTCACCGTTGTTCAAACACCGGCCCATCAGACCCGACGTAGCCGCTTCGCCAAAGGCGTTTCCATTGTATTCCAGCCCAAGTGGATTTTCGATATCTTGTTCTCCTCCGATGCGAAGCGTGCTGCGGCCCTTGCCAAAGTGCGCAACCTGTTGGCCAAATATGACCCAATCCCCGTTAGCCCTGACTTGAAGAATTATGGGGAGCCGGATTCTCGTGAATTGGAACAGTACTTCCTTATGGACGAGAACGTTCCTGCAACTTGTCCCTACGAGGAGCTGTCTGTTTCCGAAGTGCTCGCTGTTTAAGGTGAGTGTTCTCCCTTGCCCTGCATCCCCATGGTTTCTGACTTCTTGCTCAAAGAACTAGCTCTATTTTTGGCAGGGTTTTACGGAAAATGCGGAGTCCTCAATTGTGGGCGAGCTCCAAATCAAGAGATACCCTAAACAGAGAATTTGTGTCCCTCTTCGAGTGCGGGAAACCACGTTTCTTTCTAAATCTATCCCTGAGTATTACTCTCATTGTACAAGATTCTGCGCAAGCTAGACACAAAAATTTGATGATTCTTGTACATCAATCCCTGGATTAGAACTTGGCTCAAATGACAGAGCATGTGGATGCAATTCAACGAGGGTGAAGAGCGGGGAAAGCCGCCGCAGTCCACATCGACACCCGCACGTCGGCATCAAAGTTGAAGCGGTGTATGGAAAGAACGCGCTCCATGCCACCCACATTTTCTATATGCTTGGTATCTAAATTCTCCGGAATTCGCAACCCTCTCCGTTGCTATTATATGCCCCTTTCGTGACATCTTGACGATCCGTGTCAACACCGACAACTACTCCAGTCATTCTCGCCAGGAGCGAGGTAATCGAGACACATTCTTCATACGGCTATGGACTGAATAAGGAACATCAACAGTCGTAAGTCATCTCCCACTGCGGCTGTTACAAGCAATACAAAATTCCGCCGGTACCACAATATTAAACTTGCCTGTCCATGTCATGGATCGCTTGGCCACGTTGAGATTTTACCGAGTCACGCTTTACTTTACTGTGTTTCCCAGAGAATCAGCCGATGAATGGGTGAACAAAGGGCCGGCGGGGAGGAATATCCGGTCGGACAGGTTGCCGATGAATACGATGGCGACGAAACATCATCTAGGATTTTTTGAAATCACCTCATGTTTTTTTTGCGGTTAGGGTTTAACGGTTCGGATCGAAGTATGATGGAGTCCTCGCAAGCTCGACGGCCAAAGTCATACCGTCATGACCAATAACCTCGAACCATTTGATAAATCGAGGTTCGGGCCTTAAGACCTTAAGCCTTAGGGTCGAATGACGCCTAATACTACTCGTTTAAATTCGGAGATATGCAGTCCTCGACTATTTTTAACTTTCCGGCAACTGCCGGCAACAGTTCTGCTATTAATATTTACTCAAATAGTGAATCTCTCACAAGTTCATGCATAATCCCAGATATCCAGCCGATCTCTCCCCGGCTGTTCCAAATTATTATCAATACCAGGGCTGTAAGCACACATACCCATCTATAACGATTTCCGGCCGCTGTCTCACATGGATCAGACCAACCAGTGTCTCGGTTCGGTGCTTCTTCGTCTCACGAGAGAATTTACCTGCACCAGTGTCAACTTCTTTTTCTCTGGTCTACGTCCGAATTACTTAGAATATTGTCCTCGTGATAACTGCGCAGTGCAGGGTTCAATGTATTTCTAATTCTCTGAAATGTGATGTGATTTGAGTGAATCGGATTCGTAATAGTCCGGTGCACACAATGCACGACCCAAGTTTGTAAATCCCATCTTTCATCCAATCTCATATCGCTGACCACATCGTACGATATGTCCTACCCTTACACCCTCATTGGGACCCCCTACTCTACATTCACTCGTACGATCGCGTTGGGCTTACAGCACAAGGGGTTGAAATATCGTCAGGTCCCCACCACCCCACATGCAGAGCTTGCGAAACAATATCACCCCTTTGGGTTCCTCCCGACGCTCGTAATCCACGAAATCGGCGGCAAGAAAGTCGACGACATTCTCCTCCGCGAAAGCCACGCCATCGTGAGGTTCATCGACCGCACAGCCCCAAACCCCAGTCTTCATATCTCTTCGGGCGAAGGAGGTGCTGCCGTCGAGGAGAAGATGTGGGAAATGGTCAGTTTGATAGCATTCTTGGGTAAGTGGTTGTGGACTACCGAGATGCCTGCTCTAACCTAGTCTTCCCCAGGTTTCCCAACCGTGGAATATGGAGTAGTTAAGCCACGAGTGCAAGCATTGGATGATGGCCACCCCTCTGATGCGGAAGTCAGGAACAATATCAAGGATGGCGTTGAGAAATTACGCAATTACCTTGGAGTTATTGAAACCTTGATGGCTCCAGAAGGATATGCATACGGCCTGAGGCCAAGCTGGGCGGACTTTTTCCTCTACCCGTTACTTGCTGACCTCAGAATGGTTGTGGAGTGGAAGGAACTCGCCACACCTAGGATAGTGTCGTGGATCGAAAAGATGGATGAACTAGCGGCCGTAAAGGCTACCAAAGCTGGAACTCTGTCCGATGGTGCACGGCCCTGAATGTGTAAACGTAGGAGATAGTCAAATGTAGCAAAACACAACACGACAGATCGCGTTTAACGAGAGAATCAGAACCATTGACACGTTAGGCCTTGGCTTATTACTTCTATACACTGCACTGACCCGCCGTTGGACTGTCTCGAGGAGATCATTCTGTGTGGTCTGCGTTTGAATCTGTGCGATTACATGGGTGTGGTACAGGCTTTTGCCTGTCCAGGGCTCATTAAAGCCATTTATGCAACCAAAAGGGGTGGTGGACGACACTCAGAGTACTGGAAGAGAAAAACCCGTTGGTAGAGACCTAGTTGGAATCCGCACGCACAGAGTTAGGCATCCAAGGCTGAATCTGAGCATAGGGCCATTGACACCATTTTACTATCCCACTTTCGACTTAATCCTGTCAGTTCTTGACTAGCATGTATGAAACGGCCTTTATCATTGCATTAACAGCAGTGGCTATACCCCTCAGCGACCCACGCGATCACCCGGGATTTTACCATGTCCAGCCAGAATCCAATATCCGTCTTACTAAGTCCGCCCGAATGGTTGACCTGGATTGCATGAACACTCCCACCGGAACGATTGCTGGAGATGTTCGACACTTTGCAAAGGATACTGGAACAAAAACAAGTGGATCCTGCAGAGAGCTAACCTCTTGTGATGGGGTATAAGTCTCCAAAGCTATTTCACTGGGAACTCGATTCAACACCCTCGTATAAGTTTTTAACATGCTGCTTCGCCCAACCTTCTTCGCCGCTGGCAGGTCGGGGGGCAGCCCGACAGGCCCAATGACTCAAACACAACACATGTATGATCCCGGGAGGGCACGCACTAGCATATCGAAGGATAATCCAATCATAGAGCCTCTTCCACAGGTTCTCGGTCCATTTTCAAGGGATCCCTTGGGCGCAATTGCACAATTCTCATCCCGAGCACGAATTTACTAAAGGGAGATCTTGGCAATTGTCCACTGTGACGTATTATGGACCGAGAGATCGGGTGAGCGGGTGGCACACTTCTTTCGTGAGGGTGTGGGAAGTCTCTTGTCTCCTTCTCTTCGCCTCGAGGCCTGGAGGTATGTAAGTTCATGCTAAAGATGCTGCAACCCATGGGTATTTGGAAAGAACGGTACCAAGCTTAACATATGGATTTTCAACAAAGTTGGGGAACGCGTGCCAGTCTGCCAGTCACAGCTCGAACTTCCACCATTGCGCGGGTAATCCAGGTAATTCTAATCTTCTGAGAGATTTGGGTATTCTCGGTCAGCTGGCAGGGAGTTTCTCCCGCCGTCACCAACTATCATAGGAAATTCGCTGGGCCCTTTCCGATCAGGGCTCAAGTTCGAGGATGGTGCCCTCGACTGGGTCCGTAATGTTATAAAATAGCTGGGATGTCACTAGGTTCTCCCCACCCTTCTGGCTTCGTGGCTCCGCCAAATTCGCGTGCTTCATCCGCTCTCGGAGTCACCATCACGTCTGGGTTCTTCCTGGTTCCTTTCCGTCGGATTCGAGCTAGTTCTCTCACCAGAAACACGTTACTGGTTACAATGTAAGCTATATTTCAACAACCAACTCCAGCCATTGACGTTTGGGATATGAATTCCCGTACTGTTATTCCTTCTCGTCGTTCATCGCAGCCTAGACTATCTCTCTTCCAATAATGAGTCTATTCACCAAGTGATGAAGACCTTCACAGACCTCGGTAAGAGTACAGTCCCTCCCCCCATCAATCAATTCAATCAATGGATAAATTACTCTCTTCTCAGGCGCTCCCTATGGCTTCCGGTACTCTTCCTCTCCTCCCATTGCTCGTAATTCGTAGGCATATGAATGGCTACGCCGGAAACACGTTCGGGGCGAGTGCTGCTGGTCCCTGGCATCACATTGCGTAGGACCATTACAACCATTACCAGGACTATCAGTGATTAATTTCTCATCAGGATCTCTATTAGCTCCAGTCAAGGCATTGGGGACGAGGCTCAAGAGGCAGCAATAAAATTCCCGGGAAAAATTACAGACTTCGGTATAGCTGATATGTGGGCTGCCATCGAGCCAGCTCGTGTCGATGGTTTATCTCCAGATGGACACCACTCATGCGGGGAAATTCAAGTGTATGTTGATGCCAAGATAGAGATGATGCTGCCGGACCCAAAACGGTTACAGGTGATTTGACCGAGGAGCGGCTCCCTGAAGATTCGAAACCCTATGCCTCGGACTACACATTGCGCTAATTCTGGGCCATAACTGGCGCTAGGAAGTTGAACACATCAGCTCTGATCCTAGTCAGATGGTAAGTATCCAGTAACCGTGTTCGGCTGCAATGTTTTGGGCTGCAACGTATACCCTTTGGAGGATCCTATTTCTAGCCGCCCCTTGCACTAACTGCCCCTGGATCCCGTGGGTGAATCGTCCCCACTACCGTACCTTGACTTCCTGTGGTCCATTTCCTCACTTGTGACGATATTATATCAATCTACAATCAAAGAAGGCAGTCTGTCTTCGTTCCTACTCAGGCTGCGTTGAAACTGGTTCCTCGTCCTTATAATGATGACAACCACACCGAACCGAGCTAGAGGCACAATCAAATATGTCCACTAGTATAATCGACTTTGACCAAGCTCGTAGCTTCTCGGATATTTCTTTCCGGATGTATGTCTGATAGTGGAGCGGTAGAACCGGCAGTCCTTCCGTGATCTTTGTCTCCAATGTCATTGAGCACCTGGGCCTCGCGTCGACCCTCGAAACTCGTCTGCAACAGGTGAAGCTCCTCGCCTATATTAGCGTTGCCCTTCGAGGGAAGATCACAAAGACCATTACCGTAACCCTCAACCAGGGATGCTCCGACGATACTCAAATCAACCTTCGCTTACCTATTATTTAAAAGTGGTCGTGATGTATTTTTCATCATTTCATGTGTGATATATTGATCGTGACAACTCCACTGTTCAACGTTCAACAATCGAGCTGAACAACCAACCGTGTATATCGTATCATTGAAAATGTATTGTACTCAATAGCCCATCAAGTTGGATTCTTCCCGCGGTGACTGCTGTCAAGGTGATCAGTGTACTTGAATTCTCATCTTTCCTCATCAAGCGCTCTAACCCAACATTGCTGTGCAAAAACACCTGTTCTATTTATTCCACTATGGTTCCTGTGTAAATGGCACGTACAGGTGTACAGGTAAGGACCTGCCTCAAGATCGCGATTCTTCAATGTGATCGGTGCAAGGAGACTATCTGTTATCCACTCACAATCTGATAATCCCGTCTACATGTACAGCTCCAGTTTTGACCAGCCAGGATCAATCAAGTGCGCCAACACCGAAAATAACATAACATCAATTTATGACGGCGCTGTACTAATTTTGTTGAAACAAAAGTTTTCACAGGGTTGACATGGTGGCTTTATTACTGCTGTTGTTTATACAGACAATCAGGGTCGCCCATGAGCCTAATACGTAAAACGCTCGCGTTTAACATCTTCGGGGTTAACACCAGCATTTGTCATTGCTTCCATGACCGTCAAAATGAAAGGAAGAGGGCCACAAATACGGGGCTCCCTCTCCTTGGCTCCAATTTTGGAGAAGAAAGACCCATCCGTTGTGAGGCGACCGTCGTGAATGAAAACCTTGATGGCACTCGGCCAGGACTTGGGTACACACACTGCTGTTGACGAAGGAACGAAGAGGTGTAGCGTGTAAGAAAAGTCTGACAACTGCTGGACACCCTTTAAGACATGGAAAGCTTCGGAAAGAAGCAATAGAATCGAGTCAGGTTCTCTGGTAGAAAGAACCAGTACGATATCCCATAATCCGACATTCATCTCCGCCCACTGGCTCACATACCGAGTCAAGCTAAGAAACGGCGTTATCCCAATTCCACCTGCAATCCACAGTAAGTTTTTCCCGCCATCACAAACAGGAATAGGTTCTGGGACTGGGAGATCTCCACCAATACCGCGAAGGCGGGCACTAAGATTGTATGAGCCCAAGGGGATATCTTGGTTGTAAACCCGACCCTCAGATAACTTGTCCACGATTCTGTACAGTATTGGCGTAATTAGGCCGCCCTTGATTTGACGAACAGTGATGCTGAAGATTCGGGGTTTTTGTTGCGTAGGTGGAATTGATACAGTCCAAGTCCTGACGCAG
This sequence comes from Chlorophyllum brunneum, assembly GCA_963576785.1. Classification (NCBI taxonomy): domain Eukaryota; kingdom Fungi; phylum Basidiomycota; class Agaricomycetes; order Agaricales; family Agaricaceae; genus Chlorophyllum; species Chlorophyllum brunneum. The sequence goes on along the minus strand of OY756140.1, from coordinate 3,493,526 downwards.
TCGTCATTTTCGGTGGCTTTACCCTCGACCCAATCTAGGATTTTGTGCGAGTGTACTCGGAGAAATTCTGATAACTCCAAAACGACGTTTTGACTTGGAGCTATCTCGATGGGTCGGGAGGACTCGAATGTGAAGGTGGCGAGAGTATCGTTATGAACCTTGGCATTAAGAAGAGTGAGAATGATATCATTGTATCGATTTTCGGGGGGGGTTTCCTCAGCGAGGTAGCGTATGGGAGGGCTGTATGGGCTTCGGGTCACAGTGGCGTTGGGCGCTTGACGTAGCGGTAAAGCGTTCTCGACGAAAGTATATCCAGAAACTCGGATTGTAGTGACCACGTTAGACTCAGGCATAATTTCGCGAGCTGGTTGACCGAAGAGATTCTGAGCCTCGCCGGTGACGTATAGGATAGAACCACTAGTAAATGATGGGAAAGCGAGAGCAGCTAGGGGGGTTACATGAATGTTACCCATAGAATTCAAGAGGCGGTTCCCTGTAAGATTTGTCGATAGAAAATCGGAAATCATTGAAAACGCCGCTTACCATTGTAGTTGGGAAGCACGAGTGTTAGACCATCGGCAGGTTTCACACGAACAAACCCGGGTCTGCCTCCCCGGTGGTTTATTCCAACGTGGGATGGGAACTTCTCTTCGTCTTCCAGGCGTGCAACATATGATGTACCAAGATAGGCAGTGTCAGCTTTGTCAATGAAGTCGATCACATCCTGGGGTAAACGTTCCCCCGGCTGGAGCTCCTTTTTCTCGTGGGTTGTGCGAGGCACTGCTAGTTGGTAGGACTCTAAACTACGAAGATTGATATATTTGGGACATAGACTACGAACAGCTATGCCGTCAGAACAAGGAACCAAGTTCAGGTTATACGCGTACCCAAGAGCTTGATTAACCGCGAGATTCAGTGTCAACGTCTTATCTTCTACTGTTGCCTCCAGGACGTGTCCAGCAAACTTGTTCCGCCTTCGGGTGGACACTTCAATTCCGATAGCAGAGATGAGTGCCGGCTTGCCTGACGCTTTTCCGTGGATACGGGTCAGATTATGAAGGATAGGGTCACTATCCCAGACATAAGCCTTGATATGAAGGTCTGTTGGACTGGCGCTGCTGATAAATTGAGGTTTCCCGTCCCTGGAAGTGAGTAAAGAAACCCAAGGACGGCCACGTTCGTCAAGAGTTGTCACTGGGAGAAAGGGTAAACGCGTCGTATGAAACAGTCGGTGTTGCTCGGGAAGATGGTTGACAATCGCGGTAATCGAGACCCTAGAAGGTAAGTTCATGATCCCTTGCACAAATGCCTCTCCTGGATGCCATCCATTGAGTGCACAATCTGAAGTAGCAGCCATTTGGGAAGATGAAAGATGTGGAGATCAGAGGCCCATATGAGTCAAGGCCTGGTCATAGGACAGAAGGCGTCGTGGGAGAGGCCAGGTTCGAAGCAGGGAATGGAAGCTGCAAAGAAGTTCATGCCTGTGCTGTGGCAGAATTGAGTTCATGACATGAGCCATGTTTCACTGCCAGATATTCCTGCGTCTCGACCCCCGCGCAGCTGCTTGTCTGGTCCATCACGAACAACTGGCTCGTGAAAAGGGGCTTCGGATAGGGATAGCTGCTGTTCAGGTGGACGAACATGATAGAAGCCGGCAGATCGCAGCACAGCTCTGAGCATCAGTCCGAGACGTCGAGGTAATCAGGACATGTTAGCAGAATTCATTAATGTTCGTTGTTGACTGGTCTTTCTGGATGACTGTGGGAAGGTTGTGTCCGCATTTGGCACGCTATATGACGCCTGAACTCGATCCCAAGCACAAGGTGCACAGTGATATATGAACCTCCTACCAACAACATCTGAGATGCATATCCTCGGGCAGTCAATCTGCGTAATATGCCCGAAACATGATCACAATCACTGCTCCCGTTAAAGCCCGAGTGAAACCACGCGAATGCCTGCGTCGTGCATGAATTCAAATATATGTACTGTAATACTGTCTTTTTCGCGAGGATCTCCTTGCTGAATGGAACTTCCAGATTCTCTGTGCTCAACAACACTCTGTTTCAGGATTAACAGCCTGGCTTAAACATTCCTTGCGGCTTGTTGCACAGGGCAGTATGAACGGCCGGCAGGTTAGATGTTCGAACAACACCGTGATTTAGCCCCCTTCATCTATTCTGGAGCGGTAGCTGTTGCGGTTCTGGTCATGATCCGAAGACTATTCAGGCGAGGCGGACAGGAAGGACCAGCTCCCATCACGTTCAAGGCCGAACAGACGTTCACAGGCTCCGCATTTTGATCGTTTCACGGTCAAACTCCATACATGTCAGCGGGCATGCGCCATCTATATCCGGTTCAAAGCGCAACAACAACCAAACCGAGGCCCAGGTGGACAACATCCCTGATGGGTTCTGCTAAAACAGTATGTAATTTCACAAGGGTCACAGCCTCGAGCTCACTCGTCACCCTCTGTGTCTAAGCACTGACATTCTATCACAATTCCACATCCTGCAGGTGCCATCCGCGCCAACGATCTGATCGGTCGGCGTTACAGTTAACAGGGTGTTACCAGTGACTACTTTAACCACACCATTACCTTGCTTCATCGAACATATCAACCCGCCTGCCATCTCCAACCTCGTGCCCTACGTGCCCCTGGCTTGCGGACTCAGACTATGCTTTGCTTCAAGAATGCTCCCTCCATGAACATAGGAAAGGACCCCATTGACTTGTCGAAGGACGCCAATATTCTACGGAGCGGAGTCGTACGCATCCGGGGGCTTGGCACGATAACCAAGAGGTTATGGAAAAAGAGGCGGTTGACACTGGTGGAAAATGCTCTTCTCATACAACACGTAAGTGTTCTCCGTAACTTCCTTCCCTTGACCCTCAATCCCGGTTCTCAAGACTCAACAGCACTCATTGTCACAACGACTATTGAAACGTATACCTCTCAAATCAATCACCAACATCGAGAGGATAGACCTCAAACCGGCATGCCTTTTCCTCGAATTTTCCTGTGGAAAGAAGTGCTACCTAGCGTTCGAGAGTGACGCAGTTCTTTATGACTGGCAAGACGACATCTACCCCCGTTCTCGTCTAGGAAATTTCAGTGGCCCCTTCAATTTCCTACACGAGGTCCATCTTACCAGTGACGACTATTTCCGCAACAGCAGCCGATTGTCTACCCTGCGCAACCGTATGGAATCCTTTAACCGCAGATCCTCGCTTGGTACAAACCATCGAGCGAGCTCCGAACTCAGCCATACGCCAACCCACCGCCAGTCTTTTTCTCCTAACCGTGCATCTTACGACTCGTACGTGAAAAAACCCCTTAACGGCGTGCACAAGCGAAGCAACTCGGCTTCCACTACCTCTACCTCTCGTTTCGTCTTCGATTCTTCAACACGTCCAACTGGCAATCTGGCGAACTCATCGCCACCTCCGGCGTTGCTCGAGGGATTTTATCAAGTCAAACGACCTGGGAGATACCCGCTCTTGACTGCCTGGCGCTCGCGCTACATTGTCTTGACCTCCCGAACCCTTCGAATCTTCAAAACCCAGGTTTGTTCCGTCTACTACTCAGCTCGAGTTGACTGGTGACTAATTATCTCACCTCACCTTCATTGTCTTCTTCGTGCGCGCCTTCTAATTTTATGTTGATATCTCCCATCAAACGACGACCATCGACTCATCGATGGGGCGGTGATGCCATTCATCAGTTCTCTCATCCGGACGTGACCGTTCAATTGCCGCACATCATTGATGTTTCTCAACTCAAACTCAACTCGAAGCCCTTCGTCCTACGCCTCACGACTTCTGATAATCGCAGATATTATATCTCCCTTCCAAACACATCCGATCTCCAGGAGTGGAATCATTTCATTGCCACACGCAGCAGACGAGCGCCGCATATCAGTGCACCGACCGGATTCGAGTTTCATGTCCATGTGAGTTGGGACGCCAGGTCCCAGGCGTTCACTGTGAGTAAAACCTGCGTTACCCCTCCTCCATTTGGCTTCTTGGGGGGCAGAGTTGACCGAAGTGTTTGACTTTAGGGTCTTCCTGATGAGTGGAAGACAAGTTTGGAAGTACAAGAGATCGAAGAAAAGGAAAGAGAACAGCCGCGTGGTGATGGTCATACGTCATCTCCTGTGATGACTTTACCCGGGGAGAGCCCAATCAAGCCTGTAGGACCCTCTTGTTCCATGTGTTACAACAAAGTGCAGTGTACTGCTTGCAAGCTCGATATGAGCTATGTGAGTAGTAATAGTAGTAACAGTACTGGATCTCGTACGTATCGTCGTCGATGTCGCCCCTTCTCTGTTACATCTGGGACCACCTTGATTGGCGACCACGAGAATCAGCATCGGTTCTAGATTGGGGGGAGTGTGGCCATCGTAGGTTGGGGATTGAACCTTTTGGTCGCAAGTCCCCTGAGGCAGGTATTGATTTTACTCTTCATCTCTATCACTTTACGACTTCACGATTATCATGAGTCTACCCCATCGTCCTCGACAGCATGCACGGTTATTTACCTTCGTTCTGTGGATTTGTACACTTGTCTGCCTTTCTTTCTTTGGTTCTCCATTTACTTCGTTGTCGTGCTGCGTTATCGTATTGTCCCTGTGGTAGTGCGATACATGTATTATTTATAGAGCGAACGACAGTAAACGTATACCCCCTCTTGTAATGATAGTCTGGTATCTACGGTGTATTAAGGGTGGACGAAACGTTCAGGATCCAATATCATATTAACGATGATCAATTATTTATGTTCGAACTTGCTGAGTCCATGTCTAACGGAAAATACACAATGTCCACCGTCCAATAACTCATGTCCGGTAAATAGATACTACACCATCACTCAAGCAACCACCACTTTTTATGCTTGTCCATCGTCAATCCTGTTCAGAAAACCCACTTCATCACGGATCCATCTGTCGCCATGGTTTAACGAAGACTTGGGAACGTGTTTATAAAACAAGGCTTGATTCAGCCAGATAGGCGCTGACCACTGTGATCAACACAGCACTTGATATCAAGTTTATCCAGTTCGCTCCCTGACGACCAGCATGATTACTGTTATTATCTACTCCCGCAGTCGAACAAAGCGAGCCATCTTGAGTTGAAATGTCGGAGGCGGGGATCAATACCTGGATTTGGAGATCAACGTCAGATATTGATGCATGTGTTAAATGTAGTAGGCATATTTGGGTAGCGTCGGTGGGCGTTGTACATCGATTGTCAAGTCAACGGGCGAATGAAATAAATGTAGGATGAGTGGTGGGGGATGATTTGATGACGTCGGAGGCAGACGGTGTGGGTGTATGTGGGACTCGCATGCTCACCTTCGGTGACCCACTGTCAGCCTGAACCATGAGGTCTCCATTATTATTTACGGGTATGGTGGTGCATGTGAGAATATCAACGAGTACGGTGTTGCGCTTGTATAGGCCCGATGATGATGGGATAGTCCAGGAGGTAGATACAGAGTTCGTGCCATTTGACCCGATGTTCGTCAGCAAAGTTAGGAGCGGAGGTTTAGAGATCACGAGGGTTGATGAGCCAGCTTGGGGGATGAATTTAGCCTACTCAGTAACTGATTAGCATAGGTATTGCGACGGGCAGTTGAGTCATACTGGGTTTGACAAAAAATTAGTGTTCTTGGAAATCGCGACTCTCCGTGCCGCATTAAGCGCACGCACATGTTTCACAAGGGGTTTATCTGAGGTGATATACCCGGTAAGCCACAGCCTTGAACGAGAAATATGAAATCAGAAGAATGTTTAAAATACGTGCTAGAGATGGCTTACGCTTCCCGGTTCGCAGGATCCTGTGCACCTTGAAAGCCTTGCTCTTGTCCTAACAAGTATAAGGCTAGTGTATCGGTATCAGACATCAAAGATGAGCGATGCGCACCATAGTAGAAGATGGGAATTCCGTCTTGGACAAAGGTCCAAGTAATGGCATTCCGGACGAGCTGTAACGCTCAAGTAAATAATAATTTAATCCAGGAGAAAGGAATGATAGATACAGCTTGATCCGAAGTAGTAGCTTGGAACCGCGGCTGATCATGATTTTCCAAAAAGGAACCGGTGAAAAAAGCGCCACCCTTGTAGCTTGATTGTGCATTACTGAGAACGTCCACCAAGGCTGACAAATTGCCCGATGGAGAATTGAAGGCCTTGGTTAGAGCGAAGTAGCATGGATAGTCCAGGACGCTGTCCAAAACCTCTAGTGGATGGCTTGAGTGATAATCGATGGCAACAAAAATATCATTGTCCTTACGGGTATATTCTGAGGCATATGAGACTTGGTCTGTGATGACCTAGGAATGGGTTTAAAACACACGAGCAGTAACGCCATGAGACCCGAGACTGACCTCGCCAATAGAGTAGACCCCGGCAGACTTCACGAAATCAGGCCAGAAGTCCTTTCGGATATGTTTTGCAGTATCAATTCTTATTCCATCAGCTCCAGATGCTTGTACTATGTTCTTGATCCAATCGTTCATGGTCTGAACAATAGTTGGATCCTCGGTGTTCAAGTCCGCCAGTGGGAATTTGTCATCCCCCAGCCAACATTGCTCTACGTCAGTCTGATTGTTGTAGTTCTTGATGAGGCATTTTCGGTGAAATTGAGAAGGAGAATTGAAGGGCAATATTGGGGAGAAATCCACACCACGCTGGTCGGTGGTGTTCAAGGCGGCGAAACTGAGAGATGATGAGTACAGGGATAGTGGCGAGGGTATCCCTTACTGATTGACGACTACATCGAGCATCAGAAACATTCCCCTGGAATGAAGTGCAGTACCGAGTTCTTTGAGATCATCAGGTGAACCAAAGTGGGAGTTTAGGGCGTTGAGATCTTGTGTCCAATACCTTAAGGTAGAAGCCATCAATGATTCGATGCGATGTTACTAATTCCACTACCAACCCATGATATGCTTCCCCGTAGGGTGTTGTTTGTTCTATATTTTTGACGACCGGAGAAATCCAGAGGGCATCGAAGCCAAGCCCTTGGATGTAGTCGAGGTGACTTGTAATTCCTTTCCATGTACCGCCACAATACACACGCTGTGATGTATCGCACGGAGATGTGGCATTATCACTTCTAGCAAACCGGTCTGTGACAACCTGATCATTTGTGTCAGCATATCGTCCCCTAATCGAGGAAGCGATCAATAAAACCTGATAGATCGACCTTGACTTCCATTCATCTGCGCTGGCTGCATTGACTGTACCAGATGCCAGGATAGCGCAAGATATTATAGCATACAGCTGCCTGGAGTATTTCATTTCCTATGGGTTGGCCTTGTAAAACCGGTGCCGGGGACAGAAAGCACTCGGTCACTCTGGTGCAATGCGAAGTTGTTGGTAGAAGGACACAGCAAGAAAGAATCCTACGACAGGTGACTTTATACGTGTTGGACCCATGGATGGCACGCCAGAAGAAAAGGCTCACTGATGCCTGACAGGCGCGAAGTGTCACGTGATTAAACTATGCTCGAAGGTCGTCGTTGGTGTCCTTGACAGTTGCTAGTGCCCAGCTCTTAAGCCTCTTTATAACATCTTGCACAGTGACACGAGTTGCCTGGTAACGCAACGGCATCTGTTGGCCCGCGTCCATCACGACAGCAAGCGCTATGGTTTTGCTCCGATTCGCACCATCACCCACTGGGGCTCTACATCTCGGGGGTCTGCGCATGGCATTGTATAACCACCTATATGCGCGAAAACATGGCGGAAAATGGATACTCAGGATAGAGGATACTGACGCTGTGAGTAGTTCTGCGGCATTGTGTTATTGAGTTCTAATGACCTTAGACAAGGACTGTGCCGGGTTCAGTCGAAGGCATAAGATATGCGTTGGAGTGGGCAGGCCTTGAGTACGACTACGGTACGGGAAATAATATGCCACTGGGTCATTCTAACCTTCGCTCCAGGTCCTGGCAGAGATGGTCCTCAAGCGCCTTATTTCCAGGTGTGTTGTCTGACAATTTGGAGGCATATAGCTATTAAGCAAACCAGTCGGAACGACTAGATCTCTATCGCTCTTTTTCTCGGAAACTCTTAGAGGTTCGTCCTGGGTTTCGAGTTTCTGGCGTCCCCTAACTGTTGAACAATAGTCGGGGCACGCCTACAGGTGTTTCTGTAGTGCAGATCGGCTTGCGGAGACACGAGAAAAGCTTGCGCGTACGGGTTCGAATGCCACATACGACAAATCATGTCTTCATCTCACAGACGAAGAAGTGGCTCGGCGTGTTAAAGCCGGAGAGAAATCCATAATTCGCCTGAATGTAGGGCCCCATCCCTCACCCTCAGCCAAAGGCTCAAAACCCCTGTTTTAGGACAGTAATTTGCCAGTGAGACCACCAGCAACTGACGTGGTCTTTGGACAGCTCAGAGATGCGCATGCATCACTGCCAACCGATCCTGTACTTCTCAAGACAGATCTATTTCCAACCTACCACCTTGCCTCTGTGGTAGACGACCACGAAATGGGAATTACACATGTTCTCCGTGGAGAGGTCTGTGTGGTGCCCGATGGACTTCACCTCATCAAACTTACTGAGCCAATAGGAATGGCTTCCTTCTCTGCCACTTCACCTCGACCTCTATGCCTCCCTGAAACTCTCACCTCCGAAATTTGCACACATTCCTCTGTTAGTCAACCCTGATGGCTCAAAGATGTCCAAACGCAACGGAGACGTACAAGTGATCGACTACATCGTACGTACATTGAGTTTGAAGCGTATGTATGATCTCATTAAAGTCGTTTCAGCGCCGTGGTTGGGAACCTAGCGCAATTCTGAACTGGTTAGCCTTGGCTGGATGGGGTGTACGACACCCTGAGCGAGAAGAGAAGCCCATTCCGGCTGGTCATCACGATGCTCCAGACAGTACAGCCATAATGTCACTAGAGGAACTCATCAAGGAGGTGAAATATGCTTCTCCAAAACGGAACACATGCAAATGCTGAAACCATCCCAGTTCGACCTTTCTGCTATGACACATCGAAGTTCGAGCTTGGACTCGGCGAAATTGGAATACGTTAACAAACGCCACTTAATGCGCACTTGGTCAAGTGACGAAGGGCTTGAGGGCCTTGCTGAAAAAGTCCATGAAGAGATCAAGGAGTGCTTTCCCACAAGGTAAAAGGTCATCTCGTTATTACCTACCTTCACGCCGTCTGATCGGGTTTTAGCCAGTACACGAGTGTCGACCATATCAAGGACGCTATACTCCTTCTTGAGGTGGGTATTTCATCTTGAATCGCGATGTTTTCTCGCCTTATTCATCGTACCAGGGTCGACTCACAAACGTCTATGATATCCCCATCCATGCTCCTTGGCTCTTCATTGAACCCGATCTGAAGAGTCAAGAGGCCCAGGGTATGTTGAGGAAAGTCTCAGCTCCTCAATTGAGTGAGTATTCCCATGGCTCGAAACAGTTCTTAGTTTTATCTGAGTCCGTCCGCAGAGCACGTTATTACCGAAACTCGGCATAAGCTCTCGCAAGTTCCAGACCCTTGGGGAAACTTCGACTTTTTGAGCATGTTGCACACCGAACAGGATCGCTTGGGACACCCACCGCGCGTCTTCATGAAAACACTCCGGCATGCTCTCACTGGGATGAAGGTTAGTGGTCCGATCGTTGCGTCTGAGCAACTTCAAACTCACTACGCCTCATCTCAGGATGGACCAAGCGTTGCCGACATTATGCGAGTATTGGGACGCGAACGTACATTATCACGTTTAGTCGTTCCACCTCAAGATGAACACCATGAGTTCTCAAAACGTTGATATATGTCCTTGTATATTACACATTACCCGAGAAAACTTCTACCCCATTGTCACAACAGTCCATGGTGATCGTACAACTGACTATGCGTTTTAGAAGATTGAGCAAACAATGAAAAGATTCAGAAGCGGTCAAATCGCGTTACCGACGAGGTAGGAGGCAAGGAAACAGGACATCGGCGTCAACGAAACTGGGGTTCCGTGGCGCTTTATTAAAAGCAGTGCTTTGTCATCGTGTCCGTCGGAATCGCCAGGACGTGGAATGTAGAGGGAAACGAAGATGGGACCACTTAGAACGTCTCCCATCCTCCAGGGTCAATGGTGGCTTCCAGCTTTCTCGCTACGATCGTTGGTATGCCATGACTGAGCCAGGTTTTCCGAACATCCTCCCATCTTGCTGAGTGCAGAAATTGGCGCCGTCCGCGTCTAACAATACGAAACGCGTTAGTAAGGCCTACACCCTGAGTTCGCGCGTCCACGTACCTCATCGATATATCTACTTCGCCATTTCCATCCATGTATGGTGCCAACGCGAAGGTCCCGTTTCCGGCATTAAGGAACAGCAATGAGCAGCGTTTCACGAGGAAGTAAACACCAATCATTCCGCCACACCTATTGAGACAATCAATATTAGCAGGACGACGAGATATTAATGATTTCAGGGCTCACTCTCGCGTGTGCATGTTACACTCTCCGCGCTCGTTGTAATCAATGTCCGTACAGCAATAGCTTTGGAAACAGCACGTAGCACCACAAATGAGACAAATCGCAGCATCCATTGGTACAGTGTTGCACCTCTGACATGTCAAGGCCTTGTCTTGTTGGCCAAAGAGACTGTCCAACACGATTGGCAGACGTGTCATGCGATATATTGTTGGGTACTCCAACACCACTCCGCAATTGAGTTGTGACGCAGCTTGTGAGTGGCCATAGTGTGCACACCAACCCGAAAGCGCGTTTTGTAACGTGTCTTGATTGGGAAGATCAGCGAGAGGGGGGATGCCGAGCATGTCGAGTAGGCGTGTGTATTCGTCTGCTTGGGATGTGCCGTGAAGTGTTGGTGTGGGGAATGAAGATGGAAGGATGGACCGGCATAGGATGGCGGCTCGGCGGAGGAAGGGGAGTGTGAACTGATAGAGGAGCTTGTCGATACGCGCTTCACCAAACGATTCAAAGGCTAGCATGGCCGTATGTTCGAATATGGGTGAGTGTCGAACGACTGACATAAAGAACATGCGAACATCCCCAAAAATGTCCTCATGAGTCCTGTTAGCAACGTATGGCGTGTTGAAACTCCGTGTTTTAGTAAGAATGTAGATGAGACCGATGGCTGTCCGAGCCAAACACGCGTAGTAGGTGAGCACGAGAATGTGTTTGATCATTTCCGGAGCAACCGCCGCTGTTTCCACGAGGATAGTAAACGGATCCCGGAGTAATAATGGGTAGGAGAATGATGTCAAGGTGATCCGGCTCCACTCAGGGAGAAGGCGCTTGATAATGGCCTGTCGAATCGCATCGCGGCCTTCATCAGGGCGTCCCTTGAACTGCATCGCGGCAAGCCTCGACAAACACACCAATAGGCCTCGTATCATCCGCATCTGCGCCTCCGTAAGATTATCCGCCCCAAGTCCACCATTATCAACATTCACACCCCGCTGCGCAACCTCAATTCCAGCAATCGTGTAACCGATTAACTCCTCTGGTAGGTATATCCCAGCACCTCTGTCACCCGCCTCAGGTTCGGGTCGATCTCGTAGATGCCTCGTCTGCTGTGAGAACGACTTGCATACACTCATGAGTGTATCAAGCATTTTTGCCGTATCTACGTCACCCCATCGGTCCGGATTCCTCAACGCAAGCGCATACCCTGGATCTTGCACACCCCAAAAGACGAACTCGCCGGTCCCGTTCTTGAACTGTAGCGCATCCATCAGCGGGTCAGGCTTACTCTTGAGAATGCTGATTCCCGCCGCCCTAATCCAATCGGTGAATGGCACTGTGTTGAGCGCTGTCCGAGATGGATTTGTTACCGGTAGGATGACATTCCCCAGACTCTTGCATAGAGGGCAGATGTACTCCTTTCTCGGGATGTTCTCTGGGTGGTTTCTCGTAGCTTGGGCGCGATGGCGTTGTCGGATGGAAATACTATAGACCTGGAAACATTCCAGATGCATCATATGCGTACATACCGACCCGTATAAGCCGAATTTTGTATACGATGAGGGGAATCCTTCAAAATTAGGCGCTAGGTTCTGTTTTGATGCGTCCAAGATATCCTTCTGTGTCGGTGGGAACCTAACAGGTGGGATGGGTGATCCTCTATCCAGGGAACTAGGCATCTGCAGGACCTCGTTGAGGTACGAACTTGGGATGTCGGGTTGCTTGCGTAATAGCCTACTAGGCTGAATCAAGCTCAGTGCACCGAATCCTCGGCTCGAGTTGAGATCCTCCTGACAGACAATACACGTCCCGAAACTGATCTGTTCGTTCTCATTTGCCTCTTCCATAATCTCGTCCTCATCCTCGCCAACATCGTCAAAATTGATGGCGAAGCTCGCTTGCTGGGCCTTCATCTGTTGCATGATGGCCTCCTGACGCGCTTTGGCCGCACGTTTCTTTGCTTCCTCGACGCCGATCTGCGGTGTACGCGTGCGATCGGGGACAACTCTACGTTTCCTGATGTCTTCGGGAGCGTACTTGTCTAGCTCGTCTAGGACCCACGTAACGCGCGAATGGTAAAGCTTGTACTTGTCGTAATGTTCCAAGGTACAGATGACATCCATCAACGTCCTTGTTGTACCGTCTCTGCCACTGAAAGTCATGCCCGCCGCCAGCCTGGCGAATTTTTCCCTACGTTCTACAACTGCCAGCATAATAAGGTGTAGCGCTTGATCGAGTATCGCCTCTGCAGAAGGGGGTGTTGTACCACTCAATTCTGTCGCCTTCAACACATTCTCCAACGAATAGAACATGATCTGCACCAACACCTCCTTCTCAAGCGCCTCCGTCAACCGACCAAAAACGCCCTCACCCTCCGTTACGCCAAATCTCTTCGGTACAATTACGGGATCTTGTGAACCCGTTTTCTTCCTTAATCGCGTCTTCAAGACATTCTCCACTTCTTCCCTTTTGTTCCGTGTATAGTGGTAAAAGAATGGATTAACCTCGTCGTACACTTCATTCTTGAGCTCATAGAGCCCTGAATCCGTTGCAGTTTCTGGTGGTTTGAAATTGGCCACCTGAGTGAGCATACTCTCGAAACATACATCATCCACAAGTCTCTCTGCAACGCGTTTGACCAAATCCGAAAATGTACACGGGCCCATCGCGAGGGCGTGGACAATTTCTCTCCGCACTGCACCTTCGACCGGCATTTTCTGCGCACTGGCATCTTCACTCAAAATCACGATCAAGACGTATAGAACTTCTTCAACCATGCTTGATAATTGCTGTGGTTCAAATATGTCGTGTGTTGTGGTACCGGAGAAGTAGTCAAGGAGACCGAAACGGTCGAGGATGGTGACGAAGATGGTGTTGGGGTCCACGAGGATGAGTGAGGTCTGAAGGACGAAGAGGTCTTGGTCATAGCAAAGTTCGCGGAGCATATAATCCCGATAATGCAGCAGCTGGCCACGGATCGCGAACCCATTGCGAACCCAGAGGCCTGTTCGTATTTGTGCGATCATCGCAAGTACTATAAATAAATAAAAAACCGGGTTAACAGAGTCAACGCCAATACATAAGAGACTCACCTCGAAGCGGGAAGTCAACAATCGTCAAAATTGCCTGTTCGCTCACATGCCCCAAAAATACACTTCTTAAACTGTCACACCCAACAGTATCCAGCGCCTCTGGACTCAACAACTGCGTATGTTTCAACAACTCCGCGAGCAACCAGTGTAACGAATGGTGAAAGCTAACCCAACCCTCCAGCACATCAAACTGCACGATTTGATACGGGCTCCCACCAAAATCGACTCTGTGAAATACTACTTGTGTGAATTTTGTTTTGTCAAGTCGGTCTTCTGCGAGAGTGACGACGAGAAGTATAGCGTGGACGACGTGCTTGATCGCAGAGACCAATTGTGATGGGTTAGCTTTGATAAAAGCTTCGCCGAAGACTTTGATAACGCGGGAGAGGGAAAGGGTTACGTTGAAGACGGATATCCAAGCGTCAGTTTCGTATTCGACATGACTCGTCACTGCACGCTTGTTTGGGTTGACACACATGAAGAGTTGACAGGTTTTAGCGAATTGAACGATAAAGTCGCGGTTACGCGCGATCATTTCTTGTACGGGTTCAGTATGGCATAGGTATCGCAGATCGCTGAATACAGGCATGAAACGTTTGGACTTGAATGGGTAGGATTCGACATCCAAGGGACCTGTGTAGGATGTTTGGTATTGGATGTGTTTCTCGGAGATCTGGTTCGTGAAGAAGGAAGATATGATATTGAGGAGGCGAGAGATAAGGTTGTGGTTCTTGACGATGTGACCTGCAACGGATGGAGTAGTAAATAGTTGAAGGGCGAAGTATTTTATTGAGGTCTCTGCTTCACGGTCGACGAGGAGGTAGGCGTCTATGACCCTGTGGTAGACATTCGCAAAATGCCCAGCTGGAAGTGTATAAGCGATAAGCCCAGTTAGAGATGGCGTAGGACATACCAACTGCTAGCTTGTGGTTCCGACTCAGTGCCGTAACAGTTGCATACACCTCCTTCATACACAACCGCGGCTTCTTCCACAATCGTGTATGATACAGAAACAAGGCGTCAATCCTAGCCGGACTTGGATCGTTGATATATAGCGGCGACCGCGTGTTGATTGGGTACCCCATCTCTTTTTTCCTGGTGGAGAGCAACTCGGCAGCGATAATCTCCTTGATCACCATCGCGTCTCCTTCAATGCGACAGCATGCCAGGTCCGCAAGCCATTCGATCAATACCGACACGACTTGCTCACAGAATGTATCGTACGCGCGGCGTATCGTAACACCCAAGTCAATTTGTGCGATCGACATGGCCATTTCGTATAGTTTGGAAACATTGGTATTCATGTCGATAATTTCGCGACCCGTGTCATCAATCTTCTGAATCACATCCAGCGACTCCTCTCTCGTCCGGTTGGTGAGATCACAGAGCATTTTGATGAGCTCGTCGTAACAATGCTTATCATCGTTCCAGACGATGACGCAGTACTGATCCTTCGTCATCGGGTCTGCCGTAGGTTGTAGCCTGAGATCACTCTCCAAGAGCGGAGGCCCCGGCTCGTCAGGGGAGTAATCCATCGTATCCAGGATATAATCCAGCACAAAACCAATGGTCCGGTGCATCATAGCTCGTAAATCATCAGGAATTTGAGCACGGAAAGGGTAATTCTGGACGGAAGGGATATCGCGGGGCATAGGCCGTGATGCGACGCGTGGACCAGCTTTGAAGACCTCTGCAAGTTCTTCGAAATGAGGTGATGGTGGGTGATGCGGACATGCCAACGGGATCCGCCATGCCTCTTCGTCGCCACAATCGCAGGTTCCACCTGGTTGTTGGGCAATGAAAAAGCTTACGTTGTGATCTGAGTGATCTGTGGCATGAAAACATTTAGCGCATAGGACGCAACTATCATCCAAGGAACAGTCCCTTCACATTGCGTCAGCAAGATAGTCATGCAAGGGATAAAGCTACCACGCACTTGCACCGAAAACAACATTCTCCCTTCTTGAATATGTGTGTACAAGGTCGCCCAGGGACAGTTGCATCCTCTTTCTCCTTCCCAGTGACTGGACCTCCAGTAGCACCAACACCAACACTCGATGCCGCAGAAGCTTGATGTTCTGACAGCAGCATATGCTGAGGCACCTTTCCCGCTCCTCCAGACAAGAACAATTGTGGATAGTTTCCGAGAAAACTCGAATAAAGTTTCGCCAAGATTTCAGCGCGGGCGCCCGGTGTAAAGACATATTTCCGCGAGCCAGGCATGACCTCGAGTGCAAAGCGGAGGTCGGAGAGCTGGTCTGGCTGCGGGGGCAGCGCTGAGGGCTGTGGTCTGCGGATGTTGGGGAAGATTGAGGAAAATGCAGACATGGTGGTGGCGGTGGATGCTGGCTGCGACGAGGATGAGATCATAACCCCTCATTTAGTTATTTAGTTATTTATTTATTTGTTTATCTCTCCCTACCATGTCTGCCCGCCAGTCCGTCCAGGCACCTCCCATGAACTCGCTAGCAGCACTCGCTGACCCGCCCCAGAGGCACGTAGACAGCGCCGCGATGGACTATTTTGTTATCGAAATGGTAAATACACTCAGAACATCCGCAGCGGTCGCAACAGCAAGAGCAAAGAAACTCGAACAGGAGATGATTGAAGCCGGACTCGTACCCCCACCTGCAGCTGTTCCTCCGCCTCTTCCGTTGAAGAAAGAATCCGCCAGGGACAGCGTTACAAGTCTGGCATCCAAGAGCGGGAGCGCAACTGGCAAGGCAGCGCTAGACGAGGACGAGGAGGCTCTGAGGGTTAGGCTGGAGAGCATCGGCGTGCATATCGGG
Organism: Chlorophyllum brunneum; assembly: GCA_963576785.1. Taxonomy (NCBI): domain Eukaryota; kingdom Fungi; phylum Basidiomycota; class Agaricomycetes; order Agaricales; family Agaricaceae; genus Chlorophyllum; species Chlorophyllum brunneum. The sequence continues at coordinate 3,477,177 of OY756140.1, read as the reverse complement.
TCAAATATTACCGAAAAGTACATCCAAATACTTGTTAGTCGTTCTCATTCTAACTCGTGTTTAGACTGTGTCGAGATCGAGCGATGTTTGCGGACACACTGGACGTCATCAAATTCATCTGCAAGGACATCTGGGTCGTGTTTTGGGAAAAACAAGTCGATAATCTACGAACAAATCATCGAGTATGGCTCCCGATCCCCTATTTTTGGATTGCTTTTTACGTCCTTTCAGGGAATCTACGTCCTACAAGACAACCAGTTCAAACCCGTAACCAGAATTTCATCTTGGGAAAGCAGAGCAGAAGCGATCCGCCGAGCCAAGATCGTACGTCCCCTTTACTAAGTGCCAGAATTCTACTGATCGTTGTTCAGTACACAGCAATGCCCGGTGGCATCATCAAAGGTGCTTTATCTCGGCTGGGTTACAACGGCACTGTAACACCAGAAATCACATCGCTACCACAGTGTAAGTTGTCTTGTTCCTATACTTCTCTCATATCTCATCGTATGCTTAGGCACATTCCAAATCAAACTACCCAAAAACGTGTGATCGATACGCACGTATCTACATCTTTCCTCTGCGACGAGTTCCTGGCAATTACACCATCTTTGACTCCTACTTCCTCTGCTCTGTCCGAAACTTCCTTCACCCCTACTTTCTTTTTCTCAGCTCGAACCCTAGACGTACAATTAGCCCAGGAACAGTGCTTCCCCAGCGCTCTGTGCATATTACCCCGAAGAGACACGACGAATGTACAAGGAGAAAACGCTTGCGAGCGATCACCGCATTTTTGGTAGTACGCTTTGACGGAGCTCAGGACGCCTCAGATGGACAGCGGTACATGTTGGCGATAGACTACATTCACGATGGCGTGTCGAAGCATTACTACGGGTTTGACGAGCCTCTGTTGCGAAGATGGGATTTCGGGACACGGAACACGCAAGGTAGATTGGGGGCCATCGTGGTCTTTAGAGCACACCATCTTTCACAATCCATGCTTGCGCAACGTGTATAAATCATCAAGGACGACTGGAAATTGCCCAAGAACTATGGTAACACAGATTCATGAAAGGCCATGGGCAATCATCCTGTGGGCCCCTCCCCCCCCCCAGCCCTTCCGAGACGAAATGATCATCTTTCGCAAAACCCAAGCCCTTCGTTATGCCCAAAATAATTCAACGCCGAGGCTTGCGATTTCCTCCCCTAGCTACCGTTTGGTTCATGATTCTCGGTTGCCGGTTCTTACTCCTACGTCCCGTTCCACCGTCAGGGACAGCGGTGGGTGAAGGAGTCGCAACATATTGGGCTGGTGGCTGGCGTAAATGTCTATTCTTCTCTCGTCGCTGCCCGAGTGGCCCGCTTCGAGCACCAGTAGTAGGATTCTCTGCATCTACATCTAGGAGTTGTCCATCCCCAATTTCGGGCTCATTGAGTACGTCGGAGTATGCGGGAGGTTCCAGTTCAGCTTCAGGATAAGAGTAGGGAGGACTATCGACTTCAGGGACAGTCTGGCCTATGGCTGTCTGCTGATTGAGCCGATTCCTCCGGCGCCTGCAAGACAAAAGGAGTAGTGCCCCAATGCCAATTGCAAGGGCTACTGCACCTCCCACACTACCGCCTATGATTGCGCCCAAGTGATTGTTGTGTTTTGCAACTGGAACCGGACGTAGGGGGATATCCTGGGGATCTGAAAGGCACAACATGAGATACTGACATTCATTTCCATTCACCTATGCGTACTGTTCTTCATATAACTCTGGGCACTTTCCATGTTCCAACGTCCGTCTGTCCATCTTGCAGCTGAGATGCGGCTGTAAAATCAATTCTTGCAATGGTAGCCAGAGTGACTCTTACGATTGACGCCTGCCCAGGAGGGAATAGTTGCTAAGTCGGGTGGTTGTATGTAGGCAGGATATGGACTTGGCTCCTATCAGAATTAAATTGACGGATACCAGTACCAATGCTTACCTACCCACTGATTGAGAGGATCCACAATTAACAGCCCAGCCTTGCCAGCTAGTTTATCATCCCGTTAAAAACATAAGTTTCCCAACCTCGAGTTATGTACACATACGACACTACACTATCCATGAAGCCCTGGCAATTAGAGCATGCACTGAGCAGGTTGTAAACAGCCCAGGAGCTCAGGAAACAGTGTCAGAGAGAACATACGCGGAGAAAGGTAGAGCATACCAGGAACAGGTGTTGGCCGTCTGATTAGTAGGGGGTGTATACTTCCTCCCGGAAGACAGGGGAGTAACCTCGTAGCCTTCCACCCCAGCAGTGGTTTGTCAGCGAGGTACACTATCAAAATTACTGTATGACTTACTACCATCAACCGTCTTGCATGGATCCAGTAAGGATGCAGCCATCGAACAGGGAGATTTGTTCTGTTCATTGTTCATCCATGCCCAATCATTTCCATCAGAGACCTGACAAGTAGCTACTGCCGTAGCCCGAGAGACACGCCCACTCATTGCCATTAGGATGAAAATGAGACGCGGTATGTGACAGGGAAGTTTGAGGGACCCAGTGCAAAGGGGCAGCAGGAACTTTGAGGATGTTGGGTCACTGAGACTATATAACTGCCAATCACCAGAAAAATGCAGCTAGCCCTATTCAGATCTTACGCCAGCCATAGTTCAAACGTTCGTTTTCTGGATCAGTTACATAAATGACCATACGGCATTTTGCTGATGTGCACCACCCCACGCTCCAAAAACCTTCCATGAAACTGATATCCATCAGGCACGAGGTATTTCCAACACCAATTATGGCTAGAGTACTCTCAGAATTCCTGAATGGCCGATATTGGCAGGGACTTTACAGTAATGTCGCTAGGTCGCAAGAATTGATTTGGTGTCGGCAACTATTTTTGATTTTTCCAAGAAGCAGGTCACAGTGATATAAAGTGCAAGTTTCTACTTTTTCTCCTGTAGTATCCCATGGCACAGCTTGAGTGAAACTATAGGACCACGTTCAAGTTCTTGAGAGACGCGGGTGTACGCACACCAACGTCCGGGTGGCAGAGTTGACATAACAGGGTCCAAGAACGCGAATACGAGACTTGATAATGATTAGCAAGGGCTCATAGTCTCCTAAAGCAGACGCATACGTAGTACGCCTTATACCCCCACGAAGGGTATAAGGAGGACACCCTCCTTGAATATTTCAAACACGAGACTGGTTGGCGTGCATAAATCTTGGTTGAAGTCTGCCGGGCTACCACCAATGTTTCAAAATTCTTTCCACAGGTCACCAGAAGACAGGTGAGAACGAGTGCTCGATATTCAATATTCAATACTCAGGAGCAGGGGAGACGCAAGCTGGAAGCGAAGGGGTGCGCGTCAAGGGCGTGGATTTTTTTCGTACGGTGAGCCAGTGGCATGATGATTCTGAACCGTCTTACACTATAACCGTACGTCAAACAGGTTCAACCTCGTCAACGCGGATATCAACATGACTCAGAGGTCGCTGGGTTGCCGCGGGGTGGGTATTTGCTAGAGCGCAGGTAACACCAGAGTGAACATGGTAAGGAGTGTGTATTTTGGGACATTCTGAACCCGTGATCTATGCAGGAGATTAAACCAATCATGTTGAGATTAAATACCCTTCTTGGTTCACCAAGCACCGGACTTTGACATGCTAGCACGTAGTGCAAAGCCCGGCCTAGAACTCTCTTGTTAGCTTCAAAATCCTCTCATTTGCAGTTCTCATGTCATCTCCAGTGACTTATGGACCCCTTACCTCCCCCGCGATGAGGCCTGAGTGATTGACTTTGCTTCTAGGCTCACAACTTTTGAAACTACCGCATATAAAGGCAGTGCGCACGATCGGGAGTGCATCCCAAAGTCACTAGTCCACCATGCAGTTTACTTTTCTTCTCTGCCTTCTCTCTACCATCATACTCACCCACCAAGCAACCGTTCAAGATACATTGAACGACCTCAATAATATCAAAAACGAGGTGACCGCCTTGGATAATGCCATCACCAATTTCCCTGCCATTGGCGGAACCCTGGTTGCGGGCTTGGTCAGACATTATTCTTATTTGCACAAGGATATATCTTACCTAGCATATAGGCGGTTCATGCCCGGGTTCAGATCATCCTGCCTGATCTTGGAAAGACAACGGCTGACGTCGAAGTAAGTCCAATTGACATGAATATAGTGGCAGCAACCTAGTTAGTACAGACAGTTCCTACCCCCGTCTCTATTGAAGATGGTACAGGTGTCCTCGACGCTGTTGATGAAATCATACCTATTGTCGAAGACGGCCTCAAGGAAATCGTTGCTAGGAAGAATATCATTCAGCCTTTCGGGCCATTGGGCAGCCTCCTTGGCATCATAAAGAATGATTTAATCAGACTCAACTCTAGCGCTATCGCACTTGGAGATGCTCTGATTGCAATTGCTCCCGTATGTGTTCTTTATGCATCCTTTGACTGTTTAATGTTTGCTGACTGTATCGGACCCTTATGACAACCCTCCTGCAGGCGGGGATATTACCCGAAGCAAATGCCGAAAGAGCTCAGCTCCTTGCTGCCTTCGCTACCGCCATCGCTGCATATTCATAGAACGTTAATGTTTTATCAAGTCTTCGATATCTGGACGAATGATTTATAACTTTCTTTCCGGGTTCTAGTATGCTTCCAGTTCCAGATGTAAGGTCTGAGCCCTATGGTGCGATAATTTGAGCCCATGACCGTGGAGGAACAGACTCGAAAGAAGAACCCCAGACCGGCGGAGAACTCGGCAAGGTGGTTTCTTTGGAAAGAAGTATGCCTAAGTCGACATTTATCGAGCGTAGAACGATCCAGCGTTTCATGGAAAGCCCACGTCTGCATGGTTAGCCCCGGTCTTCTTTTTCCTCTCCGAGCTACTAAGTTATTCATTTATCTGGCTGAGTCTTAGACTAATTAGAACCGATGTACAGATTGAACTGTACCTCGTGGCCTTTAGAGTGTGTTAGGCGACCGAAAACATGGGACACTAAGAAACATCGCGATAAAGACATGACCGTACAGCCTTTATGTAAATGGTGTGAAAACAATATCATGGTTTTGGGGAGGGGGGGGGACATTTCAAGCACTGGCGATCTTGCAACCCCCTCCCCCCAAATTTGGCCCTAGACAATGTAGATCGGGTTTAAGATATGGACAGGAAGTTATTGCGCTCAACTCCGGAGGGCCGGCTGGACATAGAAGCACACCTTACCGTGAATGGGGTGGCGGGGCGACCCTGGCCCTCTACACATCATATGTGCGCACAAACCGACGTTTTGGGTTCTGGTAGGCTGCTGTATCAGATGCCCTGAGATAATTCGTCCAATATGCACTTCATCGTCCAATGTTTTCTACTTTCTAAGTCTAGTCGTGTAGGTGCCAGGTCACTTAAGTCGGGCAACTGCCTTCCACCAACCGGTAGAAGAGATCGGGTCGGGGAGGAAGCTGGAACAACCAGCTATAAGAGAAGAGTCGCATGCAGGGTTAAATTAAAATGAATTGCGTTCCACACCTCCACACCAATACTGCTGCCGGTACACCCAGGAGATCTTATTTCCCAGAACTAACAAACTCGTCTGAGGGTGGTAGTCACCCAAAGATACGTCGCCGACACAGCCTTGGCAAGGGCGACTTACACTGCCTGCTGCCGTCTAGAAACGAAAAGAACTGTCTGGACGAAAAGAACTGTCTGGAGACCGTGGCCGTGGTGACTTCTACACAGCAGTCTACAGCACGTCAGGGTCACACGCCGCACTAATCGTCTAATAGCATCATGGCTGTTCTCTGGCTTGTGTAACTCGTCCACTACCATGACCCTACACGTTCTCGAGAATGCACACAATCTCACACTCAATAATCCTCAGTTTGTGGATGCTGTCCCTGCTACCAGTGGCCGAGGTCAGTCTTTCCGTTTCCTTGGTCGTTTCAAGCACTGACATCCACTGCAGGACTCGACATTCTCTTAAAGGCTTCAATACCGGACGCTATGCATGACTCCTCTGCCCGCCACCCAGCCCCGTTGTGCCACCCTGGTACAAGAGAAGTCTACATATCTCGAATTCTCTCATGGGCGGGTGCCGGCAATAATGCCAACACTGATGGAAGCTGTAACAGTAATGCTGGTGGCGTTAAATCTACTGAGTCAAACAGCCAGCGCACTAAACGTGTCTTGTGGCTCCAAGGTCTGGCAGGCGTAGGCAAATCCGCCGTTGCCCAATCCTGTGCTGAAATTCTGTGGTCGGCGGTTGATGCTGTTGGTCTCAGAATACTTGGCGCTTCCTTCTTCTTCTCTCGTCCCAACTCGCGAGATGAGCCAGACAAGTTGTTCACCACCATTGCGTATCAGCTGGCAAATCGAATTGAGGGATTTGGGGGTGTACTGGATGAGAAGATAAAGAGGGATCCCACGCTCGTCGACAAGGCTCTACCGCAACAGTTCTCCGAGCTCATTATCCGGCCATTGGAAGAACTCAAGAGAAGAGGGAGGGAAGTCGGGGAGCTTGTAATCATCGTTGATGGGTTGGACGAATGTGCCGACAATGCTGCTCAACAAACCATCATCTCAGTGGTTGCGACCTCCGTCCAAAGGCAGTCAACACCGTTCCGTTGGATGATTTCCAGTCGTCCAGAGGCCCATATTGTTTCTATGTTCAACTTGCGACATGTTCGGCCGCTGTGCCTTAGCTTCGACCTGCCAGTTTCGCGTGACATTGATAATGAAATATTTCGATACCTCTCGGACGAACTCTCGAAGATTAGGCGGGAACATGGGCTACCCCCGTCATGGCCATCAATCAAAGATATTGGGATACTTGTCGAGCTCTCTGCAGGGTTGTTCATTTATGCAGCCACGGTGATCCGCTTTGTGTGTCAGGAAAACTCGCCGGGCCCAGAGGATCAACTTCGACTGGTCCTCGACCTCTCAAAGTTGAGATCCGGCACTGACGAACATCCTCTATCTGAACTGGATGAGTTTTATAGTCTCATCATGCATCGCATCCCACCAAAGGTTCTTCCGACCACTCTGAAAATCCTCGCCGTGGCCTCTCTCCCTTCAAATGCGGAAACATCGGATGTATATGCCTCCATACTGGGTTTGTCGGAATCCCAGTTCCGCAATGCATGCAGACCGCTGTACTCCGTCATGGTAATAGGAGAGGATGATACGATTACATTTTACCATGCCTCGTTTTTGGATTTTCTGAAGGACGAAAGGAGATCCAAGGAATATTGGGTGATGAAAGGGGGGGACGGGTGTGCAGGGATGATGAGGAGAGAGATGCTCGTGAGGTTGAACGATGCCCATCATGAAAATCATCGTAAGTGTCGTATGTTGGCTAGTGAAATTTTATCTCCTCTGACTCTTTACAGAAAGTACCGTTGATCAAGAAGCACCAATCAACTTCCCGCTTTCATGGCCAGGGACGACCGCCAGGAGTGTCTATTCCTCCCTTGTTGAAAGGTTCTTTAGCCTTTGCCAGCTTGTACCTCTGGATGAGTCAATGCTTAACGCGCTCATCGATTTTGACTATTCCATGATCCCTATAATGTGGCACAGAGCTTACACTTCGGAAGCTCGCTTTCTCCGCAATCAATTGTCTTGGGGATTATTTTTACGAAACGTAAGCTCTGTAGTCTCTTTTCTTCTTCCATCACCTGACCCTACCAACCTTCACAGATCCCACCCAAGTACTACTCAAAAATAGTTCGTCCGTACCATCTTGGCCTTGCCTTCTTTGCACATGGTCTATTACCAGTGCCAATGGATGCGGATTGGGAGAGTCCGTATATCCTCGGACATGGAAAAGGAAAGGTACTATGGTGGAAGTGTGGTAGAGGATCCGTCATTGGACCATACTGGAGGTTCCGGGTTACCATGATCCCCAAGTTGATTAAGATTATGGTGAAAAGGGGGGAGCACAGAGACGGTGGAAGTGAGCTATCAACATCTGACTTCGAAGAGAATGAAGGAACCCCTTAGGACTCAAGTTGTCTGTCCCAGTCTGGTAGTGGTCTTTGTTGTCATCCGTGATGTTGACTATTATATGATAATACAAGGATGGTGTTAAACCTAGTTTGATTGTGGCGTCTGTTGTATTGGTTACAACTGTGGCATATTATTTAACAGTGCAAGTGAGGCTCGCTCAGGACTCGATCCTTGCGATTTATGTCACTCAAAGGAACACCACTCTGTGAACAACCTTTAGGCCTTTAAAAATGTATGTATTACCACCAATCCAAAAGAATAAAATACCATGTCTAAAAGCCGTATTACCAGGCCACACGCTGATCGTTGCCTCATATCGAGCCTTCAGCGCCACAGAAATTCATGCTTTCCCTAACGCCACCACCGAAGTCAGGTTAACCCCATTATACGCCGGTTGCCTCCTTCCTTTTCAAGTAAAGTATACGTCTGCATGGCTTTCAAGCACCGACAGTCCTCCCCCAAAAATTTGGCACTAGATAGGGTTTAGAATATGTACAGGATGTTATTGCACTCAAACTAGGACGGTCTCCCGAGCGCAGATGTACACCTTCCCCTGAAGGGGCAGCGGGGAAATCCTGATCCGTTACACATCATCAATGCACACGGGCGTTTGGGGTTCTGATATGTATCAGATGCCATGAAATAAAATTTCTCCGATTTCCACTCCGTCGTCCGGGGTTTTCTTGTGACATTGATAATGAAATGTTTCGATACCTCTCGAGGGGACTCGCGGTGATTCGGAGGTATCATGGGCTACTACCCCCATCATGGCCATCAATGAAAGATATTGGTACACTTGTGGAGCCCTCTGCGGGGTTGTACATTTATGCATCCACGGTGATCCACTTCGTACGTCAGGAAAACTCGCCGGGACCGGAGGATCACATTCGACTTGTCCTCGACCTCTCAAAGCCGAGATCTGACACTGACGTAACATCTATCTGAATTGGACGAGCTCTATTATCTCATCATGCGTTGTGTCCCCCCAAAAGTTCTCTCAACCGCTCTGGAAATCCTTCTGCTCTCTTCCCTTCCTTCAGCTGCAGAAAGAGCAGACTTAGATGCTTCCATACTGCGCTTGTCGGAATCCCAGTTCCACAACGCATGTAGGCCATTGCACTCCGTAATGGACATAAGTCAGAAAACCATGATCCTAATTTACCATGGCTCGTTTCTGGATTTTCTGAATGACGAAAGGAGATCTAAGGAATTTTGGTTAATGGGGGGGAGGTATGGATGTGCAGGGGTGGTGGGGAGGGAGATGCTCGTCAAATTGAACAATGCCCATTGTGAAAATAGTCGTAAGTGCTACGTTTCGGTCGGTGAAAGCTTACTTTCTCTGACTCCTTGTAGACCATGCTCTTAATCAAGGAACATCAATCAGCTTCCCAATTTCATGGCCTGGTCCTGGGATGGCCACCAGGCGTGTGTACGGCTATCTTGTCGAAAGGTTTTTCAGCCTTTGCCAGCTTGTACCGCTAATTAAGCCAATCCTTGACGCACTCATCGATTTCGACTATTCCCCGATCCCTATAATGTGGTCCGGAAACCAGTGATGAACTTCGTTGGGATTTATTTTCGAAAAACGTAAGCCCCTACATCCCGCTTGAGTACCGCTCAAAAATAATTCACCCCCTACCGTCCTGGCCTTGTCTTCTTTGAACGTGGTCTATTCCCGGTCCCCTTGGCGTGGCCCAGCGAGGCCGCATATCCTGGGGTATGGAAAACGAAAGGCACTATGGTGGAAATGGGAGACAGACTCCATCATTGCACCCTAATGAGGGTTCCGGTTTATCATGATAACCTAAATTGATTGAAAGTGGAAAGGGTGGACAGAGAGACAGTGGAAAGGAGTCATCAGTAGCTTGATTGCGATGGGGCACTCAGTAAATTACTTGTGGGTGTAGGGGAGGTATGAGTGAATTGTCAGTGATGTTGAGGATTATATGATATTTTCCTGCCAAGACGAGGGTGGCGTTGGTGACATTCCGTGCGTTGGTTATAGTGCGCCTACGACCGATGGTGATCGTGCAGACTTACAAAACCTCAGCACCGCGACTTTGGTTCCGTCCTTCTTCATGTCATCTAAAGTTGTCGAGGCACGGTCGGCTTAGCTTTAGATGATGGGAAAACGAATCTACCCGCACCTTTCGGCAAACTAGTCAGAATCTCAACAGCAACACCCGACCGATGCTCTGTTGTCCTCTAGAGACTTGAATTCCATTTGCATTTACATGGACAACAGCCTGGGAAGCAATAAGCCGTTTCACATATTGTTTAATTCATCCAGGGATCCTTACCCACTGGATCTGGCTATAGTTTCATTAATACAAAACGCGCAATATAACAAACCAGGAGGGGCGAAAATACGAGGTAGTAAATGTGTCGTGTTTCTCAACTTGGCTGACTCATGATGTATCGAGGGAGAATTGGCCTAGAAGGGAACAGAGATGTGTCGGTGTGATAGAAGGAGGATGGCATAGGAGCCGTATTAAGAGAACTGGATACAAGTTTGAGGAAAGCACAAGGGCGACTTACATTGTTTTTTTGCATCGCTAGGTGTCGAGAGAAACTTGGCAGGTGATTTCAGCCTCCTGTGTTCTAGCAACTCAGACCATCCTGATGTGATTTCTTTGTGGTACCGACAGGAAGTGTATCGTCCAGAAACCCAAATAATCCTCGGGGAATTGAGGTACTCCATAATCCTGGTAGGGATCCAATAAGAGTGGATGGTGCAGGTAGTCCTCTTTTCAAACAGGGTGAAGATTGAACATAGTTTATCCCAGATCCACGAAACGGAGATTCTGCTAGAGTGCGACGTCATGTGGGGGATTCGCTGGTGCAGATTAACGACATATATGATCAATCTTCCCGACGGTTGGGTCTGAGGGAAGGGAAAAGGTTTGTTTCTACCGAGCCAATGCCTGTAGCCTTGACAATTGGTGTTGGTGTGTGGGAATCACGCAGACCAACACTGGATTACCATACATATGCTGCAGTGCATGCCATGATCCGCCAACTTGGCCGCAACCATGACCCTTCACGTCCTCGAAAATTCGTGTGGTTTCGCACTCAACAACCCTCGTTTCGTGGATAATTCACAACATATTCACCAGGTCACCGTTCACACCGCCAGCCGTCAAGGTCAGTCCTTTTACTTTCATTGGTCGTTTCAAGCACTGACATCCTACATCATCCAAGGTCTCGAAATTCTCCTAAACGCTTCCATACCCGGAGCTATGCATGACTCCTCCGCCCGCCATCCACCCCCGCTTTGCCACCCTGGTACAAGAGAAGTCTACATATCTCGAATTCTCTCATGGGCAGGTGCCAGCAATAAGGCCAACACTGATGGGAGCCGCAACTGTAATGCCGGTGGCATGAAATCTGCTGAACGAAATAGTAAGCGCGCCAAGCGTGTCCTGTGGCTCCAAGGTCTGGCAGGCGTAGGCAAATCTGCCGTTTCCCAATCCTGTGCTGAAGCTCTGTGGGCCGCATTTGATGCTACTGGTCTCAGAATACTTGGCGCTTCCTTCTTCTTCTCTCGTCCCAACTCGCGAGATGATCCGGACAAGTTCTTTACCACCATCGCGTATCAGCTCGTTACTCGAATTGAAGAATTCGGGGGTGTACTGGCTGAGAAGATAAAGAGGGATCCCACGCTCGTCGACAAGGCTCTACCGCAACAGTTCTCCGAGCTCATTGTCCAGCCATTGGAAGAACTCAAGAGAAGAGGGAGGGAAGTCGGGGAGCTTGTAATCATCGTTGACGGATTGGATGAATGTGCCGACAATGCTGCTCAACAAACCATCATCGAGCTTGTGGCGGCCTCGGTTCGAGGACGGTCGACACCGTTCCGCTGGATGATCTCCAGTCGTCCAGAACCCCACATTGTTTCCATGTTCGACTCCCCAGATATTGAGTTCCTGTGCTTCAGCCTCGACCTACCAGTCTCACGCGATATTGATAATGAAATCTTTCAATATCTCTCGGACAAACTGTCGCAAATTTGGCGGGAGCATGGGTTACCCCCATCACGGCTATCAAGCAAAGATATTGGTACACTTGTGGAGCTCTCTGCGGGGTTGTTCATTTATGCAGCCACGGTGGTCCGGTTCATAAGGAAAACTCACCAGGCCCAGAGGATCACCTTCGACTTGTCCTGGAATTCTCGGACTTGGTCCAGTCGAGATCTGATGCTGATGAACATCCTTTATCGGAATTGGATGTATTTTATACCCTCATCATGCGTCGCATCCCACCCCCGGCCACTTTGAAAGTCCTCCTTGTAGCTTCTCTCCCTCCAACTCTTTGGACATCACCCGTATACGCTTCCATACTGGGCTTGTCGGAATCCCAGTTTCGCAGTGCATGCAGACCGTTGCACTCCGTCATGGTGATAGGAGAAGATGGCTGGATCACATTTTACCATGCCTCCTTTTTGGATTTTTTGAAGGACGAAAGGAGATCTAAGGAATATTGGCTGATGAAAGGAGGGAATGGGTGCGCAGGGGTGGTGAGGAGAGAATTACTCACGAGGTTGAATAATGTTCATCACGAAAACAGCCGTAAGCATTACATGGTGAGGGGTCGTTTTTCCTCCCTGACTCCTTGTAGACCGTACCATTGGTCGAGAAACAACGATCGACTTGCCGATTTCGTGGCCCGAGATAGACGGCTGGGGGATCTACTTCTATCTCGTTGAGAGGTTCTTTACCCTTTGCCAACTTGTACCTCTGGATGAGCCGATACTTGACGCGCTCATCCATTTTGACTATTCCATGATCCCTGTAATACTGGGGAGAGGCGGTAAACCCAAGATTGTCTTTCCCCCTGAGAAACTCTGTTGGGATTTATTTTCACAAAACGTAAGCTCTACAATTTTTTTTTCAACCTTTATTCTTCCATCACCTAAACTCACCTACCCGGATAGATCCCACCCAAATATCGCTCAAAAATAATTCGTCCCTACATTCCCGGTTTTCTCTCCCCTTTAAACGTGGCGTATTTCCAGTGCCAAGAAATGCGAACTGGGTGAGACCGTACATCTTGGGGACATGGAAAGCGAAAGGCACTATGGTGGAAGTCTGGCAGAGGATCCATCATTGGGCCATATTGGAGGTTTCGAGTCACGATGATCCCCAAATTGATCAAGGGCAAGGTGGAGGAAGAGGACGACTCGGGTGACGGGATGCCATGGACTGAATATCGACCTTCGAAGAGAGTACAGAAAACTCGTAGTCGTTGAAGTTGTTTCTTCCAGTCTCTTGGCGGTATTTGTCGTTAGTGTTTGATGCGTTGGTTATGACATTTACCTAGCAGTGAAAGCGAGGGCTTAGTGAGCACTTCTTGTCGTTCGCTTTGTGGACAGCCCTCAAAACCTTACACCGCCGTTGATACAACACCATCCTTTTACTATTCAATAGGAATGAATATCACGAACGTACGTATTACCATCAATATCGAGTTCCCTTAGATATCCACTGGATATTCAACTTCAATAAACCTTTTTTACGAGTAAACGACACGAGAAACGCTCATGGAACCGTCTCTCTGGGGGATGACCACTGATACAGGAGGATTCATAAAGCAGCATTATACTTTCCTTATCATCAACATATTCTAGAGTCTGAACGACACATCAACAAGGCGTTGACTATGATTTTTATGTAACGAGGTTCTTACCCATCGTCCTGTGAGCATCCACTGCAGTACAATTTGACACACGGAAGATTGTTGTAGTGAGAATTGTGCCAAGGTAGACTTCTGATCAGTGCCCTAGAAGCTGCATTACATTACATGGATCGGTATCTGGTCACTGATAACCGAGACTCCACAGTTAATATAAGGTCTTTGAGGGAGTTCAAAATACAACTTTTTGCTTGATTCGGCTGCCTCATCTGGTAATAAAGACAATTGACCAGAAACCTCCTCAATCCTACCAAACCATAAAGCGTTGTTTCAATTATGGCTGGCAGATAAGCAACACCATCGCGTTGTATCATTTCATACCTCACTTTCAACTGTGCATACTGAGCCGCATCGATACAACAGCCGTTTCACTACCAATACAAACACAAATGGAACAAAGGCATGTATATATTCCCACCCAACATCATCCTCACACATCAAACATCAAAAACAACATCCACAGCTCTAAAAGCCGTATTCCCAGGCCACACCTTAATCGGCACTTCACATTCCACCGTCTCAACCCTCACCTCTCTCCATCCCTCTTCCCCCCCACCACCAAAATCCACACCCTTCCCCACTCCACCGCCAGGATCCGGTTTAATCCCATCATAATTTCGTCCTCTTCCTACTCCACTTTCACTTTCGTTATCGTCATCGCTCCCCTCTCGATCATCATAATAATCACTAAACTCCTTCTCCCCACCACCACTTATCGTACTCCACATCGAATCAACCAAAATCTGCGTCCAACTCTTCGTTTTCGCCCTTTCACCTCCAACTTTCAAATGATCCAATCCCATTCTCTGTTTTTCCAATGGAGCGAGGTTTTTCGGAGCACGCCATGATGAACCCCATTCACCTCTCGGTCCATCCCTTTCGAGACTTTTAAAATAGACTCCTTCTGTACCGTTATCCGATGAATCGGAAGCGATGGCTACGAGGAGACATAATCGGACTTTCCACTCCAATCCACCTAGGGTTGAAGAAGAAGAAGAGGGTTCTGAATGTCCTTCGGCATCGTTGATCTTGATTTGAAATGTTGGACTAGCATCCGATGGAATATCAAGAGCAAAAGTCGTACGAAGGGTGTTGAGTGTGAATGATGCGTAATGTTCTGCATAGGCGCGTTTCAAGTTTTGAGAGCTTTGAGATGGTGCGATTGATGTTGGAAGTGTTTCGTGAGCTTCGAGTATCGCGCATAGCTGATACAATAAAAAATGATTATTCGTCTTTGTGCGTTCAAGGTGGATTGGCTTACCTGCAGCACACGCGCACGTCCTACTCGATCGTTCAACTCTACAATGCCCGATACGGTTTCGCCAAGGCGGTATGCAGACTTGGTAAATGTTAGTACTGCAACTTTGACTCCGTCCTTGTTCACGTCATATGAAGCTGCGGGGGTACAGTGAGCTCAACCTTTAGACATTGAAAAACAAGGTTACACGTACCTTTTTTGGGCATTCTAGTCAAAATCTCAACAGCCTCTCGACACCCAAGGGGCGCTCTATCTTCTTCCTCTTCCTCATCCAAACTCGTCGCTCTCAGTCTAGCACTACCCGTTGACGACGGCACTCCAAATTTCTCTTCATGAACACCATTCCCATTTCCGGCAACAGGAGGTAACGAATCCATAAGCCGTTTCGTATATTGTTTCAATTCATCCAATGATCCCTCTGCACTTGATCTATTAGCTACAATCTCATTAGCACGCAATATGACAGGTTAAGAGAAAACATACAAGGTGGTAAATGCGTCGCCGTTCTCAACTTGGTCACGATCCCTTCCGTCTCCTCAACCACTTTCCCTTGCGTCTCTGGTATGTCCTTCTCTTTACCCTTCCCTGTGCGATGGTGCGAAACTGGCCATAGAACATCATACGGACAAGGCGGGTGATTCACTGACGAAACAATCAGTAAAAGAAGGAAAGGTGAATATGTACTTGCCTGTGACGTGGTTATACACCCTAATGGGAACTTTCATCACCCGACTTATGCTATTCCCTCCAGAACTTGTCGATTTAGTTGACTGAGCTCTACACGTTCCGACCACAAGTTCATACGAGAACCCAAGTGCTCGACCTCTATATGTCGGTGGTAAGACATCCGGAAGCTTGATTGTATATGTATCTGTGTCCATTAGTGAAACATCGCAAGAAAGGATTGAGGGTACATACAACTTCTTGATTCGCCAGGTGATAATGACAAATCGACAGCAAGCATACTCGGTTGAGCTTCAAATGTTGGTAACGGCAGTTCGGGATCGATGTTCTCTTCTATAAACCCTCCGCTATTCAATATTCCCAAACCCAATCCACCACCACCAGGTTCTGTACCATTGAGTTGGCGGGGGGACGTTGTGATCGCGCGTTCACTCATGGGCGGGGGTGTTAGAGGACCAGTAACGGCGGGGGATAGCAGTGACATCAAACTTGCTGAAAAACTTGCAGAGCGACTATGACCACCAGCTCGTCTCCGAGGATACCCTTGTATCGGGGGTTGTTGGGTGGGATACTGATATCCTCCGCCGGCACCAGGAAGTGATTGTGAAATATCCATACTCCCTCCACCCACAACCGCGCGTCTACGAATCAACATTTTCCGAATCCGATTCATTCGGTATATCTGATCCGGGGTTGGTGTTGAACTTGCACCGGTTACTCCTTCTGGTATGACGTGTACGGAGCCGATAAGTTGGGCATAGGAGTAGAGAATGAGTTCCGTGTTGGATTGTAGGAATGGTGTTTGTGGTGGTGGTTGGGTTTGGTTGGATGGATGACCAAGACCGAGGTGGATTTGTTGAGAGAAACGTTGGTTATGGTGGGGTCGTGGGGTAATTGAGGGATAAGCTTGGACAGTGTTGGAGTTGAATGCGGGGTGAGAGTATGAAGGAGAGAGGGGTGAGGAAATGCGAGGGGTTGGTAGAGGAGACGTGGATGGTGGTACAGGATGTGACGATTCGGAGATGGTTGATAGAGAGAGGGAGCTGGTGGTGGCGGGAGTGTAAGGTTGTGGTGGGGTAGGTGAGGCGTCGAGAGGAAACTGGCCGTCGAAAGCAGATTGTTTTCGGACGTGGGGGTGGTTGGCGGAGAGTGGAAGAGTGTCGGTGCGAGAGAGAGGCGAGGGTATGTGAGGCGACGTCGGAGCTGGATTAACAGTCAGATACAATATCCAGACAAGTAGAGCGACTTGCATTGTCTTGCATCTATAAAGGGAGCAGAGGTGATTGTGCCCTCCCCCAGCTCGTCGGAAGAAACGGATATCGAGAGAGACTTGGCCAGCAGTTTCTTTCTCCTGCGCTCTA
The DNA here is from genome assembly GCA_963576785.1 of Chlorophyllum brunneum. Taxonomy (NCBI): domain Eukaryota; kingdom Fungi; phylum Basidiomycota; class Agaricomycetes; order Agaricales; family Agaricaceae; genus Chlorophyllum; species Chlorophyllum brunneum. The sequence continues at coordinate 3,460,191 of OY756140.1, read as the reverse complement.
GTAGGTGACCGTCGTGATATGATTTCCTTGTGGTACCGACGAGACCTTTTCTTCCAGGCAGGGTGTCATCCCGAAAGCGAGATAGTTTGCGAGGAGAAGGCAGGCCTGGAGATGTGGGCGGGCGAGCAAGAGGTGCAGAGGATACTGAGTGAGCTCCGCGTCTGTGGGTCCGTGTGGGAGTATAGGCCTGTTCTGACGGTTTTGAAGCGAGGGTGTTTGTAAAGGAGACGGTGGCGGAGAAGAGCTCGCCTGCAAAGAACGAGGCCTGTGCTGGCCTAATCACGACGCGGACGGGACTCTTGCTGTCCATGCCCAACACGCTGCCAGCACCACCCACATACCCTCCTCGTCACATGACCTCCCATCCAAATATAATCTGCGCTGTCTCCCTGCTGCCTCTCGCGCGAATGTACTTCTCCGGTAAGACGTTCCTCACCAAGGGCAAGAAGCCTCTCTACGCAGCCTCCAGAGTCCTCAACGCCTCCTCTGCCTCCGCCTCCAATGTCTTCACCAGGTGCTGGGTCCACAGTGCCACAAAGACCTCTGCCTTGATACGCACCGTCAAGAACCGTGGACTCAGGAGGGCCTATTCCACCACAAAACATGGTGCTGACAATTCTTCATCTGGAAGTGGCGGCTGGTCTTCAGCATCCACTGTCCCGCTTTATCGTACGTTTTCCAGTCCATTGCGTAATATTCTCTTTATCATCGGCCAGGCAAACTCATGAATGCATGGACCGAGACCCCAACAAAGTGGTATCCCCTCCCACTGGCCGTCGGTGCCCTGCTACTGGTTGCGATACAGTACCGCAGAAAATCAAAGCGCGCAGCAAAGGAGGTCGAACTCGATGAAAATGGCCAAGAGGTCATCAAGCTTACAGGTCCCTGGCAGGTCAGCACACACCATCCTTCCCTCCACACTTTTCTCAAAAACACCTAGGTACACGTTCTCGGCGCACTTCCCCTCCGTAACATGTCCCGTCTCTGGGGTTACGTCAACTCTTTCGAACTCCCCATCTGGTTTCGTCCCTACGGCATCAAACTCTACGCCTACGCCTTTGGTTGCAACCTCGACGAAATCGAACCTTCCGATCTATCATCCTACCTTTCCCTCGGTGACTTCTTCTATCGCAAACTCAAACCCGGTGTACGACCTGTGGCTGACGCCGCCCTCGTTTCACCTGCCGACGGCCGAATCTTACATTTCGGTAGAGTCGACGTACATGGAGGCGCTTCTGGTGAACTTTTAGGTCCTGTACAAGTCGAGCAGGTTAAAGGCATCACATACTCCCTCGATGCTCTATTAGGCGTCGAGAGACCAGATAGTCCAGAGAGTATCCTCGTACACTTCCATAATCCAGACTCGGAATGGGTAAATCATCAAGAATTCGCCAATGTCAATGGTATCGAATATTCCCTAGACCAACTCCTCGGTGCCACAACTCCCAGCGGTACATCCACACCCGTTCACCCCGGCGATAGTCCTCCCCTCCCATCATCCAAACCCAAGAAATTCGGTTCCCAAACCGATGCCAGCGTCATCGAACCAAACCAATCCATGACCGAAACCCTCAAACACGACACCAACGTCGTTCGCGAAATGGGCGTCAAACCTTCCTCACTCTCGTCACCATCATCCCCCGGAGGTTCAATCAAATCTCTTCGTCCAGGTCATTCCCTCTTCTTTGCCGTCATCTACCTCGCTCCAGGTGATTATCATCGTTTTCATTCCCCAGCAGCTTGGGTAGTCGAAAAACGTCGTCACTTTGTCGGTGAACTATTCTCCGTCTCACCATACATTGTCAAACGTCTTAAAAACCTTTTCATACTCAACGAACGCGTCGCACTTCTCGGTCGATGGAAATATGGCTTTTTCTCAATGGTGCCTGTTGGAGCGACCAATGTTGGTTCTATCAAGATCAACTTCGATAAAGATCTTCGGACGAATGAACGAACTGGAAAACTAGGAGGAACAATGTCACCTGTTGGAACCTATTCCGAAGCAGTATATTCACTTGCGAGTCCTATATTACGTGGACAACCTTTAGAACGTGCGCAAGAGATGGGTGGATTTTGTCTTGGGAGTACCATTGTGCTTTGTTTTGAAGCGCCGAGTGAATTTGAGTTTGTGGTTGGGGCGGGGGAAAAGGTGAAAGTGGGACAGAGGTTGGGTGATGTTACGGAAAAGTTGGGAGAGTTGGAGGTGAGGCAGTTGGGAAAGTTGAGTGCGTCGGAGGTTGTTGAGGTTAAGATGAAGAAACATTGATACATAGAGTTTTTTTTCTTTAACGACTATTCATGAAATTCTTGGAATATATACAATTTTTTTTTTGCTTTAATAGATTTTGTGCATGCGCGGATCGATTACATTGATCATAACTCTCAATCAAGAATCAAAGCGCCCAAGATGCCCAAGTGGGGCATAGTGTTTGTTCCACACAATCTAAAAAGCCGTTATCTTATACCTTTCATCATCTAACATGAACCCCTCCACCAACACCAACACCAACACCACCAACAATAACCACCCTCAAGAACCCCCACAACCCCCCTTCCCCTCATTCAAAGGAACCTGTTTCTGCGGTTCAGCTTCTTTCAAAGTCGATGGTAAACCCCTGATTAGCGTATATTGCCATTGTACACTCTGTCAACGACTCACAGGTATGTTCACTATGAATTCTCTTTGTTTATTGGGTTTAATTTATATAGGTTGTGCATTTGTTCATGGATTACATTATCCTATGCGATCGTTTACTTGGACGCATGATGATCCTGGTGTTGTTTTCAGCAATCCACCAACACAACTCCATGAACAACAACAACAACAATCATCCCAATGGACACTCTGGCGCTGCCAACACTGCTTCACATTCCTCGCCGCCCACAACCAATCCCAAAACAAATGCTCCATCAAAAGCTCCCACTTCACCCGCACAACCACCACCGGAAAAATCCACAATTGGGAATTCATAAAACCAACCGCACATATTTTTTACGAGACGAGGATGTTGGATGTGGTTGATGGTTTATCAAAGTGGGATGGATATGAATACGAGTCCAATCGTTTGGATTTGGGATAAATGGCAAAAAAGGCATGAAATTGGGGGAGGAACTACCCCCCCCTGATATGTATTTTTGACCTGTACCCGGGATTTTTGGGGAAAAAAACCCTATTGCGGGGTCTATCTTGGCGATTTATCCGCCGCAGCAATCCATCCCAATCACACGAGGCAACACACTCCAGATTCATAACACTCCCCTAAACGGACCTCCCGGCGGTCCTAAACATCCGACCTGGGTTTCATTCCGACAACAAATCAACATTAACAAAATGGCCTCAAAGATAATCTACCACAGTAAACATACAATACAAAGCAACAGACGAATGAGACCAAAGGAGTGATAAGTTAAACCAAAACAATATCCTTAACAGATTTTCAAAGCACAAGGAAGGAACGAGTAGGAAGACATGATTGGGGGGAGGAGTAAAAGAAAACTATCATCACTCTTGGCGTTCGTGATTGCCCGTATCAGCAGGTGTAACATTCATAACAACTGGCCGTCGTTTTTCGTCTCGTTGAACATTCATGTTGGGTCCAGGCCCTATGTATGCAGGAGTTGGCGTTGATGGGCCGGGGACGGTGCCCGACCCCATATGGTTGAGAAGATCCGCAGCGCCTGATAAACTTGTAGAATTCGTATGGGTCCAATATCCCGTACTTGAAGCATCAGATCGGTGTGAACCCATAGAACCCACAGACGGATTCTTCTCATGAGGTCTTGAGCCTGGTGTACTCTGAGGAGTAGTAATGATCGAAGATGACCCATATGTCGAAACCTGATCAGGAGCTTGACTAGAAAAGTCTCCATGACCATGAGGTGCTTCAGAATAAGCCGGGGGGTTCATGGGGGACCGAGTCTGAGCCGGATTCGATCCCGAGCCGCTCGCGTCGACTTGGTGCGCCGAAGCCTCAGACCTCTTTTTACCATGACCACTGGATGTGTCTTGCGCCGACGATGGCCGATCCAACGTGAAAGGAGCAACTGCCCCATGTGGGGTGATGTACACATTAGGTGGAGTTACCACGCCTTGAGGCGGAGGAGTACCAGCGTATGCCGTTGACGCAAGGAGCGATTCATGAGGAGTAAACGATGCCCTACTACTGTTATGCGTGAAGAATGTAGTTGGACTCGCAGGCGCTCGGCCTGTGGAACCAGTGGATGGAGAGGAGGTATGACCGAGGGGAGCATAACCGAAATTTGTTCCATAGGTTTTGGCAGAGAGGTCAGAAGGGCTGCGAGCGTGCTGATGGTCCATCGCCGTCTGGGCCATGGCGGTCTGGGACGTGTAACTTTGTCGAGCCTTTCTGCGCTTGTTGCGACAGAAGAGGAGTAGGGCAACAGCCACACCAATTGCAATGGCTACGACACCCCCAACGACACCACCTGCGATTGCACCAACGTTGGTCTCTTTTTTATCGGGTTTGGTCGTGGTCGTGGTTTGATTTCCAGGGAGAGGTGCATCACCGGGCACTGTCACGAGAGTATGAGACAGGGGATTACACAGAAGATTTTCGTTTCAGCTTTACGTACCAGTATTCGCCAACTGTTGGGCCTGGGCGAGGTTCCAACGTCCGTCAGTCCAGTTTCTAGCTAGAGTATGCCGTCAAAAGATGAAACTATGTGGTAACTTGAAGGATACTCACGATCTTGGGCTGCCCAGCGGGGAAAGGTGGTACCGTCGGGGGTTTGGGAGTACCGGGCTGGCCAAGGACTGGTCGCATGGCAAATGAGTTACCACGAGTGAGACAGAAGATTGAATAACTTACCCGGTCGTTGATGGAAATGCTGAGCAGTTGGTATTCCAGGCAGCCCAGCTATGGAAGTAATTAGTGTCTTCCCCTCCTTGGGAACGGGTCGTACTCACGAGAGTATGGAACTCTGATGGGCTTGGCAACTCTCACATGCGCTGTATAGATTATACACGGCCCAAGAGCTGAAGCTCAACGTTAATATGTAAGAAAGAGATGATCCAACCACAACACTTACCAATAACAAGCAGTGACATTGTCCAAGTCTGGTGAATTATATTTCTCGTTGGGCTGAAGAGGCGGTACCGAGTAGCCTTTGTGAGAGTCCCTTGAGATCCAAATATCGTTCGGTCAAGAGAGCTTGAGGACTCACCCTTCCCAACGCACGCTCCCTGCAAAAACGCGACGGTCACACAAGGATTTTTGTGCTGCTGGTTGTCCATCCAGCTCCAATCTCCCGGCGCAGTGCACGGGGCACCATCGTAAGCTCTTGCCCCCAGTCTACCCATACCTCCGCTGACCATCCCAAGCGTCACTAAAGCCGCACCTATGCCCATTGAAGAGCTCATGCACATCATCATTATCCTACAACGTATCCTGCACTCTTGTTAATCTCTACGACGTCGTGAGCTTCTAGTCAAACGCGGTGGCGAGCGGATGAGAACCAGGGTCCGAAGGGTGGAAAGGCCTGTAGGGAGGATGGTGAGGGTGTTGGAACAAGGAGAAATGCAGGTGGCGATAGTGGTCAAGTGTTTAAAGGCAAGTGCCAAGGGACCAACTCGGCGTCTGCGTGGACGAGGCTGTGAGGTGATAGTGGTCAAGACGAGAGAAGAACTGGGGAGCCAAGTCGGTGATGTCAAACATGTAACGCCATTTTCTCAGCCCGATAGACGCCCACTAGTTTGGACCCCAGAAGGTCCCATCACACGGCCCGAGCCTGGCCCACGGTGTATTCATGGAACTTATTTACCATGCCCGATTCCCCTGTGAGCTTGGTTTCCTCGCTTATGGACCTCCCCGAAGCTCATCTTCGTGAGAGAGCACCGGCGGATGCGAACAGCGATGGACTCCTGCATGCCAAATATTATCTTTTGTCCCAAGAGTCACCAGCCAAAGCCTACGAATTAACAGAGCGTATGACGACGACCATGTGGTGAACCTGTGCCGGGGATATGTCCGAGATGAACGAGCAAATGATCCCTGTCTCGGCTCCCAACCTTGTGCTTGTTTGTGGGCGCTGAGCCCGGGACAAACCAGGGTGAGCGTCTTCTCGCGCTGCGAGAGTGGTCACAAGGAGGTCATCTGGGCTATCTAAAGATAACCACAGATACAAATGAACAAATATGTCTAGAAGATATGGATATATGAATGATGGTGCATATGATAGAATACGACATACCCCGTAATCGCGATCATATCCGACTTCCACGGTGAACATCAGTATTGATCACTATATAAAGAATATTTGCTGGCTGAGCCACCTGCTCTCAACTTCTTGGGCCCTACAAAGTTCATCGAATCAAGATCTTCTACCCCACTGTGAGAGTCCCTTAATTACCGCCTTCCCAGAAGCGCTCGAAAGGCGGAATAGCACACGCTCTTAATGAAGCGGCAATGCGAAAAGATTGCGCAAAAGGACACCGAGATGAAAAGCTACTCCCCACAATTCATGACTGAATAAAATGTGGAGTAACTCACCGAGCGTCACAATGCCCTGCTTCTCACCGCTCGAACGCTCGAACGCTCCATTTGCTCGGTCTCGTAAGACCGAGCGATATTCTTGCACTTGACAGGAAGCATCCGAACTTTGGGGCCCTTCTTTCGAGTTCTCATCCACGGGTTCTCACCGTCTTGAACGCCCTCTGCACGGCCTTTGTCCTAAAGTTGTCTTTGTCTAGAGGCTGTTTCGAATGAGCTGGCGATCATGACAAACATTGGATGGACAGGACACGACTATTGCTCTTAGCTATACCACCAATCGTGTAACCATCGGCGACACAAGGCCACCCTGTCCGTCATTTACCGCTTTTTCTTTGCGCCCGGCGGGTAAGTGGTCACTCACCTCAAGATCTAATCCTGGGCCAATCAACTGAACACGAATGATTGTATTCGCAACAACGGTGGATATTTGTTCCAGTGGCCTGACGTTGGCTGGGAAATTTTGGCTAAGCGAAGGAAACCCCCACCGGTACAGGGCATCTACACCGTACACATGATTAAAGGGCAAGGCGTATTGAACAATCGAGGCAAGACTGACCAGCATCCGAGTCGATCATCTCACATAATCAAATATATGAGCCTGATATCGAAATAGCAACGATTGTTATCACAACCTAACAAGCATCAGTTCTCAAAGTCGAGCCTCTCATGCGCATTCAATATTCATATCATCCAATCATACAAATTCAACACAGCCAAACATTATCGATAGCACTACAGGATCACCGCTGGGAAACCCCTCAAAAAATATGGCCAATACCATGTCGGGTTCGCCCTCACACAATCACTTTGATCTGTTCATTCGCATAAAACACTACAAATCTAAATATCCATCTTCATCTCCACCCACAGCTTGTGCGCCATCTCTCTTGTCGTGAGCTTTATCTCGGGTTCTGTCTTTGGACGCTTATTGGATAGTAATTCGGAATCTGCGTTTTGATCGTCATTGTTAACGCCGTTGGTCCCTTCTTGTCCGCGTTCATCCTGTTGCTTCCGCTTCGTCGCCAAGAAATGCAGGTATGTCAAGCTGTGCTTTGCTGGCGGTATACGCGCAACATTCAGTGGGGGACCTGAATACCACAACATCTCATTCGTGTCTGGATCCCGATCAAAGTGTTTGGCTGCCAAAAAAGAACACCAGGATATCAACAACGTCATTCGGGATCTATATAAGGTAAAAAAACCCACTTGTTTCAGGAGGTAACTTCTCAAGTTGAATGTTGCTTCCAAGGGCGGCACCTCCCGCGGCTGTATATACAGAACGATCAGGCCCAGAGGGACGATGCTGTTGAACGGTTTGATGTTGTTGATATTGTTGCGTTGGCTGTTGATATTGAGGTTGAGGTGTCGGTATCGTAGACCCTGTCGAAGCTGCTTGCGCGGTCAAATTTCCAACATACTGTCCTTTACTAGGCCCCGTATCACCCCCCGGAGGCTTCTTCGCCGTAATCTTTTTCTTATCCACATCAGGTTCGCTTGTCTCTCCGGGCGCTGAAGGTACAATCCCCCCAGGACCCTTCACATTATTCCCCTTCACTAAAAATGGGCTGGAGTATCTGATCGGGTACACTGTCCGCTCGAAGGGATAAATCGGCATGAACTCGGTACTTTTGCGTACTTCTTCTGGTATACATGAGTTCCAGTTCTTGATTTTCACAAACACACGGTCGCGATCGTTGTATCGTGAATCACAGACATAGAGCGGGAAGCCGAGGTGCCAGTAGGGAGGGCGTGGGCGCCCGCGGATATGCCGGGCTGTGAATTGACACGCGATTTTTTCGATTATGTCCTCCACTGGATGATCGGCAAAGTGGCCTAATTATGGGATTGGTGAGGGAAGATTCGCTGAAAGAGGTGATGGGCGCTCACTTGTTTTGAACACTTCCCCTTCCCAGAACTTTCTCTCAGCAGGGTGGAATGTCTACTGTGGTGTGAATATAGCGGATTGATTGATGCCGGTCGAACATACCTGTTCCGGCCGATAATACCATGATACAGTTATGCCCGGTTGACCCGCCTTTGCGCTATGATTTGCATTATAAGCATATATCATGATAGAAAAAATCAAAACTCACGGTTCCTCTGATATCCAACAGCGGAAGACTTGGGCTATTATGGGTCGACTGGGATCATCAGGATTACTTAAATGTACCCAGTCCGCTAATTTGAGAGTCCATCCTTTGTAATTCACCTCATCAACAAATTTCCGTTCGCGTGTCAAGACGCGATGCGTTGTTACGTTTGGTACTCCATCAGCATCGCCTCCATGAACGGGCTTCGTTGTCCCTGGACCAGCTCGTAATGCAGCAAAATTCTGAGTTGAAACAAACGGAGGCCCAGGGGGAGGGTTTGGTGATGTGAGTGCTTGATATAGACGTTGTAGTAGAAGGACGTGGCCATAGGCCTCTGTGCAGGGCTCATAGTGTCGTCGAGCCTTTTCAAATAACTTAGCGACGTCTTTATCGAATTCTTCTGCGTTTTCGTACTTGTTACTCCGTGTTCGCGACTAGATGTACATATATATATCAGAATACTGGTCTTCATAATTCAGGCGAACGGCGCACCTCAATAATTTTGAGAGAGAGGGTTGTTGTATATGGAAGATGTGGTACCGTAGACTCCTCAGGGATAGCTTCCAATGATGTGGAAAGCTTATTACCACTACACAGGCTGTCAGTACCTCAAAGGATGCATGAAATCGGAATGACATACACGACGTCCTTGTGATTCTTAATTGCCTGCACGAGTTCCAGTAGTCTGTCCTATTGTCCCAGAGTAAACCATGACGCAAGTAAGCACAGCAAGGAACGCACAGACGATGCTTCCTCCAGCCACCCTTCCTCACCAAATCCAGGCCACCTCGGTAATCCCTTTTCCAACTGTTTCACAATCTCCTCGCTCTCCGGGTCGCGCTCAGCCACCATGTCATCCCCATTTCCGTCGTCTGGTGACATGATGTCCACCTCTATTTCCGGCGTCGACTGCTTTCGCGTAGTTTTCGGCCGTATAGGTACAGGCTTAGCATATGCAGTTGTGTTCGACGCATTTGCCGTCTGTGCCATCCTGCTGGATCCAGGGATGGCAGTGGTGATGGTAGAAGGTTGGGAATTTGTTTGTTGTCGTTGTGAGGGTTTGGCAAGTTGGGGTTGGACACCGTGAACCTTCTGCGCCGACGAGGGCGGCGGTGATATGCGCGGACCCGGTAGCACGGTTTTCTTCTTCCACTCACTCTCCAGCGCACTCTAAATCGAAGTTGAACCAGGGCCCGACAAGAATCATCACGGCGCTACGAACCTTGAGCGTCTCTGCGTCTAGTGCTATCTGACTCTTCGGCTCATTGTAAAATATTGCATTCCAGAAGACTAGAGACAGGTCAGTGTACACGTCCGACGCCTCCTTGTACCGCCCCTTCTCGAGCCCAGTCTTGATGTTGCTGATGCAGCGAGGTTCTGGAATGACCTGAGCCTGCTAAGTGGACAGCTATGCACCCAAGCCAGAAGCCTTACCTCGTAATACTGAGGCCATTCCTGCCGATCAACCAAGGCCATAAACATCCCACAAAGCACCCGCTTGCCCCGAGGCGCATGCATGCCCAACAGTGTGCTTATAACCTCTTCAATCGCCGTCCTTTGTGCTGCAGTTATTGCCATTTCCCGAGCTCCTCCGGACGGAAATATTCTATCGGCTTTCAATGAATGTCAGAATGAGCGCGATGTTTGTTCTTGTTTGTTTTCACGCCCAGAGGCCAAGAGTACAGGAATGTCCGTCGTTGGTAAGTACAAAGCTGCTAATTCTATTTTACAGGTACTGTCCATCATGGTAAGTCTGCGGAAATCTCGTTCGAGTGCTACCAGCATCATAGATAGGAGACTAGTCATGCGAAGCAAAACAAAAAAAACAAAGTACCAAGCATCTAGGAGCAAGAAGGTATCGCAATCCAGCCAAAACTCTCCAACGCAAACAGAGTATCCGTGGTATCGTCATTCCATTCGTAGGTCGTTTCTTTCATGATCTTGTCAAACCCTCAAAATACAAGAACTCGTCCAAGCATAATTCCCCCGCTTCCGCCAAAATTGATATTCTGAACGTCCTTTCCACCTAAACCAAACCCATGCCCCAAACCGGGCCCGGGAAGCACACCTTTCCATTCATGTGGATGGTACGGTATCGTCGAGACGTTCTCATCCCAAGAATCCCTCTCCTCTCTGGGCAGGTTCCGACGCACAGGCGGCAAAGGCACAGGCGTAGACCTATGAAATTCCTCACACGCAAGGTTGTAAGCCCTCAACGACCAGGGAATCCAAAGCGAAGGAGACGGTGCACGTCGACGACGTTTCTGGCCGGGTGTTTTGGACCCGGTGCCTTCAACGCCGCCCCTGTGAATTGGTGATTGGTTTGACGACGAAGACGAAGAACTCGAAGTCGATCCGCTCGAGGACAGTGCACGACCACGCTTCGGGACCACGGCTTTGGTGTTAGGTGTGTCGTGATCAGCAGACATATCAGATGCTGTGCCGCTACTCCCAGAGGTTGATAGGGAGACTTGGGTAGTAGATGCTGCGGCGTTCACAGGCTTTAAGATACACCTTCGCACATGCCGGTTCAGGTTTGACGCCACGCCGAACCGACGTCCACAAGTCTCACACACGAACGCTACAAGAACAGGAATATCAGCTCCCTCGATTTGCTGATAACGATTATCAAGCTCACCCTTCTCGCCTGTGTGCACCAAGAGATGCTGTGCGTACATTCCACAAATCGTAAGTCTAACGCCTCCTTGGAAAATCATGTGCTCACCTTTCTCAGCGTGCTTGGGCGATCAAACCTATATTAACACAGAGAGTTAGTTTACAGCAATTTGACTGCTACTGTGACCCAACCCACCGTTTATGACACATTGTACAAGCATGCTTCTTCTCCCGCGACAACATGTCAGGGATGGGCATCACAGCTGTAGTATCCGCCACATTGGTTGGCATCTGAATCATAGGAGGTGGCAAACCGGCAGCATCCATAGAAACCTGCGGTGTCTGCTCTCGTCCTCGTCCATTCGGGTTCAACAACACAGCCATAGCAGCAGGGGTGGGTAACCGAGCAGCAGGTGAGCGTACAGGATAACCCGGGGATTGTCCCACCGTAACCACGCTTTTAATTGGCGATGACAAGCCCAAGTACGTAGGGTCAGGTGGTAACGCGCCAGATGCGCCAGTGGTGTTGGGAAGCTGAGGAAGCGCAGGCGCGTGTAGCTGTGGATGTGCGAGGTGTTGCGGATGTGGATGCGAGGGCGGAGGTATGGTTGTCTGCCCCGTTGAATGGCATTCCCATTGCCATCCTCGGCTCTGGTCGTAGGAGACCGGTATATCCTCGGCATGGTGGTACTCTCTACCAGATACGGATACAGGTGCAGCAACAGTGTTGTTCTCGGTGAACCCCAGGCCGGTGGCGTCAAAGGCAATACTCGTCGTCGTAGCAGCTGCATAAGTCGCTGACGAGAGCCCACTATCATGTCCAGTGGAGCTAGTCCTGGTCGGTCCTCCGCGGTCGGTCATGTATGGGTAGTTTTCATGTGGGTACGCAAGTGATGATCCTCTCGAGAAGCTGCCAGCAAAATTATCTCCGCCTGTCGCGAAATATTGGTCATGTACTGTGGAGTAGGTACTTGGGATGGTGTGGTAGTAGTCTATGGATGGTGGGCACGCCGAGGACGAAATGTTATACTGGGTCTGCATGGGAGGAGCGGAATCGGAAAAGCGGATGAGTGGGCCTGTTGTAGAGATGTTATATATTTTCCGATCTCTTAATACGTCCTCTGTTCACGAACGAGGTGAGAATTCCCATCGAAGCCTAGGCACCTGTCCGCACCTTTCTCGATATCTTCGCGGCCCATTTACGTGGTCTCGCGGAGCTGAAACCGAACCTGGTTTGCCCAAATCTTCCATCGAGCCTGATGAGATCAGTGAAGAGAGGGGAAAAAGTTTAAATTGTCGAATTCCTCCAGATTCAGCAGGACCACTTATCTCGAAAACTGATCTTCTCAGCCTGCAGCGTGGCCTTGAGACCCGTCTCTCGAGCTGATTGTATCCGAGAGAGCCGATCCACCTGAACGTAGACTTAGGAGAGGTCCACTGGAACAAGCTGAATGCACCCACAGGAACCCACCTCTGGCCGTGGTCTATTCTGAACTGAGATCGGGCTGCTACCTCATGTTCCACCACATGTTGATGAACCCCCCTGGTTTCCACAAGGGGCGTCAATCGATAAGTAAGATGTCAGTTTCTCTGCTCTGTCCCGCCCTAATACCATGCGCGCAGCATGTCCAGCCATGCAAGGCCTGAAATCGGTTTGCTAGAACCCCCGACCCACTCGCATGGGGTGGTGGATGGGGGTTGCCTACTGCCCATTGCCCATTGCCATCGATACAGAGTACATCATTCGAAACTAAGCAAGAACAAAGCATGTTCCATTGTCAAGGACAACCGGATGGAGTTCGACTCGTCTCATATCCTTCGGCTTCTTTTACCTCATTATCACTCTGTAATAGAATTCTCACACACAACTTTATCAAGCGCCCGTGATGGCTTCCGATCCCGTCCCAATTCTGGCCCACTTCTACGAAAAAATTGTATTCAATGTAGAATGACGCGTGTGGTATAGAGGCCACGATATTGGTTCATGATCGATGCCAATAAGGACGAGCCTAATGAAAAACCCGTCTTCATGATTCGTTGCGGAGTCAGTTGTCGCCATTTGTCTGGTCTGGACTCGTTCTATTTTGGTGCACACGGAGCGCTGGTACCAAATGTCAGAGCACCTCAAAACAGGACGTCTTCCAACCCTGATTCTGTCAATCGCCTGGTGCCCTCGACGACATACCCCCAAGTCGCATCCCATCTATCGGTTCAATGCATGCACCCTCCCGTAGAAGCAACGAAAATCACTTTTGGTTCGAACTGAGGTGATTTTTGTCGCCTCTTCATTAATTTCAAAAGTAGACCCTTGTAAAATGAAGAACCGATTCTAGTGTACGAGTATGCGCCCGAAAATGAAGTCGTCGTTGGTCAGCTGCTCGGGCATTCTGGCATCAGGCCTCAGGCCTCAGGGCTGAGGACGGCACATACGACATGGTTTGAATGAACCACGGAAATCGGAGTCGATGTTCGTTTTCCGATTCCCTGGTTCGCGGGTCATCGTGGCTTCTTCTCGTCCACAACTTTCGACCTACTTCTCCTTCGCAGATCAGCTTTGTGAAGGGTGTTAGGGTAAACATTGATGCCTGAGCCCCGAGGATACAGTGCAACTTTGCAAGCTTGAGAGTCGAGGGGGCCAATAGCGTACAAACCAGAGAACCTAGAAAACACGCCTCCTCCGTTCTTCACAAGAGGTTCTTTGTGTTCTATTAAACGCCGTTCATGTATTATTATCATACGAGTCCCCGCGTACATTATGGCAGAAACGTGGGGTTATTCTAGACTTATGATTTTCCCTCGATCTCGAAGTCACTCTCTTCTCTATCACACATACTCTGAAGTAATCGAGATCCATCGTGCATCCATCAACAAATGACATCCGCGTGAATGAGGTATCATACGAGATAACAGCAGAGCAAACTTCCGGGACAGAACTCGAAACAAACCGGCGGATATATCAAACGGTCTTCTAGCGTTGAAACGTTGACAGTCGATACTCTTCTCACTTAAGTTTTCCAAACAGGCCCTCCAGCTGATTCCTCGTCTTCTTACCCGCGACTTTATCAACAGCTGACAACGCGAATCCGATTGCTTGTTGGCTGGTTGTTGATGCTACAGGGAAATTCGGCCCTGATGAGCTCGGGCTTGGGTAGTTGTTTGGCCCTACAACGTGGATAGTCAGCAATCAATACGGCGATATACGCTAATCCTGGCGAGGGAACATTCAACACTCACGGGGAGGAAAAGAAGATGATCCACCTGGTCCAGGCATCCAAGACCCGGGACCTGTCCCTGCGCCAGCCTGAGGGAATACCGGGCCTCCATGCTGACCGTACTGCCCATATTCGTTCTGTGGGGGATACCCACTATTATATCCGCCCTGCGATGTTCCGGGGAAAGTAGGCCCACCCATAGGACTGGGCCCTGAACCAGGACCGTGGCCATATCCTCCAAGTCCTTGAGGGAAGTGCATCCCAGGAGAACCATGACCACCAGGTGGTGGCGGCGAAGAAGAGCCATGCGGTGCATAACCAGGTCCGGAATGAGTACTAGAAGATGAGTGGTAGCTTGGGTGATAACCTGCCGGGCCGCCCGTTGAGGGGCCATTGGTTGTGCTGGGGTAAGATGCCGTTCCTGGTGGGCTATGCGGAGGAGAGGTATGATGTCCAGGATGAGGATAGAACGACTGCTGGCCTGGGTGCGTCGAAGTTTGTTGCCCAGGGTAGGTCGATACTCCAGGAGGGCCAGGACTCATGGGGGGATAAGGTGATGCAGGCCTCTGTCCCGGATAATTTGGGGTACCAGAACTGGGATACGGACCCAAATTGGATCCGCCGAAACCACCAGGTCCTGCAGAAAAATTTGGTCCTATTCCGGGGCCCGCACCAGGACCACCAGGGAAACCGGGTCCGGGACTATGACCAGGGGAAGGTCCACCATAATCAGGTCTTCCTTGTACACCATGTCCGCCAATTGTTGTGCTCGGTCTCAAATTGGCCCCACCCCCAGCTGAAGGCGTGGAATGGTGACCGGCACTGAATGTGTGTGGTCTCGTCAGGTTCGCACCGCCCGGCGTACCGGAAGGGCTGTAGGACGCGTACGGGGTACTCGATGAACTCGTGTTATTCATGTGCCATTCCGCCGGAGGCCATTGTGCCTGTGACCAAGGTCCTGATGCGTCCTGTGGATGTGGTTGGTGGGGCGGGGGATAGCCTTGAGGAGGCTGAGAAGCAGAAGGATGCGAAGTCATATTAACCTGAGGATGGGGTCTTCCACTGGACGAATTTCCCATAGTATTGGGATTCGGACTCGCCCCGCCATAGCCTCCGTAACCACCTGGAACTGCAGCTGGGTGAGCGGGGTGGAGGGGTGGCGGGGAGAACGAGCCGGTGCCTTGGGTGTTCGGGCTCGAAGGTGCCACCGGAGAAAGACTTGTACGTCCGAAGTCATTTGCGAGCGATGTTACAGGGTCAGGGTTGCCAAATCCAGAGCCATGGGCTTGTTGACCTGGATACGTCGATGTATTCACGTTAGGAACAGCGGACTCATGCGAAGGTGGGATAGTATTCGAGGGACTGGAGACAGGACTAATCACAGCAGCGGACGCTGGTGCTGAACTTGTGGATTGAGGAGCAGTGCTAGTAGATGCTGTTGCGGCGAGGGTGATGGTATTTGCGGTGGTCGACGCAGGAGCGGGAACTTCCTCCGCCTCTAATGAGTACGGAGGTGGCGGTACCTCTTCCTTTTCCTCTCCCTGCGTGGCCAACCAATCCTCATACGACTGTCCATCTCCGGGACCATCTCCCGGTTTGTCACCATCTTTCTCACCGCCTCCAGCTGGTCCACTGGCACCCGCGCCAGAGGGACTAGGGCCGGGCGCAGAGGCTTGAACTGGTACATCCTCATACTTGGGTCGACTGGACCAATAATCCTGCAGTTCCTTAGATGGAAAAGTTTCGAAAATTCTTCGTTCACTACGGAGTACTTCTGCCGCAAATCCGCAAATCCGCATATACCTATCGTATATTCAATGGTTTTTGTGTAAGCAATCTTTTCCTAGCTGCGCAGGCTAATTATGACGCTCTTACCAATCTGATGGGAGATCATATCCATCTTCGTCCAAAGCCATAAAGTTAAACTTGTCTGATTCTGGTAAAAGTCGTTTATGCGGGACGGCAGGCATAAAGGCAGTTCCCTCGTCGTATCTAAGGGAGTGTTTCATCAGTTTCCTTTCGGACATGGACGAAATGATCGGTTTAGAGGAATACTCACTCATCCCACATTGCACCATACATCGTCCGGATACCAAGCTTACGTGCGTTGTAAACTTGTTTCCATAGGAAACGTCCTCCATTTCGCTTGGTATCATTCCAGCCCCATTTTCCTTCCGATAGGTTGTACCCCTACATCTAGTCAGTGAACGATCCACATACACTTGAAATCCTCAGCGTACCGATCCACCTGGGAAAACCACAGGAATATAATCGACCTTTCTACATCCCTCCTCTGTGCGTCTTTTAATCAGTTCGGAGTCACCCTTCATCTTCATCTCCGCAAAGTTGTCGGCGTCTTGTTCAGAGGAGTACCTGCCTATCGTCCACGGGGAGATGGCATCAAACTCATTAAGCCACACATCGACTAACTCTGGGTTCCGATCAGCATCGCCTTCCGATGTCCTCCAGTGCGCAGGGACACCTGCCATGATGTATGCCCCTCCTGGTGTGACGCTCCGGAAATAGGCCACGATAGACCGAATCAGTGCAGGTGAGTGGCCAGTACCGTCAAAACCGAAACCTAGGCACCCAAAGGTGTGGAATGAGTTGATAAAGCGGAAGAAAACGTCTGTCAAGGCGGAGGTGTGGGAGAAAGATTCTCACTTACCCCACAGTGCAATTACGGGCTTTCCTTTTTCTTTGAGATAGTTGGGACTATCTAACACGCCCTTTTCGCGCATGAGGTGCACCCAATCGCGCTCGAGTACCCTTCCAATACGATCGGCTGGAACACCTGATACATCATACCTATATGATGTGGTGATCAAACAGTGGAAGAACGTGGATTGGTTCAAGAAATGACTTACATGATTGCGAACACACGGCCCTCTTTCTCTGCAGCCTCTCGAACACGATCGCCCACCTCGTCACGTATCCGCCTAATTCCCTCATTACCGGCCTCGAGGTCTGTTTGACCTGCGAAACGCTGCAAGAAAGCTCCGTCAACGCCATGCTCTGCCATCCAGTGGAAATGCCTACATTTCGCGAGTCAGTGGAATGTTCTAGATAACGCCACAAATGCAACATTTCGACTCGCCTTTGCACGGTCTTGAGATTTCTTGAGGAAAAAAGGAAGATCTGTTCTCCTGCTTTGGTTTTCAAGCCAGGGGCAGGATAGAGTTCAGAGGGGGAGTATGAGGAAACATCGGGCCACAGGTCTGTATTTGGACGTCCTCCATCAGGCATAGGATAATTGAACCAATGTAACCATCCATGGTGTCCTGGATTTGGGGGGGTAAATGAAAATCGTGCGAATCAGAAAACTGAAGTGCTCGCCTGGTCCCACCGGTTCTCCATCGCCGGCGCAAGTAAACCTACACAGTTCAATCAGCGTCAAATGACTGCGGTGGCGGGCAGCTCACCATCCCTGATAGCCGACCAAAAACTTGTCTTGGATAGTAGAAGGATCTGACCTGTATATCGCGTAGAAAGGCCTAGCCCAACCAAACTCCATACAATAATAAGAACCTACCTTTTGATTCTGCGTTCTAGTGTATTTGAGCTTGAGCTGGCCATGGTGGTGGTAAAGGGTAAAGAGATGTTGGACAACACGAGCGCCTGTTCCGCAAATAACAAGAGTGATAGACAGATGACTGTCAAATTTGAATAACAATCCACGTCCACAGCCTCATCTTTATGGACACCACTGCTGCCGACCTGGCAGCCCACCTCGTCGCACGTCTCAAAGAGTACAACTCTGTATTTATTACACGTGTCGAGTCTCGGCTGATTGACGCCTAGGATGGCTCCTAACAAGCGTCTACTCGTGGGCCTTGCAGGCATACCAGCCTCGGGCAAATCAACATTTGCCCTCAAGCTTGCCGCAGCTCTCACAAAGTCTCTTGCGGACCCTGCAGTGGCAGCCAATGCTGCGATACTCGTGGGACTGGATGGTTGGCATTATGCCCGTGTGGAGCTTGATGCCATGCCAGACCCTAAACTCGCTCATGACAGACGGGGTGCCCACTGGACATTCAATGGCCCTTCATATGTCGAGTTTGTTCGTTCTCTTCGCGAGGATATTACATCCACAACACCAGTGATTACTGCGCCCTCTTTCGATCACGCGATTAAGGATCCTGCCCCTCACGCTGTTGCCATCCATCCTCAACACAGGATTGTTGTCATTGAAGGACTCTATCCCTTCCTTTCTATCGATCCTTGGGTCGATGCGGGAAAGCTTCTAGATGAACGCTGGTTCATTGAAGTGGACCTTACCAAAGCGCAAGATCGCCTCGTCAAACGACACGTCGTCACTGGAGTTGCAAAGGATATGGAAGAAGCAATCTGGAGGTCCAGTGAGAATGACACGCCAAGTAGGCATTTTTAGTCCTTCAAAACGTAACTCGCGATCTTCTGACCCTTGCTCTAGACGGCAAATTCATCATCGAGAATATGCTGGAACCTACAAGAGTGATACCCAGCATCGATGACTCTTCATTAACACCTCTGTGAATTACTAGTTCTCGGGAATTTGAACTGTTACATCTACAATATCAAACGAGCTGCGTCAAACTGGTGCGGTCCTGTCAAGTCAAATGATCATCAAGAAACAAAGAAACCAAGACCCTCTACGTCCCGCGCGCAAGTTGACTCCTAGATGCTCCATACCCGCAACATCATCCTATCTGACATTACACTACACTTCCTCCATTTTGGCCCAAAACTGTGATGAAGAATACATGCAACGAAGGCACCAAGAGTCACACACTTCTCCCCCGTCGTCGTCAATACGTATCAAGCCTACGCACAAGGATACTATCTGTTACAGTCGCCTAGGTACCTCTCACTGCATCGAGGCTAAAGTCTACCAAATCCAAAAGCTCCAAACTCAAGATTTAAAACCAAAACAAACCCACATTTACTCGACAACTTCTGCATTAAGCCCACGGGACACCTGATAGCAGTCGCCACCGCAGAACTACCGAATAACCTAGAGTCTTCTAGGTAAAGACCATCTTACTGACTACCTTATCGCCCCTTACACACAAAATCACAAGGTCGTCGATTTGAACGGCAGTCGGAAACCCGGAACGACGAACGAACATGAGATCTCCGATGACGCGTCAATTATGCGTATTTACACCGGAAGATACCCGTATCTCAGCCTCGAGGCTGCACAGACCTGTGTTGACAGCCACTCGTGTTTAGTCTTCCTTTTGAGCGCCTACTTTCCCGCGAAACGTTCGTTCAGGAGTCCAATCCAATCCTATCCGATGTCGGCCGCTCTTTTTCCCCACCTTTCCTCGGCTCACATCGGACGTCCTCTCACACTAATTGTAACCACAACCAAGGCGATAGTATTCTCGTAACTACGATAAACCGAACCGATTTTCGCTTCGTCCTACTTCATTTCGAATGGCACACGACCCACTCAAATCCGTCAACGGACCTTCCCTTCCCCCGCTGACATCTTTTCAGCACCACTCACAAACCCACAATAGGCACTTTCTTTCCTCATTCACCTCGCATCAAACAAGGGCAACCTTCGCGGGATTCCTGCTACTGCCAAGTGCCAGTGGACTTATGCCTGGGCGCTGAGCTCAGATTGATTAATGAACGGCTCTATTCAAATTGCATCGTGTCGGCGTTAAATGGATCTCTTGATGTGGATACCCACTTCTTCTCTCTTGGTCTTCTTTCGATCGTTCCTTTTTGGATCTCGCTGCAGTGTGGATGAATCGCCCGTCCGATTTTTTCGCGTACGCCTGGACGCCTCAGGACTCTGCAAACTTCGTGTACACTCCTGCGTGGACTGGATCCTATATGCATAACAAATTCGATGAACCTCGTATGGTCACTGCCGCCGCTCTAGAAAAGCCTGCAACTACTACGAAGAACGAAAACTTAATCCAACTCCAGTTCTCCTGTAATCACGGTGATAAAACCCCGCTCTTACAATGTTCAATCGTCTTGCTTTGCTTGATCTCGGAGTGCTATCCCTCGTTCCATATTCTTCCTTGCGATTTTCCAAAGGATGGACCCCTGAAAGCCTCAATGCAGTGAGCAACCTTCTGGAATAAAGATAAGGAAAAGGGGGAGACGGACATTGTAGATCGCTTTGATATCCTCCTTTGACGTCCCACTGTCCCCTGGCTTAAGTAAGATGTACGTCGGGAACCACTCGAAGGCTGCACAGACCCATCCAAGCTGCCAATCAACTGCTTTTTACCACCAGCTTGCCACGACGGAGCACCGGGAAACTCTCACCGGGTCGAAAGCATTTCCGTCACCCCCCATCATCCTCATCCCCCCCTCGAAAGTCATGTGCGTATGAGGTTCTTCCGTGTACATTCTGAACATATAGTTGAATCTATCCTCGTCAAACATGCCCGTGGTGGTGTATATCTCTGTATCTGAGCCGTGCTTGGCTAAAAATCTCCATCAATCGTCAATAAGGAATGCATTTATGCGTGCCGAAGCTGATTCTGGAGCAGTGTACCTTGTGCATTCGATTGACCTTGAGACCAAAGTATGGGCAGGGCATGAAAGTTCCCCAAATAATTCATCTAATCAACTTTTGTGGTAAAATACTGTGTCAAGGCCGAAGGTGACCCCGGTACTTACGAAAAAGCAAGGTGAATGGCAAGCGTTCCAATTGCCGTCCAGAAAAACCCGAATCCAAGTTCACGGGGAGCAACAAAGCTACACGCAAGGCCAGCTGTCATACACAGACGAATGTATTTACTCCACATACGTGTCCAGTGGCCAGATAATCCCGTCCTTATCCTTGTCGAAAAACGATACATGGCCCTGAAGGTCGGAGTTCTTTTCCGTTGGGTCCCATCCTGTCCCTGGCCATCCTCTGTTACTTTGGCTGGAGCTACCATTGCAGGGGTTGATTTTGAAGGGGGTGACTGGGTCGTCGTTCGTCGTTCTCAACATGTCTATGGTAAGTTTAATAAAGAAATAAAAGAATACAGTATGTCTACTTGATGCTCTAACACTCGTTACCATCTTCTAAGCTGTTTTACGTCCAGAAATCCGATAGAAAATAGTACCCTGGGCAAAATGTTGAACAAGACGTGCATACACCCAGTGGTTCTCGAAAGCTCACATCATAAACCGAACGAACATCGTCCTTCCTCAAGTAGCCATCCTCCGGCCACAAAAGATAGTACGTGGCCCACCATTCGAACACAGCCGCGGCCCAACCAAACTGAGCGTTCCGTGAAAATTAACTTCTTTGCGGAACGTCACAGATGATGAAACTTACTGGATCGAATGGATTCATGTTCCCATGAATCATTCTTACACCCTCCACGAATGAAAGTTTATCGTGCGGTGGCATTGAATACATGTCAAAGATGGAAGTGAAACGGCCCTCGTCAAATTCTCCCGTTGTGGTGTATGACTCTGAATCAGAACCGTGTTTTCCCTTGGCGAATACGTCAGACGATTCTTCATTAAAATCCTCAAAATTTACTCCTACCCGGTGCATATGATTAACTTTCAGTCGAAAGAACGGGTCTGGGATCCAGCTTCCCCATGTCACGTACGAGAATCCTCCATGGATGATGAGCACAGCTACGATCGCCCAGAACAAGTTGAACTTGATTTCCCTCATTCCAACAAATCTGTTCCTGCGGTTAATGACGTACTCAGAGGTTAATCGGGGCTAATACTCACGTATCCGAAGGCCAAATTATCCCATCATGGTCTCGGTCAAAGAACGCAACATGGCTCTGGAGCTCTGTATTCTTGTCTCCTGGTGTGAAACCGGTCCCGGGTGCAGTAGATTGACCGTCTACGGGAGCTACCATATCAGAATGTTGGGTTTTGGAAGGTAAAGAGGATATGGTGGGCCTGCTCGTATTTATACACCCAACTCCCTCAATCAATGACGTCACTAGTTGCGCTGAGACTCCTACTGTGTAACGTTAGAAACCAGACTCGGTTTTTGTTACCTACCTACAGCCCTGGGCCATTCAGCAAAAGGAAAGCTATCAAAGCCAATGCGTGCTTCTTGTGGAGATACTTGACCTGATCATCTCTTCAAACCATTCGTCAGTGAAGACTGCGTGAGCACCATACCGACGATTTTTGCCCTTTGCAGTCCTAGTACATTTCTAGACAACATTAATCACATGGATAGACATTACAATGTGAGTAAATCCATAAATACAATGTGCAATGCAAGCCCGAATTTAGCAAGACCAAGACCAAGACACCATATTCAATCTCAGGACAGGGTCGGGGCCTTGATATCGTTAATTGCCAATAATTCAATTTCAAAAACAAGATCAGAATTTGGTGGAATCCTACTTCCGGCACCTCTGGAGCCATATCCCTACACGATCATCAGATCGATCACCAACGAGGTAGTACACGGGTCCTCACATAGTCAGAGGTGATAGTCAGGGTAGCCGTCTCGCCAAGAGACACCTGAGGGATGCCTTGAAGTCATAGCAAGTTCAGTATGGGACGACATGAATGGTATGTATGTAAAGAGAACCCGACCTTCTTCCCATCCCCTAATTACTCCGTTCCAAAATTGGTGCGTAATGAAACACGATGAAAGAGCCCTCCAAAGATTGAACCCGTCCATCGACTGCTACCCACTAATTTTTCTTCACTGACTGATTCAAAATTGGAAATATAATCTGGAAACGGGGAAATCGTTCCAAACGTTATCGCTATCACGACGTGATGGTCAGTCCGACAGTCCTGCTTGCGAGGTTTTGACTCGTGGTGTACAGTGTGTTAGTGTAATTACTATCCATCCAGGCGATAGGAAGACATTCCCCAAGAAAGGAGGCAAGTACTTAGTCGCTTATACAGAGATGCAAGGTCCCTGCCATCGCTCGCGATCTGCTAAAAACCTGCTCAAGATAATGTCACAATCCACTACGTTGTGACTTTCCCCACTACGGGGGATAAATTTGACTCCAGTAGAGATCGGTGGGCTTTGTTACCTGTCGTCCAAACGTCGCCGCCACGACTTACTTTCCCCCGTTTCTCGTTGTAAAGTGACAAACCGTACCCAGATTGGAGTCGGAAGTGTAAAAATTCGTGTTCGATCTCTTGGATTTGGTATCGGGCACTTGGGACTTTTTACTACGCGTTGATCGAAGTTGCTAGTTATGGGAAGAGTCTACGCCATAACCTGGGAATGGGACTCCCCCGAAATCCGAGGCGTAGTTTCCTGTACAGGCTGAAGAGGAGGGTGCTTTAATTGTAGCTTACTTCCGGGGATGTGATCGAGTACTCTATTTATTTATAATTTAACAAAACAGGGATAGGAGTGCTGTTGGGGGTGGGAAGAAGGAAATCAAAGTAAAAAATAAAAAAAGGCACGCGTCGATTCTGGGACATCTACTGTCAGTTCTACCTCTTTACTTTTCCATGAATTAAATTATCCGGCGCAGCATTAGTCTGGGATAACCCAAACTCTCACGGAGGATGGATCCACTACTTTACTAGCTAGTGGGACCTTTGTCTTCCACCAACAGCTTCGTCGCGTCGTGTTTTATTTCTATCCGTTTAACGCATGTGAAATTCAATTTATAATGCACTGACATGACATTTGACCTTGTGGCCTCCTGTCCAAAACGACATCAGAGGTAAAATTGTCAAGAATAGATACCTTCTCATGCGTGGCAGGCAATGTGATTCATGAGACTGCTTCGGGCACGGTCTGGGTCCAATCAAAAATGTGTAAACTGTCAGTCTGGTGTATTTTCATGTTGTCTAGACATGATGGAACACAGAGACAATGAGAAGAGTGGTGACAAAATCGGATATGTCCTCAGTTCGTGAGAGGAGGCTAGTATATTTCTTGACGAGATGCGTCAGGACTCCCCATGCGCTGTCACGTGTGGGTCGCGTTCAGAGAAGGTTAATTAGCCCAGTATTCGAGCCGTTCACAAAACTCAACACGTTGTGCCTCATGGCCCCACTTGGCCCTTTTGTAGCCTCCGATTTACAGGAGTTCAAGTTTCTGTCTGAAGAGGCACTCTTTAAATTATCACCAGATCGGATCGACGCCTACTATACTCGATTAAATAGATGGGAGCAGGCGAAAGCTGATCGTCAGCGAAAGAAACGGGAACAGGAACGCAAACGACTTGTAGAGCGCAAGAAGCAGGAAGAAGAACGCTTGGCGCAGGAAGAAGAGGAACGGAGGAAGACCAGAGAAGAAAAAGAGCGGATTGCACACGGATCAACGCTTCGTAGTCAAGTTTCCTCAGCCCTGCTGGAGTCTTTAAAGGAGGGGCAAAGAGGGAAGCCCACCCCAGGAGCACAGGTGAAGAATGCTCGGCGAGCTTTCAATTGTGTAGAGGTGAAACCGGTCCTACGACAGCCCAAAAACCAGGCCAGGGCCAACCGAAGCTCCGGGGACGAGCCCTCTGCCTCGGCTCATGCACTATCAGAGTGGCAAAATAATGGCCAACCTCTTCCCTATATTCAGGAAACAGAGGCTGGCGTCGCATATCCCGCAACCGCCCTTTCCCCAGAGGTTGTCTATCGGCAAAACCCAAAGCAATCATTCACTTCAAAGGAGGTAAAGAAAGACAGGGAGAAAGCTAAGAACTATCGCGCTAATAAAGTTCACGATGTGAGTCAAATTAATATCAGAACTTGCAATATTTATCTGATGTATCTAATAATCCCGAACAGTATTTCGTTGCAGCAGACGGCTGCATTTATAGTAATGGTGCATCTTGGAGACCGACTCACAACCGATGCTCCAATTGCACTGGGGATGGTCTTCATTGTTGGCGTCGTGTCATTCCCACAGGTCAGCGTTGTCTACGCTGCAGCTACAAGAAACGCAAGTGCAGGGATGATTCAGAAGATAGCACTCAAAAGGAGCCATCTTCCGATCCTGAGCCTGCTGCCAAGCGTTCCAAACGGCAGAGGGCTCCAGACAAATTTGACGACGCACCCGCCGACCGTCTCCGAAAACGCCACAAACCCATGTCGTATACTACGCGGGCCAGTGGAGATTCACTTGTTGCTGTACTCACAATGTTCGAGGGTTTGGTTAGGGAGTCGGCAAGGCACCATGCTGCCCTTGAAAACTTGGTTACGGATGGAACAAAAGCAATTCAGAGGGGGGGCGCCGCTGAACGGGTTCCGGACAGCGATGATGAATACGAGGAGGATGATTAAGCTTTTATTTGGTATTCAAGGCCCCCACTCTGGTAGAGTGTGTGGGCCCGGTGGTCCTTTCGAAAACTAATGACTTGGGTACTCTAAGCCTTAAAGGCCTATTCTTGGTGTTGTATTTGCTATACCTGTTAAATATCTAGTTGATGTGATCAAGTCTGACAACACGCAAATAGCAACCTTTCATACGGAAGAGGAATACGGATCGTAAGCACACGGGTTGTTCTTTGTTTCACTTTTCTTTAACAGGTTCGGAACTAGATATATTGACTCTGAACTTGTAGGAGCGGCCTTGGTCAATGAGACGCGTACAATAGTTCACTACTATGTTGAAAGTTCGACCTCCGCCTAATATGGGCATGGGCCAGGGAGATCTGGGTAGCAGCTGGACGCCGAGGGCGGGAGTTTAACATATAATCGTGGCGCAAGCCGAACATTAAGTCGTTACTCACATTCCACCATGAGTACTGATGGGACCGCAGCAACGGTAACCAGCAGGACCTTGATGAAAATGAGATAGAATTCCTGACTGAGAAGAAGGTACCACTCACATGGCTAAGACGGCGGGATCGAAAGTTGACGAAGTCGGGTCATTGAGTTTTGGACCAACAGTCTGAGGGGCGAAAGACGTCGCTTACCGTAAGGTCGTGACCTGCGGATGGAAGTCAGACATCTACGAAAACCAACTGGATGATTAGACACTTACAGTACGAGGGAAGGGGTGTATGGGTTGGCGCTGGGTCCGTAACTTGAGGGTTTGGGCTCGCAAGAGCATTGGAGAAGAAGGCGAAGAGGACAGCGGTGGTTAGAGTGGCAAAACGCATGTTGTTTGATTGGTGAAGAATCGATCCCCCCCGTAGATGTATATTTTATAGCTTTCTAGAGCCTTCCAAATTGTACGAAACCCTGCCGACAACGCACCAAAATTGTCATGTCTATTGTTAGACGATTGTAATTTTATATCGACCAGGCACGCCAAAGCATATCCGTTTGCTTCCATGCACCCTCATTCGTTGATATGAGCCGATACGTGGCCTTGCGTCACTCGTTCCTATCAGACGTGTCGTATTTGTTGAATAGCTCGGGTGATGTATGTATTATCAGGTTCACACGAATCGCGACACCTGGAAGTGAAGGTGTCGATAAATTCTGCATTCGTCCAATGTCTGGCAAGGAGGGGAAAAACTCCGGTGACAGCATGACAGCTATCTGATTTTGAATATCAAACATTGTGGTGCAGTTCAATACCAAGTTCATTCACGCGCCCCAAGGTATTTGATGTCAGGATTGCAAGGATGGGGACATCCAAGTTATTTTGGATACTATGTATTCTTACCCCGGGTCCCGATCTTCGGTCCCGACTGACCTGCACTTTCCACCTGCCCAGAGAATTTTGTACATGCGCTCAAACGATTACTCCGGTGTCCCGGCAAGTTTTTCTGAAGATTTGGCCCCGAGGAGAACGGGAAGCAGAACTTGATATGGTCGACACCGCTCGAGGACTCAAATGCTAACTCAACTAGCGAGACTTTCGATGAACAGAACAATGGAAGCGTAGACCAGAGGATTACGGTATGCCCATGTGCGAAAAAGGTATACCAGTGGACGAATGGCAGAAAATCTGAGACAAACAATATATGTATTTCGCGAAGGATGCGTAGTCGGAGTAAGCAAAGCAGATAAGCAGGTCCTTTCACAGGCATTGCACTCGGTGACCGAGTGAAGCGGCTGAAGGTGCAGACGTGTCTGTGCTCAGGTAGGGCAAGCGCCTCCGTTGTCCACGTAGCATCTGGGAGTACACATGAGCCAGCAGCAAATTCAGAGGGACAAGATAGCCTACATTCCACCTTTGACAGAGATGGGACCACAGCAGACATAACCCTTTGGGCCTTCATGATTGTCAAGAGTGAGTTGTAATGTCCAGAGGAGTTCTTCGAGGGCTACTTACAGGGCTACGAATTCAAAGCAGCAGCGAGAGAAACGAGAGTCATGTCGTGTCAGTGCGCGCGTTTGAATGGAAGATAGTTGGATCTTGCCTTTATAGCGTTACCTGCCCGTGGATGTTAGGTTAGGTATCTGGGGATGAAAGATGCACTCACAATAGGTGATTGGCGGCAGGGGGCCAGTGGGTGTCGCGGGTAAGGCCATTGCACCAGAGGCAAAGATGAAGGCAGTGACGACGGACAGAATCGTGAAGCGCATAGTAGATTGGTTGAAGATAAGATGGTTTTCGAAGCCATAACTGAACTTATAAAGGCCCCAGTAGACTTGCCTAACTCCACAATCCGCCGATAAATGGCCCATAATATCAGGTAAATATCTTTCGACTTAGGACCCATCAGGACGTTTGTTATGCGGAACCGAATTCTGCGAAGCCTCGTTATGTTGGGGGATTTTGAAGGATGAGGTCAGGTGTTGAATTCCAGGAACCTTTTGAGATAGCCGACTTATTGGAAGTTGGGGTTGTGACGGGATCAAAAGTCATCCAGACATTCCAAGGCAGAATTCCGGTAGAAAGTGAACAATAGACTTCTTTCCTTGGTGGTCGTTCCTATGGAGCCCAAGTTGCCCAACGGAAAACGGAAAAGCAGAGCTAGAGGTGCCAGAAGTTTAGTGAGGTGTTACGTCGGTAAAGCTAACTAGCCCAAACGGTGACCCGAAAATTTGGGTCCGGAGAGAGTATGAGTGCCAGATTGTTAACGCATTCGACGGAGAAGGTTGAGCCTGATCATCAATCACATGATATTGATCTACAACAAAAATTTCACTTCCAGGTGATCCGGTTTCTACAACTCGTACAGAACTTCATGCATCACGCGCATGAGCCAACTTTGCGGGGAAATAAAACTTGAAAAGAAACTCGAGTGTATGAGCTCGCGGTTGGAAGTATCCATGGGAATGTGAGCATTGGATCATGTGAGGAGTTGTGGCGGTGGGAGACTCGAGGATCATATCGTCCCCGGTATTTTTCATGCTGTAGAACCCTAGGGTGTTGCATATGATATATGAAGTAACATAAACTGTGAGCAAAACCCCTCAGGCGTTCCTGGCATACACTCAGGGGACACGATAGACCGTGACTCCCGAATTACGAGGAGACAGCCGTGTCAAAACGTCAAGACGCGTCGAACTAAGCTTGGCTGATAAATGGAGGTACGCGGGCGTGAAGAGCCCTAGGCGAAAGGTGAGTTCCAGAATGTAGGATATGTGGCGTACTAGGGAGGGTATAGCCATGACAATGTACATCACACGGTGACAGTGGCAGCATGAAGGCGAGGGTTTCATGTCCTATTCCTGGTGCAGGTACGGCATAAGGGGGTGATTGTGTGCATATTGTGTGAGGGTCAGGGTGTGTATGGGCATGAGGGGACTCTGTTTCCAGATAGATTGAATAATATGTGTGGAATTCTAGAAGTTGGACTCTCAGAGGGAAGGGAGAGACCTCAGCGGGGTGGTAAGGTTGGCTAAGCATCCGCCGTTGATGGCACTTATAGTTTTGAAAGGTTGGCAAGGGCCTTGCTCATGGATAGTCTTAGGGACAGGAGGAGGAGGAAGGAAGTTTCGTGGTGGTTCGCCATCATCACAACTTTGCTTACCAGTGTGCTATGTCGATGCATCGACGTCTTGCAGCTTTCCATATTGGAATTGTTGATGTTGAAGTAGGTTGACTGCTGAAGTTGTGATTCGCACATTACATAATACGTAATATCTTCCCTCTACTCTCTGCCGCCGATGATTGGCCCCGAAGTTCCTACTCGCCTCCTACAAAATTCCAGCCCTGGAAACGCCTCAGACGATGAGGAGCTAAATAACACCTTTGCATCGATAGGTCCACAAATTCCAGCAGGGCTATTAAATGGTCAGTCCTCGGGGGAGAATTCTGCATTAGCAGGGCCTCAGATACCGACTGAACTCCTACAACAAAGGGGTACTGACCAGGAAGATGAAGAAGAGGACGAAGATGATTATACACCGGCTTTGCCGCCAGACCTTCTAGCACAACCCTCAGTTTCAAAGTCTAAATCTCCTTCATACGATTCACAACCACGTCCTCCTTCATCCAAACCCGAACCCCCACCAGGGCCTTCCCGTCGTGCAATAGGACCTTCCTTCCCCTCACATCCCTCATACTCATATCCCAATGAAGACTCGGACGACGATGACGTCGGTCCCAAACCACTGCCCTCAGAACTCCAACCCATGCATGAAAAGGATGCTGTGACAGAGTTCATAGAGAGAGAAGAACGACGGCGAAAGAATGAAGAACTGGCCAAACAGCCAAAAGCTCTAAAGCGCGAGGAGTGGATGTTGGTCCCACCAAGTGCCAGTGATCTCCTTGGAAGTGCGTAGTCAGTCTCTTTCTGGCTAATACGTGAATACTGATGTTAATTTGAAATAGATTTAAACACTACGAAGCTCAAAGCGCGTCAATTCGCGCGAACAAGTGGGCCAGTGAACAAGGGTGATAATAGTCTATGGACTGAAACGCCTGCGGAAAGACAGCAGAGAATAGCCGATGAAGTAGCGGGGAAGAAGAAACGTGCTGTTGACGTCGCGAATGAGGAGGCACTTGGTGTAGGCCCTTCGGACAGAAAACGAAGTAGACGAGAGGAAGAGAGTATTAGGAGAGGCGTTGACGAACATACTGTACGTTTTTGCTTTTCCTTCCTATATATTAATTCTAAGCCCCTGTCCGATCCACCATAGCAAAAGTTACGTGGGCCGTCGTTAGTTAAACAACATACTTCGCGGAACAAGCAAGAGGACGAAGATGAATCGGAGAAAGTCATCTGGGATCACGCACGCGACATGGCTGTCGGTGGACGGCTGATGGACGATAGTAAACGGAACCAAATGATCCGAGAAGCCAAGGGATTGAGCGATCGTTTTGGATCGGGCAAAGGAGGAAGCTTCTTATAAGACGAGTCCTTTGCGTCTGTGCCTTGTACGTATACATGTTGCCCAACATTTGAAAACAGCATTCCATCCGGTCGGATCCAAGAAAGGCGAATACTGATAAAAGACTCATTTTCCGATGCCCTGCGAGCTCAATAATTATGGCTATTCGATCTTCTAGAGTAGTGTCGGGAGTTATCAGGTTGCCTTCGTAGTCTTATTGATTAGAATTCGCGCTACCACATAGGCAGAGTATATCAGACAAGAAGCGTCGATCAACAGTCCCGATTGAAAAAATTCCCGACTGTATTCCTTGTCCAAGGATATCGACACGAACTCACTTTAGATCTTGCTGACGCATCCATCCTGAAACTCAGGGCTGCGCCGGCCGATAATCGATGGGCCGTGACCTGAGTATCCTTGCTAAAAACATAATTCCCCTAGCATTGTGTTGAACAAAAAAGACGTATAGACAAGAGAAGAGCGCGCCCCTGGCCTCAGGGGAAAATGATGCTTGATCAAGCCTAGGGGGACCACTGGTTCTATGATAATCAACCTTATGCCAGTGGTGGGGCTACTACATAGGCTTTGGGGTATACGATGAGCACGGGGCCGTGCGGGTGGATGCCCAAGCTGAAGATAATATATCTTTCCTTGCAAAGGGCTTCAGTCTCGAATCATAAAACATCACGATGGGATAGTATGGTCGTAATAACAAAATTGTTTTACGAGGAGCTGCTTATTTGGGATTGATGGCCATGAGCTCGACCTCAAAGATGAGTGTTGAATTCCCCGGGATGATAGGTGGATAGCCATCTGCACCATATCCCTAGAAAAGAAACGTAAGGTGGATAACTCGCTCCCCAGAAAGAGGCTTACGTAGTCTGGAGTGATAGTCAATTTGGCCTTCTGACCGAGGGAAAGTTGTGGGACGCCTGTGAAATGTTCGTCGTGGATTCCAAACGACATGGGGGGGGGTGCATCATTCACCTTCATCCCAGCCTCTAATAACCTTCCCAACACCAATCGCGGTCCTTAGCGGCTTCTTGCTGTAGTAAAGGCGTTCAAAGGTTGAGTAACGGTGTCATGTCAAGTCCCTACCGATCTCGGCTAGAGTCAAACTGTTTTCCATTCGTCAACGTGCCGACGTAGTGAATGTCGACGATATCTGATATGATTAAACAGGGTTATTGGCAGGTAATTCGAATAAGTGGTCACAAAGAACGCACCGCCTTTCCTGGGAAAGTTTTTTCCGTCTCCGGGGTCGACAGTCTCGACAGTAACGCCCTGTCAGATGTATCGAGCGGTATTAGGACTCAGATAATTGAACATAGCAAGTGCCACACCATGGCTGGATAGAGATGAAGAGTAGAGTAGAGAGTTAAACGGAAGCTTTAAGACAAAGCGATCGATCACAGGGGGCTATCCGTCGTAATCTGGTCCCAGTATATATACCATGCCATCACCCAGTCCTGTTGGAGATCCCGAAGGGGTCTCGGCAAGCCAATCCATCAAGATAGTCTAGTACGGTCCCCCGTCCGACGATTTGAGCTTGTTGACTTCTGCCTCGGAAGGACGTCCAATGTGATCCATCAGGCGCGGTAGATATCTATAGATAGGGGGTTGTTATCGATATCAGATAATCAGCTCCACGCCACCCGCGATCATTCCTATCCATGGACCGACCAATGAAGGGATTATCAAACCACTTCTATGCCGTGCCAATAACCAAAAATGCCGTAAGCATTTCCTGCCTTGGGACTTGAGCGATCCAGCTCGTCATCATGCCAGAGAGCATCTGCTCTCGGTGATCCATTTCCATCTCCTCGGCGAGAATTTAGATCCAGAACATAAAGGAATTGCATTGGTTGTTCGAATCAGACCTGTAGCTCCATATCCAATCTAACCCGAGATAGTCCAGTCGTCTCCAGAAGCTACCACTATCAACTCCAAATGCGCTATGACACTCCAAAACCTAAATTGTCTCGTAGCGCACTCCACACCCAATTGTCGCAATTATACTTCTCCTAACGCGCTCGTTCCGAACTGTGTGAACGAATCGCAGTAGGTACACTGATTACCCCCTGCGTAATGCCTGCAATATAAATAGGAATTGAGACGCCTTATTAGTCAAGCTGCATGTGGGTGCACCAATCGGTTTAGATCAGAGCAATTTGTACAACATCTATGTTCGACTGGGAGTTCCTACAAGCCCCAAAAATGACAACAATGAACCCGATTGTATGAGTATCGGCGTTCAATTTCTTGCGAAAGATTACCCCACTTATCCAACTTCGTGAGTCCGATCTAAGCGATAGAAGGACAAATCATCCTGGCTGCGCCCATGATGCGAGAATTTAAACGCGTGATTGATGCCATCTCACATCCCATGTTCAGCAGAATAGCCGTGGTCAGTGCGTGTCCAGGAAGTTGAACTGCTGTCAAATGACTAAGAAATCAGAAATCAGATTGCAGAAGACGTGGTTTCCAGCAATGCGCAATTTGAGACGTTCTTTCTTGCGCTGAATAACAAATTAAATCCCTTGCTTCGTTGAGAATCAAAGTCTTGCACACAATATATTGATTATTCCATTCTATTCCATGCTTCTCCGGAACTAAACAAGTCAATCAGCACCATACTTACTGCGCAGAGACTATCACCGAGAGGACCACTTCCCCATTTACACAAATACGACCAATATAGATAGGGAAGCCGGGGGGGAAAGCCTCTAACCTAATTTTTTCACCCCAATAATTGTCGGTTAAATAAATGCAACACTGCTGGGTGAGACTAGTTGATGCATCCACTAATTCAGGGGCTTTGTACCAGAAGCCGAATTTCAATATTGATCTAAAGGACACCTGTATACATAATACAGTCGCGCTACAACATCCACTCCGGCGAATAGATTGTTGCCCCATTTAGATCGGCCAGTCCATCCGATGAGCGTCCATGGACCGAGATCAACGAGAGAAGCCATCGGATGACAGGGGTGGTCACGTACCAGCAAAATATCTGAAGATAACATTCTATAGGTTCCCCCTCAACGTCAATGTCGGAATCCAGGGTGTTAAATGGTCCATAGGGACTGGATGAGCAACGAACTGATCGTTGATCATATCATGCATCAACGATCAAGCCTGTGGCGGGCGTTTACACCCCGTGTGTATCTCCATGACTGTTTTGCGATGGCACTGCATGCCGCTGACAGCGCCAGAGCTTGATTGACCAGCCACGGACTCCTCACTTCGATCAACAGACCAGAAACAAGCTTAACCGTCTTGAGGGTCGAGGAGGTCTGGTGATGTCAATGAGCTGCCTATTCTTGGCATGATATCCCCTTATGGTATTGTAGTTAATATTGTGGACGGCAACATGAGGCCTGAGGTCGCAGTCGGACCTGAAGATGGAATCGCCTTCAAACGTCGACGAATATATGCCGAAATCTTTGCGAAATGAAACGGCAGTCTGTGCCACAGGGCTCACAGTTATTAGAAGTGTATTGATGTAGTCCTACAAAGACGTCCTGGAGGGAGGGTTTTCCATGGTGCCTCGGCAAGTAGAAGAGGGAATTAAAAGAGGATAGAGACATAATGCATACAACGGATGTTGGAACATGAGTGGGAATGCAGTTCAATGATGGCATGAAAGTCACTAGCGAGACCAGAAATACTTGGCAATGCAGTACGAGAGCGCGAAAAACCAGGATGTGATAGAGGTGCCAGGCACCTGCCCAAAGCCCAAAAATGAAACGATGAAAGTAAAAAGCACATCGTCCCGCGTCCAAAGCACAAGGAAGGCCAGTCATCCTAAGATGTCCAAGAGCTCGACCTCAAACTTGAGAGTCGCATTAGGTGGGATGAAGGGCGGAAAACCCCGAGAGCCGTAAGCCTGTGGATAGAGCATCGTGAGGCAATGAACGTCGGTTATACTGGGGCTGGCATACATAGTCTGGCGTGACGATTAGAAGGGCTTTCTCGCCTTTTGAGAGCTTGCAGACACCTGTTCTACGTCAGCTAAGCAATACTTCAGCAAGATAGAATATAATACCCTCATCCCATCCCCTTATAACCTTGCCGACACCGATTTGAGTTAGGAAAGGTACATCGCCCCTAGATGGTGGATATAAGCTGTGTGGTCAGTAGTGGCGACGATGCACTCACCGATCAAAGTTCGAGTCGAACTTCTTACCATCGAGGAGGGTGCCGGTGTAGTTAAGCTTGACACTGTCTACAGCATTTGAGCATCGTTTAACTGGGTCAACAACAACGTCGGACTCACTTCCTGGCCGGGGATACGTCCTACCATCGCCCGGTTGTATTTGTACAATCTGAACACCCATGTCGTAGACGGTATAAGAGGAGAAAATTATGAGAAATTGAAGGTTGGTGAAAGTCCTGGTGTGGAGGAGGAAGTGACGAAGTTGCAGCGACCATTTATAGAAGGGGGTACGCGGATCTTGATCTGGGAGATCTATCGGTTGGTGGGATAATTCTACTGACAAGCTAGTGATCTAAGGCTCGTAGACTCACGGATTGAGTTGTTATCGATATCGATGCTTACGAGACGCCGCTCCATCGACATCCCTTTTCGCCTACCCTGTAAGTCACCTGCCGACCACCATCATGGCCCAGCCTGTACTAGAAAGGTTAAATGACTTCGTCCTAGATCCTGCGTTTTCTCGGTGTCGATGGTCACAGTACAACGAGGGGGTTCGATAGTGGGCTTTAGAGTCCGCGACAATTTCTTGAATGCTGTCTCGAGGCCTCTGTACCCCGTTTTTGAGTGCTGTCTTCCATGGTGCGGAGAATGAGCGAAAGCGTTCTGTTTGTCGACAGGTATGTAGAGACTCTTCTCGAAACACCATGTTTTGTTACCCAGAGACGTCCCCCGTACGGACCGATGGTCTCGTAGTCCGATCCGCCTTGGAATTAAGCCATTATGAGGAAGTCGACAGCCTGGTGTCTAAGTAGGGCCATCCATTCGGTCCTTTGTTTGACCCTTATGTATGTCATCCGTTATCCGACTATGACACGAAGATTCGTCCGTTCCTTCTTGTCACGTATTTTGGCTGGTGCAGGGTAGCAAAACGACTACTGGAGCAAATGGCGAATATCCAATAATAGTAAGAATAGCGGAGACAATAGAGCAGAGTCTATGCCAGGAATAAATCACGATGGCCTTCTGCGACTCCGCTGTCAGGCTGAAAAAAGGGTTTGATAGATCACGATCAGAAACGACATACACAGCAGATACGGCGTGGGGTACGGCTTCTGAACACACCTGTGTGTCAGTGTGAAGAGCTCTACTGTGGTAGGTTGCGAAAGCCGAAATTGCAATGTAGTAATTGCTGGGCTATGTTCGACCCAAAGGGCTGGTCCCATCCCACGACCAGGTCCTTCTGCAAGGGCCCAGAGGCCTCATGTCAAATCATTGGGCGGCGAAAGACCGCAAGAACCGGGTTAGAGGCAATCGTGTTACTTGACCCCGAATGCACCATGATAGGAACCATTTGGCCGTTATTATGGCATCACAGTTTTTTTCAATGTTCAACCTCAAAGTGGCAATAAATCAGGTATATCCGATAATTAGGCAGGTCTTCATATTTCCTGTAAATTTTCGGGTGGCTCGGGGAGAAAACAGGGGTCCATTTTATGCATCACCGCCGTCATCGACATCAACTCAGCACCAGGCTCTCTGCTCCTCCGGAGACTCGGAGAGAGGGGATCGGACACTGGAGTTCCGCCTGCGCCGTGACGTATTTCAGGCCGCCGCTTCAAGCGTGAACTCATGGGCAGTTACAATGGCAGAGGGAGACCCGAGGAGCAGAGAGAGAAGGGGGAAGCGGAAGAAAACCAATCCAGTAATGGTTTTAGAACCCAAGGCAAACTCAAAACCCAAATCCAAAAGCGGACCCGAGCCCTAGACCGGTAACAGGTGCCAAGCATGGAACGTTGGGCGTAACATGTGCTATCCGTCTGTCGTTGTCGCACGTACAGGCTATTTGCCACTGTCGATAAGTTGATATTCTTGCATCCAACAGTAACTTACATAGATGGGGTACCGCATCCTACCCAATCCAAAAACCAAGCACCTCACGGCCGTTACTCAAAATAGTTTAAACGACGATAATCTTAGCACACAGGAACAACACGTTGTTTCA
Source organism: Chlorophyllum brunneum (assembly GCA_963576785.1). NCBI lineage: Eukaryota > Fungi > Basidiomycota > Agaricomycetes > Agaricales > Agaricaceae > Chlorophyllum > Chlorophyllum brunneum. The sequence continues at coordinate 3,423,529 of OY756140.1, read as the reverse complement.
CGCCTAGGGCTCCGTCCAGCTGGGACTTCCGAGAGTCTCCCATGTCAATCACATCATCATCACGCATCGTCGTGGTCATGTATCCAAGTCAGATAAGCGTCAAACCACCAGGGTCATGCGGAAGTCTGTTTCATCGGGACGGAAGGAGAAGCGCGATTTGCGATTGGGTCCGAGAGAGAGGGACGGGTCCTTGGAGAAACAATCAAGTGTAGACGGCTCGTCGTTTGTTTCTCATGGATATTGACACCAATAATACACGAGGCAGCGGTGTTATTTTCCTCTGACATGAGGTGATGAGGCTAAGTTTGCGTCCCAACCCTGCAGATCCGTACGTTTCGCGGTCCATCGCCGGGGAAGGAGCTAGAGACTTGCAAAGAAGAGAACACGAAGAGGAAAGATGCAAGGTTCGTTGGTCTGTGAAGGAGGTGGAGGTGAGAGTAGAAGAACAACATGTGTTAGACGATCGCCTGGATACTCACGTGCACACTTACCAGCACCTTCAGTTTTGCACGCGCGGGGAAGCAGGAAAAAAACCCGTCATACACATCTCCTCAATTTGGGTTAATTGTAACTTCCGCGGTTTGCCCTCTAAGTTAAGTGCGCCATCTTTCCTTCCAGGGCCAGTTTCGAACCTGCATTTCTGTTTACTCCACTCCCGTGCCGGTTTCGGGCGCCCATATAACTTCGCGGGATAATTAACTTGAGGGTTCATATCCGTCGCTACTGTTGGCCAAGATACGTCCTGGCCATGGCTCAGTTTTTTTATCAGATACAGACAAGAGTTCTTGGGACTGTATATCGGACAATTCCTGCCGATGCCCTTTCTGATGCTCAAGGAGCACGCAGTCCTAGATTTCTTTCTTTGGATACATAGCTTGTAAATGAGAAGGCCGATCATGCAATACCCCATTTGTCAATAAATAAATCACAAGTACTTTCCCATATCTTCCGTAGATAGGCTCAGATACCAGCACCGCCAGTAACCTCAAGGGTGTGTCCGGAAACATATGCCGCAAGAGGCGAAGCAAGGCTAACGCGTGGTAATCAGCATCTCTGAACAACAAAGAACATGCCTAAGACTCACAAAAGCATGGCAGAAGCAGCCTCATCCGTCGATGCACCCCTCCTCAAAGGAATTAAAGGATAGGCTTCTGGGTTCTGTTTCGCAGCATCCCCAACAGGTCTCTGCACTCCGGGAACACCCAACGCAACTTTCTTACCCTCAATTTCGATTGTCACGCCTGCTTCCTTCGATGCCGTTAACCGTGTGTGAACGAGCCCAAAAGCAATGGTGTTGGCGCGGACGCCAAAGGGACCCCACTCTTTCGCAATGGTTTTCGTGAGACCGATGACGGCTGACTTAGCGGCAGCATAGTTAACCTGGCCAACATTTCCGTGGAGACCGGAGGTGGAGGAAACATTGATAATAGAGCGGTTTTCTCGTTGGGGCCCCTGTGAGTTTGTGTTATTTAGACTATGGAGGGAGAGGGAAGGGATGTACTTGGAGACGGAAATATGGGGCGGCTTGGCGGATGAGTCTGAAGGGAGCACGAACGTGAATCTTCTGGATGATATCGAAGGCATCGTCGGGTGTAGTATGGAGCATCTTGTCGAACGTAAAGCCAGCTATACTCCTATTGAGGGATTCATCGAAAATCTCAGAACCCACGAATGCTCACCATTGTTTACGATGTGATTAATCTTGCCATATTTGCTAAATTATACGACCAACATTTAATACCCCCGATACAGAATCCCCAGGAGAAGAAAAACACGCACTGGACAGTAGCATCGACGATCTTTTTAGGGAAATCATCAGCGCCGACATCACCAGCAACACCCAATACATCGCCACCGAATGCCTGGATTTCTTTCGTTACATCCTCCAGACGCTTCTCATCAATGCTAAACGAACACAGGAACTTGTCAATGAAGTGAGGATATGAAACGTAATCACATACTCGCTGACTACGACTTTTGCGCCCTCCTTTGCGAAAAGGATAGCGCAGCTCTTGCCAATACCCTAAATCAAATCATACACAGGCGAAACCCTTGGTCAGGGTTTTACATGTAGTCACTTGTCGTGAGGTATGCATACCTGACCGGCACCTGTGCAACCACATCAGCTTAGCTGGAGCTCGGACCGATGATCTTTAACACACACCAGTAATGATCGCAACTTCACCGGCCATTAAACCCCTCGCGTGGGTATTCAAAAGGTGCCCGGAGACTTGAGAGAGACGGGAAGCCATTCGTGTTCAAAGGTAGGGGAAGGTGGGTGGTGGAGGAAGGCCGTGTAACGCATTATATGTTGTGAATCAAGTGTGTCGTGGAACTTGAGCGTACCGGCTATATCGGATGTTGGTAGTTCCGTGCCGGTTGCAGCCGAGGTTGCGGGATTTGACTGACGAACCGAAAGCCAACTTGTAGAACTAGGGCTTTCACAGCAGGAACTCGGTCAGTGACAGCGCAGTTACCAACTCTAAGTGTAGTGAGTGGTAGACCTGGAATCAACCAGTCATACCGACTCATAGCTTACCTAGCACTTGCTTAGCTAACATCCCACATTCTTATTATCTATGTCTTTATTGTCCAATGGGGATGCAGGTCAGTAAGGACTCAGTTGTGAAAGCTTTGTATATAGTGAGGGGCAGGCACAGTGAGCATGCTGCCTGTTTATTTGGCTGTGTGGTTGTATTTACATTAATACATCTTGTAAAGTGAGTACTGGGACTAATTTGTGACTACTGACTACCCAAGAGAAGAGAGGGGAAAAACAAGTAGAGAGTGTTAAGGGAATGACTGTAACAAGTTGTTGCAACTAGCAGTAGTAAATGCAGTAGGAGAGAACATAGAGTCTACTCACTGAGAAAGTACACTTCTAAGAAGTATCTAAAGAAGGGTAGTGCAGATAAACAGAGGTTGTTTATGAAACAATTTATGTCTGTATTGTAGAGGACAAAGTCAAGTACAGTAGGGGACAAAACCCTTTCAATGATTTCTAGTCCTGGAAAAATTGAAACAATAAGTTTACAATTGGTTAAGCACAGTAATAGGTGATGATAATGCTTGTAGACTAAGGTCCACAAATGAAAACTAATATATTAGTGAAAACTAACTACAGATACAAATCACTATGAACCTGAGGTCCACAAATAAAAACTGGACCTTAAGAATACAGGAAACTACTTTATAAATGAGAAACACTTTACCTACAGAGGTAAACAAATGATATAGAGCAAGAAGAAACTAAAACCAAAGGGAAGACTAAAAGTAAAACAATGAGCTGTCAATTTTCAACACTCCCACTTGGCAAGATGTTAAATTTTGGGTAGAACACCTAATGTGGTCCTAAATTTCACAAAGGTTTCATACAGCAGGGCCTTTGTAAAAATATCTGCTAATATGTCCTTGGTAGACACATATTTCAATTTAATCTCATTGCATTCAATCTGCTCTTGAATGAAATAATGGCAAATGTCAATATGCTTGATATTACAACCTTAGTCTATGACTCAGGTAGCAAGTCTTTTGGATAAAAACAAGAAAGTAGAGAGAAGAGGAAGAAATGATATGATTGGTAAACTATAAGGAATACATTGAGTATTACTACACTTTATATACTAATGGTAAGCTCTAATAATAAGAAAACAGAGTAGTGGAGTCATAGGAAAGAGGTAGAATGAGTCATGGAGAGCAGAGCTTTAAGGAACAAAACAGTAGATGAAACCAATACAGTGAAATTGTAAGTACAAGACAATGGGTACATGATAGGAATGTAACTGCTAAGAATAGTTCATAACAATACCTCCTTTTCTAGATTTATGACCTCATGAATCCTGAGTATCTTTATTCCTGGCTTCCTTGAGATTGCTTTTCCTTGTGGAGTGTCATTTGTTGGGTCCAATTATAGAGGTTCCTGATTGATGTCTACATCCAATCCAGAAGGGGGCATGGTCAGGTCTTGCTTGAAATAATGCTATAGTGTGTCCCTTGAAGGTTGTTATGTTATTGGTTTTGGCTGTTACAAGATTGTGAACAATTTCTTGCCAGTAGTTGTTGTCAAGTTATCCTTTTTCTTTTAGTATAAGATAAGATTGGGATAGGTTGAATATGATGGGTTTGGTTGGTGGGTCAAAGTCAGGGATATGGATTAACAGGTGATCTACTTTGTTTCTTATATCAGGTTCTATTAATTGGTTGGCCACTAATCTTTCAATTCCCTTCATTCCTTTATCTAACCATTCTTGTTCATCTTCTTTGTAGTATGGTGGTTTATTAGGCAATGTAGTGGGGGTATATAAGTTGAGGTCCATCAATCATCATGCTAGTTAGTATATGAGGTTATTGCTAGAGTTGGTAAGGTAGTTAAGCTTTTCACCTGTCATGACTAGTACACTTTGGATGCATCATTTTGCATCTGAGTATACCAATACATTACGATTGGTAGCTGCTTTGTCCAATAACTCTTTCATGAGTTTGTGTTTCCCAATTGTTATGAACTATAGATAGACAGTACATTCCTATCATATGCCCATCACATTTATCATTCCTACATATCTGTTTCATCCCTTATGGCTATACTCTTACTGACTCAGTCTACTTGTCTTCTATGACTCCTTTACTCTGATCCTTTATTCTTAGCTCATACCACTAGTATATAAAGTGTAGTAATACTTGATGTATTCCTTATACTTTACCAATCATATCATCCCTTACTCTCTTCTCTATGTCCTAGTCTTTATCCAAAGACTTACAACCTGAGTCCTAGACTAAGGTCGTAACATTTGGTAAAGTGTCATTCGACTCACCTTGCAAGAGAGGTGCCACTATTCATAACTAGGCTTGGAATAATAGCCTCTGACCAGGATGACAGTATATGAGCAGCAGTAGCTCATCAAGAATACCAAGAAGACCAAGAGCTCCGAGACCAACAGATATCCAGGGATCACCAGTAACTACCAGATCCAAACGATGAACAGAACCAGAAATCCCTGAAGGTCTTAAACAGCAGAAATCCAACCACAGTATAGAAGAAGATACAGCTCTTTTCGAGACCCTATTCAACACAGAAGTTGCCGAGACCACATTCGACATAGAAGTTGCCAAGACCCCATTCAATACAGAAATTGCCGAAGCCACATCCAATATAGAAGTCACTGAGACCTACGAAAACAAACACAGTGAACCAAAAACAGAATCAGAGATGGCTGATGAAATCAACTTCCCAAAGAACCTAGCCCCAGAACCAGGATATTTTAATGGAGATAGAACCAAGTTTGACGATTGGTGAAGGGCAATGTCCTTATGGACACTCTTCAACAAAATCGATGATAATAAGCAAAAGATAATCAGAATATTAGCTCGAATGAAAGGGGAACTTGCAGGTCCCTATGCCAATGCCAAATTACAAACAATTCAAGATAAGAAAACACTGACATTCGAGGATTTCACAAAGGAGATGGTAGCTACCTTCTCCTTGGGGAATAGGAAAGCAATAGCAGAAGGGGAAATCGAGTTGTTCAAACAGGGAAAGAGGAACACCGCAAACTTCTTAATAGAGTTCGAAGCATTGAAAACCCAAGCAGGAACCGATGACATGCACGCCATATTCCTCCTCAAACAACACACCAGAGCAGATATTATCCAAACCATTGTAGGCTATCTGGTAGCCTCAATCCCAGATACATACAGCAAATGGAGAAACACCATCCTCGCAGTAGGACAGGGGTACAAAACAACAGACATCACACGAGGAGATGTCAGAACAAGCACAGGAGTCACCTATGGAGGCGGAGGACAACTAATGGAAATTGGTAGACAAAGGGCAGATACCGATCAAAATGGCAAACCAAAGTGTTTTAACTGTAACCTCTATGGGCATATTGCCAAATACTGCCACAATAAGACGAAGATAGCATGCACCAAAATAATGTGCTATAACTGTGGCAAACAGGGCCACATCTCGAAGAACTATAAAGCACCAAAGAAAGTACACATCAGAGAGGTTACTGAGGAGATAGAAGAAGAGACAAAAGAGAATTTTGTCAAAGGCTCTGAGTAGGCGCAAACCCGTGAGCCAATAAACCTAGAGTTTCTGTTTTATGTCACAATAGACGATATGTGATCCCACAAAAACGAAACTCGATGCGCAAACTTCTCCTCGATTCAATAATTAGAACAAAGAAAGGACCCAAGCAAATCACCACACTGGTGGATTCCGGATGTACACACACATGCATAGCACAGAGGATAGTAGAAGAAGAACAGATCACGACCAAACCCCTCGGAACCCCAATACAAGTAATCAATGCCAACGGAACCGAAAACAAGAAGGGGGAAATAACAGATACAGCACAACTGGTATTAAGCAATGGTAAACACACAGAAGAAATCGAAGTAATAGTAACACAACTAGAGAGTGTGGACCTATATCTCGGACACAATTGGCTAGTCAAGCACAACCCAGAAATTGATTGGACAAACAACATAATATGCTTCAATAGATGTCCGAAGGATTGCACCACCCACCACAATGATATACGGTTCAACAAAAGAATACGCATAGTAAAAGAACATATAGAGGAAAAGAAAACCAACCAAACAAACCCAGAGGACCTACCAACATACCTGTAGCCATATATGCACCTGTTCAACAAAAAGAACTTTAACAAACTACCAGAACATATGATATGGGACCACAAAATAAACTTGACAGAAGATGCACCACCGGTATTATAGTCCAAGGTCTACCCAATGACATTAATGGAGAAGCAAGAACTGCAAACATTCCTCGACAAAAATATTGCCTCAGGACAAATTCGACCATCACAATCCCCCTATGCTACACCATGCTTCTTCATACCCAAGAAAGATGGAACCAAACAACTAGTACAAGACTACAAGAAGCTAAATGAACACACAATCAAAGACAAAACACCACTTCCGCTCATAAGCGAAGTTATCGATAAGCTCAAGAATGCGAAAGTCTTTAACAAACTCGACATCATATGGGGATACAATAACATCAGGATAAGAGAAGGTGATGAATGGAAAGCAGCATTCGTAACAAACAACGGACTATTCAAACCAACAGTCATGTTTTTTGGGATGAGTAACTTGCCAGCAATGTTCCAAAGGATGATGAACACTGTCTTTTGGGAAATGCTACATGAAGGAGCAGTTGTCAACTACATGGACAATTTCATCATACCGGAAACCATGCAACAGGAACTTGAGGACAGAACAAAACAATTTCTCGACATTGTGGCAAAGCACCAACTATATTACAAAAGATCGAAATGCATATTCGATGCAAAAGAAATAGCTATACTAGGATTTGTGGTTGGACAAGGCAGCGTTAAAATGGAGGAGGAGAAAGTAAAAGTGGTGAAAGAATGGCCAATACCCAAATCCCTAAAAGATGGCGAAAAATTCCTAGGATTTGCAAACTTCTACCAACGATTCATTCATGACTTCAGCAACATAGCAGCCCCACTACACGAGTTGAAGAAAAAAGATACACAATGGACATGGAAGGAACAACAACAACAAGCCTTCAAAAGGATCAAGAAAAAGATCACAAGCGAACTGGTATTAGCAATGCCACAGGACAAGGGTCAATACAGGGTAGAAGTAGACGCATCAGGATATGAAGTAGGAGCAGTATTATCGCAAAAACAAGAAGAACATTGGCACCCGATCACATTCCACTCAAGAACGATGACACCCACAGAATGAAACTATCAGATCTACGACAAAGAGTTACTCGCCATTCAAGAAGCAATCAAGACCTAGAGACAATATTTACTCGATGCAGACAAATCATTCGAAATATGGACCGATCACAAAAACCTGGAATATTTCCGAAAACCACAACAACTCACAGAATGACAAGCGAGGTGGCAAATGGAGCTACAAGAGTACCACTACATGCTAAAACATATTCCCGGAAAAACCAACACAAAAGCCGATGTCTTGTCAAGACTAACAAAAACGGACACTACTCGAGACAACACCGACATCACCCTACTACCCAACTACTTATTCAATGATAGTACGATCACCACAATTTGACAAATTTGGGAAATCTCAGGGGAAGAAGATCTGAAACACCAAATACAAAAGGAGACAAGAAGAGAAACACAATGGCTAAAAGAGAAAGAGAAGCAACCAAAGGAGATATAGGAAACAAATGGAGTACTGATGTTTGAAGGAAGGATATATGTTCCACCCAACAACCAAATATGACAAGAAATACTACAACAACACCACAATGAAACAGATGTAGGACACCCAGGACAATATTGAATGATCAAACTCCTTAAATGGAGTTATTGGTGGCCCCAGATGCGCAGCAATGTCAAACGATACATCCGAGGATGTGAAGCATGCCAATGAAATAAAATACTCTGAACAAGACCAACAACACATCTCCATCCATTCCCAACACCAGCAGAACCTTAGGAAGAAATATCAATCGACATAATAGGACCACTACCAGAATCAGAAGGATATGATGCAATACTTGTCATAGTCGATTGTTTCAGCAAAATGATCAGATTACGGGCAGTCAACACTACCTTAACATCCGAGGAGCTAGGAAATATCTATTGGGATGACATATGGAGAATACACGGAATACCCCAAAGATGTTACAAACTATAGATAGACCATTCATTCCTATCTTGCGCCTGTTACCTTGTGTACCCTCATACTTGTTTCACTTCTCGTCTCACTCCCTGTTTCACCCCTAAAGGCTATGCCTCCCACCTGACTCGTTTACTCCTCTCCCTTATTATTAGCTGTTACCTCTAGTATATAAAGTGTAGTAATACTTGATGTATTCCTTACACTTTACCAATCGTATCATCCCTTCTTCCTTTCTCTACTTCCTTTCCTTTATCCAAAGGCTTGCAACCTGAGTCAGAGACTAAGGTCATAACATTTGGTAAAGTGTCACTCGACTCACCTTGCAAGAGGGGTGCCACTATTCATAGCTAGGCTTGGAATAATAGCCTCCAACCAGGACGACAGTATATGAGCAGTAGTAGCTCATCGAGAACACCGAGAAGACACAGAGCTCCGAGACCAACAGACATCCAGGGTTCACCCGTAGCAACAGGATCCAAACAATCAACAGAATCAGAAATCCCTGAAGGCCTTAAACGGCAGAAATCTGAACACAGCGTAGACAAAAACACAGCTCTATTTGAAACCAAATTCGACATAGAAGTCGCCAAGAACACATCCGATATAGATATTGCCGAGACCTACGAGAAAGAATCCAAACACAGCACAGACGAGGAACTAGCCCCATCTGAAGAAGAAATCGACACAGAAGTCGCCGACACCACAGCCAATATAGAAATCACCGAGACCTACAGAAACAAACACAGCGAACCAGAGACAGAACCAGAGATGACAGAAGAAATCAACATCCCAAAAAACCTAGCCCCAGAGCCAGGATATTTCAATGGAGATAGAACCAGATTTGATGATTGGTGGAGAGCCATATCCTTGTGGTTAATGTTCAACAAAATAGACGAAGATGAACAGAAGATAGTAGCAATTTTGGCGAGAATGAAAGGGGGGCTAGCAGGCCCTTACGCAAACACACAGCTACAAGCCATCCAGAACAAGAAAACACCAGATTGGGATGACTTTACAAAGGAAATAGAGGCCACATTTTCCTTGGGAAATAGGAAAGCCATAGCAGAAGGAGAAATCGAGACGTTCAAACAAGGGAAGAAGAACATGGCAGATTTCTTAATCGAATTCGAGGCATTGAAAGCCCAAGCAGGGACAGACAACACCCATGCAATATTCCTCCTCAAATGCCACACTAGAGCAGACATCATTCGAACTATAGTAGGCTACCTGACAACCTCCGTCCCAATGAAATACACCAAATGGAAAACTACAATCCTCACAGTAGGACAAGGGTATGAAGCAACGGACATCACCCGAGGAGATGTTAGAACCACCACTGGAGTTACTTATGGAGGTAGAGGACAACCCATGGAGATAGGAAGACAAAGGGCAGACACCGATCAAAATGGAAAACCGAGATGCTACAACTGCAACCTCTATGGGCATATTGCCAAATACTGCAGGAAGAAGACGAAAGTCACATACACTAAGATAACATGTTACAATTGTGGCAAACAGGGCCACATCTCGAAGAACTGCCAGGTACCCAAGAAAGCGCATATCAGAGAAATCAACGAGGATGATGAACAAGAAATGGAGGAGAAAGAGGATTTTGTTGAAGGCTCCGAGTAGGCACAAACCCGCGAGCCAATAAATCTAGAGTTTCTGTTTTATCCCACAATAGACGATACGTAATCCCCCAGAAATGAAACTCTACGTGCAAACTTCTCCTCGACTCAACAATCCAAACAAGAAAAGGACGCAGACTAATTACAACCCTTGTAGACTCCGGATGCACCCACACGTGCATAGCACAATGAACAATAGATGAAGAACAGATCCCAACTAAACCCCTGGAGACCCCGATCAGAGTAATCAATGCCGACGGAACAGAAAATAAAAAAGGAGAGATAATGGACAAGGCACAACTGGTATTAAACAACAGCAACCACATGGAACAAATCGACACTCTAGTAACACAATTGGAAAGCACAGACTTATATCTCGGATACAACTGGCTGGTCAAGTATAACCTGGAAATTGATTGGAACAATCACGTCATACGATTCACCAGATGCCCAGATGATTGCAAAATATCACATAGCGACATACGGTTCAACGAGAGAATACGGACAGTCAAAGAACACATTGAAGAGAAAAAGGCAGACTGGACAAATGATGAAGATCTACCACCATACCTCTGATGATACACCCACCTATTCAACAAAAAGAACTTCGATAAACTACCCGAGCACACGGTATGGGACCACGAGATAAACCTGTCTGAAGATGCACCCCCAGTACTACAGTCCAAGGTCTACCCAATGACAATAGCAGAGAAACAGGAACTACAGAAGTTCCTTGATGAGAACCTTGCCTCAGGACGAATCAGACTATCACAATCCCCCTATGCCACCCCATGTTTCTTTATACCAAAAAAGGACAGAACAAAACATCTGGTACAGGATTACAAAAAGCTGAATGAACACACCATCAAGGATAAGACGCCACTGCCACTCATAAGCAAAGTTCTAGACCAATTAAAGGATGCGAAGGTGTTCAACAAGCTCGATATCATTTGGGGATATAACAACATCAGGATCAGAGAAGGGGATGAATGGAAGGCAGCGTTTGTAACAAATAGCGGATTATTCAAACCTATGGTCATGTTCTTCAGGATGAGCAATTCACTGGTGACCTTTCAAAGGATGATGAACACGGTATTTCGGGAAATGTTACATGAGGGAATGCTCGTCAACTACATGGACGATTTTGTCATTCCAGGAACCACACAGGAAGAACTCGAGGAAAGAACAACGTGGTTCTTAGACATTGCAGCCAAGCACCAGCTTTACTTCAAGCGGTCAAAATGTGTGTTCGACGTGAAGGAAATACCCATCCTGGGCTTTATAGTGGGACAAGGCAGCGTTAAAATGGAGGAAGAGAAGGTGAAAGCAGTAAGAGAATGGCCAACACCCAAATCCATGAAAGACGTCGAAAAATTCCTGGGTTTTGCAAACTTCTACCGACGATTCATACAAGACTTCAGTAACATAGCAACTCCCCTACATGAGCTGAAGAAGAAAGATGCGTAATGGTCATGGTCAGAACGACAACAACAGGCATTTGAGAAGATCAAAGAAAAGATTACGAGCGAACCAGTACTAGCAATGCCTCAAGACAAAGGACAATACAGAGTAGAAGTGGATGCATTGGGATACGGAGTAGGAGTGGTATTATCACAAAACCAGAATGACCAGTGGCACCCAATCACCTTTCACTCGAGAACAATGACACCGGCAGAACGAAACTACCAAATCTATGACAAAGAACTACTAGCAATCCGAGAAGCAATCAAAACGTGGAGACAATACCTACTCGATGCCGACAAACCATTCGAGATATGGATGGACCACAAGAACTTAGAATACTTCAGAAAACCACAACAACTCACAGGACGACAGACAAGATGGCAACTGGAATTACAGGAATATCGCTACACACTAAAACACATACCCGGAAAGACAAACACGAAAGCAGACATGCTATCAAGACTAGCAAAAACGGACACAACCAAAGACAACACAAATATCATGCTACTACCCGACCACTTATTCAATAACACTATCACCGAGATCAGACAAATTTGGGAAATATCAGGAGAAGAAGACCTGAAACACCGATTACAAAAGGAGCAAAGAAGAGAAACACAGTGGCTAAGAGAAAAGGAGAAATGACCAGAGGAGATATGGGAAACTGATGGATTACCCATGTTTGAAGGAAGAATATATGTACTACCAAATGCCGAGTTACGCCAAGAAATACTCCAACAACACCATGACAAAACGGACATAGGACACCCGGGACAGCACAGAATGATCAAACTCCTCAAAAGGACATATTGGTGGCCACAAATGCGCAATGATGTTAAACGATACATCAAGGGATACGACACATGTCAGCGAAACAAAATACTCCGGACACGACCTACCACACATCTCCATCCATTACCGATACCCACCGGACCATGGGAGGAAATATCAATTGACATGATAGGACCACTGCCAGAATCAGACAGATATGACACGATACTTGTCATTGTTGATTGTTTCAGCAAAATGATCAGACTATGCGCAGTTAACACCACCCTATCATCCGAAGAGTTAGGAGATATTTATTGTGACGATATATGGAGGCAACATGGGATACCCCGCAGGATCATCAGTGACAGAGGCCCACAATTCGCATCAAAGTTCATGGCAGAACTTTGCAGAGCAACCGGCACCCAACGTAACCTATCTATGGCATACCATCCACAAACAGATGGTCAGACAGAGCGCATCAACCAGGAGGTCGAGGCATACCTCAGAAACGTAGTCAACCATGTGCAGGACAACTGGAAGAAATGGCTCAGCACAGCAGAATTCCAATATAACAATAAAACACATAGTGCCACAGGACATTCACCGTTCCAGATAGTATATGGACGACATCCATGGAAAGGGAATATCTCAAACACGGGCAAGGCACCTGCAATCACGGAGCGAATACATGCCAAGAAACAATAAAAATGCTACAACAGAACTAGACACAGATGGAGAAACGGAACAGCACGAAACCAGAACACGAGTATAGGACAGGAGACCAAGTTTGGCTTGAATTAGAATGACACGGCCGACAAGAAAACTTGATCACAGGAGATACGGACCATTCCAAGTAAAAGAAAAAATAGGCGAAACAAGCTACCGACTGGAACTACCTGAAACATGGGCAATACATGATGTGTTTAACAGCAAACTCCTCTCCCCCTATCACAAACCCGAGTATGACAGCCAGCATACTCTGCCACCACCGATCCCCGAGATAATCAATGATGAGGAACATTATGAGGTAGATGAAGTCCAAGGACACTGCACAAGGGGAAAGCAAAAACAGTACCTAATACACTGGAAAGGGTATACGTCTGAAGAAGATACATGGGAAAATGAAGCAAATCTGGAAAACGCCAAAGAAGCAGTACAGGAGTTTATGAGCAAGATTTCGAGGACGAAACCTATAAAAAGGGGAGGTAAAAAGCAGCAATTATGAACAACAGACCTCGCATTCCAAGCAACCACTACACTCAATGCATCACTCACTGTACCCACTTCACCCTCGACTTTTCCAACTATCTTCATAACACACCATGCCTGCCAAATGCCAACTTACTCCATACCCCTACCTCAAAGAATTCGATGAACTTGTCCCAGAAAGAACCAGCCATGAGGAGCTCGTGGAAGGAGAAACCCTAGTCGACACCATGATACTATTGGGTGCAGCAATGAAAGCAACCCAAGAAGGCGCATCTAAAATAATGGATACCCTATCCAACGCCACTCCAAGACTCAACCAGTTTATCATCGACAAAGGAAGGAGAGACCAATTGGAGAGACACCTATACGAAATCAACGACGACCTGCAACTTATTGTCATCTCCAATATGCGAGCTCGGATGCATAGCATCCTCGTAGCCCTAGCCGAACGACTCAATACGTACGAGTCAAGGAGTACAGATAACCTCTCCCACCATATCGTCAACCGACTACTTGTTAGTAACGACCCGTTCCCCATCCAACATCACATCTGTCATAAATGCGAACAAAAGACACAAGAAGCAACAGCCACCGACCAACTACTTCACCCCGACATCGAAGAAGAAGTGGCCCATCTACAAACCATCCTCACCACGGTAGTACCCCCCATCACACCCATGACCTTCCACCCATTGCAAGGATATAGCACATTGAAGTTGGAAGGCGAAAAGGACAACGAATACTGGAGGAGCATAGTGCACAAGCTCTTAGGCAATCACACCAATGATAACACCACATACAACAATCACACCCACTTCCTGTTTAAAGAAGGACCGCCTCATGCACCCCTCTGGATTGGCTCAAGACGTGTCGACAAAGCACCTCTCATCAGAGGAAATAAGAAGGACTTGGCCAGAGCTCTGGGAGCTGCCGTACCTATGAATGAGTAAATTTGCATCGCGTCTTCCTGCCTTCCCCAAACTCCGTATGCTTTATTTTACAAAGGACCTTTACAGTAATACACATCATGAGGACATGAAGCTTGAAAGGGAGGTATTGTTACGAACTATAGATAGACCGTTCATTCCTATCTTGTGTCTGTTACCTCGTGTACCCTCATACTTGTTTCACTTCTCGTCTCACTCCTTGTTTCACCCCTAAAGGCTATGCCTCCCACCTGACTCATTTACTCCTCTCCCTTATTATTAGCTGTTACCTCTAGTATATAAAGTGTAGTAATACTTGATGTATTCCTTACACTTTACCAATCGTATCATGCCTTCTTCCTTTCTCTACTTCCTTTCCTTTATCCAAAGGCTTGCAACCTGAGTCAGAGACTAAGGTCGTAACAAAAGAATTATCAGTGACAGAGGCCCACAATTCGTGTCCAAATTCATGGCAGAATTATGCCGAGCAATAGAAACCCAGCAAAACTTATCCATGGCATACCATCTACAAACCGACAGTCAAACAGAGTGCATCAACCAGGAGGTTGAAATATACCTCAGAAATGTAATAAACCATGCTCAAGACAATTGGAAAAAATGGCTGGCCACAGTGGAATTCCAATACAACGACAAAACCCACACAGCTACTGGATATTCACCATTTGAAATAGTTTATGGATGACACCCTTGGAAAGGAGATATAACGACCATCACCAAAGCACCTGCAATCACGGAGCAAATACAGGAGTTACAAAACATGCGACAAGAAGCGACAAAAATGTTACAACACAGTTAGGAACAAATGGGGAAATGCAACAGCACTAAGCCAGAACACAAATATGCCCCAGGAGAACAAGTTTGGCTCGAAGCAAGTAATATCAGGACAACGAGACCAACCAAAAAGCTGGATCACAAACAATATGGACCATTCAGAATAAAAGCAAAAATAGGCAAAACAAGCTACCAATTGGAATTACCTGAAACATGGGCGATACACAATGTGTTTAACAGCAGACTCCTCTCCCCCTATCAAAAACCCGAGTTTGACAGCCAGCGCACCCCGCTACCACTGATGCCCGAGATCATCAATGATGAAGAGCAATATGAGGTAGACAAAATCCGAGAACATTGCAAAAGAGGACAACGAAATCAATTCCTAGTACACTGGAAAGGGTATACCTCCAAAGAAGACACATGGGAGAATGAGTCAGAGTTAGGAAATGCTAAGGAGGCAGTCCAAGAATTTTTAGACAAGATTTCGAGAACGAAACCTATAAAAAAGGGAGGTAAAAAGCGACAGTTATGAACAACAAACCCTGTGTTACAAGAGATCACTACACTCAATGCACCTCACACTGTATCCACTGCACCATAAACTTTGCCAATTACCTCCACAACACACCATGTACACCAAACGCAAGCCCACCCCCTTCCCAGCCAATGACGCAGAATTTGAACAAGAACTTAACAACCTCCTCGATGCTCAGTCCACCAAAGATCAAATCGAGCACTATACCGCCACAACCAAAGGACTCACATACATTGCACACACCATCAACAACCTCCAAATCCAAGCCAAAGCCCTGAGCCACATTCTACTCATCACCACTACTAGAGTCCTTCCTGCCGCCATGTCAACCAGGAAACATGAACTCATGAAGGAGTTATTAGACAAAGCAGCCACCGACCTCAACATACTAGTGCACTCTGATGCAAAGAAATGCATGCAAAGTGCCTTAATCATGACAGGCGAAAGACTCAATTACCTCACAGACTCGAGCAACAATCCCACCTACAGACTTGTATGGAGACTAATGGATTTCGACTCATACACCCCCACTACCTTACCCAACAAGCCGCCCTACCACAAAGACGATGAACAGGACTGGTTAGATGAAGGAATGGAAGGAATCGACAAGTCTGTTCCAGACCATCTAATGGAACCAGACATGTAAGACGAAGTAGACCACCTTCTCATACAACTGCCTGATATGGACCCGCCACCTAAACCAATGATATTCAATCTGCCCCCATCTTATCTTACACTCAAAGACGGAGGACAGTTCAAAGAAAACTACTGGGAAGAGATAATACACAACCTCATTGCAGCCGAAACAAACAATACCGCTATGTTCAAAGGACACACCATAGCCCTTTTTTTTTTTTTTTTTTTTTTTAATCAACAATTTATATAGCGGTGCTCGAACGCAGTCCGCGTATACATACATACAAAGGCAGAACATACAGAATGTTTGGAGAAGGGAAAGTAAACTACAAGTAAACTAACCCCACGAGACTCGTTGACACCTAGCGCATACACTAGAGAGATGTTTGGTACCTACAATATTCAGCAGAAAGAGGAAAGAAAGGAATTCGGAAAGAGAGAGAGTGAGAGAGAGAAATCGATAGAAAAGAAACTATCTACTCGCAATCACAAGGGGGAACATCAAACAGTACATAGCGTGTGGGCGGGTATTCACCCGGGCACCACGGGAGAGATGGAAGTTGAATGAAAACTACATAAAATAGTAGACAAGCGAGGAGAGGGGAGATAGAGAAATGAATTGTAAGTCCATAACCGGGAGAGCAAAAGAAAAAAGAAAAAAGAAAAGGATCCTACACAGGTGCAGACCCAAACCTCCTTTGGACTTGATGACAATGTAACGGTGGGATAGAACCAGCATGGATACGAGGGCGATCAGGTTCTGGGGGGAAGCTGAACACAGAGGGGTTGCGGCGCAAGAAGTTGACGAATGTCTTGATCATGTCGACGCCAAAGTGGTGATCGAAGTTGTTGCAACGATATAGGATGTGTGACCTCATTTGCACCATTTGACTGTTGCAGTGGTGGCACGAAAGATCCTCGTTAGGAAAGAATCATAGTCGATATTCTCCAATCGGGGCGTGGCATAGTATGGCACGACAAGCTCTTGCAAAGAGCTGGGGCTGGTATCCGCATTCTTGTATCCATGGACTGGACTTGATGTGTGACGGTAAGACGGAGGCTCCATTCGCTCGCACCGGGAGGTGGAGGAAAGAGCTACCGCTGTAATTTTTGAATCCGAACATGGCTTGCCATGTGTGAATGGCGTGTTCGGTGGACTTCTTGCGAAGGTAGTCGAGCGAGTTCGGTACTCGGTGATTTCGACCCCGGTTAGGCCAGACGACTGTTTGGATCCAGTCGTGTGTGGCTTTTTGTATCCCGTACTTGCATTTTGATGGCGTGTGATATATATATTCTTCCTTTGAACATTAGTAGTCTATCTATCTCCTATATCTCCTCTGGTCATTTATCTTTTTCTTTTAACCACTATGTTTCTCTCTTTGTTTCCTTTCATAGTCAGTGTTTCAGTTCTTCTTCTCCTGAGATTTCCCAGATTTGTCAGATTTTGGTAATTGTATTGTCAAATAGGTGATTGGGTAATAGGGTGATGTCAGTGTTGTCTTGGATGGTATTTGTTTCTGACAATCTTGATAGTACATCTGCTTTTGTGTTTGTCTTTCCAAGAATATGTTTTAGCATGTAATGGTACTCTTGTAGCTCTATCTGCCATCTTGCTTATTATTCTGTGAGTTGTTACTGTTTTCGGAAATATTCCAAGTTCTTGTAATTGGTCCAAATTTCGAATGGTTTGTTGGTATCAGGCAAATATTGTCTCTATATCTTAATCACTTCTTGGATGGCTAGTAGTTCTTTGTCATAAATTTGGTAATTGCATTCTGTAGATGTTATTGTTCTTGAGTGGAAGGCAATTGGATACTAGTCTTTCTTCTGTTTTTGTGATAGTACCACTCCCACTCCATAGTCTGATATGTCTATTTCTACCTTGTATTGTCTCTTATTCTGTAGCATTGCTAGTACTGGTTCACTTGTGATCTTTTTCTTCATTTTTTTGAAGGCCTGTTATTGTCATTCTGTCCACATCCATTGAGTGTCTTTCTTGTTCAGTTTATGTAAAGGGACTGCTATGTTGCTGAAGTTGTGTATAAATTGTTGGTAGAAATTTGCAAAGCCTAGGAATTTTTTGATATCCTTCAGAGATTTGGGTATTGGCCATTCTTTTACCGCTTTCACCTTTCTCCATTTTAATGCTACCTTGTCCAACCACAAATCCTAGTATCAGTATTTTCTTTGTGTTGAATAAGCATTTTGACCTCTTGAAGTATAATTGGTACTTGGTTGCAATATCAAGGAATCATTTTGTTCTATCCTCTAGTTTATCTTGTATAGTTCCTAGGATAACAAAGTCCATCCCTTCTTTGACTCATACCACCACCATCGATTTGCGAAACTCGATTATACAGTACAAGTCTATAGTACAAAGGATACATTCATGCCTGCATTATGTTCGAATCTCTCTCCAAGAGAGACTACACCTGACGGCGATGGGGAAGTCTTTAGGAACACACCACGTGTTCCAGCCCCCTCTATCTTTGTGGCCTCCATAGCTCTGCCCCCTCCCGGCATCCTCTTTCCTAGGACACTATCCATGACTAGGCCTTTTGTTCCCACTGACCAGGCTTACAGCAACACCATTCCCCCGTCGGTTCTCAGCAGAAAACCGTCAATACCCTCAGTACCCCTCTCTAGTGAAGGAGAGAAAACTGTCCACCAGTCCTCCAAACGAGTAAGGCCGGAGGGCAACCACTACTACTTAGGAAAGGACTGGGCCAATCAAGTTGAAGAAGATTTGAAGCCCAAGGTAAAAGACCAGGACGACCACGACAACGTGGAATATGAAGATGCTCTGGAAAAATTCTATGATGATGCTGTTAGGGAGGTAGGTAAAATCTCTGAGTAGATCAAGGCCTGCAGCACATTCAACATGAGTGGTGACGATGGTCTCGCATTTGGGCGGGCTTTCACTGAAATTATAGGGACCCTGATGAAGGCGGAATGGCTCAGGATTGCCGTTGATGAGAAGAAGAATGACTTCCACGGCTGGATGGGGGTCAATTTTGGTAAGGTTACTGTCCATACTGAGAAAACCCCCCAGCCAGACGTTTCTCCCCTTCAACACGTGGCCCCCCAAAGCCCCATGCACAAACCTGACAATGTCCGCATGGAGGTTGTCGAGCACATTGTTACCCCTGGTGTCGTCACTCATCCGGGTATCTCCATTAATAACGCACCAGTCAGCAATGAAGTCACTCATTCGGGTATCTCCGACGATGACATGCAGATGATATCCAAGGCGGAATTCAAGACCATCATCAACAACAAGAAGCATAGGAGTCAGAAGCCCAAAGAAGCAGCTATAAATGCCAGACTAAAGACATCCAAAACCCCTACACCTCCTACTGTGCCGGCCAAGGCCACCAAAACTCTGGTGTCTCAGCCCAATGTCAAGAAGGATGCCAAAAAGCCTCAGGAAGGAACAAAGACTTCCTACACCACAGCCGTGGCCAAAAAGAGTAAGAACGCCACTTCCGCCACCTCCACAAACACCCGGAACCCTCTCAAACTCTTAGAGTTTGCAAGCAAATTCCCGGAAATGTCCAACGAGAAGATAGTAGCGATGTATGATGCCGCCTTCTCCTCCTCCTTCCCTGCGAGCAAGAAGCCGGCTAAGAAAGCTGGCGCTATCTGTTCTACCTTGAATAGTCCTTTGTGCAAGCAAGTGATCACCCCTCTTCTCACCGGGCCCAACGTTACCAACTTTGGGGCCATTATTGACTCTCTCAATGCATGTCTCATAGCGGAGAAGTCCAAGACAAGGGTCATCACCACCTCGCAGGGTAAGCTGGGCCTTATGGTCCACACCTCGGAGGTATTGACCCCCACAGAGCTAGACATTGTTAAGGCATGGCTCAAAGACAAGTTCGGAGGAGTTACTATGGGCAACGTATCCCTCTCCAAATCCAAATTGTTCATGAAAGTCACGGATGTCAGTTACATCATGTCCCGAGAACAGATCCTCACCAAGGCCGATGTGGTCACCAGCATCAGGAACTCGATCCACTCTGACGCTATACAATTCGTGATGCAGCCAAGAGTGTGATGCAACTCTAAACACTCAGACACCTGTACAGTGTGGTTCGAAATCTGGGACTCCAAGGTGGGGTCCAATATCGCGAAAATCGAGGATAAGTTCCTCAACATCTATGGAGGGCTCTTCCGTATCAGGAGGGCCAGTGCCAACCCGGGAGTACCATTCTGTGGAAAATGCTGCAGATGGGGCCACCCCCTGATCTGCTGCCGAGCAAGGCTCTTCACCTGCACACACTGCAAGGGGCCTCACTCCACCGCCAACCATTGATCGTTTGCCTACTGCTGTAAGGGCAATGACAAAGCAGAACTGCCTGTTGCAGCCATCCCTGCCAGAGAACCATGCCCTCACAAGGCTACATGCTCCAACTGTGGTAAGGATCACCTTGCTACTGACCAAAAGTGTCAATTCTGGAAGAAGCAATTCGACCACGACTGGCACACCAACAAAGCACTCGAATTAAGAGCCAACAAAGGAGTTCCACCGCCCTCCTCCTCATCATCCCCGGCTAGTTGAAGCCAGACTAACCCCCCTCAATGAATAATGTCCCCGACAATCAAGACAGACCTCCTTGCTCACTCCTGAGTGAGTTGAAGGTCTGCTCTCACAATGTTGGAAGATTGTATGGAGTGATGGAGATAGTCCTCGCACGTAGAGGTGACGTTGACCTCCTCCTCATACAAGAACCCCCATGGAGATTTTTCCGTGACATTCCCTCATCTGTCTCTAATGACAGATTCCCTCTCGTAGGAAACCCAGTTCACCCGGACTGGATGCTCCTCTCATATCCGATCATCGCCGATGAAGTCCTCCAAGTGGGATGCCAATGATACCCTCAATGTACAGTCAACATGGAACACCATACCACTCCACGAGTCCTCGCCTTTGCTTACAAGAGACTAAAGCGACTCTAATCCTCCATCCGAAGAGATTTAATCGAACATCGAGACCTCTTGTGTATTTCCCTATATGCAGGAGGAGAAGAACTACTGCTGCTAAACATCTACAACGACAGCCATAATACCGCACTCCATTTCCTCGAGGAGTGCCTCTTCGACCTCCCGCCCTTTCTATTAATGGGAGGAGATATTAATATCTGATCTGAGTTATGGAACCCTTCAACAGATCAACATCCAGCGAGTGCAGACTGTCTCTTAATGATCACCGAAGCCCTCAATCTTATGAGGTCAACTCTGTCTGCGGCCATACCAACTCATTACGCCTTGGACCCTAATCTACCAGACACGGTCATTGACCTGTTATTTGTTTCGGGAATGTTACCATACATTCCCACCCACTCTATCCAGGAAGGCGATTGGTACAATTCGGACCACGCCCCCCTCCTAATTAGGATTCCTATTCCACAAATGGACGTTGTCATTGAAAGATTGACAATCCCCAAAGACTCGGATGAGGAAACCAGGTTCCTGATGGATATAGTGGAAGGAATCACCAACAAAAACTGGCCAATGAATGAGGCGGATGAGCTGGAGAGAGCTGTTGCTGAATTGGGAGTTTTATTTGACAGATCCTGGAGCCACAATGCAAAGAAGACCAAGATCACCACTAGATCCAAGACCTGGTGGAACGAGGAGTGCTCCACTGCACTCGCTACACACTGTGTGGACCACAAGAACAAGTGCAAATGGAACACTTTTTGCAAGACCATGAGGAGGATGAAAAGAGCTTATTTCAACAAGAAGATCCAAGAAATCTCAGTCGACCGAAAACGTCCGTGGGATCTGATGCCATGGGTCAAAGAACGTGCGCTACCGGCCATGGAAGCTATACATCATAATGGCCGACCTTGTCTTACTATGGACAACTTATGGATGGCTCTTGATCAACACTATAATGCCACCCATGACAGACCAGTTAATGCGGCAGTACTAGATGAACTTCCTCCACCAAGTGGGATGGAGAATAGGACTTGGGTAAACTTCTCTCTCCTCGAGATGATGGAATCACTCAAGGATACCTCAAATTCTTCTGCCTCCAGCCCCGACCATATTTCCTGGTCCCATCTAAAGCAGATCGTTGCCAATAATACATGTGTCGATCTCTTTCTCAAAATCAGTAGTGCATGTCTAACTATCAGACATTGGCCTGCGCATTTCAAAAAGTCAATGTTGGTAATCATCCCCAAACCCAACAAACCCGACTACTCCACTCCAAAGGCGTTCAGACCGATCATCCTCCTCAATATGCTTGGCAAGTTGATAGAAAAGATGCTCGCTAAACAACTACAATTCGAGGCAGTGAAATTCAAAGTTCTCCACCCTCACCAACTGGGAGCCATCTGACAATGATCCACTGAAGACATGGGACTCTTTCTGATGCACATCATCCGGGGAGCTTGGACAAAGAAGAAGAAGACATTGGTGCTTGCATTCAATGTTGCCCAATTCTTCCCCTCCCTTAATTACGATCTCCTCATCGACATACTGGGTCGACAGGGATTTCCCCCACAAATTGCAGCATTTTTCAACAACTACCTTAAAGAACGCCGTACAACCTACCGGTGGAATAACGAAGTCTCCCCAGAATACGATGCAGCGGTGGGAGTGGGTCAATGCTCTGCCCTCAGCCCCATTCTCTCCACCTTATATCTCGCCCCCCTCCTTCATGCATTCAACACCCGCATGGAGGAACACAGGGACAGATGGGACTTTGATGTCCTATCTTTCATAGACGATGGCACCTTAGTTGCGCAATCTCTATCCCTCGAACAGAACGTCAAAATCCTACAACACATGTACCGTGAAATAGAGCAGCTCATGAACAAATTCGGCCTAGAAATTGAACACAGCAAGTCCAAAGTCTTTCACTTCATGCATGCAAGACAGGACTCCAATCCCTCTATTGATTTGGGATCACCACCATTCACTGGCCGCACCCCCCTTAAACTGAAAGCCCATTGGCATTATCTTGGGTTCTACTTCGACTGGACGTTGACCTTCAAGGAACATGTTTGATTCTACTCTGCCAAGGCAATATCGACAGTGAAGGTGATGAAAATGCTAGGGAACTCCGTAAGAGGGCTGTCCCCTAGCAATAAAAGATTACTATACCGTTCGTGTGTCGTACTGGTGGCGACATACAGATACCAACTTTGGTTTCATGACAAGTCATGGACTAAAGGGACTTGTGAAATCCTTAACAAGATGCAGCGAAGTGCGGCCCTCTGGATTACCGGGGCCTTCCAAACTTTGCCCACTGGCAGTGTCGAATCCCTAGCAGGGCTCATGCCCATCAAACTCCATCTCCGAAAGTTGGCCAAACAACAAACATCGAGGCTTCATACATTGGATGATGAACATGCATTGGCAAGATTGACAAAGGAGTTTTATTCTTCCCCCCGCCGACTTCACATCAAGAATTTCATGGAGATTCAGAAGAAGAAGACACTTGGAGCTATAATGGATATTTTGCACCCCACCCCCAAGACTCGTTATATAGAACATTTTAACTCTGTTTCTAAATCTGTCTGGCCCGGACATAGGTTACTTGACCATTTCTCTACTAATGTATCTTTTATAGGATTTAACTGGGACAGCCCTCACCTCTCGAAGATGCTTTGGGACGATGTTACAACTAACATGATGATGGACGGAAAATCCGTCATTATCAGCATGGATGGCTCGGTCCACCCCAACCCCAACCCGCTTGCCAGCCAGTTCACGGCGGCAGCTACTATTTGACACCTAGACAGCAGAAGCTCTATCATGAAGAGGCTCAGAGGAACTACGTCGACAGATACTGAACTGGTTGTGCAGTACTTAGGAATTACCAAGGTACTTGCAACCGCAGAATATGACCAAGTCAAGCATGTTCACATGTTCACTGACTCCCTCACAGTCTCTCGGCTTCTACTTGATTGCTTGCTGCACTCCTGCCAGCGACAATCCATCCTCACATTGAAGGCGCTCCTGGCTTTGTTTAGCAAGTCAGACCAACACCACCTTTCCTTTTATCACATGCTGTCGAAGTGTAAATATGGTATACAGAAGGTCACTCATGATTGGATCCAAACGATCGCCTGGCCTAACTGGGGTTGAAATCACTGAGTCCCTAATTCCATCGACTACTTATGCAAGAAGTCTGCCGAACGAGTGATCCATACATGGCAAGCCATGTTCAGATTCAAGAAATACAGCGGTAGCTCCTTCCTCCACCTCCCAGTGTGAGCGAATGGGGCCTCCGCTCTACCGTCGCACATCAAGTCCAGTCCCTGGATACGAGAATGTGGTCTCCAGCCTCAGCTCTTCACAAGAGCATGTCGCACCATCTTATGCCATGCCCCGATCGGGGAGTTTCGACTTCGATTCTTCCCCAACAAGGACCTATCTTGCCACCACTGTAACAGTCAAATAGTACAGACTAGGTTGCATATCCTCTATTATTGCAACAGCTTCAACCATCACTTTGGCGTCGACACCATCAAGACTTTTGTCAATTTCTTGCATCGTAATCCTACTGCATTCAGCTTCCCTCTAGAACCTGACCGCCCTCGTATCCATGCCAGGTCAATACCCCCATTACATCGTCATCAAGTCCAAAGGAGGTTTGGGTCTGCGCCTGTGTAAATCCTTTTCTTTTTCTCTTTTCCTTATGCTCTCCCGGTTATGGACTTCAAATTCATTCCTCTATCTCTCCCTTCCTCGCTCGTCTACTATTTTATATATAGTTTTCATTCAAAACCCATCCCTTCCATAGTGTCTGGGCAAATGCCCTCCCACATGCTAGTACCATTTGTTGTTCCCCCTTGTGATTGCAAGTCAGTAGTTTCTTTCTATCAATTTCTCTCTCTCACTCTCTCTCTTTCCGAATTCCTCTTTTCCTATTTCTCACTGATCAACATAGGTACCAAACATCTCTCTAGTGTATGCGCTAGACGGCGTTGAGTCTCGAGGGGTTAGTTTACGCATAGTTTACTTTCCCTGCTCTGAACATTCTGTACATTCTAACTTTGTATGTATGTACATGCAGACTGTGTTCGAGCACTACTATATAAATTGTTGATTTAAAAAAAAAAAAAAAAAAAGGATAACAAAGTCATCCATATAGTTGATGACTGCTCCTTCATGTAGCATTTCTCAGAATACCATATTCATCATCCTTTGGAACATTGCTAGTAAGTTGCTCATTCTGAAAAACATGACCATTGGTTTGAATAATCCATTGTTTGTTACAAACACTACTTTCCATTTATTGTCTTCTCTTATCCTGATGTTATTGTATCCCCATATAATGTCAAGTTTGTTGAACACCTTTGCATCCTTGAGTCAATCAATGACTTCACTTATGAGTGGTAGTAGTGTCTTGTCCTTGATTATGTGTTCATTCAACTTCTTGTAGTCTTGAACCAATTGCTTGGTTCTGTCCTTTTTGGGTATAAAGAAGCATGGGGTGGTGTAGGGGGATTGTGATGGTCAAATTCATCCTGAGACAATATTTTCATCAAGGAATTTCTATAATTCTTGCTTTTTCATTATTATTATAGGGTAAACTTTGGATTGTAGTACTGTTATGAACTATAGATAAACATTACATTCCTATCATGTACCTGTTGTACTTATCATTCTTGTGTGTCCACTTCACCTCCTGTTTTATTCCTTATGGCTGTACTCCTACTGACTTGTTCTACTTGTCTCTATGACTCCTTTACTCTGTTTCCTTATTTTTAGTACTCACCACTAGTATATAAAGTATAGTAATACTTGATGTATTCCTTACACTTTACCAATTGTATCATCCTTTTCTCTTTTCTCTACTTCCTTGTTTTTATCCAAAGACTTGCAACCTGAGTCCTAGACTAAAGTCATAACATTTGGTAAAGTGTCATTCAACTTACCTTGTAAGAGAGGTACCACTATTTGTAGCTGGGCTTGGAATAATAGCCTCTAACCAGGATAACAGTATATGAGCAGCAGCAGCTCATTAAGAACACTGAGAAGACCTAGAGCTCTGAGACCAACAGATATTCAGGGATCACTAGTTACAACCAGATCCAAAAGACAAACAGAATCAGAAGTCCCCAAAGGACTTAAGCAACAGAAATCAGATCACAGTTGTTACAACCTTAGTCTAGGACTCAGGTTGCAAGTCTTTGGATAAAGACAAGGAAGTAGAGAAAAGAGAAAGGGATGATACAATTGGTAAAGTGTAAGGAATACATCAAGTATTACTACACTTTATATACTAGTGGTGGGTACTAAGAATAAAGGAACAGAATAAAGGAGTCAGAGGGAATGAGTAGGATAAGTCAGTAAGAATACAGCCATAAAGGATGAAACAAGAGATAAAATAGATACACAAGAATGATGAGTATGATGGGCACATGATAGAAATGTAGTGTTTATCTATAGTTCATAACAATAGTATAAATGAAGATACAGCTCTCTTCAAGACCTTATTTAACACAGAAGTTGCCAAGACTATATACGACATAGAAGTTGCTAAAGCTTTATTCAATATAGAAATTGCCAAGATACACAAGAATAAACATAGTGAAGCTGAGACTGTATCCAATATAGAAATTGCCAAGACCAACAAATACAGTGAATCCAAAATATCTAATATAGAAGTTGCTGAGACACACAAGTATGAACAACCTGAAACAGAACCAGAAATGGCTGATAAAATTAATTTCCCAAAGAACTTAGTCTCAGAACCAGGATACTTCAATGGAGATAAAACCAAGTTCAATGATTGGTAGAGAGTAATGTCCTTATGGACACTTTTCAACAAAATCGACAATAATAAACAAAAAATAATGGAGTATTGGCATAGATGAAAAGAGGACTAACAGGTTCTTATACCAATGCCAAGTTACAGGCAATCCAAGACAAGAAAACACTGGCATTCAATGACTTCACAATGGAGATAGTAGCCACATTCTTCTTAGGAAACAGGAAAGTAATAGCAGAAGGAGAAATTGAGTTGTTCAAACAGAGAAAAAGGAACACTTGATAGAGTTTGAAATATTAAAGACCTAAGCTAGAATGGACAATACATATATCATATTCCTTCTCAAATAACACACCAGAGCAGATATCATCAGAACCATTGTAGGCTATTTGGCAGTCTCAATTCCAACAACATATAAGAAATGGAGAACCATGATCTTTACAGTAGGACAAGAATACAAAACTATGGACATTACTTGAGGAGACATTAGAACCACCACTGGAGTTACTTATAAAGAAGAACAACCAATAGAGATTGGGAGACAAAGAGCAGATACTGATCAGAATGGGAAACCAAGATGTTTCAACTGCAACCTATATTGCTAAATATTGCCACAAGAAGATGAAAGTCATATACACCAAAATAATGTGCTATAATTGTGGAAAGCAGGGCCATATCTCCAAGAACTGTAAAGTACCAAAGAAAGTGCATATCACCAAGGAGACCAAGTAAGAAGAAGAGGCAAAGAAGGATTTTGCCAAAGACTTCAAGTAGGCACAAACCTGCAAGCCAATAACCCTAGAGTTTCTATTTTATTTCACAATAGATAATATGTGATTCCCCAGAAAAGGAACTCAATATACAAACTTCTCCTTGACTTAACAATCAGAATAATGAAGGGACCCAAACAGATCATTACACTAGTAAACTCTGGATGCACCCACACATACATAGCACAGAGAGTGATAGAAGAAGAACAAATCCCAACCAGATCCCTCAAAACCCCAATAAGAGTAATTAATACTAACAGAACTGAAAACAAGAAAGAAGAGATAACAGATATGGCATATTTGGTACTAAACAATGGAAAACACACAGAAGAAATTGAAGCAATGGTAATACAACTAGAGAGCACAGACCTATACCTTGGACACAATTGGCTAGTCAAGCATAACCTGGAAATTGATTGAACAAACAATATAATATGCTTCACAAGATGTCCAAAGGATTGCACCATACACCACAATGACATACAGTTCAGAGAAAGAATACGCATGGTAAAAGAACATATAGAAAAGAAAAAAACTGACCAAACAAACCCAAAAGACCTACTGATATATCTACAGCAATATATATACTTGTTCAACAAGAAAAACTTTGACAAACTGCCTGAGTACATGATATGGGACCACAAGATAAACCTGTCTGAAGATGCACCACTGGTACTGCAATCCAAAGTCTACCCTATGACAATAACAGAAAAACAAGAACTACAGAAATTCCTTGACAAGAATATTGCTTCAGGACAAATTCAACCATCACAATCCCCTTATGCCACCCCATGCTTCTTTATACCCAAGAAGGATGGAACCAAATAACTAGTATAGGATTATAAAAAGCTAAATGAACATGTGATCAAACTCCTTAAATGGAGTTATTGGTGGTCTCAGATATGCAATGACATCAAATGATATATCAGAGGATGCGATACATGCCAATGAAACAAGATACTCCAAACAAAACCCATTACCTCCATCCATTACTAATACCAGTAGAACCTTGGGAGGAAATATCAATTAATATGATAAGACTACTATCAGAGTCAAAAGGACATGACACAATACTTGTCATAGTTGATTGTTTCAGCAAAATGATCAAACCATGCACAGTCAACACCATACTAATGTCTGAGGAGCTAGAAGATATATATCAAGATGATATATAGAGAATACATAGAATACCCTGCAGAATCATCAGTGACAGAGGCCAGCAATTCACATCAAAGTTTATAACAGAATTATGCAGAGCAACTGGCACTCAATGAAACTTATCAATGGCATACCACCCACAAACTGATGGTCAAACAGAGCATATCAACTAGGAAGTCAAAACCTACCTCAGAAATATAATAAACCATGCATAGAGTAACTGGAAAAAATGGTTAGCTACAGCAGAATTCCAATACAATGACAAAGTCCACACTGCCACCAGATACTCACTATTTGAAATAGTATATAGACAACACTCCTAGAAAGGAGACATAACAAATGTTACCAAAGCACCTGCAATCATGGAATGAATACAGGAACTACAAGACATGTGACAACAAATGATCAAGATGCTACAACACAGCCAAACACAAATGGAAAAATGTAACAGTACCAAACCAGAACATAAGTATATTCCAGGTAATTAAGTATAGCTTGAAGCAAATAACATCAAGACAACAAGACCAACCAAGAACCTAGATCACAAATGCTATGGACCATTCTGAGTAAAGGCAAAAATAGGCAAAATAAGTTTCTAATTAGACCTACCTGAAACATGGGTGATACATGATGTATTTAATAACAGACTCCTCTTCCCCTATCATGAACCCGAGTTTATCAACCAACATACTCCCCTACCACCAATACCCAAGATCATCAATGATGAAGAATAGTATAAGGTAGAAAAGATCCATGGATACCACATAAGAGAACAACAAAATCAATACCTAGTATACTGGAAAGAATATACCTCCAAAGAAGACACATGGGAAGATGAGTTAGACTTAGACAATGCAAAAGAAGCAGTTCAGGTATTTTTGACTAAGATTTTGAGGACAAAACCTATAAAAAGGGAGGCCAAAAAATGACAATTATGAACCTCATATCCCAAGAAATCACTATACTCAAAGAACCTCTTATTGTATTCACTGCATACTAGACCTTGCCAACTACTTCTATAACACACCATGTTTGCTGAATGCAGACCCACCCCATACCCAGCCAATAATACTGAATTCGAACAAGAACTCAACAACATCCTCAATATACAGACAACTGACAAACAAATCGAGCATTGCATCTCAACTATCAAAGGCCTCACATATATTATGTGCACTATCAACAATATTCAAATCCAATCTAAAGTCTTAAGCCATATCCCACTCATCACTACCATTAGAGTACTTCCAGCAGCTATGATACTAGAAAAGCATGCACTCATGAAGGAGTTATTAGACAAAGCAGCCACTAAATAATGGTATACACAGATGCCAAATGTTGCATACAGAGTGCTCTAGTCATAATAGGTGAATGACTCAACTACCTCACTGATTCCAGCAACAATCCTGCATACTAATTAGGTCACCACTTAATGGAACTTGACTCATATACCCCCACCTTACTACTGGCAAAACCACCATATAACAAAGAAGATGAACAAGAATGGTTGGATAAAGGAATGAAGGAGATTGATGAATTAGTCCCAGACTATCTAATGGAACTCAATATATGAGACAAAGTAGACCACTGTTATGACCTTAGTCTGAGACTCAGGTTGCAAGTCTTTGGATAAAGACAAGGAAGTAGAGAAGAGAGTAAGGGATAATATGATTGGTAAAGTGTAAGGAATACATCAAGTATCACTACACTTTATATATGAGTAGCATGAGCTAAGAATAAAGGATCAGAGTAAAGGAGTCATAGGGGACGAGTAGAACAAGTCACTAAGAGTACAGCCATAAGGGATGAAACAGACACATAGGAATGATAACTGTGATGGGTGCATGATAGGAATGTACTGTCTATCTATAGTTCATAACAATACCTCCCTTTTTACTTTCATGACCCCATAAAATACCGTAATTTACTTGTCATCTTGTTCTTTGTGTAAGGTGTTGACAAGTTGACATTTGGTAAGACCAATCATCAGGGTTCCTGATTTGCGTCAGCATCCAATCCAAAAGGGGGTGTGGTCTTGGCCTCCTCTGAAGAGGGCTATGGTGTGTCATCCCTTCTTTGACTCGTACTACCACCATCGATTTGCAAAACTCGATTATACGGTACCGGTCTACAGTATTAGGATAATAATGCCTGCACTACGTTCGAACCTCTCTCCTAGAGAGCCCACGCCCAACGGCGACGGGGAAGTCTTCGGAGACACAACACATGTTTCACCCCCCTCCATCTTTGCGGCCTCTCCGGCTCTGCCCCCCCCGGTGTCCTGTTCCCCAGGACGCCAATTATGACTAGGCCCTTTGTACATACAGACCAGGCCTACAGCAACACCATCTCCCCATCGGTCCTGAGTAGCAGGCCAACCACACCTACCTCGATTACCTCAAACCCCCTCCAGGGCGAAGGAGACCGCACCGTTCACCGCGCCTCCAAACGGACAAGAGTCAGCGGTGATCAATACTACTCGAAAGAAAGCTGGGCTGAGTAGGTCGAAGAGGAGCTCACACCAAAGAAAAGAGTCCAAGTCAAGGAAGACGAGGACGAAACCCAAGAGGATCAGGGAGAAGGTCCTGAAGAGTTTTATGAAGATGCTGTGAAGGAGGTCGGTAAGATCTCAGAGTGGGTAAAAGCCTACAGCACCTTCAACATGAGCGGCGATGAAGGGTTGGCTTTTGGGCGAGCGTTCACGGAATTGATAGAGACCTTAGGCAAGACGGGATGGCTTAAGGTAGCGGTTGACGATGGTAAGAACAACCTCCAAAACTGGTTGGAAAAGAATTTTGGTAAGTACGCTGTCCACGCCGAGGGATCCCCTCCGCTGGACATTGCACACCCCCCCCCGCGAGGCCTCCAAAGGCTCCATGCGGAAACCTGATGACGTCCACATGGAGGTTATTGAACACATTGTCACACCAGGTATCTCCGTTGGCAATGACGTCACTCATTTGGGTATCTCCGATGATGACGTTCAAATGATCTCCGAAGTGGAGTTTAAGACCGTGACTCACGGAAAGAAGAAGCGGGCCAGGAAACCGAGAACTCCGGCTCCAGTGAACTCCGGTCCAACCAAGGCCGCCCCTACCAATGTGCCTGCCAAGGCCACCAAGACCCCGGCTCCCATGCCCAACAGTAAAGGGGCCACGACCACACCCCAAGAAGGAGTAAAAACCTCCTATGCTGCCGCTGCAGCAAAAAAGGGCAACAACGCTGCTCCCGCCGCAGCCTCCCCCACCAATGCTCGGGACCCTCTTAAACTCTTAGAGTTTGTGAGTAAGTTCCCTGAGTTATCTAATGAGAAAATTGTTGCGATGTATGACGCTGCTTTCTCCACCCCCGCGAATCAAAAGCCTGTTAAGAAGGCTGGCGTTATTTGCTCCACCCTCAATGGTCCCTCACGCAAACAGGTGATCATCCCTCTCCTCACCGGTCCCAGTGTTACCAACTTCAGGGCCATCATCGACTCCCTCAACGCATGCCTCATTGCAGAGAAGCCCAAGACGAGGGTCATCGCCACCTCGCAGGATAAGTTGGGCCTTATGGTCCACACCTCGGAGGTGTTAACCCCCACTGAGCTCGACGTCATCAAGGCATGGCTCAAAGAGAAATTCGGAGGAATCACCTCGGGTGATGCATCCCTCTCAAAGTCCAAATCGTTCGTGAAAGTCATGGATGTCAGTTATATAACCCCCTGAGGACAAATCCTCACCGAAGCCGATGTGGTATCCAGCGTCCGGAGTTCAATCCACTCGGACGCCATCCAATTCGCGTCGCAACCCCGTGTTCGATGCAATTCAAAACACTTGGACACCTGTACGGTGTGGTTCGAAATATGGGACTCTAAGGCGGGGTCCAACTTGGCGAAGATCGAGGACAAGTTCCTCAACATTTACGGAGGGCTCTTCTTTTTTTTTTTTTTTATTTTTTAAATCATCAATTTATATAGCGGTGCTCGATCGCAGTCCGCGCGTACATACATACAAATGCATACTCGTACAAAGTGTTCAGAGAGGGGAAAGTAAACTAACCCCGCGAGACTCGACGCCATCTAGCGCGCACACTAGAGCGATGTTTGGTACCAACGCTGGTCCGAGGAAAGTGAGAGAAAGAAGAGAGACAGAAAAGAGAACTATCTACTCGCAATCACAAGGGGGAACAGCGAACGGTACTAGCGTGTGGGGAGGCTCTCGGCCCCGCACCACGGGAATGATGAAGGTGGAAAGAAGACTAGATAAAAAGTATGCTAGCGAGGGAGGGGAGATAAAGAAATGGAGTGAAGTCCATAACCGTGAGAGCGAAAGGAAAAAGGAGAGAGAGAAAGGAATCAAACCGGAGCCGACCCAAACCTCTGACGGACTTGATGACGACGTGGCGGGGGGATTGAACCGGCACGGATACGAGGGCGCTCAACCTCGGGGGGGAAGGCGAACGCGGAGGGGTTGCGGCGCAAGAAGTTGGTGAACATCTTGACAGTATCGACGCCGAGGTGGTGGTCGAAACTCTGACACCGATATAGGATGTGCGACCTGGTTTGAACCATCTGGTTGTCGCAGTGGTGGCATGCCAAGTCCTCATTGGGGAAGAACCGTAGGCGGTACTCCCCAATCGGGGCATGGCAGAGTATGGCGCGACAAGCCCTCGCGAAGAGCTGTGGCTGGTGTCCGCATTCTCGTATCCAGGGACCGGACTTGATGTGCGACGGTAGGGCGGGGGCTCCATTCGCTCGGACCGGAAGGTGGAGGAAGGAATTCCCGCTGTAGGACTTGAACCCGAACATGGCCTGCCATGTGTGAATGGCGCACTCGGCGGACTTTTTCCGGAGGTAGTCGATCGAGTTGGGGACCCGGTGACCACGACCTCGGTTGGGCCAGGCGACTGTTTGGATCCAGTCGTGAGTGGCCTTTTGTAACCCGTACTTGCATTTGGATGGAGTGTGGTAAAACGAGAGGCGGCGCTAGTCAGATCCATTGAACCAGGCCAGGAGTGCCTTCGAGGTGAGGATGGACTGCCGCTGGCAAGAGTGTGGCGAGCAGTCGAGCAGTAGCCGGGAGGCTATGAGGGAGTCGGTGAACACATGGACGTGCTCAACCTAGTCGAAGTCGGCGGAAGCGAGGACCTTGGTGATAGCCAGGTACTGCGCAACCAACTCTGTGTCAGTGGAGGTGGTGCCTCCGAGCCTTTTCATGACAGACGTTCCTCCGTCCAGATGTCGAATGGTGGCCGCCGCCGTGTACTGGCTGGCGAGCGGGTTGGGGTTGGGGTGGACCGATCCGTCCGTGCCAATAGTGATGGACTTGGGGTCCGTCGCCGCGTTCGTCGTCACGTCATCCCAGAGGGTCTTCGAGAGGTGGGGTTCGTCTCGGTTGAAACCTATGAATGATACATTAGTGGGAAACCGGTCAAGTAACCTACGTCCGGGCCAGAGAGTCTTTGAAACAGAGTTAAAAGATTCTATATAACGAGTCTCAGGGGTGGGGCGGGAAGCGTCCATCACTGCTCCAAGCGTTTTCTTCTTCTGAATCTCAGTGAAATTCTTGATATGAAGTCGGTGGGGAGAAGAGTGGTATTCCCTGACCAGTCTTGCCAGGGCATGTTCGTCGTCCAAAGTGTGTAGTCTCGACATTTGTCGTTCGGCGAGCTTTCGGAGGTGGAGTTTGATAGGCATGAGCCCCGCAAGGGACTCAACGCCGCCAGAGGGGGACGTCCGGAAGGCACCGGTAATCCAGAGAGCAGCGCAACGCTGCATTTTGTTGAGAATGTCGCAGGTCCCCTTCGTCCAGGACTTGTCGTGGAACCAGAGCCGGTACCCATAGGTTGCAACGGGTACGACGCACGAGCGATAAAGGAGCCTCTTGTTGCTCGGGGATAGCCCCCTAGCCGAGTTCCCCAGCATTTTCAATGCCTTGACCGTCGAGATGGCCTTGGCGGAGTAGTACCGTACATGCTCCTTGAACGTGAGCGTCCGGTCGAAGTAGAAGCCGAGGTATCGCCAGTGCGCCTTCGGTTTGAGTGGGGTGCGACCCGTGAATGGGGGGGAGCCAAGGTCGATTGTGGGGTTTGTGTCCTGCCTAGCGCGGGTGAAGTGGAAGACTTCGGACTTGCTGTGTTCGATGGCGAGACCAAACTGGCCCATGAGCCGCTCCATTTCGCGGTACATGTGCTGGAGTATCTCAACGTTGCGTTCGAGGGAGGGGGACTGGGCGACAAGTGTGCCGTCATCGATGAATGAGAGGACGTCGAAATCCCAGTGGTGGCGGTGCTCTTCCATTCGCGCCTCGAAGACATGGAGGAGGGGTGCCAAGTAGAGTGCGGAGAGGATGGGGCTAAGAGCAGAGCCCTGCCCCACTCCCACCGCAGCGTCGAATTCCGGGGAAGTCTTGTTGTTCCATCGGTAGGAGGTGTGTCTCCCTTCGAGGTAGTCCCCAAAGAAGGCGGCGATTTGGCGAGGGAACCCCTGTCGTTCGAGTATATTGACGAGGAGCGCATGGTTAAGGGAGGGGAAGAATTGGGCGACGTCGAATGCAAGCACCGACGTTTTCTTCTTCTTCGTCCAAGCTCCCCGGATAATGTGGGTGAGAAAGAGACCCGCGTCCTCAGTGGACCGCTGGCGTATCGCTCCCAGTTGGTGGGGATGAAGAACCTTGAACTTCACCGCCTCGAATTGCAGCCGCTTGGCCAGCATCTTCTCTACGAGCTTGCCGAGGGTGTTGAGCAGGACGATCGGGTGGAACGCCTTGGGAGTGGAGTAGTCGGCTTTGTTCGGTTTGGGGATGACGACCGACGTTGACTTTTTGAAGTGTGCGGGCCAGTGACTGAGGGCCAGGCACGCATTACCGATCCGGAGGAAGAGCGCAGCGCACGCGTCCGTAGCAGCGATCTGTTTGAGGTGGGACCAGGAAATGTGGTCGGGGCCGGGGGCAGAAGAGTTCGAGGTATCCTTGAGCGCCTCCATCATCTCTAAGAGAGAGAAGTCGACCCAAGTCCTACTCTCCTTCCCAGTTGGAGGGGGAAGTTCCTGTAAAACCGCCGCGTCGACCGGTCGATCGTGTGCTGCGTTGTAGTGTTCGTCGAGGGCTCTCCACAGGCTGTCTGTGGTGAGACACGGTCGCCCATTGTAACGGATGGCTTCCGTGGCCGGGAGGGCCCGATCCTTGACCCATGGCATTAAGTCCCATGGCCGTTTGTTGTCGACTGAGATCTCTTGTATCTTCCTGTCGAAGTATTCCCTCTTCACCCTCCTCGTGGTTTTACGGAAGGTGGCCCACTTGCGCCTGCTCTTCCGGTCCGCTCGGTGTGTTGTCAGCGCCGTGGCGCACTCTTCGTTCCACCAGGTCTTGGATCTGGCGGTGATCTTGGTCTTCTTCGCGTGGCGGTCCCAGGATCTGTGAAACAAGCCTCCGAGTTCTTCGACGGAATTCTCCAACTCGTCCGCGTCAGTCATCGGCCACTCTCTGTTAATGACTCCTTGCGTGACATCCGCGAGGAATCTGGTTTCGTTGTCCGATCCCTTAGGCATCGTCAATCTCTCTATGACGATGTCCGTACGCGGGATCGGGATGTCGATATGCAGGGGGGCGTGGTCCGAATTGTACCGGTCGCCCGCCTGGATGGTGTGGGAGGAGATGTGGGGTAACATCGCCGAGACAAAGATGAGGTCGATGACCGTATCCGGGAGATTGGGGTCCGCGGCATATCGCGTTGGAATGGCCACGGTCAGAGTCGTCCTGACCAGATTGAGGGCTTCAGCGATCATGAGCAACCGGTCCGCACTCGGCGGGTGTTGCGCCGTCGAAGGGTCCCATAGCTCAGATCTGATATTAATATCGCCTCCCACCAGAACGAAAGGAGGCAGGTCAAAAAGTCGCTCCTCGAGGAAGTGGAGCACGGTGTTGCGACTGTCGTTGTAGACGTTGAGCAGAAGCAGTTCTTCTCCTCTCGCGTATAAAGATACACACAGGAGGTCTCGATGGTCGATAATGTCTCGCCGGACAGATGGTCGTAGTTTGGCGAGTCTCTTGTGGGCGAAGGCCAAGACTCGAGGTATGGTGCGGTGGTTAAGGTCAACCGTACGTCCAGGGAAACGCCGGCGTCCAACTTGGAGGACTTCTTCGGCAGGGGGGGGATAGGAGAGGAGTGTCCAGTCAGGGTGAACCGGGCCTCCTACGATTGGGACTCCGTCGTTGGAGATGGGGGAAGGGATGTTGCGGAGGTATCTCCACGGGGGTTCTTGTATGAGGAGGAGGTCGACGTCACCTCTGCGCGCGAGGACTGTCTCCATCACTCCGTACAATCTTCCAACGTTGTGCGAGCAGACCTTCAACTCCCTCAGTAGCGAGCGAGGAGGTCCGTCGTTTGCGCCGGGTGTGTAACTCATTTGGGGGGGTTGGTCTGGCTTCGACCAGCCGGGGAAGAGGAGGGAGGGGCGAGCGGGACTCCCTTGTTGGCCCTAAGCTCAAGGGCTTTGTTGGCGTGCCAGTCGTGGTCGAATCGCTTCTTCCAGAACAGGCACTTGCGGTCAGTGGCGAGGTGTTCCTTGCCACAGTTGGGGCACGATGCCTTGTGAGGGCACGGTTCACCGGCGGGGGTAGCCGCAATAGGCGGGTCGGCCTTGTCGTTGCCCTTGCAACAGTTGGCGAAGGAGCGGTGATTGGCGACGGAGTGGGGGCCCTTACAGTGCGCGCACACAAAGAGTCTTGCCCGACATCGAACTAGAGGGTGGCCCCACCTGCAGCACTTGCCGCAGAACGGGACGCCCGGGTTGGCGTTGGCCTTCCTGATGCGGTAAAGACCGCCATAGATGTTGAGGAACTTGTCCTCGATTTTGTTGACGTTGGACCCCGCCTTGGAATCCCATATCTCGAACCACACCGTGCAGGTGTCCGAGTGTTTGGAGTTGCGTCGCACCCTCGGGGGGGACACGAGATGGATGGCATCCGAGTGGATCGACCCACGGATGCTAGTGGTGACGTCTTCGGCTGTCAGGATTTGGCCGCGAGGGGTGACGTAGGATACGTCCGTGATCTTCACGAACGACTTGGATTTCGGGAGGGAGGCTTCACCAGTGGTGGTTCCCTCGAACTTGTCTTTGAGCCAGGCCCTGACGGCGTCAAGCTCAGCCGGGGTCAAGACCTCCGAGGTGTGGACCATGAGGCCCAGCTTACCCTGCGAGGCGGCGATGACCCGGGTTTTCGATTTACCCGCGATGAGGCAGGTATTAAGAGAGTCGATGATGGTACCGAAGTTGGGGGAAATCGGACCAGTCAGGAGGGGAATGATCACCTGCTTGCGCGAAGGACCATTAAGTGTCGAGCGGATAGTGGCCGCCTTTCTGGTCGGCCTCTTGTCCGCGGGGGAGGAGGGGGAGAAGGCGGCGTTGTACATAGCCACCACCTTATCGTGTGCTAATTCCGGGAACTTGCTGGCGAGCTCCAGGAGTTTGAGGGGGTCCCGCCCGATGGTGGCAGGAGGGGGGGCTTTTGGGGCTTTTGCCCCGGCCGCGGCCGCAGCATAGGAGGACTTGGCCCGGTGGGTCGGGGCCTCGGGGGCAGGGGCAGGTTTGGGGGCTGGCGCGTCCTTGGGCGGGCCAGCAGAGGGGGTGGGGGCCGGGGCTTTCGGGGGCTCGGGCCGGGCGGCCTTGGCCCGTCGTGTCCTCGGCTTCTTCCTTGAGACAGTCCGGAACTCTGCCTCGGTAATCATCTGGACGTCCTCATCAGGGACGTCATTGGTCTTGGCATCTTCGGCGATGCCCGGCGTGATAATCTGCTCGACAACGTCCATGCGGACGTCAGCAGGTTTGCGTGCGGTGGGGGCCCGGCGCAAGGGGGAAAGGTCGGGCTGGGGGGTCTCCTCAGCGCGGACGACGATCTTGCCGAAGTTGACTCCAAGCCAACCGTGGAGGTCGTTCTTCTCCTCGTCGACGGCCACCTTAAGCCATCCCGCTTTCATCAAGGTGCCCGTTAATTCGACAAAGGCGCGCCCGAAAGCGAGCCCGTCGTCACCGCTCATGTTGAACGTGCTGCAGGCCTTGACCCACTCAGAGATCTTGCTGACCTCCAGAACAGCCGCGTCGTAGAATTCCTCGGGGTTCTCCCGATCTTCATCCTCGATCGTCACTTTTGGGGCCAGTTCCTCCTCCACCTGCTCGGCCCAGTCCTTGTCCTTTCCAGCCTCGCCGGAGTAGTAGTGATCGCCCTCCTTTCTTGGGCGTTTGGAAGACCTGTGCGGGGTTTTCGCCGTGGTGCCTACAGTGGGAACCGCGGGGGGGGGTGGAGTGGTCGGGGCGGCCACAGGGGGGGCGGCGGTCGTGCCACCCAAGGGGCTGGGACCAGTAGCAGTGGTTGTCCTGGCGCGCAGGGTACCAGGGGAGGGTGGAGCCGTGGAGGGCGCGAAGAGAGAGGAGGCGGGGGCACGTGGCGAGTACCCGAAGACATCTTCCTCACTATCGGACACAGGATCTCTGCGAGAGAGATCGGAGCGTAAGGCAGGCATATTATTTATCCTAGTACTTGTACTCTCAACCGTATAATCGACTTTTTACAAATCGATGGTGGTGGTAAGAGTCAAAGAAGGGATGTACGGAGGGCTCTTCCGCATCAGGAAGGCAACCGCAAACCCGGGAGTGCCATTCTGTGGCAAATGCTGTCGTTGGGGCCACCCCCTAGTGTGCTGCCGAGCGAGACTTTTCACTTGTGCACACTACAAAGGGCCACACTCTACCGCCAACCACCGATTGTTCGCCCACTGTTGCAAGGGCAACGATAAGGCCACTCCGCCTATCACGGCTACCCCCCTCGGAGAACCTTGCCCCCACAAGGCGACGTGCTCCAACTGTGGCAAGGACCACCTCGCTACCGACCGAAAGTGTCAGTTTTGGAGAAAGCAATTTGACCATGACTGGCATACAAACAAAGCGCTCGAACTTCGAGCAAACAAAGGAGTTCCATCACCCGCCTCCTCACC
The DNA here is from genome assembly GCA_963576785.1 of Chlorophyllum brunneum. Taxonomy (NCBI): domain Eukaryota; kingdom Fungi; phylum Basidiomycota; class Agaricomycetes; order Agaricales; family Agaricaceae; genus Chlorophyllum; species Chlorophyllum brunneum. Next base: position 3,383,279 of record OY756140.1, on the reverse strand, counting down.
ATCCCAGGCTAGTCGAAGCCAGACAAACCCCCCTCAATGAATAACGTCCCCAACGAACAAGACAGGCCTCCTCGTTCACTCCTGAATGAGTTGAAAGTCTGCTCTCACAACGTAGGTAAATCATATGGAGTGATGGAGACAGTCCTCGCGCATAGAGGTGACGTCGACCTCCTCCTCATACAAGAACCCCCTTGGAGATACCTCCAAGACATCCCCTCATCTGTCTCTAACAACGGATCACCCCTTGTAGGAGGCCCAGTTCACCCAGACTGGACTCTCCTTTCTTATCCAGTTATCGCCAAAGAAGTCCTTCAAGTGGGACGCCGATGATACCCTCAATGCACGGTTAACATGGAACACTGTACCACGCCGCGAGTCCTAGCCTTTGCTCATAAAAGGCTGAAATGACTCCGACCCTCCATCCGAAGAGACGTAATAGACCATCGAGACCTCCTGTGTATATCTCTATATGCGGGAGGAGAAGAACTACTACTGTTGAATGTTTATAACGACAGCCGTAACACTGTGCTCCACTTCCTTGAGGAGCGACTCTTCGACCTCCCGCTCTTTCTTCTTTTGGGAGGAGACATCAACATCAGATCGGAGTTCTGAGACCCTTCAACGGACCAACATCTGGCGAGTGCGGACCGACTCCTTATGGTCACCGAAGCCCTCAACCTTGTGAGGACTACTCCATTTGAGGCCAAGCCGACTCGCTATGCCTCAAACCCCAACTTACCAGACACAGTCATAGACCTGATCTTTGTTTTGGAAATGCTTCCACACATTCCCTCCCATGCTATACAGGACGGCAATCGGTACAACTCAGACCATGCCCCCCTACTAATCAGGTTACCTATTCTGCAGATGGATGTCGTCGTCGAAAGATTGACCATCCCCAAAGAATCGGAAGAGGAAACCAGATTCCTGATGGACATCATAGAAGGAATCAAGAACCAGAACTGGCCGATGAATGACGCGGACAAGCTGGAGAGAGCTGTTGCTGAATTGGGAGTTTTATTCGACAGATCGTGGACTCGGAATGCGAAGATGACCAAGATCACCACCAGATCCAAGACCTGGTGGAACAAAGAGTGCTCAACCGCACTTGCTACACACTGCGCAGACCGCAAGAACAAGCGCAAGTGGAACGCTTTTCGCAAAACTACAAGAAAAACAAAAAGAGCTTACTTTGACAAAAAGATACAAGAAATCTCCGTCAACCGAAAATGCCTATGGGATCTCATGCCATGGGTTAAAGACCGCGCACTTCCAGCCACGGAAGCCATACGCCACAACGGCCAACCATGTCTCACACTAGACAACCTGTGGACAGCTCTTGACTCCCACTACAACGCTGCCCATGATAGACCAATGAACACAGCGGTTCTAGACGAACTCCCCTCCCCGAATGGAATGGAGAATAGGACTTGGGTAGATTTCTCTCTCCTTGAAATGATGGAGTCGCTCAAGAATACCTCGAATTCCTCTTCTCCTGGTCCCGACCATGTTTCCTGGTCCCATCTCAAACAGATCATCGCTGACGAAACTTGCGCCGATCTATTCCTCAAAATCGGTAGTGCATGTCTGAGCATCGGGCACTGGCCTACCCACTTCAAAAAGTTGACGTCAGTAATTATTCCGAAACCCAATAAACCCAACTACTCTACTCCAAAGGCATTCTGACCAATCGTCCTCCTTAACACATTTGGCAAGCTCATCAAGAAAATGCTCGCCAAGTGACTCCAATTCGAGGCTGTTAAATTCAAGGTCCTCCATCCGCACCAATTGGGTGCAATCCGCCAGAGGTCCACTGAGGACGCGGGTCTCTTCCTGACACACATTATCCGGGGAGCTTAGACGAAGAAAAAGAAAACATCAGTGCTTGCATTTGATGTGGCCCAGTTCTTCCCCTCCCTCAACCACGATCTCCTTATCGAAATTCTATGACAACAAGGATTTCCCCCCCCAGGTCGCAGCGTTCTTCAACAACTACCTAAAAGAACGCTGCACTACCTACCAATGGAACAATGAAACTTCCCCGGAATACGATGCAGCAGTAGGAGTAGGTCAGGGCTCAGCCCTCAGCCCTATTCTCTCCACTCTATTCCTCGCCCCTCTCTTACACATCTTTGACACCTATATAGAGGAACACTGCGACAAGTGGGACTTTGATGTCCTGTCATTCGTCGATGATGGCACTTTAATCACGCAATCCCCATCTCTGGAAAAGAATGTGGAAATCCTGCAACACATGTACCGCGAAATGGAGCGGCTCATGAACGAATTCGGCCTGGAAATTGAACACGGCAAGTCCGAGATCTTTCACTTCACGCGTGTAAGACAGGACTCGAATCCCTCAATTGATTTGGGATCCCCACCATTCATGGGTCGCAACCCCCTCAAACCAAAGACCCATTGGTGGTACCTCAGCTTTTACTTCGACCGGACGTTGACCTTCAAAGAACACGTTCGATTCTATTCCGCCAAGGCGATATCCACCATCAAGGCGATGAAAATGCTGGGAAACTCCGTCAGGGGCCTATCCCCCAGCAACAAGAGACTACTCTACCGTTCATGTGTTGTACCAGTTGCGACATATGGATTCTGACTATGGTTTCACGATTGATCCCGTACCAAGGGAACTTGTGAGATCCTTAACAAAATGCAACAAAGGGCGGCACTCTGGATTACTGGGGCCTTCCGTACTTCTCCCACCGGTGGTGTAGAGTCCCTCGCGGGGCTCATGCCCATCAAACTACATCTCCGAAAGTTGGCCGAACGACAATCATCAAGGCTTTATACGTTGGACAATGAACACGCATTGGCAAGATTGATGAAAGAGTATCATTCTTCCCCCCACCGACTTCACATCAAGAACTTCACGGAGGTTCAGAAGAAGAAGACACTTGGAGCTGTGATGGACTTTTCGCACCCCACCCCCGAGACTCGGTATATAGAACATTTTAATTCCGTTTCTAAATCTCTCTGGCCCGGACGTAGGTTACTTGACCATTTCTCTACTAATGTAACTTTTATAGGATTCAACCGGGACAACCCTCACCTCTCAAAGACGCTTTGGGAAGATGTAACAACGAACGCAACGATGGACGGAAAATCCATCACGATTGGTACGGACGGCTTGGTCCACCCCAATCCCAATCCGCTTGCCAGCCAGTTTACAGTGGCAGCCACCATTCGACATCTTGACGGCGGGAGCTCTATTATGAAGAGACTCGGAGGAACTATGTCGACGGACACAGAACTGGTAGTGCAGTACTTAGGTATTACCAAGGTGCTCGCCACTGCCGACTACGACTAGGTTGAACACATTCACGTGTTCACTGACTCCATCGCAGCCTCCCGGCTCCTACTCGACTGTTCACCACATTCATGCCAACGACAGTCCATCCTCACCTCAAAGGCACTCCTGGCTTGGTTCAACGAATCAGACCAACACCGCCTTTCATTTTATCACACGCCGTCGAAATGCAAGTATGGGATTCAAAAAGCTACCCACAACTGGATCCAAACGGTCGCCTGGCCTAACTGAGGTCGAAATCACCGAGTACCAAACTCGATCGACTACCTTCGCAAGAAGTCCGCTGAACGAGCCATTCACACATGGCAAGCCATGTTCGGATTCAAAAATTACAGCGGTAGCTCTTTCCTCCACCTCCCGGTGCGAGCGAATGGAGCCTCCGTCTTACCGTCACACATCAAGTCCAGTCCATGGATACGAGAATGCGGATACCAGCCCCAGCTCTTTGCAAGAGCTTGTCGTGCCATACTATGCCACGCCCCGATTGGAGAATATCGACTATGATTCTTTCCTAACGAGGATCTTTCGTGCCACCACTGCAACAGTCAAATGGTGCAAATGAGGTCACACATCCTATATCGTTGCAACAACTTCGATCACCACTTTGGCGTCGACATGATCAAGACATTCGTCAACTTCTTGCGCCGCAACCCCTCTGTGTTCAGCTTCCCCCCAGAACCTGATCGCCCTCGTATCCATGCTGGTTCTATCCCACCGTTACATTGTCATCAAGTCCAAAGGAGGTTTGGGTCTGCACCTGTGTAGGATCCTTTTCTTTTTTCTTTTTTCTTTTGCTCTCCCGGTTATGGACTTACAATTCATTTCTCTATCTCCCCTCTCCTCGCTTGTCTACTATTTTATGTAGTTTTCATTCAACTTCCATCTCTCCCGTGGTGCCCGGGTGAATACCCGCCCACACGCTATGTACTGTTTGATGTTCCCCCTTGTGATTGCGAGTAGATAGTTTCTTTTCTATCGATTTCTCTCTCTCACTCTCTCTCTTTCCGAATTCCTTTCTTTCCTCTTTCTGCTGAATATTGTAGGTACCAAACATCTCTCTAGTGTATGCGCTAGGTGTCAACGAGTCTCGTGGGGTTAGTTTACTTGTAGTTTACTTTCCCTTCTCCAAACATTCTGTATGTTCTGCCTTTGTATGTATGTATACGCGGACTGCGTTCGAGCACCGCTATATAAATTGTTGATTAAAAAAAAAAAAAAAAAAAAAAAGGGCTATGGTGTGTCCTTTGAACATAGCGGTATTGTTTGTTTCGGCTGCAATGAGGTTGTGTATTATCTCTTCCCAGTAGTTTTCTTTGAACTGTCCTCCGTCTTTGAGTGTAAGATAAGATGGGGGCAGATTGAATATCATTGGTTTAGGTGGCGGGTCCATATCAGGCAGTTGTATGAGAAGGTGGTCTACTTCGTCTTACATGTCTGGTTCCATTAGATGGTCTGGAACAGACTTGTCGATTCCTTCCATTCCTTCATCTAACCAGTCCTGTTCATCGTCTTTGTGGTAGGGCGGCTTGTTGGGTAAGGTAGTGGGGGTGTATGAGTCGAAATCCATTAGTCTCCATACAAGTCTGTAGGTGGGATTGTTGCTCGAGTCTGTGAGGTAATTGAGTCTTTCGCCTGTCATGATTAAGGCACTTTGCATGCATTTCTTTGCATCAGAGTGCACTAGTATGTTGAGGTCGGTGGCTGCTTTGTCTAATAACTCCTTCATGAGTTCATGTTTCCTGGTTGACATGGCGGCAGGAAGGACTCTAGTAGTGGTGATGAGTAGAATGTGGCTCAGGGCTTTGGCTTGGATTTGGAGGTTGTTGATGGTGTGTGCAATGTATGTGAGTCCTTTGGTTGTGGCGGTATAGTGCTCGATTTGATCTTTGGTGGACTGAGCATCGAGGAGGTTGTTAAGTTCTTGTTCAAATTCTGCGTCATTGGCTGGGAAGGGGGTGGGCTTGCGTTTGGTGTACATGGTGTGTTGTGGAGGTAATTGGCAAAGTTTATGGTGCAGTGGATACAGTGTGAGGTGCATTGAGTGTAGTGATCTCTTGTAACACAGGGTTTGTTGTTCATAACTGTCGCTTTTTACCTCCCTTTTTTATAGGTTTCGTTCTCGAAATCTTGTCTAAAAATTCTTGGACTGCCTCCTTAGCATTTCCTAACTCTGACTCATTCTCCCATGTGTCTTCTTTGGAGGTATACCCTTTCCAGTGTACTAGGAATTGATTTCGTTGTCCTCTTTTGCAATGTTCTCGGATTTTGTCTACCTCATATTGCTCTTCATCATTGATGATCTCGGGCATCAGTGGTAGCGGGGTGCGCTGGCTGTCAAACTCGGGTTTTTGATAGGGGGAGAGGAGTCTGCTGTTAAACACATTGTGTATCGCCCATGTTTCAGGTAATTCCAATTGGTAGCTTGTTTTGCCTATTTTTGCTTTTATTCTGAATGGTCCATATTGTTTGTGATCCAGCTTTTTGGTTGGTCTCGTTGTCCTGATATTACTTGCTTCGAGCCAAACTTGTTCTCCTGGGGCATATTTGTGTTCTGGCTTAGTGCTGTTGCATTTCCCCATTTGTTCCTAACTGTGTTGTAACATTTTTGTCGCTTCTTGTCGCATGTTTTGTAACTCCTGTATTTGCTCCGTGATTGCAGGTGCTTTGGTGATGGTCGTTATATCTCCTTTCCAAGGGTGTCATCCATAAACTATTTCAAATGGTGAATATCCAGTAGCTGTGTGGGTTTTGTCGTTGTATTGGAATTCCACTGTGGCCAGCCATTTTTTCCAATTGTCTTGAGCATGGTTTATTACATTTCTGAGGTATATTTCAACCTCCTGGTTGATGCACTCTGTTTGACTGTCGGTTTGTAGATGGTATGCCATGGATAAGTTTTGCTGGGTTTCTATTGCTCGGCATAATTCTGCCATGAATTTGGACACGAATTGTGGGCCTCTGTCACTGATAATTCTTTTGTTACGACCTTAGTCTCTGACTCAGGTTGCAAGCCTTTGGATAAAGGAAAGGAAGTAGAGAAAGGAAGAAGGCATGATACGATTGGTAAAGTATAAGGAATACATCAAGTATTACTACACTTTATATACTAGAGGTAACAGCTAATAATAAGGGAGAGGAGTAAATGAGTCAGGTGGGAGGCATAGCCTTTAGGGGTGAAACAAGGAGTGAGACGAGAAGTGAAACAAGTATGAGGGTACACGAGGTAACAGACACAAGATAGGAATGAACGGTCTATCTATAGTTCGTAACAATACCTCCCTTTCAAGCTTCATGTCCTCATGATGTGTATTACTGTAAAGGTCCTTTGTAAAATAAAGCATACGGAGTTTGGGGAAGGCAGGAAGACGCGATGCAAATTTACTCATTCATAGGTACGGCAGCTCCCAGAGCTCTGGCCAAGTCCTTCTTATTTCCTCTGATGAGAGGTGCTTTGTCGACACGTCTTGAGCCAATCCAGAGGGGTGCATGAGGCGGTCCTTCTTTAAACAGGAAGTGGGTGTGATTGTTGTATGTGGTGTTATCATTGGTGTGATTGCCTAAGAGCTTGTGCACTATGCTCCTCCAGTATTCGTTGTCCTTTTCGCCTTCCAACTTCAATGTGCTATATCCTTGCAATGGGTGGAAGGTCATGGGTGTGATGGGGGGTACTACCGTGGTGAGGATGGTTTGTAGATGGGCCACTTCTTCTTCGATGTCGGGGTGAAGTAGTTGGTCGGTGGCTGTTGCTTCTTGTGTCTTTTGTTCGCATTTATGACAGATGTGATGTTGGATGGGGAACGGGTCGTTACTAACAAGTAGTCGGTTGACGATATGGTGGGAGAGGTTATCTGTACTCCTTGACTCGTACGTATTGAGTCGTTCGGCTAGGGCTACGAGGATGCTATGCATCCGAGCTCGCATATTGGAGATGACAATAAGTTGCAGGTCGTCGTTGATTTCGTATAGGTGTCTCTCCAATTGGTCTCTCCTTCCTTTGTCGATGATAAACTGGTTGAGTCTTGGAGTGGCGTTGGATAGGGTATCCATTATTTTAGATGCGCCTTCTTGGGTTGCTTTCATTGCTGCACCCAATAGTATCATGGTGTCGACTAGGGTTTCTCCTTCCACGAGCTCCTCATGGCTGGTTCTTTCTGGGACAAGTTCATCGAATTCTTTGAGGTAGGGGTATGGAGTAAGTTGGCATTTGGCAGGCATGGTGTGTTATGAAGATAGTTGGAAAAGTCGAGGGTGAAGTGGGTACAGTGAGTGATGCATTGAGTGTAGTGGTTGCTTGGAATGCGAGGTCTGTTGTTCATAATTGCTGCTTTTTACCTCCCCTTTTTATAGGTTTCGTCCTCGAAATCTTGCTCATAAACTCCTGTACTGCTTCTTTGGCGTTTTCCAGATTTGCTTCATTTTCCCATGTATCTTCTTCAGACGTATACCCTTTCCAGTGTATTAGGTACTGTTTTTGCTTTCCCCTTGTGCAGTGTCCTTGGACTTCATCTACCTCATAATGTTCCTCATCATTGATTATCTCGGGGATCGGTGGTGGCAGAGTATGCTGGCTGTCATACTCGGGTTTGTGATAGGGGGAGAGGAGTTTGCTGTTAAACACATCATGTATTGCCCATGTTTCAGGTAGTTCCAGTCGGTAGCTTGTTTCGCCTATTTTTTCTTTTACTTGGAATGGTCCGTATCTCCTGTGATCAAGTTTTCTTGTCGGCCGTGTCATTCTAATTCAAGCCAAACTTGGTCTCCTGTCCTATACTCGTGTTCTGGTTTCGTGCTGTTCCGTTTCTCCATCTGTGTCTAGTTCTGTTGTAGCATTTTTATTGTTTCTTGGCATGTATTCGCTCCGTGATTGCAGGTGCCTTGCCCGTGTTTGAGATATTCCCTTTCCATGGATGTCGTCCATATACTATCTGGAACGGTGAATGTCCTGTGGCACTATGTGTTTTATTGTTATATTGGAATTCTGCTGTGCTGAGCCATTTCTTCCAGTTGTCCTGCACATGGTTGACTACGTTTCTGAGGTATGCCTCGACCTCCTGGTTGATGCGCTCTGTCTGACCATCTGTTTGTGGATGGTATGCCATAGATAGGTTACGTTGGGTGCCGGTTGCTCTGCAAAGTTCTGCCATGAACTTTGATGCGAATTGTGGGCCTCTGTCACTGATGATCCTGCGGGGTATCCCATGTTGCCTCCATATATCGTCACAATAAATATCTCCTAACTCTTCGGATGATAGGGTGGTGTTAACTGCGCATAGTCTGATCATTTTGCTGAAACAATCAACAATGACAAGTATCGTGTCATATCTGTCTGATTCTGGCAGTGGTCCTATCATGTCAATTGATATTTCCTCCCATGGTCCGGTGGGTATCGGTAATGGATGGAGATGTGTGGTAGGTCGTGTCTGGAGTATTTTGTTTCGCTGACATGTGTCGTATCCCTTGATGTATCGTTTAACATCATTGCGCATTTGTGGCCACCAATATGTCCTTTTGAGGAGTTTGATCATTCTGTGCTGTCCCGGGTGTCCTATGTCCGTTTTGTTGTGGTGTTGTTGGAGTATTTCTTGGCGTAACTCGGCATTTGGTGGTACATATATTCTTCCTTCAAACATGGGTAATCCATCAGTTTCCCATATCTCCTCTGGTCATTTCTCCTTTTCTCTTAGCCACTGTGTTTCTCTTCTTTGCTCCTTTTGTAATTGGTGTTTCAGGTCTTCTTCTCCCAATATTTCCCAAATTTGTCTGATCTCGGTGATAGTGTTATTGAATAAGTGGTCGGGTAGTAGCATGATATTTGTGTTGTCTTTGGTTGTGTCCGTTTTTGCTAGTCTTGATAGCATGTCTGCTTTCGTGTTTGTCTTTCCGGGTATGTGTTTTAGTGTGTAGCGATATTCCTGTAATTCCAGTTGCCATCTTGTCTGTCGTCCTGTGAGTTGTTGTGGTTTTCTGAAGTATTCTAAGTTCTTGTGGTCCATCCATATCTCGAATGGTTTGTCGGCATCGAGTAGGTATTGTCTCCACGTTTTGATTGCTTCTCGGATTGCTAGTAGTTCTTTGTCATAGATTTGGTAGTTTCGTTCTGCCGGTGTCATTGTTCTCGAGTGAAAGGTGATTGGGTGCCACTGGTCATTCTGGTTTTGTGATAATACCACTCCTACTCCGTATCCCAATGCATCCACTTCTACTCTGTATTGTCCTTTGTCTTGAGGCATTGCTGGTACTGGTTCGCTCGTGATCTTTTCTTTGATCTTCTCAAATGCCTGTTGTTGTCGTTCTGACCATGACCATTACGCATCTTTCTTCTTCAGCTCATGTAGGGGAGTTGCTATGTTACTGAAGTCTTGTATGAATCGTCGGTAGAAGTTTGCAAAACCCAGGAATTTTTCGACGTCTTTCATGGATTTGGGTGTTGGCCATTCTCTTACTGCTTTCACCTTCTCTTCCTCCATTTTAACGCTGCCTTGTCCCACTATAAAGCCCAGGATGGGTATTTCCTTCACGTCGAACACACATTTTGACCGCTTGAAGTAAAGCTGGTGCTTGGCTGCAATGTCTAAGAACTATGTTGTTCTTTCCTCGAGTTTTTCCTGTGTGGTTCCTGGAATGACAAAATCGTCCATGTAGTTGACGAGCATTCCCTCATGTAACATTTCCCGAAATACCGTGTTCATCATCCTTTGAAAGGTCGCCGGTGAATTGCTCATCCTGAAGAACATGACCATAGGTTCGAATAATCTGCTATTTGTTACAAACACTGCCTTCCATTCATTCCCTTCTCTGATCCTGACGTTGTTATATCCCCAAATGATATCGAGCTTGTTGAACACCTTCGCATCCTTTGATTGGTCTAGAACTTTGCTTATGAGTGGCAGTGGCGTCTTATCCTTGATGGTGTGTTCATTCAGCTTTTTGTAATCCTGTACCAGGTGTTTTGTTCCGTCCTTTTTTGGTATAAAGAAACATGGGGTGGCATAGGGGGATTGTGATAGTCTGATTCGTCCTGAGGCAAGGTTCTTGTCAAGGAACTTCTGTAGTTCCTGTTTCTCTGCTATTGTCATTGGGTAGACCTTGGACTGTAGTACTGGGGGTGCATCTTCAGACAGGTTTATCTCGTGGTCCCATACCGTGTGCTCAGGTAGTTTATCGAAGTTCTTTTTGTTGAATAGGTGGGTGTATTGTCAGAGGTATGGTGGTAGATCTTCATCATTCGTCCAGTCCGCCTTTTTCTCTTCAATGTGTTCTTTGACTGTCCGTATTCTCTTGTTGAACCGTATGTCGCTATATGATATTTTGCAATCATCTGGGCATCTGGTGAATCGTATGACGTGATTGTTCCAATCAATTTCCAGGTTATGCTTGACCAGCCAGTTGTATCCGAGATATAAGTCTGCGCTTTCCAATTGTGTTACTAGAGCGTCGATTTGTTCCGTGTGGTTACTGTTGTTTAATACCAGTTGTGCCTTGTCCATTATCTCTCCTTTTTTATTTTCTGTTCTGTTGGCATTGATTACTCTGATCGGGGTCTCCAGGGGTTTAGTCGGGATCTGTTCTTCATCTATTGTTCATTGTGCTATGCATGTGTGGGTGTATCCGGAGTCTACAAGGGTTGTAATTAGTCTGCGTCCTTTTCTTGTTTGGATTGTTGAGTCGAGGAGAAGTTTGCACATAGAGTTTCATTTCTGGGGGATTACATATCGTCTATTGTGGGATAAAACAGAAACTCTAGATTTATTGGCTCGCGGGTTTGTGCCTACTCGGAGCCTTCAACAAAATCCTCTTTCTCCTCCATTTCTTGTTCATCATCCTCGTTGATTTCTCTGATATGCGCTTTCTTGGGTACCTGGCAGTTCTTCGAGATGTGGCCCTGTTTGCCACAATTGTAACATGTTATCTTAGTGTATGTGACTTTCGTCTTCTTCCTGCAGTATTTGGCAATATGCCCATAGAGGTTGCAGTTGTAGCACCTCGGTTTTCCATTTTGATCGGTGTCTGCCCTTTGTCTTCCTATCTCCATGGGTTGTCCTCTACCTCCATAAGTAACTCCAGTGGTGGTTCTAACATCTCCTCGGGTGATGTCCGTTGCTTCATACCCTTGTCCTACTGTGAGGATTGTAGTTTTCCATTTGGTGTATTTCGTTGGGACGGAGGTTGTCAGGTAGCCTACTATGGTTCGAATGATGTCTGCTCTGGTGTGGCGTTTGAGGAGGAATATTGCATGGGTGTTGTCTGTCCCTGCTTGGGCTTTCAATGCCTCGAATTCGATTAAGAAATCTGCCATGTTCTTCTTCCCTTGTTTGAACGTCTCGATTTCTCCTTCTGCTATGGCTTTCCTATTTCCCAAGGAAAATGTGGCCTCTATTTCCTTTGTAAAGTCATCCCAATCTGGTGTTTTCTTGTTCTGGATGGCTTGTAGCTGTGTGTTTGCGTAAGGGCCTGCTAGCCCCCCTTTCATTCTCGCCAAAATTGCTACTATCTTCTGTTCATCTTCGTCTATTTTGTTGAACATTAACCACAAGGATATGGCTCTCTACCAATCATCAAATCTGGTTCTATCTCCATTGAAATATCCTGGCTCTGGGGCTAGGTTTTTTGGGATATTGATTTCTTCTGTCATCTCTGGTTCTGTCTCTGGTTCGCTGTGTTCGTTTCCGTGGGTCTCGGTGATTTCTATATTGGCTGTGGTGTCGGCAACTTCTGTGTCGATTTCTTCTTCAGATGGGGCTAGTTCCTTGTCTGTGCTGTGTTTGGATTCTTTCTCGTAGGTCTCGGCAATATCTATATCGGATGTGTTCTCGGCGACTTCTATGTCGAATTCGGTTTCAAATAGAGCTGTGTTTTTGTCTACGCTGTGTTCAGATTTCTGCCATTTAAGGCCTTCAGGGATTTCTGATTCTGTTGATTGTTTGGATCCTGTCACTACGGGTGAACCCTGGATGTCTGTTGGTCTCGGAGCTCTGTGTCTTCTCGGTGTTCTCGATGAGCTACTACTGCTCATATACTGTCGTCCTGGTTGGAGGCTATTATTCCAAGCCTAGCTACGAATAGTGGCACCTCTCTTGCAAGGTGAGTCGAGTGACACTTTACCAAATGTTATGACCTTAGTCTCTGACTCAGGTTGCAAGCCTTTGGATAAAGGAAAGGAAGTAGAGAAAGGAAGAAGGGATGATACGATTGGTAAAGTGTAAGGAATACATCAAGTATTACTACACTTTATATACTAGAGGTAACAGCTAATAATAAGGGAGAGGAGTAAACGAGTCAGGTGGGAGGCATAGCCTTTAGGGGTGAAACAGGGAGTGAGACAAGAAGTGAAACAAGTATGAGGGTACACAAGGTAACAGGCGCAAGATAGGAATGAATGGTCTATCTATAGTTCGTAACATCTTTGGGGTATTCCGTGTATTCTCCATATGTCATCCCAATAGATATTTCCTAGCTCCTCGGATGTTAAGGTGGTGTTGACTGCCCGTAATCTGATCATTTTGCTGAAACAATCGACTATGACAAGTATTGCATCATATCCTTCTGATTCTGGTAGTGGTCCTATTATGTCGATTGATATTTCTTCCCAAGGTTCTGCTGGTGTTGGGAATGGATGGAGATGTGTTGTTGGTCTTGTTCAGAGTATTTTATTTCATTGGCATGCTTCACATCCTCGGATGTATCGTTTGATGTTGCTGCGCATCTGGGGCCACCAATAACTCCATTTAAGGAGTTTGATCATTCAATATTGTCCTGGGTGTCCTACATCTGTTTCATTGTGGTGTTGTTGTAGTATTTCTTGTCATATTTGGTTGTTGGGTGGAACATATATCCTTCCTTCAAACATCAGTACTCCATTTGTTTCCTATATCTCCTTTTCTCTTTTAGCCATTGTGTTTCTCTTCTTGTCTCCTTTTGTATTTGGTGTTTCAGATCTTCTTCCCCTGAGATTTCCCAAATTTGTCAAATTGTGGTGATCGTACTATCATTGAATAAGTAGTTGGGTAGTAGGGTGATGTCGGTGTTGTCTCGAGTAGTGTCCGTTTTTGTTAGTCTTGACAAGACATCGGCTTTTGTGTTGGTTTTTCCAGGAATATGTTTTAGCATGTAGTGGTACTCTTGTAGCTCCATTTGCCACCTTGCTTGTCATTCTGTGAGTTGTTATGGTTTTCGGAAATATTCCAGGTTTTTGTGATCGGTCCATATTTCGAATGATTTGTCTGCATCAAGTAAATATTGTCTCCAGGTCTTGATTGCTTCTTGAATGGCGAGTAACTCTTTGTCGTAGATCTGATAGTTTCATTCTGTGGGTGTCATCGTTCTTGAGTGGAATGTGATCGGGTGCCAATGTTCTTCTTGTTTTTGCAATAATACTGCTCCTACTTCATATCCTGATGCATCTACTTCTACCCTGTATTGACCCTTGTCCTGTGGCATTGCTAATACCAGTTTGCTTGTGATCTTTTCCTTGATCCTTTCGAAAGCTTGTTGTTGTTGTTCCTTCCATGTCCATTGTGTATCTTTTTTCTTCAACTCGTGTAGTGGGGCTGCTATGTTGCTGAAGTCATGAATGAATCGTTGGTAGAAGTTTGCAAATCCTAGGAATTTTTCGCCATCTTTTAGGGATTTGGGTGTTGGCCATTCTTTCACCGCTTTTACTTTCTCCTCCTCCATTTTAACGCTGCCTTGTCCAACCACAAATCCTAGTATAGCTATTTCTTTTGCATCGAATATGCATTTCGATCTTTTGTAATATAGTTGGTGCTTTGCTGCAATGTCGAGAAATTGTTTTGTTCTGTCCTCAAGTTCCTGTTGCATGGTTCCCGGTATGATGAAATTGTCCATGTAGTTGACAACTGCTCCTTCATGTAGCATTTCCCAAAAGACAGTGTTCATCATCCTTTGGAACATTGCTGGCAAGTTACTCATCCCAAAAAACATGACCATTGGTTCGAATAGTCCATTGTTTGTTACAAATGCTGCTTTCCATTCATCACCCTAACGTTATTGTATCCCCATATGATGTCGAGTTTGTTAAAGACTTTCGCGTTCTTGAGCTTATTGATAACTTTGCTTATGAGCGGAAGTGGCATTTTGTCTTTGATCGTGTGTTCATTTAGCTTCTTGTAGTCTTGTACTAGTTGTTTGGTTCCATCTTTCTTGGGTATGAAGAAGCATGGTGTAGTATAGGGGGATTGTGATGGTCGAATTCATCCTGAGGCGATATTTTTGTCGAGGAATGTTTGCAGTTCTTGCTTCTCCATTAATGTCATTGGGTAGACCTTGGACTATAATACCGGTGGTGCATCTTCTGTCAAGTTTATTTTGTGGTCCCATATCATATGTTCTGGTAGTCTGTCAAAGCCCTTCTTGTTGAACAGGTGTGTATATGGCTGCAGGTATGTTGGTAGGTCCTCTGGGTTTGTTTGGTTGGTTTTCTTTTCCTCTATATGTTCTTTTACTATGCGTATTCTTTCGTTGAACCGTATATCATTGTGGTGGGTGGTGCAATCCTTCAGACATCTATTGAAGCATATTATGTTGTTTGTCCAATCAATTTCTGGGTTGTGCTTGACTAGCCAGTCATGTCCGAGATAGAGGTCCGCACTCTCCAGTTGTGTTACCATTGCTTCAATTTCTTCCGTGTGTTTGCCATTGCTCAATACCAGTTGTGTTGTATCTGTTATTTTTCCCTTCTTGTTTTCAGTTCCATTGGCATTGATTACTCATATTGGGGTTTCGAGGGGTTTGGTCATGATCTGTTCTTTGTCTACTATCCTCTGTGCTATGCATGTGTGTGTACATCCGGAATCCACCAGCGTGGTGATTTGCTTGGGTCCTTTCTTTGTTCTAATTATTGAATCGAGGAGAAGTTTGCGCATCGAGTTTCGTTTTTGTGGGATCACATATCGTCTATTGTAACATAAAACAGAAGCTCTAGGTTTATTGGCTTGCGGGTTTGTGCCTACTTGGAGCCTTCGACAAAATCCTCTTTTGTCTCTTCTTCTATTTCCTTGGTAACCTCTCTGATGTGCGCTTTCTTCGGTACTTTACAGTTCTTCGAGATGTGGCCCTGTTTGCCACAGTTATAGCACGTTATTTTGGTGTATGCTATCTTCATCTTCTTGCGGCAGTATTTGGCAATATGCCCATAGAAGTTGCAGTTAAAGCACCTTGGTTTACCATTCTGATTGGTGTCTGCCCTTTGTCTACCAATTTCCATTGGTTGTCCTCCACCTCCATAGGTGACTCCTGTGCTTGTTCTGACATCTCCTCATGTGATGTCTGTTGTTTTGTACCCCTGTCCTACTGCGAGAATGGTGTTTCTCCATTTGCTGTATGTATCTGGGATTGAGGCTGCCGGATAGCCTACAATAGTTCAGATAATGTCTGCTCTGGTGTGTCATTTGAGGAGGAATATGGCGTGCATGTCATCAGTTCCTGCTTGGGTTTTCAATGCTTCGAACTCTATTAAGAAGTCCGTGGTATTCCTCTTTCCCTGTTTGAACAACTCGATTTCCCCTTCTGCTATTGCTTTTCTATTCCCCAAGGAGAAGGTAGCTACTATCTCCTTTGCAAAGTCCTCAAATGCTGGTGTTTTCTTATCTTGAATTGTTTGTAATTTGGCATTGGCATAGGGGCCTGCGAGTCCCCCTTTCATTCGAGCTAATATTCCAATTATCTTTTGCTCATTATCGTCGATTTTGTTGAAGAGTGTCCATAAGGACATCACTCTCCACCAATCGTCAAACTTGGTTCTATCTCTATTGAAATATCCTGGTGTTGAGGAAACGACTGTAACGAGTTGTTTGCTGGGGGCAGCAGTAAACGCAGTGGGAGAGAACGTAGGGTCTACTCACCGAGATAATAAGCTTCTATCTGATACCTGTAGAAAGGTAATTCGGATAGACAGATATTATTGATAAAGCGGTTAACGTCAGTTAAGTAGAGGTCAAAGTCGATAAGATCGATTGAGGTGTTGTACTCAAAGAGATAGGCAATGATGAAGAAGTTGTTCGATTGAACAAGATGCAGAACTTAGGTCTGCTACATGGGGTTTATATACATATTGTAACATAGACAAGTCATACTACATAAAATACTAGCATTGCATGGATTGTTCCTTATGACTCCTTTTAACTGCGGCGTAGTGCCTGCGGAGTACTGCGGAACGTAGTATCTAGTCATTGGTACTATGTAGAATAATCTATCAAGTACTTATGACTCTCATCATATGCAGAGCAACTCATAGGAAGTTACTACGGAATGAAGTTACTGGAAAGTAACGGATCAGTCTATTTATTATCATAATGACTTCATAGTCTATTTCTAGAATATGTCCGAAACTTCAACACCTGGTTCTGGGACTAGGTTCTTTGGGAAATTGATTTCATCAGCCATCTCTGATTCTGTTTCTGGTTTGCTGTGTTTGTTTTCGTAGGTCTTGGCGACTTCTATGTCGGATGTGGCTTCGGTGATTTCTATATCGAATGGGGTCTTGGCGACTTCTATGTCAAATGTGGTCTTGGCAACTTCTGTGTTGAATAGGGTCTCGAAAAGAGCTGTATCTTCTTCTATACTGTGGTCAGATTTCTGCCATTTAAGACCTTCAGGGATTTCTGGTTCTGTTCGTCATTTGGATCTGGTGGTTACTGGTGATCCCTGGATATCTATTGGTCTCGGAGCTCTTGGTCTTCTTAGTGTTCTCAATGAGCTACTGCTGCTCATATACTGTCGTCCTGGTTGGAGGCTATTATTTCAAGCCTAGCTACGAATAGTAGCACCTCTCTTGCAAGATGAGTCAAATAACACTTTACCAAACATTACAATCTTAGTCTAGAACTCAGGTTGCAAGTCTTTGGATAAAGACAAGGAAGTAGAGAGAAGAGAAAAGGATGATATGATTGGTAAAGTATAAGGAATACATCAAGTATTACTACACTTTATATACGAGTGGCATGAGCTAAGAATAAAGGAGCAGAGTAGAGGAGTCATAGGGGACAAGTAGAACAAGTCACTAAGAGTACAGCCATAAGGGATGAAACAGATACGTAGGAATGATAACTGTAACGGGCATATGATAGGAATGTACTGTCTATCTATAGTTCATAACAGAGATTTGGGTATTGGCCATTCTTTCACCGCTTTCACCTTCTCCTCCTCTATTTTAACACTGTCTTGTCCAACCACAAATCCTAATATTGGTATCTCTTTTACATCGAATAAATACTTTGATCTTTTGAAATACAGTTGGTATTTTGCTATGATATCAAGAAATCATTTTGTCCTGTCTTTAAGTTCCTGTTGTGTGGTTCCAGGGATGACAAAGTCATCCATGTAGTTGATGACTGCTTCGTTGTGTAGCATCTCTTGGAAGACTGTGTTCATCATCCTTTGGAATGTCACTGGTGAGTTACTCATTCCAAAAAACATGACCATTGGTTTGAATGGTCTATTGTTCATTATGAATACTGCTTTCCATTCATCACCTTCTCTGATCTGGATGTTGTTGTATCCCCAAATAATGTCAAGTTTATTGAAGACTTTTGCATCCTTGAGTCTGTCAATAACCTCACTTATCAATGGAAGTAGTGTTTTGTCCTTAATTGTTTAGTTTTTTGTAGTCTTGCACTAGTCACTTGGTTCCATCCTTCTTGGGTATAAAGAAGCATGGGGTTGCATAAGGGGATTGTGATGGGCAAATTTGTCCTGAAGCAATGTTCTTGTTGAGGAATTTCTGTAGTTCTTGCTTTTCTATTATTGTCATCAGGTAGACTTTGGACTATAATACCAGTGGTGTATTTTCTGACAGGTTTATTTCATGGTCCCATATCATGTGCTTGGGTAGTTCTTCTTGTTGAACAGGTGTGTGTATTGTTGTAGGTATGTCAGTAGGTCTTCCAGGTTAGTTTGGTCCATTTTATTTTCCTCTATATGTTCCTTGATTGTGTATATTCTCTTGTTGAATCGTATATCATTGTGGTGTGTGGTACAATCCTTTGGGCATCTGTTGAAGTGTATTATGTTGTTTGTCCAGTCAATTTCTGGATTGTGTTTGACTAGCCAGTCATGTCTGAGGTATAGGTCTGCACTTTCCAGTTGTATTACTATTGCTTTGATTTCTTCCATGTGTTTACCATTGCTTAATACCAGTTGTGCCATATCTGTTATCTTTTCTTTCTTGTTTTCAGTTCTGTTGGCATTGATTACTTGTATCAGGATTTTGAGGGGTCTAGTTGTAATTTGTTCTTCTTCTACTATTCTCTGTGCTATGCATGTATGGGTGCATTCAGAATTTACCAGTGTGGTGATTTGTTTAGGTCCTTTTGCTAATCTGATTGTTGAATCAAGAAGAAGTTTGTACATCAAGTTCTTTTTCTGTGGAATCACATATCATCTATTGTGAAGTAAAACAGAGACTCTAGGTTTATTGGCTCATAGGTTTGCATCTACTCAGAGCCTTCAGCAAAATCCTCCTTTGCTTCTTCTTCTTGCTCAGTTTCCTCAGTAACCTCTCTGATGTGTGCTTTCTTCAGTACTTTGCAATTCTTCAAGATGTGGCCTTGCTTGCCACAATTATAGCATGTTATTTTGGTGTATGTGACCTTCATCTTCTTGTGGCAATATTTGGCAATATGTCCATATAGGTTGCAGTTGAAACATCTTGGTTTGCTGTTCTGATTAGTGTCTGTTCTCTGTCTACCAATCTCCATTAGTTGTCCTTTACCTCCATATATGACTCCTGTGCTTGTCCTGATATCTTCTTGAGTAATGTCTGCTATTTTATATCCTTGTCCTACTACAAGGATTGTGTTCCTCCATTTGCTATATATGTCTGGGATTGAGGCTAACAGATAGCCTACTATAGTTCAGATGATATCTGCTCTGGTATATCATTTGAGAAAGAATATAGTGTGCACGTCATCTGTTCCTGCTTGGGTTTTCAATGCTTCAAACTCTATTAAGAAGTCTGTGGTGTTCTGCTTTCCCTATTTGAACAACTTGATTTCCCCTTCTGCTATTGCTTTTCTATTCTCCAAGGAGAAAGTGGCTACCATCTTCTTTGTGAAGTCATCAAATGCCGGCATTTTCTCATCTTGAATTGTTTGTAACTTGGTATTGGTGTAAGGACCTACTAGTCCTCCTTTCATTCATGCTAATACTCTAATTATCTTTTGTTCATTATCATCGATTTTGTTGAAAAGTGTCCATAAGGACATTGTTCTCCACCAATTATCAAACTTGGTTCTATCTCCATTGAAATATCCTGGTTCTGGGACTAGGTTCTTTGGGAAGTTGATTTTATTTCTGATTCTGTCTCTGGTTCACTGTGTTCATTCTCATGGGTCTCGGCAATTTCTATATTGGATGGTACTTTGGCGACTTCTATGTCGGATACGTCTTTGGCAATTTCTGTGTCAAATAGGGTCTTGGCAACTTCTATGTTGGATGTGGTCTCAGCAATGTTTGTGTTGAATAGGGTCTCAAAAAGAGCTGTGTCTTTGTCTATACTGTGTTTGGATTTCTGCTACTTAAGGCCTTCAGGAATTTCTGGTTCTGTTTGTTGTTTGGATCCAGTAGTTATTGGTGATTCCTGGATGTCTGTTGGTCTTGGAGCTCTTGGTCTTCTTAGTGTTCTCAATGAGCTACTGCTACTCATATACTATCATTCTGGTCGGAGGCTATTATTACAAGCCTAGCTACAAATAGTGGCACCTCTCTTGCAAGGTGAGTCAAATGACACTTTACCAAACATTACAATCTTAGTCTAGAACTCAGGTTGCAAGTCTTTGGATAAAGACAAGGAAGTAGAGAGAAGAGAAAGAGATGATATGATTGGTAAAGTATAAGGAATACATCAAGTATTACTACACTTTATATACTAGTAGTGGGTACTAAAAATAAGGAAATAGAGTAAAAGAGTCATAGATGAGTAGGACAAGTTAGTAAAAGTACAGCCATAAAGGATGAAACAAGAGATGAAACAGATACACAAGAATAATGAGTATGACAAACACATGATAGGAATATAGTATTTATCTATAGTTCATAATATTGAGACTATTGGATAGTCTACAATAGTTCAAATAATATCTGCTCTGGTGTGTCATTTGAGAAGGAAAATAGCATGTGTGTCATTGGTGTCTGCTTATACTTTCAATGCTTTGAATTTGATTATTAAATTAGCTGTGTTCTATTTCCCCTATTTGAATAATTCAATTTCCCCTTCTACTATTGCTTTTCTATTTTCTAATGAGAATGTAGCCACTATTTCTTTGGTGAAGTCATCAAATGTTGGTGTTTTCTTGTTTTGGATAGCTGATAACTTGGTATTTGCATATGGTCCTGCCAACTCTCCTCTTATTCTTGCTAATACTCTAATTATCTTTTGCTTATTGTCATCAATCTTGTTGAAGAGTGTCCATAAGGATATTGCTCTCTACTAATTGTCAAACTTGGTTCTATCTCCATTGAAGTAACCTGGTTCTGGGACTAGGTTCTTTGGATAGTGAATTTTGTTAGCCACTTCTAATTCTATTTTGGATTTATTCTTAGTGACTTCTATATTAGATGTTTCAGATTTGCTATGTTCATAGGTCTTGGTGATTTCTATATCAGATTGGTTCTTGGCAATTTCTATATTGGATTGGTTCTTGGCAACTTCTATGTCGAATGTGGTTTTGGCAACTTCTATATTAAATAGTGTTTTGAAAAGAGCTATATCTTTGTCTATGCTATGATCTGATTTTTGTCATTTAAGTTCTTTGAGAACTTCTGGTTCTGTTTGTCTTTTGGATCTGGTAGTTACTAGTGATCTCTGAATATCTGTTAGTCTTGAAACTCTGGGTCTTCTTGATATTCTTGATAAGCTACTACTTATATACTGTTATCTTGGTTAGAGGCTATTATTCCAAGCTTAGCTATGAATAGTGGTACTTTTCTTGCAAGGTGAGTCAAATGACACTTTACCAAATGTTATGACCTTAGTTTACAACTCAGGTAGCAAGTTTTTTAGATAAAGACAAGGAAGTAGAGGGAAGAGAAAGGAATGATATGATTGGTAAAGTATAAGGAATACATTGAGTATTACTACACTTTATATACTAATAGTGAGTTCTAATAATAAGGAAACAGAGTAGTAGAGTTATAAGAGAGAGGTAGAATGAGTTATAGAGAGTGGAGCTTTAAGGGGTAAAATAGTAGATAAAACAGAAATAGTAAAATTGTAAGTACAAGACAATAGGTACATAATAGAAATGTAACTGCTAAGAATAGTTCACAACAAGAACAATGACACCCACAGAATATAATTACCAAATCTATGATAAAAAACTACTAGCCATCCAAGAAGCAATCAAAACATAGAGACAATACCTACTTGATACCAATAAATCTTTTGAAATTTGGACCAATCACAACCTAGAATACTTCTGAAAGCCACGATAGCTCATAGGATAATAAGCAAGGTGGCAGATGGAGCTACAAAAATACTATCATACACTAAAATACATCCTCAAGAAGACCAACACAAAAGCAGACATATTATCAAGACTGACAAAAATAGATACTATCCAAGACAATACTGATATCACCTTACTACCTAATCATCTATTTGACAATATAACCATGGAGATTTCACAAATCTGGAATATTTCAGAAGAAGAAGACCTAAAATATTGACTATGAAAGGAAATAAGGAGGGAAATATAGTAGTCAAAGAAAAAAGAAAAGCAACTAGAAGAGATATAGAAGACTAACAGATTACCAATGTTCAAAGGAAGAATATATGTTCTACTCAATAACCAAATACAACAAGAAATACTCCAGCAACATCATGACAAAACAGATGTAGGATATCCAGGACAATATCAAATGATCAAACTTCTTAAAAGGAGTTATTGGTAATCCCAAATATATAATAATGTCAAACAATATATCAAAGAATATGACATATGCCAACAAAACAAAATACTCTGGACAAGACTCACAACACATCTCTACCTACTACAAGTACCAATAGAACCTTGGGAAGAAATATCAATCAATATAATAGGACTGTTACTAGAGTCAAAAGAACATGATGCAATACTTATCATAATTAATCATTTCAGCAAAATAATTAGACTGTATATAGTTAATACTACCTTAACATTTGAAGAGCTAGGAGATATATATTGAGATGATATATGAAGAATACATAGAATACTTTACAAAATCATCAATGATAGAGGCCTTCAATTTGTATCAAAATTCATAGCAGAACTATACTAAGCAACTGGCATGCAACAAAACTTATCTATGGCATATCACCCACAAACTAATGGTCAAACTGAGTACATTAACCAGAAGGTTGAGACATATCTCAGGAAGATAATAAACTATGTGCAAAATAACTGGAAGAAATAGATATACCATTCCAAATAGTTTATGGACAATATCCCTAAAAAGGAGATATAACAAACACAACCAAAGCACCTGCAATCACGGAATAAATACAGGAGTTACAAGATATGTAACAAAAAGTAATCAAAATACTATAATATAGTCAGACTCAGATAGAGAAATGTAATAGTACCAAACCAGAATATGAGTATATTCCAAAAGAACAAGTATGGCTTGAAGTGAGCAATATCAGGACAATGAGACCAACCAAGAAACTAGATTGTAGATGATATAGACTGTTCCAAATAAAAACAAAAATAGGTAAAACAAGTTACCAACTAGAACTACCTAAAACATAGGCAATACATAATATATTCAACAGTAGACCTCTCCCCTTATTACAAACCTGAGTTTGATAGCTAGCATGCTCCACTACCACTGATGCCTAAGATTATCAATAATAAAGAATAGTATGAAGTAAAAGAGATCTGAGAACACTGTACAAGAGGTTGGAGAAATTAATACCTAGTATACTGGAAAGGGCATACCTTTGAAGAAGATATATGGGAAGATGAGTCAGAACTAGAAAATGCTAAGGAGGTAGTTCAAGAATTTTTAGACAAGATTTTGAGGATGAAACCTATAAAAAAGGGGGGTAAAAAGTAATAATTATAAACAACAAACCTTATATTATAAGGGATTATACTTAATGCACCTCATGCTGTATCCACTGCACACTAGACCTTACCAACTACCTTCACAACATACTATGTCCACTAAATGCAGACCTACTCCTTTCCCAACCAACAACTCAGAATTTGAATAAGAACTTGCTAACCTTCTTGATGCCCAGTCTACCAAAGAACAAATTGAACACTATACCTCTACTATCAAAGAACTTATCTACATTATCCACACTGTCAACAACCTTCAAATCCAAGCAAAAGCTCTAAGCCATATCTTACTTGTTACTATTGTCAGAACCCTCTCAGCTGCCATATCAACCAAGAAACATGAACTTATGAAGGAGTTATTGGATAAAGCTGCCATAAACCTCAATGTGTTGGTATATACTGAGATAAAGAGATGTATCCAGAGTGCTCTAGTCATGACAGGTGAAAGACTTAACTATCTTACCAACTCAAGCAACAACCCAATATACAAGCTTATTCAACAATTAATAAACCTTGACTCTTATACCCTCACCACCTTACCCAAAAAACCACCATACTACAAGGAAAATAAACAAGAATGGTTAGACAAAGAAATAGAGGGAATTGAAAAGTCAGTGGCCAAACAGTTAATAGAACTAGATATAAAAGATGAAGTAGACCACCTACTAATCTATATCCTTGACTTCAACCTACTGACAAAACCTATTATATTCAATCCACCCTAATTCTACCTTATACTGAAAGGAGGAGGGCAACTCAACAATAGCTATTGGCAAGAAATAGCTCATAACTTGGTCATGGCAGAAACAAACAATACTACTACATTCCAAAAATATACCATTGCCCTCTTTAGAGAAGGACAAGACTACATATCCTTTTGGATCAGATACTAACATTGCTCAGAAACACCAATGATTAGTCCTACTAAATACCAACTTATCAGCACATTACACAAATAGTCTACCATATTTCATAGGGTCATGAATATAGAAAGGGAGGTATTGTTACAAACTATAGATAGATATTATATCCCTATCATGTGCTTATCATCATTTTCTTATATCAGTTTTATCTCTTGTATTACCCTTTAAAGATTGTACTCACTATAACTCATTTTACTCATCTCCTTGACTCATTCTACTCCATTCCCTTATATTTAGCATTTACCACTAGTATATAAAGTGTAGTAATACTTGATGTATTCCTTATACTTTACCAATTGTATTATCCCTTTTTCTTTTCTCTACTTCCTTATCTTTATCTAAAGTCTTGCAACCTGAGTTGTAGACTAAGGTTGTAACAGTAATTTAGGTTTAGCCTACCTTGAGGGACTGTGATTGGGCACCTATTGTACTTTCCCCTGAATACAGGGTAGATTTAAAAAAAAAATAAAAAAAATAAACAAGATAACAATGAAAGAAAAATATTAAGTAAAATTACTTTATTTGGCTGTCCACAAAAACAATGACATTGACATTGGCTCAATGCAGCTGCATCCTGACCCTTACACACAGGACTACAGAACAGACAAGTTGGAAGCAGCAAATACATCTCACCCTTAATTTTAGTGCTCAATATATTTCACAAACCAGAAGGTTGAAAATGGTTATGAAATGTTAAAGAATGTTCATCTCCGCCCTCCGCCTATATTAATGAAGTCCCCCACTGTCCAAGAGTAATTACCCCAACATTTCCAGGATCAGAGATAACACTGAGGAGATTGTACCTTTGTCTCGTGTTCAAGGGTGAGGAGGTCCGACACTACCACTCTGTACTCGGTATTCATGGAAGAGTTGTCGGGGATTTAGGCACTTCGCTTAGTTGGGGATTTTGATAATCTGATCTTGTGCTTCTTTCTTTCTTTTTTGGCTTGACATTATGACATCCGGCATTTCGAGCTTCTCCTTAATGGCTTCTTAACGCCCACTAGCTGTCAAAAATACAACAATGGACTAATTTGTCTAGCTGTAACCTTCCAATCACCGTTCATGTTTAGATGGTACGAGAAATTTGCGTGGTCAGGCTAGACCTGATTGGCGTCGGCGTGTTAGGAAGGTGAAGTGAAGTGAAGTGCTGGTGGTGATTATGTTTATTAACGGACTCACTCGGGACGGGAACGAACACTGGGTAGGATGAAAAAAGGGGGACTGAGTACTGGGTACTCAGACCCATATAAGAATATCACTGGTAGTTAGTATTTTTGGCGGTACCGCGGACTCTTGCGAAGTGCGTTTGTTCCTTGATGTACACGACGTCAGCGGGATGGACAGGGAATGGTTGAAAACTGAAAATGTCAAAGATGACAGCATAGGCGATGGTAGTTATTCCCGCGTATCATAGTTCCGCTGATTCCGCCGACGTGTAAGTACTTCCGATTTTGCTTGCATCTCAACAGCAAAACAATTTAACAAGACCTTGAAATCTTGCTTGGAAGAGTGGTTAGTGGTTGCACTCATGATCCAGATATGTAGTAGCTCTGGCGTACACAGAGGTTTCCACACTTGGACCCTTCCATTAATGTAATGTGACCTTCTGGTCTGAATGAAATGGCCAAGAGAGGAAAGGTGACTTGGCGTATTATATGCCGATCAATTGGATAGGCCACATGGTCAAAGAGGGCGGGGATATGGTCAAGTTTGAAGTCATTAGTTGGAGGAGTAGCTCCAAGGTTTATTTCCCAGTAGCTTTAAAGCTATGGAGAGTGTACGTCTGAGAGGAGCGTTGGGCAGCTGTGGGACATGTGTTGTGGGGTGTGCGGTGATTGGCTTGTTTCGGTGAGGTTGGGTCTTGTGAGGGTGGCTGTTCGGTATGGCTGTGGTCGCGCTGCACAAGGACTGAAAACGTACGATTTGTGCGTTGTATCCACGAGGATTGCTGAAAATTTAAGACGTGCACATCAGTCGCCTGGATACAGATGTCGGGTAGTGATTAAACAATGATGGGTCTTCATCCTGAGCAAAAATGAGGCGTCTCCGTCTACCTGATACTGTAGTTTATATAAAGCACCCGCCCTGCCGAGAAGAGGAGGCCAAGGTTAATTGTAAGAGCCGGAAGAAAGCCAGGAGGCGAAGAAAACTGGATTGGAATGCAGGGTCGCGGGGTGGAAATCATAAATGGTCCGATGCGCCGTTGGCCTCCCAGCTTCTTCTCTTCCCTTCCCCCACCCATGGCTTCCACCTCCACATCCGTCGTCGTCCTCGGCTCTCTCTCTAGCTCGTATTCAGGCCTCAACGACGCCCGTGTTGTTCGTTTTGACAATGAATGTGTCCTCATACCAGAGTACTCTGCCTCGCGCAACAAACGCCCCCGAGTGGTCACCAAGTCCTACTCGCTTCCTCTCTGGAAACGTCGACCTACACAAGCGTCGGATTCTGACTACACGGATGAGAGTAGCCAGACAATGACTATGGCTCCCCTTTCAAGTTCACCAGAAGAGACGCACGTCGTCCTCAGGGTGCCTATTCCGAGGTAACCCTCTTCGCAAACCTGATGTTCTGTTTACTGTACTTACGTTGCTCATTAGTTTCGTTCGCCGTACATCTCCGTCGCGCGGGTCTGGTCGTTCGTCATCTACATCCCCTGTGATACCTCTCTCCCCCTGTTTGGTCTACCGCACACCTTCAACCCCTAGCTCACCCATACCCTCATCACCACCACCATCTACCCGTCGTCCATCTCTACCTATTTATCACCGACGACCAGACGATCAAACAGTTCCACTCCGCGCTTGCTGTCCAAATTGTGTTCCAATAACCGAGGAGTGCCTGAAAGAGGGCTCGAGTTGGAAAGAGAAATTTAGTAAAGGTGCCAGACGCCGTCGAAGTGCCAGTTTGGATTCCACTTTGACTCCCATTGGTGGTGGCGTTGGTGTGATGGCATCCTCCCCTGTTGGTGGAAAAGCGGCTTTTGTGCCAGGGTCGTATGATGAACCTATGCCACCACCGACGTTTGCCCTCACCGTCGACGAAGTTGATAAACGTCGAAAGTCATTGGATGGAAGCATTCGATCGATTTCCCCGAATAGTCGTTATCCGCATTCACACCACACCACCCGCACCACCAACACTACCACGTTCAACATACACGATCGAGATCATTCAATACGAACAGACATCGACTCTGATCAGGATGCTAGTCCAAAACCTGATCCAGCTGCGCATATACCACCTATACGTAAAGCTTCACCAATAGCGGAAGAAGATGAAAACGAGTTGTTCCCATTACCCTCTCCTCGTCGGTCACCATCATCGTCTTCCGCGGGTTCGTCACCCAAGATCTCACCTAAATCATCTCCGGCGGTTTCTCCGAAGCATTCACCTGCGCCTAGTCCCAGTGCTTCGAGTTCATGTCTCCATCCATCGACTGCAGCAGTGTTAGCTGCAGCTAAATCTCAGTCACAATCAGGGGAGAGTGTTAGATCGAAGAAGGAGGGTGTGCGATTGGGGAAGTCTACCTCGGAAGAGAAGTTGGCTTCGAATAGTGGTATTTCGAGAAAGGGCAAGGAGAAAGACTTGTTGGAGGGCGAGAGTGGTATGGATTTGACTTCTGTGACGACTCCTGGATCGGGAGCTTCAACACCCAGAACAGGAAAACCTCGTCCTCTATCTTTAACACTCGCTTTGCCCACCACACACAAATCCAACGACACCAGCACCGACGGAAGAGGGGGAGGAGACACAGTACCAAATTCACCTATATCACCATCAGCAGTCTTTACCTCTTCATCTCTCTCGTCCATCTCCTCACCTCAACCTAAATCACCCCTAACACCTACTTCACCGAGATCGATGATGGGTAGTGGTCCAAATGGTGGAAGGAAATTGTCGTTTACGTTACCGTTTTTGAAAGCGGGTGAGGCGATTAAAGGAGCGAGTGTGGATGTGCTCAAAGGTGTTAGTTCGATTTCAGGTGGAATGGGCGGGGGTGTTTGAGCTCTGGGGTACTGGGTGTTGGGAGTGTGAGGGACGTGAGTGAGGGAGATATGCAACTTGGTGCGTTTGAAATTGGGTGGTTTATATGTTGTGGGGTTTTTTGTTGTTGTCGGAACCGACAGACCGAGGTGCCTGGTTGACTCGTCAGCGCTCGCCGAGCCCTCATAATACTGATTTGATGGTTGGCAAAGCCGTAACTGCGACTCGCTAACAGTATCTCTTATTTTAATTATACCCAATCTGTTATTCCTATTCTCAGTATTATATTTACCTTTTCGCTCCTGTGCCACCAATCTCCTCGATTAGTTTTTCTTTTTATCATTAAGCACACATTTTTGTCGATATTGTGCATTGTGTTGGACGGAAGGATACAAGTAGTCGTTGCTCTTAATCATTTGTTTGCTTTCACGTTGTTGTAGGTATAATATGAACTTGAGCTCTTATGTCATGGTCTGTTGTAGCTGATCACCATTCTTCGGCATCAAACCCGATATGACTCGAGGATACTACGTGTTCAGCATCAACGCCTCATTCTCCTAGTCTATCAAGATGCCAGCAATCGCAGGACCAGCCGCACACGCACTCGCCTCTCTATCACCTTCCCAAATCAAATTCATCAAAAGTCTACCAAAAGCTGAACTTCATGCCCACCTAAACGGATCGATTCCGATTCAAATTCTCCAAGAACTCGCCCAATCCTATTCTGCAGATAACCAGAACAATACTGGTGTAACGAATGAGGGGATACGAATTGGATTGGAGAAACTTCGAAAAGGGTTTATATTTGAAGCTATTGGAGATTTTTTTGGTTTGTTTCCTGCGATATATGCTTTGACGAGTACACCTGAAGCACTTGGGCGTGCTACCAGAGGTGTGTTGGATGCGTTTTTTCGAAATGAAGATGGAGATGGATCGGAATGTGTGTATCTTGAATTACGGACCACACCACGTTCGACATCAGCCATGTCTCGTGAAGAATATCTTCGAACCGTCTTATCCGTTACATCATCGTATTCTCAAACTCTCTCGCCGTTACCTGAATCGATAACACATCTCAATTCGACAAAGAGGAGGAGGATAGGGGTTATTGCGTCTTTGGATCGAAGGATGTCGAAGGAGGATATGGATGAGATTGTGGATGTTGCGATCAAGTTGAGGAAAGAGGGGTTGGGACTTGTTGGTGTGGATTTGTGTGGTGATCCGACAAAAGGTGATGTGGAAGAGTGGAGAGATATTTTTGAAAAAGTAAGAGCTGGTGGATTGGGTGTTACTTTGCACATTGCTGAGGTACGATTTGTTTTTCTTACTTGTCCCTCCCCCTTGTGCTTTTTAAGGCTAAGCATTTTTGAATATAGACAGTGGAAAATCCAGCTGAGGAAACGTTGAAACTGCTTTCGTTTAGACCGGATCGGTTGGGCCATGCGACGTTTTTGGATGAGGAAGCAAAGAATATCGTGTTGGAGAATAAGACTTGTATCGAAATTTGCTTAACATCTAATTTGTTGTATGTCTATTTTCCTAACTATCATTCATTCGGAACACTAAAAATCGCACATACATATCCAGGTGTAAAACTGTTCCCGACTTGGACTCGCATCATATTCGATACTGGCTCCAACACCAACATCCTATCGCTATTTGTGTAAGAACTGATAACCCCGTTCTCGTACATACGCACAGGGCTAATGATTATTTTCTCATAACAGACGGATGATATCCTGCCTTTTAGGAATTCACTCACTGCAGAATATGCGTTCTTGCTTGCACAAAAACCTCTTGGACTTGGGTTGACTGAAGATGAAGTTCGAACGATTGCGGAAATGAGCTTGGATTCACGCTTCTTGGCATAGTGTTATACCATTTGATTTTATGGTCTCGTGAGGAAACCGGTGTGTCCGAGCAGTATCAAACTGCGCGGTCGATCAACCACCTGGGGTTAGACCTGACTAGCTACCAGAACAACAACAAGAAAAAGTGTGTGTTGGCTTTGCTGGATAAATAAACCGCAGGTGATGTGGGGGATAATTAATGATCAAAAACTACTACTATCCCGGGCCAAAGTGTCAGTCCCATCTCCTGAATCTGAGCTCGTCTCATTCTCAGGACCGCTATCAAATGCCAGAGTTGTAATGTGCTGTCGTGTGATCATAGTGTTATTGTACTCCGTCCCGGTACTATGAATATTTAGAATCAAGCGAGTTCCCTAATTTTGTTGTTAGGGTAAACAGGAAAGGAGTAGGTTTTGATGCTTACGGTCACATAGTAGGTAATGACGAGCCAGCTAGAAGTAGTTTTCGGTCCGCATCAGTACAATGTTGGAACACGCGACTGAGTAACTCACGCATCCCAGTTTTCGCACATGAAGGAATGGGTTAGTTCAACGTATGTTGCCACGAACCCAAATACGCTCAGAACTAATAATAGTGTTAGTAAGTCAAATGGAGACGATGTCGAAAAGATTTACCAAATATTCTGTAGTAATTGATTAGTTTTAGGAGAACGGTGGGCGTATTGATTGGGGTACGTACGGGATATAGAAAACGGTTCCGTCCCGATAAAAAACGTATAGGAAAGGTGTGACTTCCCTCATGCGCATCCATCCCTTTCGCAACCCATCTTTCCCCTCAGTCAAGCTCCTGTACAGACCGAGAAGAAGCAAAAAGAGTTCAAAGCCTTGAGAGTTTTATAATTAGCTTGAAATTAAGGCAGTGTTATAATGCTCACCATTCGTTCCAACTTTGACAGCCCTTTACCCGGGTTAAATGTTCAGCATGTGGTATTATATGGGAGAAAAAAAAGTTACCATAAAACCTGAGGCCCCTTGAACTCCATTAGGAGGTTGAGTGATCTGGGCCCTCCGACGCCGACAGGGCAGCCAGGCACCGGGGCTGGGACTCTGGTATACCACTGCATATTTAAGGATCTAATCACAAATCCATAGCCCATGCTCTGAAATTATGGGTCAATGGGGGTGAAATAAAAGAGAACGAAAGGGAAATGGGCTTACAATAACTTCGACTAAATCCAAGATTCGATCAACAACCGGTATAAGTATAGAAGTGCTGATCAACAGATCTTACCAACGGTTGCCGCCCATAAGGATATTGTGACTTGTAACAAAGTCAGTGAACTTGATGCTGTGTTTTCGCTGGGTACTTACTTGATCGCCTATTCTCGTACAAAGCGCTCAAACGGAGAACGAGGAGGGCTTTGATAACAATGGTGTATATAATCTCGGCAGCACTTTTCCGGGGGATTAGTTCACTTTAGTTGGAAAAGAGATAATCGGCGCTCACAAATCGGAGGTCCACTGTCTCACGAAACACCTATGGGATTGATGGTTATTTTGGCCAACTGCTTGGATATTTATGTTTCGAACTCACAACTAGTAGTAAAACAGTAGTGAGCTTTCAGCACGGCGAGACTGGTAGAGTAGAACCGTCTTACCGTTGGAGAGTCACTGTGAGTGGTCGAAAATACTGCCAGAGGTCGTGTAGTGAGTATCGGCGAGTCTCGACTGGTGGCGACAGACGTACCAGCAAAATTGAACCTATGGTTCAAAATCAACACCGAGTCCAATACAGGTAACGGATTGACAATCGAGATGCGTACCCAAATATGAAAAAACCAGTCAGTTTTATGAGAAGGTAAATCCACTTGCTCAAGGATCGGGAACCTCTAGTAGAGGAGTGAGCACGTCAGTGTGAAGCCTTATATCGGAGATCGAATTCCATACTGGTAGACGTATTCGACCTTGCATGCCAGAAATCAGTGTATGTTCTGTCCTCTTCAAGTTCAGATTCACTCACCTCCCTTCCTATTAGTATAAGAGAGTCATAGACCACTAGTGTAACCAGGGCCACTTGTAACAATGAGTGGGCAGAGTGCCGTGGGCTGACTGGTAGAAACCTCACCGTATGTATAGCGTAGAGGTACAGCCATCGACGAAAACTTGACCACCTCGGCCGGAGTGAATCCCAAAATCTCACCGTTCTCCATTATCGCGGGTCACCGATTCCAAATTGCTGGATGAGTAGGGACCTCTTCTGGTAGTATATATATCTGCGCGGCGGTCACTTCTTATACGTCATATTGCTGGGAAGATTGTGTTCGATCTGGTATCATCGCTGCACTGAGAGTGTGGTACACCTCCGAGATCTGATGTGCTGAGAACTTGTTTCCTCCCGTCGGCAAGAAGAATAAGACAAGAGCTGATGTTGATGGGTGTTACTCCAATTAAACGAGATGAAGGTGCACTAGAGCGTAAAGTGCTGCCCAGAGTGGTTC
Organism: Chlorophyllum brunneum; assembly: GCA_963576785.1. NCBI lineage: Eukaryota > Fungi > Basidiomycota > Agaricomycetes > Agaricales > Agaricaceae > Chlorophyllum > Chlorophyllum brunneum. The sequence goes on along the minus strand of OY756140.1, from coordinate 3,350,682 downwards.
AGAATTCCTTCGGACAGAGCGCACACCCCTCTTCATACATGAAACGATGACAGGTTTGAGAGCCAATATACATATGCGGAAATTCTGCTTCCACGATAAAGTGAATGAATTGCAAGGAATTTGCCTGCTATCGCGCCACCGTCTATTATTCGAAGGCGAGGCCAGGGAAACAACAAGGGGTGATGACGGGTTTGTCGGAGCTGAATCATTGCCTTCGTGACGTCCATCAATTTCTCCAAATTCAGCCATCCAGCTCGCACACTGGTCAAAATGTTGCACTGGACATGCCGCGCATCCAGGAGTCCGTGGAAGGAAAAAACCAATAGGGTGAAGCTAAGGCAACGCATTGACAGATCAAATCACCTTCCGCAGTGTAGTGCGGAAGCCCGCAAGTTTCAGGCGATTAATCATGAGATTTCACTACCATAAGGACGTGGCTTCATAGACAAGAATTATATGTGCAGAAACATCATGGTCGACACCCAAGAAGCCTAGGAGAAGGGATAAATAGAATGATCGAAGTAAATATGATGAGCGCCAAAAATGGACCATCACTAGAGGATCTTGCAAGAAGTGTGCCGCCGCGGACGGGATTGGATCCCTGGATTTGTTTGCGACCTCCAAGCCACTTATTGGCCAAGAGCCAGAATCGACAGCTGCCCTGTCATCATGAAACTGGTAGTGACCCCTGTTCCGAGCTACGAGTCTTGAGAACGAGGCTGAAGTCATGATTACTCAGATGAACGGCAATGGAACTCGTTGGGCTTCAATAGTATTTTTTAGTGTGTCGATTATCATGCAGAATCCTAAAATCATCAAAACTCATGTATCTCATTCGGAAGAAATCTCCCGAGGAGGGGCAGCAAAGTTTGTCGTGAATTCCGCGAAGGATTACACGATTTCAGATGCAGTATAAGTCTAGTACACTCGGGCTATGTTGGGCTCACCAAGGATCCCTCAGTCGACGGATGGTTGGGTAGTTTAGGTGTGGTGAGTTATCAGTGCCGGTTGACGTGCGAGCTCCTTTTAGATCTGCGGCACAGTGCATAGCGTTATGAGCTCTGTTACGTATGAGAAGAAGGTCATGATTTTCCCAACAGAAAATCTATGGCCAACGTGGATTATTGGACGGGGTAAACGTTCGCACAGCTCTGGTCACCCAAATCCGCCCCAATTTAAGCACCACCAGATGGAGCCGTAGCGCTGAAGGATGAGTTCGAAGTCAGTCTTGCTTCAGGGTGTAGTTATGGCTACATTCCAAGCGGGGACTGCGCGCTTCTGATCAAGGCAAAGTGTAAGAGTTATATCAATGGGGTACTGTCACGGGGAAGAACAGGTCGGGTAATTATCACTCCTTCTCCCACTCATCTACCCTTTATGGATCCAGAACACAGCAGGAACGAAAGACCTATTCCCAAAAAATGTGACTAAGCTTTTCTGGTGGTAGACGGTGCATCAATGGCTAGCGTTCTGCGTGGCAGGAAATAGCGCCAATCTTGGTATTATTGACATTGAAAGGGCGCGACTGATGAAGAAAAGTCAAAAATATTCATCCAGTTGGGGGTGCATTTAAGAAAGAGATGCCACAGAAACGGAAGCGGTGGTTGGCAATGCATTAACCTAGAAAACAAGGAGATACTTGACCACGAAGATCTAGCCCAAGAAAACTGAGCCACATCATCGTGAAGCGCAATTTCATTGGCCAGCGTATAAATCCAACCCATCCCACAGTCCCTTGAGAACCGTCAATGAATCTGAACCCGCATGAGATGGTAGAGAGAGTGGGCAATGTATTGTGTTCGTATACCGATTCCACTAACAATCAAGTCACTTTGATAGGAGGGGGACCCCTGCCACCGGACACAATCATCAAGGCAAACGGATGTTGAACGAGGGAATAGAACTAGTACGACCAGGAATAAGGAGAAACACATAGACGAGGAGAGATCGTAGCAATTGCCTACACCGAGGCAAGCTCATGTTCACTGTGAGGTGCAGGTACATGATTAGTACATGTTGTGGCTGATATCACTAGAGGGTAGTTGAAGTAGAACGGACAGGCGGAATATCGTTTAAGAATATTACCGAGGAGTAATAAACAAACGGGAATTCATGAACAAAGACACCTGGAACTTGTGAAGGAACGTTTACTCGAGACGACGAAGTCCAGAAAATTAGAAAGACGAACGGAAGATCTTCAGTGGACGGCATCGATGGCGTGTTTGTGGTTTTTAAATCCTGTCTTGGTGCACGATGCGTTGTCAAACGTAGCCGAACCACGGTATTACAGCGTTCGGATCACGATCTTGAGTGGTTTATGAATCGGCAGTCGTGGGTGGTGTGGACTCCCCAACCTTCCGCTCCGCAGTGACTTTCAACTTATCATTATAACACATTCAAAGGTCAGAATACGAGAGCATACCCCAAGTTCTTCGATCCATGGGACATTGCTGTTTGGACGCGGCCGTGCCTAGCCATTTGAGCAAGCAATGCAAGTGAAATACGTGGGTACACTCCCCCCAAACTAAAAAACTTGGTTAGGGTATCAATCCACTGTCAGTCTCCTATTTTACTCACTCAGAGGACAATCATCTCCTGGCATTTTGCAGGACGGACAACATCCCTCAAAGGGCACCCGACAGATACCACAAACATCGCCCTCCCCGTCGACGTCATCATCCTGATCAGATTTTCCAGTATCCCACCGCCATTGGGCGACAGCGTGCCAGTGCTTGACGGTGATTTTCATGTCAATAAGGAGATCAGGAAGAACGCGATTCCACGATCCTACTTGGTCTCCTGTTGTTTGTCTGTGTGTACGCGATACGATTGCGTCACATGATTGAGTTTCTTTCGAGTGTACACATAGGTCCCCGAGCCTTCGCTGGAACAATACACATCAAACCGTATGTCAGGCAAGCAGATCTGACCCTGTGAATTGATTCTGACAATGACCTGCATTACAAAAGAATTGGAATTACCAAGCTTACCAGAGGGCTTCGACCAACGAATAGAAATTATTTCCAAGATCTCCCAGTTGCTCTGCGTCAATGATATATCTTTCTCAAGGTATAACCCATGGCATCACCTTTGCCTCTTAGCAGTCACAGATTACTGGAGCCAGCATCTCGTCAGAAATTGACGGTCTATCAGATGAAGATTTATCACTCAAGCTGTCGAATAACCGTCTGGAGTTCATTGAGCGAGAGTTAGCCTCTAGCCTCGCCCTCGCCTCTCACGAGCTCCAGCTCATCCTCAAGTAAGGCTCTGAACGGTCTTAGAGTGTATATTCACTAAATCTACACAGATGGAAGGAGGAACTTGAAGAAGGACTCACTTCTTCTGAGACTCCTGCTAGTCTCGAGCGCAAACGCGAAGCTTTGATACGTAAAGCGAAGGAACTTCACAAAGAGCATGAAGAAATAATGGTTTTTCCCCTACTCATTCTGGAACTGCATATAATATTTATACTCCTATTGTAGGGGGGATTAAAAGACAAGCCATCTATCACGATAGCTCAGCTTCTCAAACAAAAGGAGAAGAATGCGAAGAAGGAAGAGGATATAAAGATGAAGAAGGCCAAGTTAAAGGCCTTCCAGGGCTTACCCCCAGTAAGCCTCAAGCACACTTAATCGCTCGCGTCCTTATCACTCCTTACTCACCAGGCCTTTTCGAATAGAATTTCGACCTAGCCAGGCACGAACTTTTCCAGGCGCAACAGGAGCAAATGAAGCTAATTCAACTTCGCGAGAGATTGCTTGCATCGATGGCAGATAGTATATCTTAGGTACGCAGATCGCTTCCGATCCCAGATGAATCTTAATCCACCACAACGGTTCATATCAAGCATGTCAAACATAGGAATACAATTCTTGTATAGCGGTAGACTTGTAATCATGTTGTACAATAGTTCGTCACCAGATAGAGGGTCTATGGATATTGTGAGTAATCATTTGAGTTGCCGACCCACTTGGTTGTCTTACCCGAAGGTTTGGCCCGGTGCGAGTGGACGAACCGGTGTTGCTTTTCCATCCGCACCTGCAAACGGCACCTGTAATATCATGTCGGCCTTGAAGAAATATTATGACTTGCAAGTATGCTCACAGTATTACTAGTCCAGGATGTGTCTCGTCAGCGGGGTCATCAGCAGCAATGTTCGAAGGTTACTCACCCCCACCATGACCCAAGAGTATCAGCACCAATCTGGATCCGCCGTCGTGTCAGAATTCTGAATCAACGCAAAGTGGCAGAATACTGACCGCTCCGTTTTCCGGGAACTGCAAGCTGCACAAGATATATAAGTGCATTATAGTAGGAGCTAGGAGGATATACCGCACCAGAAGAATATAACTACGATAGATATTGCAACACCAGAGTCCAATGCAGCGGACAGCACGTCTATAATACTATTAGTAGCGGATTTTGAAGCCACACCTCGTTAACATACAATTATATTTAGTCCACCAAGAGAAGTGTCGTCTGTGTAGACTCGTGAGAAACTTCTCACCCAAAAACCCAAAGAATGGCGGACCTTCGGATAACATATTGGAAGACAAAGCCAACGGCGCTGTGGGAGGATGTTCGATTAGGGTTTGCTCAGCTTAGACTGGGTGTCTATGACTCACGCCCAGGGTACATAGTTGATGGCCGTAGCCGGAGGGATGAGACCCGTGCCGTTGAAAATGACTGGGCTATATCAAGCTTGAGTTGGTTGCGCGTGAACAAGTTGCCACTGCTGCACTCACAAGCTATATGCGGGGGACTGGGTGAGTAAGGTGGGGATGATTATATATGTACACTCACTTGACGTATCTCAAGAAGCTATTGGGATATTTTATGCTAATAACCCAAGGGATGGCCGGAGCGACGGCACCAATGAGGAAGAAGAACACGAGGGCTGCGGAGGAGATATAAGTGACTGTTTGCTTATGATAAGCTTCAAGCATACGGCTATGATTGGTTAGTGAGTTTTCCGTAACATGACACGAGAACGCGTAGACATACTAGTAGGTTTGTCCCTTAGAGAACTGAAGGCCTGGTCCAATGACCCCTGCGGGAAAATCTTAGACACCATTTTCAGAAACTGGGCCCCCACAACATACCCCACTACACAATGGTCAGTTGATGTCCAACGGTAGTCATAAATACTCACAACGATACTCGCAGTTCCGAAGACTTCCGTGCTGGGGCATATGAATCTAGACGTATGATAAGCAAGAGAGAAAACCTCCAAATAAGGCTCATGACTCACCCATCCTTCTGGTGGGGATCGCACATTCCCCTAGGGCGGAAGGTTAGCGCTGAAGCGCATTCTAACTGATCCAAAGCGTACTGGATATTAGTGAACATCCATGCTTGAACACCAAGCTGGACGGTCCCAGCTATAATTGCCGCAAAAACTTGGGCAGTGAACATGATACGAGGAGGAACTAATTGAAGGTCAATCGGACGGTTTGGGCTCTGCACAGAAACGACTGACTTTTCATATAGTGCCCAAGTTTGAAGTCGGACGTGAACTGCAGGGCTTGAGCCATTGTCTGCGAGCGTCATTAGTGTTCACGGAAGGACCACGGAGGATGGAGCCCTACAATGTATCCCCAGGTTTTGAACATCATCATTGCGACGGGTCGTCCAGGAAGGGCATAGCCAATGATGAGCTCGGTAATAACACTAGATAAACTGTTAGCCCCATTGTCCTGGTCAAAAAAGAAAGCGAGCTACTTCAATCCTACTTGCTGGTTCGTGATGGCCTGAATCATACCAATAGGAATGACATAGGTGAAGGCTGAGCTCGATCAGGAATGCGCCAGTCAATAAGGAGCGGGAGAAAACATACCAATGAGCAAGGCAAGAACGAAAGCCCAGACCGGCATTTGGCTCGGCCAAACCTCAATACTTATAATGCCCAGCGCAAACATGGCGCCAAATACGATGAGATACCACCACTCGGGAACTGTAAATTGGGAGTAAATGCTTTAAAGATCGGAAATGTAAGTAGGCAGAAACCTTACCTTGGGGATACCGAGACATCAGGCGTGCGTGGATATCAGCTTGTTCGTGGAGAGAACGCCGAGCTTGAACCCAGATTTGCTTCCTGAAGTATAGGAGTGCATGCATTAAAGTCGCTGTGATTGAGGCGAAAGATAAACTGATCCGATTTGTGAGAAGTTCAGAAAACATTGCATGAAAGTAAGGCTGCGCACCCATAAGAGATTGCAAACGTGGTTCTAGGGTAAGGCACGATAAGGACAAGTTCCGAATAGACATATACCTTACTCGAATGCTTACGATAGAAACAGTGGACTATAGCTGTGGTACGCATCGAGGTCAATGGTTGCTTCAGGGGTCAGAATCCTCGTAACGTTGTATTCGTTGCCAGTGTTGTCGTAAGATGTGCGTGAAGAGATCCTATTGCGAATCATTGCTGAACACTGGTCGCTGATGGTTTCTCTGAATACTCACGGCATATATTCCCCGAACCAGGTGTTGGTGAACTGCAGTTGTTGTCGATAACCAGTGCTTTCAAAGTTTGGATGGACTCACGTGCAGGACGGGGCACAAGAACCCTAGGATAAAACATCAGCTAGAGCCCCAGGCTACCGCCTAAGACAACTCACAATAGAAGAAGACAAATCCGGCGAAAATGTTCGCTTCAGCCCACCCTGTGTGATAGACGTGTTGGCGCGTGTCATCGTCATAGGATAGGACAAGAACTTACAAGGAGTGGCCAGGGGTGATCCAATGTAGCTGTATATGTGCATGAGTATCACAGGAATATATAAAGGTTTCTGCCCTCACGCGATCTGGCTCCAATCGAAAGTGATGACGGACATTCCCTGGAAGAACATGCTCAGCCATTCAACGTAATTCGAGATATTCAGCATACCATTCCGTGCACATAGCTATGCAAAAATATATGAGGTTTATTTATAGAATCACTGACGGATCACATACCCGAACAGTTGAGCGATGGCTTTTATATAGACAGCGTTTAGCAAAGGAGGCGGACTTAGGAAATGCAGAGACACACTGGTATTGTCCGGTCTGATCCAGGTAACCCAGGAAAAGTACGAAAGCGCTTGGACTGAGAATCCCAAGATATTTCAGGTGACGCGGATCCAGAAGCAGGGAAATCACGTTACAGATGTAGCCCGGGAAGAAATCTATGGAATTATATGAGTAGGTGGCAATGCAATCAGTCCGAATCTAGATAAACCTACACCACGAGAAAGAACCGATGAATCCATAGACGAAGAAGCGCTCACGACTGATACCGCCGCGAGTACCCATACCTGCATACTGTTGGGAGTGCAGGGTATTGAATAGAGCACAGCTGACTAGGTTGAGTGGCCAAATCATAGATGGTGGTGCTACAAGGAAACGCCTTGCAACCCCACCGATGGAGAAACCAATGAGCTGAGTCGACATGACGAGGAACCATTGATCTGCGGGTGGGAAACTCCGTGAGCTTTACAGAACTATTTTTGGGAAGAGATAAGGAACTGAACAGAACACTCTCACGCACAGCTAAAGTTATAGATTTGATCATAGTACACTCGTTGGACCGCTATGATATCGGTGGCATAGGCGGATTGCCAGCCAACGGTAGCCTGAGAGCCATGAGAACCTGGGGTGCTGCGGCAGAAGTAGACCTACCATCATCTATGCTGACATGGTTAGCTTATGGGAAGGCGCACACGTTAATGGTCTTACCGTGACTAGCACATGCTCTTTGACGGTGAAAGGTCCGGGATTAAGCTTCAAGCCGAAGATCGACCAGTTGGGCAAGAAAGCAGCTGCCGCGCGACCGATGGGGAACGACAACAGTTGAGCGACAATGCCAGTAATCGTGACAGAAGGGAAACGGAAGAAGAAGAATTGGTTCAATCCGGGGATGAGAATGGCCCAAATTACACCAATCACCCAAGACCGAATAGTAGCGACTGGCATAGTTGTATCGTCCGTGTTAGCGACGGCAGAACGAACTTCGGGATAGGGACTCTCATCATCAAAAGTGATGCGTTCCTTGTCCAGGTTGGGATCATCAAATCGTGCGCCTGTGATCTCCTGGGGAGGTGTTAGCTTTGGCTGCAAGTAGTATAGTGTATCTAGCCTACTGCAATATGACCCTCTTCGTGGTTTGGGGCATCTGATCAATGGATGAATGCGCACATAAGACTACTACTCACCGTCGAGGGGTTCAACAGTGACACCCTCCTCCAGTTTCTTCTCCATCGAGTTGCGTCTTTGGTGGGTCACCGTGTAGTGAGGGCTTTGTTCAATTTGTTCAGCCATATAATCTGACGGGACTTCGGGTGTCCTTGGGAGAATCCCAAGCTCACAGAATGAAATTTATAACCTGGCCATCTAGCTCTCAGCAGACGGGACCCTATAAGTCTATTCGATCCCCATAGGTCCGCTTCCACATGCGGACGACCTTCTGGAGGCTCAATCTCACACCTGTGGACATGGATCCGACCAAGTGACCAGTACAGGTATAGGCATCAACCGGCAAAGGAACAAATTCCGTTTGCTCTTGTCACTCGTACGTTTCAGGTAATGGATCCGTGGATATGCCCGCATTCGTTGGCAGTCGGAGGAAGGCATTTGAAGGAAGAATCTGAAGAGCCGCATGGACATGGAAATCGCACATGTCAAGATGAGGAGATCGAAGTCCCATCTGCGGATAAAAATAACCGGGTGGCTTCACAGGAGCCAAAATGAAGGCCAAAACCGAACCCCTTTGGGTTGCATATAGCACAATCGACCTTCCAGACGCTCTTGCATTCTTTAGATGCCCATGGAGGTGTCCACTGGATGGGTGGATCGGGACTGCATTTGTTCTTGGTACCTCCCCTAGTACCCGCTATAAATAGCATCCCATATGATTTGGCGTTTACTTACTACGTGCATATGAATAAGCCGGGAGATATTGGAGCAGTCTATTGGAGCGTATTATCGCCTACTTTGCCAGCAACAAGGGATTGCGCGAGAATGTCGCGGTATCGAGACATCGTTGTGCAGACGAACCTGATTTTGGGACCGAATGGACTGTGCCGGTGAAAATGAGAGCATATGGGTCCCGAGTTCGATGGCAGACCAACGGTGAGGCTCTAATTTTGAAGCCTTTGGCTTGGCACCTACTTCTTTGATTTGGATATTTTGGGATGAATCCATTGCGACAGCAGTGGGCTTCCCTCCGTTGAATAGTTGAGAGTGCGAGAGGGAGATGTGATTGAATAGTTCCATAAAACCTTGTTTGAGTTTGTTGCACGGTAAAGGGAAGGCTACCGTGCTCCCTGAGCCAGAGCCGAATGAGAGGATTAAGGAACCGCCGACTGTGGGAAATATTGACCAACACCCGCTGTCCATGTCAGGACCGGTGTGAACTGTTACCACCATGTGCATGAATCACGACACTCCTGTATCGACTGCCGTACTCTCTCGCTTGAAGCTCGCAGTAACGCCCCGCCGTGCTTTCCTATCAGTCACACTCTTAATTTTGGCTGGATACCTTGTTTGGCTGGCCGATTTTCGAGGTCTCGCTGTACAACTCTCCGTCCCTCGTTTCAACAGCACGCGAAACGAGGAGCTATCATTCACCAAACCCTATTCCAGCGCAACGCTCGGGGTGGCTCGCAGAATATATATGCTGACGCTTCCTGCTAGGGTCGACCGGCGAATTCGGATGGAGACTTTGCGCAAGGCCTTGGGTTTACAGTGGACTTACGTTGATGGACTTCAGAGCACTAACGAGCTTACTCAGACACTGTGGGAATGGGTTCTAAGAGTGCGTGAAGGGGAACCAACCATACTCAGCAACAACGACCTGTCACACGGCCATCCACAACCTGGTGTCATCGGGTTTTCTTGGCCAGATCACATTGACCAGTTGGCGCTTTCGTCCGTTCCTATCGACTTCTGGAGCGATACGGTTTGGGCTACTCCCGCAATGATTTCTAATCCCACGCCTTATCGCCCCACTGGATGTGCGATGAATGAATACTACGTCTTGAATTTCAGTACCGAACTTCCTGAACACCTGGTTCTCACCCGTGCTCGGATCGCCTGCTGGTATTCGCATATATCTGTGATCCACAACATCGCCAATAATAAGGAAGAGGATCTGGATAGCGCTTATATTATTCTGGAAGACGACGTAGACATGGAGAAGGACATCGTTCAACGGCTAAAGATTCTCTGGAGATCACTTCCTCCAGATTGGGACATAGTATTTTTAGGTATATCTCCACAATCAAAGCATTCCACTCATCTCCGGTGCTAACCATGCGGCCCGTACCTTAAAATAGGTCACTGTTGGGCCAACGAGAAGAAAAACCCGCCTCTTCCTCTTGTGTATCCACAACCAATCGCTGTCGGCGTCGACGAAGACTTCCCCGTTAACACTACCGAAAGAATGAACAGGCTACATCCATCTACGGAGCCTAAATGCACCCATGCGTATGCGGTCTCGAAAAGAGGAGCTCGCCGCCTGCTTTTATATCTCCAGTACCCCCCGTTTTCCTATTCTCGTGCGATTGATCAGGCCATCTGTTTTCTCATCGAAACCGGCAAGATCAATAGCTATACAGTGGTGCCCAGCCTGGTAATCCAAACTAAAGAAGACAACAGTGACATCTCTCCTGGAACTGGGGGTGGCTGGCCCGAACGCCTGGTTGACGGTATTCTCACTGGACGACCTTCAACCAAGGAGACGGTGTAACGTCGCAGATGTCACCGAAAAGCATGGCTCCAGTGTCGTAACATGTAGCAATTTTCTATGTTTTCTTCCCGACCTGTGTTCTTCCATTTCAATCGTATTGTAGTGTTATTATTTATGGCTTTGAGGGCTAAACCGATGTATAACCGAGAATCGGCTCAAATATGAACACAAATGCTGATTTCAGGTCACAGAGACCCCTGCGCGTTGGGTGTCTTGTATCAAGGGCGAACGAAAAGCTTTTGTATGATGAAATCAGCGGCGCTATGTTCAAATCCCGAACTCGGAAGCGATTAAAGCTTCAACTACGAGTTGCCTTAGTTGGACACCGCGCTCCCACCCACAGAAGTGGTCTCACAGTGGATTCCGTTCATCAGGAAACATCAGAACATCATGGAAGTGTATGCAGGGCACGATTTGGTGAAGAGTTAAAGTTAACCCCCCGTGCGGCCGCACGTCCGCTCAAAATGAAACCTCCCACAAAAATTACATTTTTTCTGGTAGATTAGAGGGGTTACGACAACATCCGCTCCCTAGAGCTCGTTCCGACAGCTCCAAACTGATCAAGACTGATATGATAAGTGTAGTTGGAAGCGGATGATTGAATGTTGAGGCCTGAGGTGTCAGCTGAGCCAACTCCCAAAAGGAGCACGAGTCGTTCAGTGTACCGCCTTTACTCGGTGGGCAATTTTTGGATGTTATCTCAACCCAAAGTGACATTTTGTGTCACGGACCTCGCGGACTGAGCCAGCGTCGTGGTAGACGAATTCCGCAGCATCCCTAACAGCCAAGGTGACATCATGATGGACCATGTGCCGGTTTCGACCAAGATTGTTCGAGCACAAGGATTTCACCAACCTTGATATATATAACTTGTGCAGTTGATGAGATGATGGAATGGTGATGAGTTATATTCAGGGGTTGAAGGGACTCCCATAGACGTCGAGTTGTTCTCTTGAACAGTGTGGCCTTCGGGCAGGGTACCTTCACCAGCAGGAACTTTGGTCCATCACTAACTCAGCATCAGGAACAACAGACCTGTTATGTTGCTCAGGGATTATTTAGTAGAAATAATATACCTCTGAATAAACCCAACCCCACCTTCCCCTTTTATGGTAGGTCAGTGTTGTCATTTGCACTTTCTAAGCTGCATTACATGTGACTAGCTCTTCAGTATATTATTCTCATATATTCATCACTGAGGCTGCACCCTCTGACTCACATTATGCACCTCTTACTCATGTATTTCATGAGCTGACTGATTGCTGTCACTCCAATTATGCTACTGGACACTGCTGATGATATCACAGTGTTTCAAGGGACTCTGTAGTCATTACTGACTCATTATGCATAGTTATTACTTGTAGGTCTTAGGGTTTGCTACCCAGACACTTAGTATATAAAGCAGCATATATTTCCTTATGTTTCCTTAGACAATCTATTTGATTCTTCTACTTGCTCTACTTGACTCATAGCAACTCTACTTAGCAACTTTACCATTCTAGCTATCTAACTATAAGTCAGATTATCTGTCTGTCACTGTGTGTTACTGTGCCAGAAAACAGTCAGAGTCATTTATGAGCAAGTTTGTGGTTTTGGACTCTCCAATCTGCATGAATCTGCTGCATGATTGTCACAAGCAGGCAGGTTTCATGCCTAGGGGTTTTATAACAAAAAATGTAAGTGACTGGTATAACAAGAGGTAGAGTAACACAATACAAAAGAATCATGGGGTCAAGTTAGATGCCAGTTTACTTGACTTTCTTGTATGTTCGCGTATATCCAGTAACCTAACCCTATCGTCGTTCAAGCACATAATATCTGTATACTGTCCAGGTCCCTAGTAAACATGTTAAATCTGTGATACTAGTTTTGACCCTCAAGAACAAGTCCCCGCATAATGCGACTCAATCTCCTGGGTCTTATCTCAGGTTCCACTGCCCTCTTCAGCACTTGTCCCCTCTTTGTAAGCTCTGCGTCGTTCACCGAGTTCTTCGTAATCCTATTCATTCGACGAGAGCTGGGCCTTCTTGCAGTCCCGGCCACAACCGCAGGAGTACTACGCATTTGAGGTCCAGGTTTTGGGTCGGCGGGGCCGTTTTTATTCTTCACAGGCCTTTGACGACCGGGAGAGTGGGAAGTTATTTTTGGTACAGGCGCACTTGTAGTGGTTGAGGGGATTGCGGCTGATTCTGGACCCTTGTTTCCCGTATTTCCGGGTATGCTGGGATGGCTTGGGTCCGTGGCCGGTGGTCCGGGGTTGGCTGGGTCCGTGGGGTCTGTCGGGTCTGTCGGGTTGGGAGCTGGCTGGCCCGGAACATCGGGGCCAGGAGGACTGCCACCATCACCAGGCTTCATCCCGATGTCGTCTGCAGGATTAACGAAATCCCAAGTTCCTTGAACCCTTCCAGCTCCAGGGTCGGTCAACTGAGAGAAGGATGAATGAGACAGATCGACATCGAAAGGACCTTCGCAACTGTCGCATCGATCTCGAACGGCTACTTTGACGGATTTGCCGCGAACTTGTATATGGTTGAGTGAAGGTGAGACGTGTGTAGAAGTAAGGACTCACTAGTGACGCTAATCTCTTTACCACACAGAGGGTTGCTGCAGAAATCATGAGTTTACTCAACAAGCATGCGGATTGAAATGATATCGTACTTATTGGAATTCCCGGTTGCTCCTCTGTAGTTTGAAATCAGGGGCGAAAAGTGGTGGTTAATGTTGAAAACTTACGGGTAGGAGTCATAGTAAGCTTTCGCCAAAGCGGCGATGGGCATCGTTTCATCAAGTGGCGCACCACCACAAGCACCAATGCCTGTTTGACTCACGACGCCCTCTAAGGAAGTGCTCAGAAAGAGGTTGGATTAGAGCAGTATGATCACTTACTGGGGTCATACCAAGTGACTGGGAACGGTCAGAGGATCCAGATTGACAATAAATATTGACAAGACATACCTTGTCCTGCCTTGGGTACGGCACTGGCCATCAACGCTGAGCCCAAAATAACAGCATATCCGAGAGCCTTGAAGGATGTGCTTGACATTTTATTCTAGTCTTTGTATATGTTATACGGAGATATTTGGGGTGAAGCAGCGACCAGCGACCAGCAAAGCAAGGAGAAGAAAACCGTCCGGCGGTTTAAACGAAGGAGGGAGAGAGACCTGCTGGGGAAACAGGCAACTATCCGCAGGGTATTTATGTTGCCCAGGCAGGAGCTCTAGTCGTCAAGCACTCCTAGAAACCATAACTCTTTGACAATGGAACAGGGGCCATCGGGGGAAGAGGTCCTATTGTGCTACAAGTTGAACGGCCTTGACAATGGAACAGGAAATGTTTAGCGGAGTGGTGGCAACAATCCACATGAAGTCATGGTTCCATCAAAAGGGGGAGTACCAAGTGTGTGCCCAGGTCAACACGTTGGGAAGGCGGAAAGCTGAAGCCAGGTTACCACTGTTTTACAACATGGATCGGATGGTAGTCCAACGACGGCCTAAGCTATTCCGCTTCTTGGGGTATTCCATATATTGACCTTGGTGTTTTGGAGGCCTGGGATGATGCTCTCAATGGGCTGACGTAAGTCATTAACTGGTTGCCCATAACCACCGCGTTTCATACCCTCATCAGCAACATGGACCTAGGATCACATTTTGCGGCGAAACTAGAGCCATTTTTACTCATCGCTAAGTCAGTGAAAGGCGCAGCGGCCGCGAAACTTGTCCAGGACGCAACTTCTGCTCAGGGTGTCTTTGTCTTCTCCGAGCTGTTGGAGCTTTCGAATATTCAAGAGGTATCTACTCCCGGTTCTTTGATTCTAGGAGATTAAACGAACGATGTGTTGTGATTTAGCTCGAAAAGAACGACCAATTCGCAAAGCATCTGTCACTACTGCGAGTTTTCGCCTACAAGACATACCAAGACTATCTGCGTGAGGACCGACTCATTCATTCCTCCGAAACTTTCTCAACTTAGTAGAACACAAGGATGAACTACCAATCTTGAACCAGGCGCAGGTAACAAAACTAAAGCATCTATCAATCGTAACTTTGGCATCGGCAAGAAGGGTGCGGATCTTGATATGAACTCTTGTCTTTTGGTTTGACTAACGATATCTCCGTCCTTGGACAGATTATCCCATACAGCGAATTATTGAAAGTGCTAGATATGCCCAACGTCCGAGAACTTGAAGATCTGATCATCGATGCTATTTATCTCGATATCTTACGCGGAAAGCTTGATCAAAAAGAGGGCCAGCTCGAGGTTGAATACACTATGGGCCGAGATCTCGAGCCAGGAAAGCTGGAGAGCATATTGTCGGCGCTACAGGATTGGTACGTTTACCTGACATCACTCCTCAGGAGACACTTAATCCCGCACCAGGTCCTCAACGACAGCATCCGTCCTGGCTACTCTCGAGGAAAAAATCACGCACATAGCCAAGGACGCTAACCTAAATAAAGCACGACAAGCAGAATACGAAACACAACTACAAGCCAACCTGAAGGAGATCCTGGATAGGAAGGAGAAGCAGAATGCCATGAACAGGCGGGCGCAGGGAGATAGAGATAACGTACCGATGGACGTTGATGAGCCACCATTGGAGTTAATGAAGGGGAAAAACCGAAAGTGGGTTATTGTTTCTGGCAATGGAAACAAAATCCAGCCTCTCCTGCTCTCCTACTCACTCGATTACAAAGGGCCTCCCAGGAAGTCAATCCCAAACTTAGGAAGAGAAACAAGTTCTGACCGTTGTCCACGACCCATCTTGCTACTTCAATCCTCTCGCTACGCTCAAATCGCCGCATGTATCATACGTTTCCTCCTCCCGCAGACTGTATACATAGCACTGCAATGGCATTTACCTCCATGAGACAAACCATCACTTCGACACTTGCGGGGCTGACTGATTTCCGATATCATCTACACGACGTGATGCTCATGAGCAGGCTTCAAACCTCTCTCAGCAAAGTTGAACATCGAATGTTGATCGAGATCCCCTTACGGCATCGGAATCAGCGAATAAGCGAAGACGGTCCCTATTGCTCAACGCTACGTTGTCTTCCGTGGTCGTGTCTATTCTCCGTCACTTCTAATATTTTCTTGATATCCACACACATTGGGGCCCGGGGAGCAAATAAAAAGAGCCGGGATCGGCATATACTGATGTGCACATGTTGGTGAGCTGATACCGAATGCTCAACATACGATAGCATCGAATACTGAAGAGCTAGTGCCTGGAGCAGACAAGACACGGAGGCATGTTTGCCTTGTACGGTACCTGAGTTGAAAGCAAGTCCGGCATCTCCTTGTCACAACGTGATTCCATTTGAGCTAGTCAGGCGCTTCTCGATACTGGAGCACGCAAGAAGCAAGGCCCGGACTTGTATGTCTTTCATTGTACCTGATGCAATGATTGGTGACCGGTTCCCGAGTCGTGGCACGACACGATTTCAATCTTTGGCGACACAGGCTTACAGCATGCATGCTGCTCTGTGATTATTATAAGGAAGAAAGGAGCGGTTGAACCCCTTTGCCTTCTTCCCCCCGCCTACGCGCTCACTGTCTTCCTCCTAGTCTTTTCTGAGCACCCCGGTTTTCAATGGCAACAGCCATGAAAGCCCCATTTCCAGCTCACTCACTCTTCACATCCACGCCTTCAACGTGTGCATTTTCGGGGCCCTCTACGTCTGTAGCATTCGGCTCTCGAAAACCTTCATCTTGGGTTCCACCATCATCGAGGTCAACCACACCATCCTGGGTTCTAAACACCCCATCCACTTCCTTGCCTGGCTACACACCCACCATTCGTACTATTTCGCCTCAGATAACGAGTTTCAGACCTTCTACTCGGGATATTGTGAAAGCAATCGCACCCCACGTGCTTGATGAACGACAAGCTCGCAGAAAGTCGCCTTCAAAGGCAGGAAACCCTCCACGCCTGAGGAGGTCTTATCATAAACCACGCCATCCACATAACCAGGTTCTCAACGAACGTGCGCAGCATCCATGTCCACATAACCCTTGTTCGGGATCTGGGCTCGCATATCATTCGGGTGGGAAGAAGAAGAAGTTGGGATCCTCGCCGCTGAGAGTCGCTGCTGTCATATGTTGGGATGATAATAGATTAATATATTTACGTGAGTTACTGTTCCTCCTACTGGACTCGGGTTAGACCGTTGTGCTTGTGGTTCTTGTACCTCACCAGGGGTTCCCTGTGAACCTTCTAGTGCGGCTTCTGTTGACCAACCAACGATTGTGATGGGTACTGACAACTTCATTCTACTTAATAGAGCACTCATCCTCAGGCTCGGAATCAAGCATTACGGATGACAGCGAGGCGGATGAGGCCACGCTTTCCTCCGCCTCTTCCAAGAGCACAACGCACATGCAAGCAAGAACGCAACCGCCACTTGATTCGACTTCGTTACCGCCACTTCATGGAGACTCCTTGTCGTCATCAGTGTCAAACCGCTTACATACACGACAGTCTAGTGGTAGCAGCGCGAGTTCATTTGAGAGTACGACCAGTAGCGCCTCAACAACGTCGACACTCTCAGTAGACGAGGACCATCCTCTCACTAGTCCTCAAGCAAACGAACAGGCCCTTAGTGTTCGTCTGCAATCACCAAATATATTAAAGTAAGTCCCAATGTTTACAACTCGGATCCAGCCAGCGATCTGGGTGTATTCAATGGAATGCTGATTAAATCTTCGCGTAAACTCCACCCTTCAACGTTGAACTCTTACCCGTCCGTTACACGTCCATATTATCTCTCCTCTTGCTGGACATTTAGGAGTCTCGCTGTTAAATTAAAGTGAGTGTTCTATTCTGATAGACACTATTTTTGTCTCGTTCATCCTATCATCTCCGCCGCGAACGTTTGAACGTTGATGTACTGACGACCGTCCTTTTTTTTTTTTTTGTTGGTAGACCCGTTATAAATAGTCGCCTGGCTTTTTTCCATTGACGCTATCCCTGGCTGACAGCGGTGGTAGAGTCTGACGTTCCGAACGGAGTTGTAGGGTGTGGTGTTCTGAAATTTCTTGGAGCTCATACATTTCTTGGATGTATAGATGTACATTTTATACACTTCTTATAGGTACATACAGACTGATTTAACCAGGTGACCCCAGCTATTTGGAACTGTTTGTACTATAGGATTCAATCTGAGCCCCTGTTGTTGCACAACAACATGACACCCGATACACGTTCTCGACGTACTGAAAAGCTACGAGTCGAGGAACTCCTCAAATCTGGCTGCGCAAATATGGAAGGACTTCCAGTAATCCCCCCAGGCTTCTCCTTAACATCGTCTCGTATTTTCGTTGCATCCCCGTCCCTTTTCACTGACCCATATCCCGGCCCTGTTCCTTCGCAATACCTAGAACGTGTAGAGTCACTCAAAGCTCTATCTCAAACATGCAGAAGACTTCGAAGTATTATTCTACCTATCATGTGGCAGAAGATCGAACTTGGTGTCAAATACGGTGGTAAAGACTTGAGCTATTCAAGGGAGTTTGCGACCGAATTTGTGAGGCAACTCGAGGTTATGACGATCAGAGACCCGACGTTGGCGCACTATGTTCGGTGAGTCATAGATAGCTTTTAGGCCCATACTCCGGGCTCAGAGAATGATGCCAGAGAAGTGACCGTGTTTTTGCATATATTGTCTCAAGAAACTGTGTTTTCCGAACTTGCCAGAGCTCTACATATGTTCCCGAATATGCATACATTGCAATTCTTATCGCCGTCTGGTATATCGGTGAAGGTATTGCCAGGGCTTTTGGATGTCAAATATATCCAAATGTGAAATTCCTCGTTACCAAGGTTGCTATACCCCAGCTGGTCAAATTCTTCCCTGGTGTTCAACATTTCTATACTTCGGATCGCACTATGAGCGACCGCCTGTGGAAAGCTGTTCAGGCACATCGGAAAAGATTGCCTACGCCAGGGTCGTATTCCAATGATAAATTGCTGTGGTCCGGTGTGTCCCTTACCCTTTTCCGTACTTGTATTGAAGCTAATTATGAAAATAAAATAAAAATAAATAGTTGTTGGTGGACTACCTGCGCTACATCGAGATCCATACCGAAGACGATTTGGAAGGGAGCGGTAGCATCCTACACCAAGTAACAATTTATTTTTTGCCAGGTTATATTTCATTCAGAGAGACTGATTTAATTCCAAGGTTTCCAGACTGGCGCTCTGGTCGTTGCCGGATTTTTAAGTCATCAAATTTGTCATCGGGAGATGCTGTGGACATCAAGAGTATTCCGAGGCAAGGTGATTGCGGTGTCAGTGCTCAGTCAATTGGAGGGTCAAGTCCCCTGAAGAAACTCATTATCGAATTCCGACGAGGCACCTTGGGTAGGCACCATGCCTTTGAGGAAGTCTTTGAAAGATCAACGACGAAAGCAATGGTTGGTACAAGTTAAAAAGGGGCAGTACATCCGATTGTTGTATGGCAGCAAAATAACAAGGGACATGTCAATATGATACGAACCCTATACATATCACAGTGTGATGAGTATAAGTTGACATCAACGATGATGCTCTTACCTCCACCCCGATGAGTTTACGCATCCAATAAAGACGATTTAGGGAGGAACTCAGCAAGGAGATCCTCCTCGCCTACTAATCCACCTAACAATTCTCCATTAGAATTGCTTGCAACGTCCTCGGCCGCATGGTTTACCAGATCATCGAGGTTTCCCCCCGAGTGAGCAGCAAAGCCGACCACTCCTCCAATGAGTTTTGTGATATCTTCAACTGGGTCTAGTAGGTCGGAGTCACCAATGGACGGGACCGGAAGGCCTAGTACAAAGGTGAATGCGACAGCGAGAAGAGGGATGATGTTACGCATTTTCCGGAGTTGAGCGAAGGGGAAGTGGGGTGCTCGGGCTGGTCCATTTGAATTTATATTCAGTGGAGCACACCCTCAGAACGCTTCTGAACTTCATCAGAGGATGTTCGAGAAACAGCGGAGGAGTCTTACTTGCCTAATCCAGATCGTATCGTTGTCTCAGGAATTACTCAATGCTAGCTAGTGAGCCTTCCAAAGTATGGGGGAAGACTACGAACATTGAGCTTCATTATGAGAGAGCCCGAAAGGAGTATACTTGGTCGTAGTCCTACCAATGAGTACGTTTTTGGACCTGGTCCTGAGATGCCTTCTGACCTCGAGATGCTACGTTTCAGCCGCTAAAGGAACGCCAGATGCTCACCATTGGCCAATGATGGTTACGGGGGGAATACTATTATTGGAGCTAGTGCGATTCTGGAGGGGAGAAGAGGTAGGTGTGCCGTGATGGATGCAAGAATAAATGAGGATAATGCTGGACATGGGAAGGAAGTAGGCCGGTCTGCACTCCTGATGGACTCTTCAGGGATTTTGGACGGTCATTTAACCGAAGGGGGCACAGGGGGACCTGGAGTAAATAAAAACATTGATGTTAGAATAAACTAGTGTTTATAACGTTTAGCATTTAGTGTTGAGGGGACCATTATGCAAGGACGTAAACGGTTTCCGGTATGCTATCATCGGTTACGTGGCTTATCAGATATCCAACCATGATAACGTCATCCCAAGCTATTATTTCACCCAACTCATGCGATAATTATATGCAGTACATAGAACTCCCGCATGGACCATGAAGCTCAGTACATACTCTCACGACCACACATCACATTACTCCCATGTCAAACAAGATTCGGGTAGCGATACTCGACGACTATCAAAATGTCGCCTTCACCTACGCGGACTGGTCTTCTATAATCGACAGGGTTACTATCGACTCTTTCCCAGAAACATTACACAACGAAGATGAGATAGTGAAAAGACTATATGACTACGAAATCATCTGTGCGATGCGTGAACGTACCAAGTTCCCTGCGTCTTTGTTGGACAGGTTACCTAACCTCAAGTGGGTTCTGTCCTTCTCTATGGTACTCTTATATCAAGCTCGCTGTTCGCTGACGTGTAGGTTCATTGCTACTACGGGCAGGATTAACCGTGGCATTGATTTGGGTCATGCAAAGACGAGAGGCATTCTTGTTTCTGCTACTGGGTCAGGCAGTGGTGGAGACTCGACGGTTGAACACATTTGGGCTATAATTCTTGCTACTGTGAGACATGTCGCTGAGGAAGATAAGAATGTGAAGTTTGGGAGCCCTCAGTGGCAGAGGGTTGTCCCAACTGGATTAGGGGGGAAGACACTGGGTTTAATTGGACTTGGTAGGTTAGGTACCAGAATTGCCCAGGTATGCACTACTAGCCTCCTCGAGCTTTATTGAAAGGAAGAAGAGGAAACTGATTTTGAGTTTTGGAATGGTAGATTGCACAACTGTTTAATATGAAGGTTATAGCTTGGTCTCCTAATCTCACGCAAGAACGTGCAGACAATGCGAGAGTGGGGTTCTCACCGACAAAGGAACAGCTACTCAGAGAATCTGATATTGTCTCTATCCATCTTGTTCTCTCCCCATCGACTAAAGGTATTATCTCGGCCTCCGACTTGCGCCTTCTCAAACCTTCAGCGTATTTCATTAATACCTCCCGTGGTCCGTTAGTTGATGAGGCTGGGTTGGTCGAGGTTTTGAAAGAGGGTAGGATTCGAGGTGCGGGTTTAGATGTTTACGATGTCGAACCGCTACCACTGGATCATCCATTGAGAAACTTGGGTAACATGGTAACGCTTAGCCCGCATAATGCGTACGTGAGTGATATTAGTTATAAGGTGTGTAAATTTATGGCACTGTTATCGAGATAGAGCTGAGAGGCATAGGCTTTTTGGGGGGAGACTGTGGAAAATATTGCAGGGTATCTAGAAGGGAAGCCTACTCGCTTACTCGCGTAGTAGGGGACCGAATTGCTGATGGTTGATCCGTGTATATGACCAATGAAATATTTACTTCGTGCTTCTGGCGCCTTTGGGTTCTGATGATTTGTATGCATACTCCGATACATGAGGACCAGAAGCTAGTTAATGCGATCAGACCCTTGGGTTCTGGGCTTTTAGCGTTTCTCAATACTCGTAAAATACAGGTTATCTTTGATATGAAGAAATAGGATACGGATACGGGTGTAATTTGTGAGGGTTGATGTTGCCGAAAGGAAGGATGATCAGGGAAATATGATCAGGCTCGGTTGAGGAAGAATGTACATGTATTGGAAAGGCAAAGGATGTATGATTTTTGCGTCGAGGTGAGAGAATTACTAGTACAAAACGGACGGCTGTCGGAGCACCTTGATTTGGTAGATGAAAAGTTGAGGTGGAACTGTGCAGACCTTCTACTCCGGGTGGGTATCAATACAGAGGGAGATATTTGTAGCAAGTCACAATCTCGCCAGGGACTGATGTTTTGCAAAAAGGATTTTGAATCGTGTGGAGTACTATTCCAACGGACAGGTGCCAAGCTCCTTAACAGGCCCAGAAATTAATACCTGAGCCGCGTATGTATTTCACCCCTACTCCCTTAATGTATATTACGTAGTTTCGTTTGTCTTGATGGGGAGCTTCGTGAGCGGAAGCGCAGCCGCGCCGCCTTATCCATTCAGACGGCAGTAGGGACAGCATTTGGTTTGACCGATTACCCACCCGCTTTTTGAGTTGTCGGGGGATTTAGGGTATTTAGTAGTTGAAGGCTTGGGTGTCGTGGCTCTTGCCGTTGCCGCCGATTTGATTGATTGGCACAGTTGAGATCGTACAGGGGTGAAATGAGTAAATTTGATCTCGAGGACTGGAAATTTTGAATTCTCATATAATTTGTTTGCGGAATGGGGGGGAAGCGGACAGGAGCCGAGATTCTGGGATATGTAGCCTGGCGGAAGATACTAATCCGATATCAGTCGGATCTGTGCGCAGTTGGATATCAATTGACGCTTCCGGATTTCAATTTCCGCCCTGGACCCGTAGCTCCTCCGCTACCATTGACATCGATAGCACCCCCTCTCTTTTCGAACGAATCAAATATGTATTCTTTTATGGTTTCGGCTCGCGTGAGGCATTCGTTGACCTTGTTCCGTATCAGCACCTTGGATTTCTCATTCTTCTCATCTGGGAATACAAGATTAACACAAATTCGGTGCGCGATTGAATCGGTGGCCCTACATTTGAGCGCTAGCGTAAAGTAGTCAAGTGCATTGTTGTAGAGTTTGTAGGCCTTGGTAAAATTCTGCTTGAGGTCCTCATCTATGGCTCTCTGCACGATTTCTACAGCACGCTACACAAAATTTGTTAGAATATCCGGGGTAACAGTTCCGGTTGCTAACATCAAGATAATTTGTTGTAGACACTGGTTCAGAGGTTTGACTACTGGTATCAAGGTATTTTGCTGTAGACATGGGGTCAGAGGTTTGACTGCATTAAGCATAAGGTCAGGGGTGCATGGACATTGTTTGGATCAGAGGTCTATGCAAAACATCAATATTTAATCAACTTTTTGCATACTGGGACAGAGGGAAGCGGACAGGAGCCGAATTTCTGCTAGAGCCAGATAATCGGTGGTAGGTCAATCGACGCGTCCAGATTTCCAATCACGTGGGGAAGGAGCGCAGACAGTAGTCAGGGCTTCCAGAGTGACCTGACAATGACTTTTGACATTGGACGTCTGCGTTGTCGACTTCTTTGTAGAGATTGTGAGGACACAAGGATCTTTACGAGGCTGGGACGGGGTGGGATTTGTCAGTTGATTGATCTAGATTCTACATGTGTGGGCGTTATTTGAGTAAAGAAGGAAAGTGGGATGCCTGAATTGTGTCCATCAGTCTTGTCGATGGATATATCGATGATAGATGTCGGAGTTGTTGCTGCCAGAGCCGTGGCCAGGAGACGAGAAACGAGATACGCGTACGTGTGATGAATATCGATGCATCTTGGCTGACCTCGAGGGAAACTTACATTTGGGTAAATGACGCAGGGGACTGATAGTGTGAGTGCGGGCTTGGAAAATTTCTTCCTTGAAGCTTTGCTAAACTTGTTTAGAAGCTTCGGAAGCGATGGTATTTGAAAACAAGATAGAAGCGAACAAAAAACATGAGGAGTTGCACATGATGTGGACTGAATTTGTGGCTGGTACATGAGGCTGACTAGGATTTGCATATTCGTCGTAGGCATGTGAATCCCTGCACTTGCCGAGCGGGACAGGGTCGCTTCCCTGCGGGGTGAGCGATAATCTGCTTCATTTACATGGCTGACGTGTGCGTATTTTCATGTTTTACAGATGCGAGCCAGTAGGACCATCGTGGCGCCCATACTGGCAATCCGGGTTCCTAGCCTGAGCAGCGCCTCGCCCGCATAAAGTGCTATGGACTGCGTCCTGGCCCAGGTTTAAGCTCGTACCCAGCTCCCACTCTCATTTCCCACCACTCGCAGGAGAAAAGCCCCATCAGGACAGGGCGAACACCGTTGACAATGGCGAGCGCTCATCCTTTCACGCTAGCCGAGTTTGGCGAGTTGGTATCTGTAGCACTAGAAGATGCCGGAGGGCGGGCTGACCCTGAGCCGTTGACTGCCCTGCCGCTTGGCTCTTCTCGTCGTTCTTTCTTGTCCTTTTCTGTTCCGAAACACCATCGTCAGGGCTGGGCCCCTCCCCAAGGCAAGTCTTTTAGCTTGTTCTTTTGTTCACTCTGTCTTCATTGTTCCGTTGCCAGAAGCCCGTTTGTCGCTCTCCAACCCACCCAAGTCATTCTTTTCTTTCTTTCAAAACAGCGACAGCGACAGGATGCTTCATCATCCCGTTCCCATGCATCCCATTGATGCCATGTCCCAGCTTGAACTTGCCCGCACATGTATGCCCATCCATCCTCCTACCACCCCTACATCTCGTCCCCGCGCGCGCCAGGTCCTCGCTGGGATCAAGCGCCGGGCATCAGCTCTTGTAAAATCCCCCACAAGGCGACTCCGCTCCCACTCGTGCACCCAGGATGATCCTCACTACCAAGCAGAGGACTCACGGCCAATTCCAACGGTTACCTTTGTTTCTGCCACACCAGTGGATTCCACTTTCGGAGGACGTGCCCGTAGTGCTTCCTGTACTACCTATCCTTACGATGATGACGACGCGGTTTCAACAAATACGTCCATTTTGCAGATTGATGCACCTGCTGCTGGCGACTTTGCGCCATATCTTCCGCTAGCTACTCGGCTGGAGAGAGGAATCGCAGCGTCATATGCCCCTGACACGGCAGGGTTTACCTCTCGCAGAACACCAGTGTCGACACCGCCCCCACTCTCGGACGCCGCTGTGAAGCGCCCTATAATCCCACCCCCTTCACCATCTCCTTCCGAGTGTTCCGACTCCACAACGTCCACTAGATCTCCTGTCACTCCTGTCTTCCCCCATTCCAGCCATCATCATGATGTCCACCCCTATGCGTCTGCTACCGCCATGTCACAACGATGGTCTATTGGCAGCAGCGATGAACCAGACCAGAACATTGATCCTTTCGCAAAGGGCAAGGTGCAGATTGTAAGAAGGAGTTTGGTCCGTGATAGCTTCCTATTGGCGTGCGCCGCTGTTGATGATTCTCCAACATCATCTGCTTCTGGAGATGATAGTGGTGTTGGCCAGTCGCCGAAGAATAGACGCTCTTCGGCTCTCAAGAAAAAGTCTACTACATCACTTCCACCATCAAAACCACCTCCGTCGTGCCCGCTCCCGAGTCCACCTCCCAACTGTTCTTCGGAAAGTCCGGTCTCCACGACTCCCACCCAGGAGAAGGCCGGAAACGAGGGGTCTAGTGCAGCAGACGAGGAATGGACTTTATTCCTTGGTGCCCCTTCCAGGCCTCTTGAGCTACCCAAGGCTTTGGACATGGTAACAAAGGAGAATGTACGTGGAAGGGCTAAATCATCGCCATCATCTGTTCCTTCTTTGTTGCCCAAGCAACATCTTTCTCCATCCGATATCCCACCCCAAGTTCAACAGCAGCCTCGGGCTCGCACAGTTTCCAACCTCAGCACTCGATCCACAGCTACGATGCGTCGCATCGAGTCTGGCCCTGGACCAAACCCGCCATCACGGCCAAGTGGGGCTGGTGGTGAAAGCTTCGAGGACTGGACGCTTTCTTTACCCTTACTCCGGAAACCCAAGTCTACTCTTTTCGTGGATACCTCGGCTGCTGCCACCAAGGTCACTTTGGAGGTCCCTGTTGATGCCAAGACGAGGAAATGCCGAAGCTTTGCAGATTGGACTACAAGTTTATCAGAGGAATATGAACGGGAACAGAAGAGATTGGTAGAGCTGGAATGTGAGCGAGAGAGGGAGAGGAAGACGAGTCGTGCTTCGGTCGTTTCGACTTCATCTGCGAGAGCCTTGGCTTCGACCTCGGCTTCGGTGAGATCAGTCAAGAAACAACTTCCTATTGGACCTGGCTCTACTTCGTCTCTTCATTCTTATGCTGGGCTCAATATGAGCACGACGAGTTTGAACCGCACTGCCACGAAATCAACCGCAAGCCTTCGCTCGTATAGATCCAGTGCATCGGTGTCTACTTCGTCCACTTCCTCAGCATCATCATACAAGGACATTCTCCCATTCACCGCACCTTCTCCAGTCGTCCCAAGCAATAATAGCACGTATGCCGATTCCATCCTCACTCTTCCCCATCCAACAATGCGTACAGTGTCTGCTTCAACTTCAGTTTCGACTTTGGCTAAATTCCCGCTGCCGCCTTCTTTCTCGTCCAAATTATTGCAAAGACAAGTTGCCCCTCCTACGTTGAGGCCTTTACTCCCTGGTTGCTCACTCCGCACTTCTATGCCTGTGTATGGCATCGAGGCTCGTGCTTCGACCTCTGCTGTACGTCTGAATTACGGTTCGTACTCGAGCTCTGACGAGGATATGGATGTTACTGTCCCTATTTCGGCCCCCCCTACTACTTTGTGTTTCTCAACCTCTTCATACGCTCCGATTTCCTTTCCACCGCGCTTCCAGAGAAATTCTAGCCAGAAGAAGAGGAAAAAGAGTTCCTCTCGCGGTGCATTTTATGTTCCACCCTCTACTTCTTCCTCTATCAGCACCACTAGCACTGTCAGCGCTACGAGTGTCAAGACGGCTAGTAGCACTTCGACTATCATGCCTCCCAAGAGAAGTTTACAGAAGTCGATTGATGGTGTGGGCGTGTTGACAGGCCAGGAGGAGGTTAGTGTTGGTGTTGGTGTTGAGTCGCGACGGAGTAGTATCCAGTCCTCGATTCGGGATACGGAGTATGAGACGTGTGACGAAGGCAGCTCACATGTGGAGGCAGAGACTGAGTCGATGCTTTCTGAGTCTTTTCATTCTGCGCGTTCCAGCCTAAGTATTCCTCTGTGAGGTGAGTATGGGTCTCTAACTACTATTGTTCATGTTTACTGATGCTTTGTCGAACAGGGCACGCTCATTGTTCAAGCTCACGCATTGTACTACACTGCTAGACCACCGCACCTCAATCATTCAAGTTGTGCTCTCGAATCTTTCCGCGTTTCTCGCATTATTTTCAACGTCGCCCACACTAGTATCTGGCATTTCATTTCACCCACGTTCATTCATTCCCCACAGTCAACTGGCGCATAGGCATATAATCAACATCCGATGCTTAATTATCCACCCGAGCGCGATCCGGAGGAAGTTCATGCCTTCTGTGTCCGCTTCGAGTGGGAATCCTTTTTTTGGTCTAGTTCTCGCTATAGCCTTCTTGGACATGGGTATCATTTGAAGTAGTATCATTACAAAACTCGAGCGCCTTTTTTTCTTGAATTCATTTCCTCGTGTTTGCTTTTGACTTTCCTTTCGTAGACTTCGCGTTCACAAATTGTTTGATTACACTGAACAGATTTTTATTATTATTGTTACCGAAGGACTTGTATTATTATTATTATTCTTGAATGTTCCCTTTTGACTTTACTTCGCCTCTTATTACTTTGGTGCTTTTCTTTTTGGTTTTGTCTTGCACCATTTATTTGCCTTTGGTCGCACGTTTTTGTTGTGTGCTGTAACCACAACTGCATTCTGATGAAAATTTTATTTCGTTTCGATGTGTTCTCTTTCATCGAAGTAGGTTTTAGATCTGATTTGGCGATTCTTTCATTTTCGCTTTCGCTCCAATCAGAAGAAGTTGGTCGACTTGGAAATTATGCCTGTCACGGTTCCTTTGGGCAAAAATGATGTTATACACTTCAGCCGTTTCACCTCTGGTTATGCACAACTCGTTGTCGAGTTCTTCTAGCTAGTTTGATTTCCTTGACGACCTTGCAGGGGTATTGCCTCTCCACGTTCCGATCCATCCGACTCTATAGTTTAGCCCATACTGGGATCTATTCCCTTCTCGTCGTCTTTACACATACCATACGTAACAAGATTAGTCTCTCTACAGTTGTCCTATGTATAAACCTGCGTATTATGAAATCTCCCACCCCTCGCTTCTGGTCCATAGACCACGTACTATTATTTTCGTAATTTTACCTTCGTCAATCAGAAATGCGTCTTTCCCAGCCATTGGACTTTTTTTTGTTAGAGATAGCGCTTATGTATATGAAGAAATGATTTACAATGAAACCCACGGGAATTAAATTACAAGTGTCCACAAACATCGAAGATTCTATGCGCCGTCATTACCTACGCCAAGTTAACACTTGAATTCCCAAGAACTATCGAAGAGACTCACCAGATTCCTTGGTCCAGTCGTCATGTCTCCTAATATCAGCCTCCGTAACTGTCGGCCTTGTGCTCTCCAAACTCTTCAAGAAGTCATTCATCTTCAATGGCGGTTCCAAGAGCTCGTCACTACCAATATCCGACCAAGTCATCTCCTCCGCTCCGTGTGCGCCTGGTGAACAAGGCGTCCATTTCGTCTTGATCTCCCCAGTGTCAGGATCTTCAACCCCTACCGAATTGAAGTGCGTTGCGTTGATAACTTTGCGTACAGGTTGCATAAGCGCATCTCGCACGATAATTGAGATATCTGAGCCGGAATATCCTTCGGTCCTGTCGGCAAGGACGCGGTAGTCCCTCGATTCAAGTTGACAAGGCGTAGTACCGATGTGGATTTCAAACATACGACGTCGGGCGTCTGGGCCTGGCAGAGGGATGTATATACGTTTTTCAAACCTGTGTTATTGGTTATGATTCAACTCGTGTGCCTGGCTATGGTGAGAGCAGGACTCACCGACGTTTGATCGCGTTATCGAGTTGCCAGGGGATGTTAGTCGCGCCGAGGACAAGAACACCTGTATCATCGTGCCCTACACCGTTCATTTGCACCAAAAATTCTGTCTTAATTCTTCGTGAACCCTCAGACTCGGATTCATTACGTGTTCCAGCTAACGAATCAATTTCGTCAATGAAGATGATCGCAGGTTTCGACTCTCGCGCGAGTTCGAACAGGTTCTTGACTAATCTGTGCGGAAAAGGTCATATTTTAGTTGACTGACGGACTGCGGTATTAGACTGTGGGCGTACCTCTCCGAGTCACCCTGCCACTTGCTGACGAGGTCACTAGAGCTGACACTGAAGAATGTGCTCTTCGCCTCCGTCGCAACGGCTTTTGCTAAGTACGATTTGCCAGTACCAGGTGGACCATATAGTAGAATACCTTTCCATGGTGTACGCTTTCCAGTGAATAGATGAGGGAATTTGATAGGTAAGATGACTGCCTCTTTCAGCGAAGCTTTCGCTCCTTCTAGTCCAGCAACATCGTCCCATTTGATATTGGGTTTTTCCGACAAGATGGCACCTGACAGTCCAGCACGCAACTTCTTGGTCTCAGGATCCGCATCGTCGTCTTCACCGTCTTTCCTGACCATCTACATCAGTGTCCGATGTTTCCATGTGTAAGGAGTGGAAGAGGTAATGAGGGCTACTCACTTCTTTCCGCCTGGTCCTGTAGCTCCTCCGCTACCGTTGACGCCGATAGCACTCTTCCCTCTCTTCTCGGACGAGTTAACTATGTGTTCTTTCAACGCTTCGGCTCGCGTGAGGTATTCGTTGACCTTGGTCCCTATCAGCACCTTGGACTTCTCGTTCTTCTCATCTGAGAACGCAAGATTAGCACGAGTGCGGTGCGCGATTGAATTGACAGTCCTACACTTGAGCGCCAGCATAAAGTAGTCAAGTGAATTGTTGTAAAGCTTGTAGGCCTCGGCATAATTCTGCTTGAGGTCTTCATCTATAGCTTTCTGCACGATTTCTATGGCGCGCTAGGTAAAAGTGTTAGAAGGTCACAAAAAGACAATTCAGATTGCTAACATCAAGGTGTTTTGTTGTATCCATGGTCAGAGGTTAGATCAAGGCATTCATCAACCTAAGGTGAATGATCGTGTTTGGATCAGATGTCGATGCCAAATACCAAGACTTCCATTGACTCAGTTGCGTGCCGTGACCCCGGTTAATTTAATGGGGCAATGCTGTTGTTCTACCATTGTTCCCGACGAATCTTGACAGTGCAACAGTGGTGAGGTGTCGTAGTCATGCGGATGCCACGCGTTGCTTGCAGTAATCTTACAACCGTGCCAGGATCAATCAACTGATTGAGATCACCCTGATACTTGCAGTGATATGAAACGCAGTGTGTATGACGCAGGATTTGTCAGGAGAAATGGCCAGAAACCGCGCACCCGACAAGGGCATTGCGCGCAGGTTCTGGACCGGGAGACGCTTGGACACATGTTCTCTGACGGAAAGGGACTGAATAGACGAGAACAAGCGTAATTTGACCCACCCATCCATTCTTGTTCATCGCTTTGATTAACAATTGATTGTGTCTAATTTGGGTACGACCTTGCCACAGCTTTTGGAGGAATATAAAAGGACCTTTCATCAGCGGCCCCTTCAAACAGCCTTCCTCTCCTACCAACCGTCACAGCGACAGCGCTTCCTTCCGCTCTGTTGTCTTGTACTAAAAAGCATTCTACTTGTATCCCACAATGCCCCAATACATGACTGGCAGGCCTCGATCCACCCGTAGTCAATTCACTTTAGGCAATCAAAAGCTATTACGCTCTGCTACTCCAGAAGAACTTGAACAATGGAGTGATGCCAGCAGCGATAGCAGTTATTTTTCGGACGAGCTCATTGACCTCGATGAAGGTCGACCCTATACCTTTGAGGTACGGATCTTTCAGCCCGTTTGACTGCGGAGAACTAAGCCCCAATTACCTCGTGTATGCAGAAGGGCGAGTTAGCCTGGGTTCGCACGGCAAACGGAACCTGGTGTCTCGGTACTGTAACCAGCTCACCTCCGCGGGTAGGTGCCACACGGGATGTGAGTATATCCATCGCCGAGGCCGTGCAATCAATCGATGCTGATTGATCCCCTATTTATAGGGCGACGGTCTCTTCTATTCTGTCATCTTCACTCTGGGCGGTGCCAGAATGAAAAAGAGCTTTGCCCCATTGAACGGAGAAATAAAACCCGACAGTGGCGATACACGCAGTCTCCTCAAAACATACGGGTGGCTCGGAAACTGATATCCCATTCTATAGCTAGATGCTTAACTTATCTCGGCTTCGTTGCACGTGTACCATATATCCATGCATTATAAACAATAAGACTGTATTACTATAAACCACCACCCCGGCAGGTGCGGATGTAATAGAGGCGCTCAATCGCGGACATGCCCTGCTGTACTTGTGTACAACGTGGACGCGGAGTTTAGTTTTTTTATCGCCCGGGACACATGTAACTGGATTCTTGGAAGCGCTGGTCTCTCAACTGGCGTTGCCCAAGCCCAAAGGTAGCAGATAGGAGTCTCCCTGGAATCACGAGCCCAAGAAAATGTCGCCACAGATGGCCCCAACCAGACCTCCATCCGCTCAACGCTCTATCCAACGTCTCGAAGACCATCGCCTATGCCAATAATGCCTTGTCACTTAGCCTTTAAGCTCGATACTGTGTATCATCTTTATTGCGACTTGACTGGTCCGCGGTCAGAATGGCCGATCCTCGAAACGTAATGATCCTTCACCGCCACCCGTCTAGACCAGCCTGAAATCCACATCGACGTTAGAGAAACCAGAGAATGTTGAAGACCGTATGCAACGAGTGATCCGCTCCTCTGAATGCAACCTTTTTGCCTTTTCACCTATGGCCAGCAAAGGGGTATAAAGAGTCCTCTCATTGAAGCATTCCAACTCAACACCGGACAAGCTACAATCGTATTCAAGGCAAACTCTTTCAACAATGTTCAAGAAAATTTCTACTACATTTTTGCTCGTTTCTTGCTATGCTATCGTCATTCGTGCAGTTCCCCAACTCCTCCCCGTTAATGGTGGGCCCGCTCTTGGAGGACTTGGCACAAACCAAGGAGGATTAGTTGGAGGGGTCACCAATCCTGGAAATCTACTCGGGGGTCTCGCTAACCCCGCAGGTCCTGCTGGTGGAGTGGCTGGAGCTGCCACAGGTGTGCTTAGTGGCGCAGCTGGTGGTGGTCTCCTTGGCGGTGTTGCTGGTACCACCGTTGGAGAGGTGGAACAAATCGCCAACGGTGTCCATGTACCGGGACATTGAGGTGGTTGAAATCTGATGCTCTTGCGGTGCGTATTCACCAGTTCTTGGTTGCAATCCTTTCATTGATTTTCCTTGGTGTTAGTATCATTGCATGGTATCTGTTGTTCCTGAGAACATTGATACGACCGTTTCATACTAATGTTTTGTGTACTATCGCGCTATGTGGCTCTCTCGTTTGTGTGAATGACATTCGTAAACATATGCTCGGAGAAAGCCTGCGAGAATGGTATGAGATCAGAAATCTACTCGAACTTACTCATGATGGGCCGAGTTCCAGTCCACCAGATTCGACCTACTATCCCAAGCGCCGTGTGCTCTGCGTCTTTTAGCACACACACACACACACACACATAGATCCAGGGTACTCCAGATAACGAATTAATTGGAATAACTTCCATGCCAGCTCAGCAGATCTAAAATACGTGTTGGTGCGAATGACGGTTTATATTAGTGGATTTCCAATAATAGAATTAATAGATCCGGACTCTTGTCTGAGCGACCAAACTATATCTACACATGATTTCAAACGCTGCATCAGCACGGAGTACGAAATGGCCACGGATCTTGGGAAAGTAACAACAATTTCTCATAGATCGCCTTAACCTCAGTGTTCTGACGGTGGCGTCCTTCATCGCTATTACTTACAACCACTGGTTTGAATGGTATTAGGGTTGCTTAAAGGAAGGTGCTATTCTTGTTTATTATCTTGCGACCTTTGGCAGCTCATATTTGGTGTGTGGTTCACATTCCGACCATTTTTAATTATAGCGGGCCATAAACTTTTCGTCACTTCGCATAGGATCCAAGGCCGTCGGGTATTCGAGGATCAATTAGCAAATGAGTATGATACAAGTTCAGACGGATGCTCGGTAGCTTAATCAAAATGACCAATCTCCTTCAACTAAGCTCACATGTATCTGCATCGTCGGCTTGGTCCAGGCGTGCGAGCTCCTACCAACAGCTTTCTTTCGACTGGTCTTTCGTCTGTGAGTTTCATTGCCCTCGACCTGTATTCGTTGAGAGACCGGAGCCTGAGATGCTTTCGATCGCTTCCAGAAATTAAGGCGCATGCGCATGCTGGTTTGTGTGTCAAAATTAAATCGCTGAAGAAAATAGATGTGGCACTTACCCTGAAAATGACTGGCTAAGAGGGGATGCGTCCACTAGTAAACGAAGATGAGTATTTATAAGAAAAGAACAGCCGTCAGGGACGATGGGACCGAAATGCTATGTGCAAGCGTCCCTGCTGACACCAGAGTTATCTCAAGTCAGCTCTACTCATTCCTTTGTCTAGTCTTAAAGCTCCGGTCCATATGACATCAATTGTCCAGCAAAGAAGGGGACAAGACCTTTCATTAAGCGGCAGTGCATGGACATGGGTGCATAATCTTTTCCCGACGAGTGTATGAATAGTACATATGGGAAATCTCTGGTAAAGACAAGCGGTGATGCATGGGTGGTGACAGGGTATTCGGGGAGATTATGCAAAATATGGGAGTGTCCCGATTTACTCCTGAGCATCTTCGTGTTCAATGGCAATGAGAGCCTGGCGTTTCTCGGCGAGACGAGCAGCACGGCGTTCGCGAACAGCCTAAGATAGAAGCTTTTCGTCAGAGCCGTGGGAATTGAGATATGAAATTAAAGCTAGCCTTGTTCTTGACACGGCGAGCCTCCATCTGGTCCGAAAGGATCTTGGTGCGGTTCTTCTCGGCTTTGGCCTTGTGGATGAACTCCATCAATACACGCTTGTTCTTGAAGACATTACCCTTTGATTTCTGGTAAAGGGAGTGGTAGCTTGTGGGGCGATATCAGCCTTCGTGATCTTGTACCTTTCGCTGGATCTCACTCACAGGTGCTTGTCGATTTTGCCTGCATCTCTGTACTTCCTCAAAAGTCTCCGGAGCACCCGCTGTCTCCTCATCCACTGCACCTTGGTGGGCATACGGGCCTCAGCAGTACCCTTCCTCTTACCAGGACCAGTGTGCCTTCCCTTCCTCTTCGCAGCCAAAAGCAGTTGTGTGCGAGCACGAGAGTGGACGGTGGTGGGCTTAATGATCACACGGCCATCCTTGATGAGTTTCTTGACGTGTGTACGCGAGTTGGCGTTACCGATCTCAGCCTGTTCAGCGGGATCGAGCCAGATTTTTCGTTTGCCAACGCCGGCGACGCTGGCGGCGAGGCGTTTTTGAGAACGGAGGTTGACTGGGGGATTAGTAATTAGATGTAGTTGGTTGTCGTTGTACAGCTTGCTCACCCATCACTGGCTTCTGGTCTGGATAATGTAATGCATCTGATCAGCGTTGTGCACAACGGCGGGACAGCGATCAGGCTCACCTTGGTCTTGAGGATAACGTCGATGGTGTGCTCTCGAAAACAGAGTCGCGCATGTGTGTGCTGACGTAAGAAAGCCACCATGAACCTTACTTCGGACAGCTGTACAGCTAATTCAGGCTCCGCGCATGTTTGATCAACGGCGCTTTCGGCACGATCATCTTGAGTTCCTGTGAAGACTTGCCAGCGCGGAAAACCAACGACAACTTTGGAACCGACTCGGACGGGTCAGGTATCTGCTACGTGGCCTACTTTTAATTTGTTCCATACACCAGCACGGTTCGAAAATCATGGGTTGTCACAGGTAGATAAATGTTCCCCCTGCCCACGACCGCCGGCAGCATCTAGTCAGCAGCTCAAGTTATTTTGGACGCGCCAACCTCATTCCATACTTCTTCTAAGTTTGGAACTAGGGACATGCTATTATAAGATATTCTTCACACCTGATCTCAAGCAATCACGAATATCTGAATCCCGATGCCGCTGGACTTTCTTTATTAACCTATTAAAACCCCAGAACTATTGAACTATACCTTGACGTCACCTCCCGAAGCCTTAACACTATCGGCGTCAAGCAATATCTATTTTACCGCTTGGTTATGAATAGATAACCTTATTATTATCTATCTACCTGTCCACGAGAAGCTTTCAGACGACCACAGCCGAGCCGTTCTCCCATTGAAAATCCGCCATTGAGCTGGAATGGAAATCATTCACCCGTTATCTGCGATGCCTTTCGGATATATTTGTGGTATCACATCAGCAGAGCTATCAATATCACGTCCTGAACTCGCATCCACGCCTCTCATCATTGATAATTTACCAAGAAGCTTCAAGATATCAATCCTGGTACTATACTGATAAGGGTGTTCTCTAAGAAAATCGTCTATCATATTTATGTCCTCGAAAAAAGTAGATGAAATAAGAAATATAGCATATGGTGCGATATGACGTGTCAAAGGTGCTCTAGATAGCAAAACGGTCTGGGCCTACCACTCTAGTCTACTGTCTCCGCATGATGCAACACCACTACACTGGTTCATGCCTTCGTGATGACTCCCATTAGCATGCCCATTGATTCCGACCATCTCAACTTGCATCGCAGCGTTCAATCCCAGGGCTTCCGACTCAGCCTGTCGAACGAGCCACTTCTCGGTTCCAAGGACAGCATCCATGTCCTCTTTCGGCGGGAGTAGCAGTTGAACTTCGTCATCGGTTTCACTTTCCCGTGCTTCGAACGCCAAAACGCTGTAGTCGGGATCGCTGATACATTCGCCGTCCGTCAAGGTAAAGTTTCGTTTGTGCAACGGGCAAGAAACATACTGGGAAGAGGACCGGTAGTCAGTTGTAATTCTTACACCCGATTAGTCGTGTGACTTACAAGATCTCCACCTGGTGTATCACCAATGATTCCATGGTCCAGAACGAACGCCCGGCGATGAGGACACCTGCCCAGACCATCAGAAAAAACAGCTGTGATAGGGCAAGGAGACCGTACATCTGCTGCGTTGCGTAGTATCCTCTGTTCGGAACATGATAAATGGCCAGTTGGGAATCGCCATATTTCACTGCGACACTCGTAGTACCTTGTTCGGACAGGACCATATCCCGTTTCTTTGCCATGGTGACCCATGTCCACTTGCTCTTCGGAGTCGCTAGCCGATCGGGCGTGAATCTCAAAGGGGCGGAAGCTCTGGGCCAGTCTGCGGGCCTCTTCTGACCACGCTCCTCGATAAGCTCTGACTGTTGCCGGCGCTCTGAAGAATTCACAAACTGCTTGAACTGATGGCGTTTGACGGGATCTATGTGAAGGATTGAGGAATGAGGTATTGAATAATATCTGATAGATATGTACAAACCTTTGACTACGTTTGCCCATTCGTCTTCATAAGTGCTGACAAGGTTGTCCATGATTCCGTCCAATTCAGTGCATATTCCAAGTTGGTCTTCGAGGATGACTTTACGAAGTTTCTGAAGGGGATCATGAGGGCACTTGTTTAGAAGACGAAATCAAACACTGACATCGATACCGCCGTCCATATTCTCAATCCATCTTGCTGTGCGTTGAAGTCTGTCCGCAGTCATGATATAGTACGCAAGAAACCTGTCGATTATTCTGATGACTTTGGAAGGAGGGACATCCTTTGCGAGGAGATCAGCATGGCGCTAGAGAAAGAGTACATGAATTATGCGTCGTTCAATAATGACTTCACGACGTACTGGATTAGCACCGCCGTTTCCACCAACGAAAACTAAGATGGTTGAGGACGGGGTAAAGCATGACACGACAGTGAGAACATACTATTCCAGCCTTTATCAGTCGCAATCACTCCGAAATCCTTTCCTTGCGCCTCTGCACATTCCCTAACGCAGCCAGATACACCACCTTTGAACTTGTGGGGGCTACGCACACCGCGATAGCGCTTCTCTAATTGAACAGCCAATCCAACGGAGTCACCGACGCCATAGCGGCACCCTGTTGTACGAATAGTTTAGGCAACGGTAACAAGGGTGATACGTTGAAGAGATACACACAAGTACTGCCAACACATGACTTGACAGTTCGCAAGCTCTTGCCGTATGCATGACCACTCTCAAACCCGGCGCGATTCAACTCCTCCCATATTGCTGGTAAATCATCTTTCATAGCGCCGAACATATCAATGCGTTGGCCTCCTGTAATCTATGGGGAGGTAATTATTCAGTAAACACAATCGCGAAAGGTGTGTGAACCATACTTTGGTATATAAATTGTATTTCTTCGCCACTTGTCCAATTACAATAAGTCCCTCAGGGGTGATTTCGCCAGCTGTGATACGAGGAACGACGCTAAAGGTGCCATTCCGTTGAATATTGGCTAGGAATCGATCATTTGTATCTTGGTTCTGGTGGTGTTCGGGTTTCATGACATGTTCATTATACCTGCACGAATTAAAGTACTGGTCTCCAACCCAAAACGGGACTCACAAGCTAGACAGGATGCTCCCAACGGTAGGCTTGCAGACCTCGCAACCAATGGCATTCTTATCAACACCCACTACGCTAATGACCTCTCCAAAGGTGTGCAGTTTCTTGACTTTGATGATGTTGAAGAGATCTGCCCGAGGCATAGCAAAGTGCGGACAAAGATTGTTGCTCAGGCTGTGTCCCGCCTTCTTCATTTCTGCAGAGAATATAGATGTTACCTAGAGATGACATGTCATTTGAAAAATGAGATAAAACAAAAGGAGAAGACGAACCAATGGCATGCATCCTCCACAACCTGTACCGACTTTGGTCTTCTTCTTGAGTTCTCCAATGGTGTTGCACTCTCCAGATTTGACGCACTTGACGATGTCCCCTTTTGATACATTCTATATCTCCAGTCGGCGGATGTTCATGAACACGAGGAAAGAGAACTCACATGACAACTGCAAACTTGAGCGTCATCATCCAAGTCATCCCCGTCTCCATCACCCTCCTTCTTAGCACCAATGATAAATTGCGAGGGGGGAACGTCCAGAGGTTTCTATAAATATGAATCAACCATCGTAAATTTATTTTCGGGAGAAAGGAGAAAGAGACTTGCCTTCTTCTTGACAATGGCAACCAGCTTCACAAAATCGCTCACGTCTCCAATCATCATCCCGCCCAGGAGATGCTTTCCGTCTGCAGTGAAGATATACTTCTTGTAAGTGGAACTAAAGGGATCATTGTAGACCAGGCACTTGATCGGACCATCAGCCTTGCGTCCTGCTCGTTTCTTGGGAATGGTGAGCGGCTCAGTCGCCTTGCTCTGCAGGGCTAGGTCCGAGGGAACTCCTTGTACAGTGATTTCGATGGTAGGCTGGGCTGCCACCGATAGCTTAGGTGTATCCCTCCGGTCATTGACTTCTGTTGCCAGCTGCGCTTTGACGGAGGATTGTTTGTCAGCGAAGAAGTCACCGAAGGAAGCCACGTCTACCCCCATCAGCCTTTTAAGAACATTAGTCACTACGCCAAAGTGCAGAACAGAAAATGTACTTGAGTTTCGTGCTTAAGTCGGGTGAATTCATGTTTCTTGGAGCATGACTTTCGGTTTGAGTAAGATTGAATGACAGGATATCCGCCATCTCAACTGTGGCCACACGTCAGGGACGAACCACGTCAAAAGACTGTACAACATACTGCCAGGAGCGATCAGCCCATAGTAATTACCCTTCCAGCTGGCGCATTCGCCAATTGCGTATATGTCCGGAGCAGAAGTCTGCAAGTCGTCGCCGACAACAATGCCACCTCTAGAGTGACATTCAATACCACAGGCGCTCGCCAGCTCGTCGCGTGGTTTGATGCCAATAGCGTAGATGACCATGTCGGCATTGTGTGCAGATCCATCTTGTAACTTGAAGCCAGTAAAGACTTGGTCGCCAGAGTCATCCTCAGCCGGCTGAGTAAGCTCCTCTGATGGAGAGCAGTTGGTAAGAACCTGTACACCTAGAGCCTCGATCTTGTTGAGGACCATTTCGCCTGCATCTGCGTCAAGCTGCCGCGAAAGTGGATAAGCCTGTCGGTTAATAATGCTGACATGAGAGATCCTGTAATCGAAGAGGTATCAGAGATGTACTAAGGTGAACATGAAATTGTTAAAACGCACGCCTGAAGGTCGTAGACGGCTTTCGCCGCCTCCAAACCAAGGAGACCACCCCCGACAACAACAGCGTGTTTGACGTCGTCCCGTTCGGCATACGAAATAATGGCATCCAGGTCTGAAATATTCCGGTATACAAATACCCCTCGCGTCTTCGCGACACTTT
Organism: Chlorophyllum brunneum; assembly: GCA_963576785.1. Taxonomy (NCBI): domain Eukaryota; kingdom Fungi; phylum Basidiomycota; class Agaricomycetes; order Agaricales; family Agaricaceae; genus Chlorophyllum; species Chlorophyllum brunneum. The sequence continues at coordinate 3,311,374 of OY756140.1, read as the reverse complement.
GAGGGGAAGTATAGGATGGGAGGCCGGCTGTTGATCCCGTAGCGAGGACACACTTATCATAGCGGAAGGCTCTGCCTTTGTTGGTGTGTACCAGGTGTTCCTCCGGCGATAGAGATATGACGGTCTCGGAGAGATGATAACGGAATCGATCCGGTTGCTGTTCCGCGTACCAAGACGGTGGGTTTAGATATAGATCCTCCACCTTGGTACCAGATTACATCAACTTAGATTCAAGAATAAGGGACAGAACGCACGTTACGGTGCTCGAAATATTCTGTCAGTCTGGAGAATATACGGTTAAACTTCATTTGTCACTCGAGGGCGAAGAGGGGACCAACCCAACGCGGTTGTAAGCGAAATGCATCTCTTCACCGCAGGTAATGATGAGGTACCTCTGCTTCTCGTCCAAGCTGAGGAGCTTCTCGATAAACGCTGCATCAAATCAATAGCAGTTCCAAAACAAAGGACGAATTTTCTAACCTATTCCAACCATTCCTAGCCCGCCTGTTTTCAAGAGCTCAGACTTGTCATTCGCTTGAAATAAAAGATACACGTACACACGAATACCACCTCTCGGCGTGGAGATATACTGACGGTCAACTGCTCGTCCTGCACATCCCCAGTCGAGTCCAAGGAAAGTTGCATTTCAGAATGGGTTTGGGCTCCTGGTGTATTGTCTTGAAGAGACATGGGAACAGCAACGTCTTGATGAAACCGCCGAGTGTCTGAAATGCGAAAAACCCCCAGTAGCAGTCACATTTATGAACCCCAGGACCTGATTGGTGTGACCGAAGGGCAGCAAGGGTAGTTGCAATTGGATTCGCCATGTCGGAAGACCGGGGGAAATCGCATTCTTTCATTAGAACAATCTGAGGAAGAGATCTGCTCCAGACGTGGCGGTCAAAGTTTTGGTATCAGTTCACAAGCGGTTCGCAAGCGGGTGATGCAACAGAGTTTCTTTCCCACGTCACTGTTCCGTTATCGTTGACGATAACAAGCGTTTGACGATGACATTGGTCGTATCTACCCCCCTCACCAACGCTATCTGTGGCATTCATAAGTCGGCAGAATCCTCCTCCATCAAGGGACTTCGAAGCTTCGCCGACTTGCTACCGTCCATAGATAAGACCCCTACCACCGTGGACCGCACATCTCTTGCTCCAGCAAGGCAACAAAGTGTCGGAGTAAGAGCCTTATCTTTTAGTGATGTACCTCATAACCCGGCTTAGGTCGCTATCGCGGCCCCGCTATCTCGCCTGTCCAAATTCTATGCCCGATATCACCGTATTGCGGGTATATCTCGTCTCAACCTTTTTGCTTGGCCCGCGATAAGCAGCTTAGTCTCCGACAAAAATAGGTTTGGGTGGCCTCGATTATCCTCTAAGCCAACTTAACAATCTGAATGTGCTTGTTATCAATTCGTTATCAGTTACCAGGCGTTTCTTTCGGGAGCCAAATCTAACATTGGGTTCTCAGATTTGACTGTGAAGAGTAAAGAACTACCCTCAACCGACTCGAACTTGAATTGCATACAATCTTGCTCTATCGTCATGACTTTTTATAGTGCACCTCCCTTTGAATGGTGTCACCCCTCGGGACCCATTATCATGAACCCAGTCAACCTCAAAGCTACGTCTTCAGGCTTAGAGATTCCGACGTGGGAGCAGTCCATCCCAGCCAACATACTTCTCTATCTACAAATACCTCATTCGGCTCAAACTTTCCCTATATATGAAACAGTCGGGTGTTCCCGTTGTTTTTCCACCGGGTATCTATGCCGGAATTGCACACTTGAAGACTTATGAGGTGAGTTTACCTTGATGGTGTCCGTTCCTGTTATCAGGTCTTGCTAGCGTGATAGCTCATAACGCTGAGATGTTCTATGCTTCACGAACCTTTTTGGAAGCCCTGTCAGCTGATGAGATAAGTTGTAAATTTATTTTCCCTCCCACCACTTCGCTGACTTCGTGCTTGATGCCAGGCAATATGGAGTAAGGTCGGCATACCTCCATGAGTTGACCGGTTTGGTTCATGACGCTGGTGCTATCCTCTCAATCATGGCATTGTTATTCCATGGCCTTACGAACAGTTAGGACTGTTTTGCTCATGTCGCATGGCATGCAGCTTTTATCGTTGTTCCGTAAGCACATGCTCTCCTTCCTGAAAGTCCGATACGACCTCAAAGTCGGAATACCGCATATCCTCCGTAGTCCAGTTCACCTACTCCTCGGGGCAATAGTCACTCAAAATTGGAAAGCGGTCCGAACGCTGCAGCGTTTCCATTACTTCCAACGCGGTCATGAAGATTACTCCGACGGTGACAAAAACCCACTGAAGGATGCCAACAGTTTATGAAATACCGTCGTTAATATTCAACTTGTGAATGAGGGGGGCAAGACAATCGTCCAATCCACAGTCGAGGTTGACATTAATGACCCCGGACTCTCACAATACGACAGCAAGAATTCTTCTGAACGCCCCATGCCATCATCATTCCTTGCTCTGATCTATCTCATGGTATTTCCGCCGAGAATTGGGTGATAGAAAGCAAGGTGGCAGATGTTCTTTCTCCTTGTGCAGTAGATGCTAACAAGGCTTTACTTAGTTCCCGCAAGGTCTCACACATCCAACGTATCTTGTGCGCGTTCCTTGGATGGTCAAACTTGCTCATCGCTATTTTTACTAGCAGCGTTCTAAATATAGTCGTGACACGGTTTTTCACTGGACGTTCTCTGCTACTCTTCCGGCACGAAGGCAAGAAGATGGTGATGCTTCTACGTCGTTCTATTTATACGTGTAACGTGTAACTTTACTTTCAGGCAGGAAGGTTTCTACCTGAAAAACAAACGGTGATGCATTGATGTTCAGCGTGGCTCGTGAACTTTCTAATTGATTGATAGAAGAAATTTTAGTTGCAGTTCTGATGGGCGTTTCCTCTCAGAATCTGTCCCCGCTAACTTTGGCCCAGTACCTCACCACAATGACCACAATCACGTAATCGCTTGATTCTGAGTCGTGTGCAAGACACATATTGATTATCGATTTTTCCTGCATATTTCGGGACTCCACTGTTAGGTCCTACAGGAGTCAGGGCGCGCTATTGCCTTGCCTCTGCACCCATTCCTAGATCTCGGGTGTGCCGGTGGGTGGGCCTTCGTAGAGAGAGAGAACGCGTGCTATTTCCATTGCTGTCAACTTTTTGCTTTCTTCAATTCTTGTTCCTCCTGGTAATTGTCACGGTTACTCGGTAGCATATTCAAGCGGTTTGATAAAAAAATATTGCAGTTCATTTGAATATTATGCGAGTTCGTGATAACAATACAATCCGATTCGAACCTTATGCGGATTTTTGTCTTATCATATCGGGCCAATAGTATAACGAAGGTCGTTGACAACTTCCGGTCTCAGGAGCAGATCCAAATCTAAACCAAAGATAACGATTCTTCCAACATGACGATATCACGGCGAGCATTGTGGCAGCTCGTGAGCTTGTGGGGTTCTCGGCAGAACTGGTTAAAGCATATATATAAAGGGTCGTAACTTATCGCACTATCATCATTGGCTGTAGTAGTTCAAGAAAGGTAAGTTGTGTTCAAGCACCTCGGAGGTTGGTTTGCGCTGACACGGGAGAAAAGAAAGCTACTATACTTATCGTTTTTTTCTCTCCCTAATATAAGCCCTCTTTACTCCCGATGTTCAAGATTCAAGATATTGGTCAGTAGCGCTTTCCTTCTACGCACTATATAACCCATGCTAAGACTCCCCCCCCCGCCCGCAGTTAATATGCCCCTGGACGTTGGCCAAGTGTCGTGGTCATTAGACGGAATTATGACCCCTACCGAGGGATCTATGACACCTCCTTCGTCTGTCCAGTCACCAATGGGAAGGCGAGCTTGCCTTCCAGGAGAGGATGGAATTCAACTACCCGCTCCATTCTTCCCTCCTTCTCTTGTCCAACTAGACTCATCATACGGAAAAGCATGTATCGTGCCCCGCGAAGTACCTTCCAATTTAAACTATCCCGAGGTACCGAAAGAGAAAGCAGTTGAGGGGATTGCCCCTCAAGATATGTATGTCGTCTAGTTGGATTTTTGGGATTTGAACTTGTCTGACGCTGTCATTATTTTGTAGTGGAACTCCTGATGACTGGGTCCCTCGCGATACAAGAATGATTCGCTTAACGGGTAAACACCCGTTCAATGCGGAGGCCAAACTTAGGGACCTCTACGCACAAGGGTTCTTGACTCCAAGCAACCTATTTTTCGTCCGCAACCATGGCGCCGTGCCTAAAATAGACCAACGAATGGCGGACGAATGGAAACTCCAAATCCACGGGTAAGTGCAGCTGTTCCATGAGCGAAGTTTCTTGTGAATATATAATATGTATAGATTGTGCTCTCGTCCAGCAACGTTCAGTCTAGAAGATCTTCGAACGAGGTTTAGGGTTGTCAGTGTCCCGGTAACATTGGTGTGTGCTGGTAATCGACGTAAAGAGCAGAATGTTGTTCGGAAATCCTTGGGTTTTTCTTGGGGCGCAGCTGGACTTTCTACGGCACTCTTTACTGGGGTTTATCTGGCCGACGTTCTGGATTATATTCTTCCGGCGAGAGGAGCAAAGCATGTAGTTTTTGAAGGAACTGATGAGCTCCCGCATGGTGAACCCTATGGTACCAGGTAAGTTCTTTTTTTCGTCGTGGTGGACAACCAAAATAACAGTTCTATGTTTAGTCAACTCTTGAGCTGGGCTCGCGACAGGCGGAAGGGAATGATGTTAGCCTGGGGAATGAATGGCCTTCCGTGAGTTCATTTACGTAATCTCAATGTTGTGTGTGTGTGTGCTAAATTTGTATCGGCGTCTACGCAAGGCTTGAACCTGATCATGGTTTCCCGCTTCGTCTTGTTGTGCCTTCACAAATTGGTGGAAGATCTGTGAAATGGCTTTCGAGTATTGAATTGTCGGAAAAGGAGAGTCAGAATCATCTCCATTTTCGTGACAATAAGCTTTTGCCGATGTCTGTGAGTCCGGATCAGGCGCGGAGGGAGGATCATTGGTGGTATGATCGAAAGTAAGTTGATTGGAAAAGTTCTCTGAGCGTAATTGTTCTGAGAGAGATTTGTTTTATTTTTTACTAGTTATCTCATCAATGAACTCAATGCGAATAGCGCCATCGCGTGTCCGGATCATGATGAAATACTTGATACATCGTGTGCGGCACCAGAAGAGACGTATGCAGTTAAAGGATATGCGTATGCTGGTGGTGGTCGTCGCGTGACACGCGTTGAAGTTTCTTCCGATGATGGAGATACATGGGATCTCGCACGAATCCAGTATCCCGAAGATCTTTTCCGAGAGACGGCTCATTTCGACTCTGTTTATGGAGACCTGGATTTGACCGACTCGGATATGTGTTTTTGTTGGTGTTTCTGGTCGTTTGATATGCCGATATCGACGATGAAGACGAGTCGTGCTATCATGGTTCGTTGTATGGATGAGTCTTTGGTGCTTCAGCAAAGAGATATGTATGTGAATGCGACGGGAATGATGAATAACTGGTATGTGAACATTGTGGTTTGGAAATACAATTGATTACTGACTTTTTGTTTTTTTCATTGATAAGGTGGTATAGAGTAGCTATTAATGAGCTTGAAGATGGTAAGATTAGTTTCGAACATCCAACGCGTAAGTTTCTATTATGGCGGTAGTGATCGAGAGCGTGTTCTAAGATATTTTGTAGTGGCGGGGTTGCAACCAGGGGGGTGGATGCAGAAGCTCAAGGATGCAGGCTTGGACCCGGCCAAACCGAATTTCTCGAAGAATTCTTCATCACCGATTTCAAATACGATTATCGAAGCTCCGAAAGTCCAAGAAGTCCAGATGACCAAGCCGGGTGTTGATCGCAAGATTAGCTCCGAAGAACTCAAGTCGCCCCAGGCGAAGGAAGAAGCTTGGTTTGTTGTTCGAGGAGAGGTGAGTAACGACAAAGTACAGACTTTACTGGTCCTGATCAATTATTACAACAGGTGTACGACGGTAGTGGATTCTTTGCTGAGCACCCTGGTGGTGCTCAGTCAATAATGATCGTTGCGGGAGAAGATGCGACCGAGGACTTTATGGCTATTCACAGTTCCGACGCCAAGAGACGGTTAGCTGATTTCCATATCGGAACACTAGAAGGCACTATTGGGGAAAAGGAGGTCGAGAGCGAAGTGTCCGGACCTTTCCTTAACGCCAAGAGATGGAAGAAGGTCAAGCTGGTCAGCATAAGGGACATGTCGCACGATACAAAGATTTACCGATTTGCTCTGGACCACGAGGAGCAGGAGATGGGTCTACCTTGGGGTCAACACGTGTATGTGCGTTTGAGGAGAAAGATCGCTAAGAAAGAGGGTAGCCAGGTTGCAGAGGGTGAGATTGTGCAAAGGGCTTATACCCCACTTTCTGGACGGGGTGCAAAGGGATATATTGACATGCTGATCAAGTGAGGCGGTCTATTTTTGTTGTTGTTATGATGTAGAAGCTGACGTCGAGGTTAGGATTTATTATCCCACTCCCGCGTATCCCCTCGGCGGACGTATGACGGTCGGATTTGCTGAACTGGTCGTTGGGGATAGTGTGGAAATGAAAGGACCTGTTGGACATTTCACTTGGAAGGGCCAGGGTATAGCGTCGATCAATGGCAAGGAGAAACGTTTCCGAGAGGTTGGTTTGATTTGTGGAGGAAGTGGGATCACGCCGGTTTTGCAAGTGTTGCGAGCGGTGTTGACTGATCCTATGGATATGGAAACGAGGGTGTGGCTTGTGGACGTGAATCGGAATTTTGAAGATATTTTGTGTAGGGAGGAACTTGAGAGGTTTGCTGCGGAGTATCCTGGGAGGTTTAGCCTGCACTTCAGTCTGACGGGCGAGCCGGTGGTGGAGAATTGGGTGTATTCGAGGGGAAGACCGTCGAAACAGATGTTGGAGGATCATTTGCCGGCTGCTGGAGATGACAGCTTGGTCTGTATTTGTGGACCGGGACCCATGGAGTTGTCTGTGAAGGGTAAGTTTAAAGGTTCTTTTTTGGTGGGCCGGCGCTGATCTCCTTTACAGGATTCCTCGCAGAGTTGGGATGGAATACGTCGAACCAGATCGTACTGTTTTGATTGGGACTTGTTATAGACGTGTAACAATATTTGCTATCTTGGACCTTTTCTACTTTATATTCATTTGTAGTATTAGCAGCATCATTATGAATAGACGTCTGTGTTGCCATGCACTGGAGTGATAAAAATAGCACGAATTAGGCGAAAAGGTATTAGCGTGAGCAACGAATGTGCTCACTGCACCCGTAACTTGGTGTGGTTGAGCTGGGGGGTTTCGTGATGGTTCCGTGCTGCTCTGAGCTCCTGGCCCGAGAGAGTGCCGACCGGGGCCGACATGGTGGATAATTATAAATATTAACCGAAGGGGATTGTATACGTAGGTGCATCGGAGTGTTCTATTTTTGTGCGGACGGTGATCATTCTGGAGGGCTGTCCTCGTGGAAGGCGGTATGGGCTTGGCATGCTGGGTTTGAATTGGATTTTGGGTGGTCTGGCTGGATGTAGCGAGGGGTTGTTGAGGAGTGCAGAGGGAGGAGGGACGATCAGGGACGGACCCGGTGGCCGGCCGAGGGTGGACCGGAGCGGGATTTACGCGAGTGGAGAGGTGGGGATTTGAAATGGGGAGGATTGAGACCCCCTCATGGGACGGGGCGTGGGCGGACTCACCACGTGCTCCGTCGAGAGCGCTGACACACTCGCTTTTTCTCCCAGCCCACCATGAGCCACATAGGCCTCTAGATGCCCGACGACGCTCCCCAGCCAGACACCGGCGGCCCCGACGGTCCAATGCCTCCCAACGGCCCCACCCGTCTCGCCATCCCCAGATCCCACTCCTCCTCCTCGGCCTCGGACCCCCACAACCCCCGTTCGCCCTCTCGCCCTGCCTCCGCCACCGACTCCCCCGTCCCGCCCTCGCCCCCCGACTCGGACTGGCCAGGCCCCGCCAGCCGTCCTCCCAGCCGTCCCCCAAGCCGCAGACCGAGCACCTCCACCGGCGTCTCCGGCGGCAAGATCCTGGGCTTTGGCGCCTCTTCCAAGAAGGCCAACAACCTCATCACAGACGCACCCGCTCCCCCGCGCGGCAAACCCGCCTCTGTGCACAGCGATAAGGGCGATGGCCACAAGTTCAACCTCAAGGACCTCCTTGGAAATGCTCCGAAACTCAATCGCAGATCCTCCCAGCGCTCTACCTCCTCCAAGCGCTCCGACTCTGAGGCAGGCGATGTCGTCAAGCCAAAGAGCACCGCGGGGGACAGCGCCGTCAGCCTGACCCAAAAGTACGGTGTATGCCAGCGAGTCGCTATTGGAAAGGGTGCTACCAGCGTCGTCCGTCTTGCTCACAAGTGGGACAGGAGCGAGGAGAAATTGTATGCTGTCAAGGTTAGTTTAATGCCATCCAGGGTCCCTTATCCCTGCATCGGGCGTCCCCCCCTTCTAACTCTATACACCAGGAATTCCGCAAACGCCGCAAGAACGAGAGTGAAAAGGAATATGTCAAAAAGCTCACTGCAGAATTCTGCATCTCGTCAACCCTCCACCACCCCAACATCGTCGAGACCGTCGATCTCGTACAGGACGAGAATCTCCACTGGTGCGAAGTCATGGAATTCTGTCCGGGCGGTGATCTCTATGCTGCCATCAAGAAAGGGTGAGTTCATGTGATTTTCTATCACTCGATTCTCTCTACTTCTCTGAACCCTGCACCCTGAGATGATCCGCTTTCCCAATACACACAACTGACCACATTTCATTTCCGAAAACATGACACAAAGTGTCTTGGTCTATTTTTTGTTTCCTTTCCGTATTTGTGTCCCTCTGGTCCCATGCCAAGAACTAACTCTTGTTCTATTCTAGGGGCATGAGTCCGAGCGAGGTAGAGTGCTGTTTCAGGCAGATCCTCAGCGGTGTTGCATACCTCCACAGTCAGGGCGTTGCACACCGTGATATCAAGCCAGAGAATCTATTTTTTGATTCAAAAGGAAATCTCAAGGTACAGTCATCCTCCCATATCATAACCATCCTGAATCCAATCGTGTACTAGATTGGAGACTACGGGGCCTCCACTGTCTACCGCCTACCATGGCAAGCAACCGTCCATATGTCCACCGGGCTTTGTGGCAGCGAGCCATATATCGCTCCGGAGCAGTTTTTGGGCAAACGTAAGCCATGCTCCACCTCTGCCCTCGGGGCCATTTCGACCTAAGCCCTAATCCTACAACTCCCCGGATATAACCAGCATACGATGCCCGACTAGTGGATATATGGGCTTGCGGAGTTGTCTATTACTGTCTACATTTCCAAGAACTCCCTTGGCGAGCTGCGCAGGCGTCTTCAGATCATCTCTATGCTGCGTATGCTGCTGCGTGTTCCAATTCGAATCCGACCGTGTCGACCTGTCCTTCGACAATTAATAATCTGAATCCGAGACAGTGTAGGCCGTTGATTAGGAAGATGCTGGAACCAGATCCGAGGCTGAGGTGGACAATTGATGAGGTTATGGCGAATCAGTGGGTTAAAGGGATTGAAATGTGTACGGAGATGAAGGAGCCGAAGCATGTGCATTCATGTGCAAAGGCAATGGGGCAGACGTATCTGGCTATGCTGGGTGGGAGTTGATGGGTAAGTGGGATAGTCGTAAAGCAATGCTCTTGTCTAATCGGTATGTGTAGATAATTCATAATAGAGTGTTTGTGTTTTTTCTTCTTCTCTTTTGTGTTGTTGTCTTTTTTCCTGTTTATCTGGCGTTGCCCATGTGGCAATGCGGTGCTGGAACTATACCATTTTCTCATCTTTCTCTGCGAGATGCTGGCGAACGAGGAGTGATTATAATACTTGTTCTTATACTCCTCATGAACCCACAATGTCATTTTTCTTTCCTGGCTGCTCTCTCGATCTCTCTATCTCCTGTCTTTTTTTTGCCCATTGCTTGCCAAACAGTTATTTTCTTTTTTTTCTGTGATTTGTTGTTCATGTACGTAGCTTTCGTGATAATTATAATTATTTTGAATGTCCTCAGGGTCGAGTCCGATCGGTCCTGTTGTAATTTAGTAAGGGTGCTGTACAGTGCTGTACTTACTTAATTCAGTTTTTGCGGTGTCCCTGATCGAGAAGATACAGCCGACAAAGTTTATAAGTTTATTAACTCCACTCTCGGATTTATTATTGAACACCACTGCTTGGTCATGAGGGAGAACCACCGGTCAGGTACACTTTTATTTTCTCAGCTCGGGTGAGGTATTCAGTGATTTTGGTACGTATCGCGGCTTTGGATTGTTCGTTCTTCTCGCCTAAGTAAAAAATAATAATAATCACTAAGTGGAAGAAATATGTGAGTTGGGTGATACGGACGTTTGAGAGCTAACATAAAGTGGCCGAGGGAGGTTTGGTATAGTTTCGAAGCTTCGAGATAGTGGTGGTTTTTGTCGTGGAATATTGCTTCTTTGATGATATCGGTTGCGTGCTATCCAGAATTTATTGTGTGAGGTTTATTGTAGTAGGAGTAAAAGAGTGAGTGGGACGTACTGTTAAGTGATCTTGCGTAGTGGTTTCCGAGTCTGTGGATGTCATAGTTTCGTTGAGGTGGACTTTGAGAACTTCGGCTCGGGTAAGACACTCGTTGAGTTTGTCACCTATTATTGTCTTGCTTTCGGTGTTTGTTTCAACTAGATATATATACATTGGATAGTTAAGATTTTTGGTTTGTTATGGTTTACCGTACGTACATTGGGATGCTAACATTAAATAGTCGAGTGAATTTTGATATAGTTTGAATGCTTCGACGTAGTTGTGTTCTTGGTCTTTGTTGGTAGCTTGTTGTGCGAGTTCCAAACCACGCTGGTTTTTGTTAGAGTGTTGTTTTGTGGTTGGGATGTTTTTTTTTGCTTACTTCGAGGAATTTAGCGGATGTGGGGTTTACTGTTAGTGGTTGTTGAGGTTTGGAATTTGATGCGGTTAGATAGTTTTTGATTGTTTCTGCGCGGGTTAGGTATTCGTTGATTTTGGATTGGAGATTCGTTTTGGAATCTGGGTTTTGCTCGTCTGGGTATTTGTTTTAGCTGAGTGGTTTTTTTTTGAGAATGAAAAGGTGAGTGTGCCTGAGATTCGTACGTTTTAGTGATAGGATGAGATACTCGAGTGAGGATTTGTAAAGACTGTATGCTTCCTCGTAGTTTTGGTTTTGGTCTTGTTGGATCGCTCTTGAGATGAGGTCGATACCGTGCTAGGTGCTGAGTGTTTTGTTGAGTGAATGGTTGTGGATGTGGGGAGAATCTTACGTCGAGAGGAGTGGATGTTGACATCTGTGTGTTAGGGATATGAGAAATGAGATTCTGGTAATGTGCTACGCTTTGGATTTGATCACACTTTTGTTATGAAGAGGAGGTTGGGTCGTGTGAGTTATCCGTACTGGTGAGTGTTTTGTATAATCGGATGATTGGTTATGTCACCACTGCAAAGTGCTCAAGATCGCGCTATCAAATACCCCACCATCAAATGGCGCTCTTGACTTGGTTGTTCAGAGGAACTCTTAGGATGTTGTTGTATATGACACACAGTGTTGCATTACCGGTTATCGTTTCTGAGTTGCTCTTTCGTTCGGATCGTAATAAGTGTGTATTGCCGATCACGGCTCAGGGCTTATCAAGGTCTGCGGAATATCTGAATCCCGGATCCCCTCGTGATTGGTGCTCAGCACTCAGGATCCTCCGTATCAGTGTACCCTCGTCATCCTACCATTCACGACCGGTCCTGATATTTATTTAACGGTGACAGTGAATACGCTTGCCACAACGGAGAAGTATACTAATACAACAATCGTGTTCTAACTCGAGAATCCTCCAGAACACATTACAGGTGAGAAAGCGAATTATTTACAATACTTGAGCACGTCAAATAAGTGTTAGTTGTGTTACAACCTCCAGCGACGGTGCTATTGAGTGGTGGTGGTGTTACAATGATGAAGTGCGAATATTTGAATATTTGAATGCGGATTGTGATCCGAAATGATGGTCCCGATGAACGAAGATGAGCGAATACTGATATGAGTCTGCATTGAAATCGTAGATGTAAGGCTTGACTTAACACCAAGAAAACGAGGAAGGGACAAACCATGGTGTGGTGAGGGTATAATAAATGATAAACATTCCTCAGGCAATAATACACTGAGCAGGGTTACCACCTCCGCCTGTCTCCTCGTTAGTGGGAAGAGAAGCAGCGGGATCTTCCGTGTCAGCCCCAGCGGGGTTAAGAGTGAAGAACGAGAAGAATGAAAAGGAGTCCATTGCGTTTGGGAGGGGACTGGTTGGTCTGGGTGGTACGGGTGTAGGAAACCTGGGGAATTTCATCGCTTTCCTTGGACCGGACTTTTATGCATTGTTGAGCGCTGATGGTCTCTTCTGGTACATAGCGAAGACAATAAGCCGGAATCGGCGCCACCGCAACTGCCATGGAGCGTCAAGACAAAAAGCCTACATAGTTATCTTTCTCATGAAACCTTGCTTCCATTCAAACCCTGAGAGCTCTAGTCCTTGTTCCGGGATGTGTCCGAGACCGCACGTTTTCTATTGTCTCCTCATGGGCGCCAATTACTAACCCCGCCAAATGGAACACCCTATGTACAGACTTGAGCAGCGCCAAGAAATCAAATGTTGATTTGCGGAACCGACTTGCCAATGCGTCTGAAGCCGCAAGGATATGATGGTATCTACAGAGTGTCCTTAAAAAAGAAACACGATATCAAACCTTCTACATGGTTAGATCTGGAGGGTAGCAGATTATCAGAGGGGCCATTGTCAAGGGGGGCCCACGGCTATAATACAACAATAACCGTGTCCTAATGCTCACCAGAAGAGTACATAGTTACGGTACTTTAAGCGTCTAACGGGTGAAGACGCATCACAGGCTCCGGTGCAAGTGTCGAAAAGTCCCGGTAGTGGTACAATAAATATGGGCATGAGGTGAAAAATGCCTGTGCTGAATGAATAACGATAGATGCCCGCCAAGAAACCGGTTCAAGTCCCTGACCGCTGGAGGAAGATCCTAACAAAATAATGGCGAGGGTACCTATCGCAAGTAATTCAAGTTGTGACGCAATACGCGGGATTTCCACCTCCATCATCCTCCTCATTAGTGGGAGAGAGGTGCTCTGATCTCCTTCTTTAGACTGAGGTCGATGGAAATCAGTTTGTGAGACTGTATAACCTATGTGATAGGAGGATCCCGAGGTCGTCAATGTCCTCGCTAACCTCCGAGGAGATTCTACGGTGGATAAAGACAATAAGCCAGGGGAAATGATTGCTATTGGATAGAGTGCGTCTAGAATGGGACATAGATTCCGTACCCCGGACCTGTGGAGTGTAGAGACAAAAAGCTCGACAAGTCACCCTTTCTATTTTCGGCTCCTCGGCGCTAGTTTGCGAACGTATTTCTGAAAGGCCTGACATGGCTTATTGTCTGGGATCGAGCTCGTGGTGAGGTATGATTGGCGATTCTCTGTTTTGGCCGTCAGTCCCGTTCCCTAACACCCCAATTTTGTCAGTGCCTTACCCCTACATACAAAGCGGTGACAGCATGCCTAAGGCATGCTGCCCTTTCTGCGACGGATGGAACTGAATGAGTTGCCACATCAACTGCGAGATGGCGATTGCTGTGGGCTCTCGGCTCAGATACTGGGGGATTCTGGTCGAGGTGTCAGTTTTCAACCTCAAAATATTATGTTTAAGGGACAACGCTTGGCCAGGGATTGGGTTGCTGGGGGCTTTGGCGTAGAGGCAGATGTCATTGGTCGACCAACAACATCACCAATTTTTGATAGTCGGAGAAACGTGCCGTGGAACTGAATAGTGTTGTAAGTACATGAGTTGACGCAATCCTTGACCACAGTCTCCGCGGATGCGCTCTGGCGGCAATACTTGGAATGTATCAAAAGTGCTATGCGCACTACCGCAAGCATGTCGACCATCCCGAAGCGTAGTCGTGCTCACCTTAACAGAGCATTCCCGCAGCTGGCCATGGAACTAGCCAGATACTAGAGATAGTCGTCGTGCGGGAAGTGACGATGTCCACCCATCCATATGTACGGCTGTTGATTATTATGATTTTTCATTCCTGGACCGAGGAGGCATTGTTAATATCTCACCCTATAGAGAGCTGACTTGGATACCCATTGCATTGACAAGGTTGACGGTGCTTGTCAGAAGAGACCAGCTGTTTCTCGGTGTGGTATGGCCCTTGCAGATCGATACATTCAAGTTTATCTTTACAATCTAGCGGGCCTTTATCGACAGACTGGTTCCGGGCCTGAGATACGTCTGTATGTTGAGCTATCGGTTGTCCTTTATGCTGACCTGGGTGTTTGTTGAGCTGGAACGTAATAACTGAATTGAATGTCATCACGAACACGTGACTAATATAATTGGCTCCAGTCTGGAGCGGTCCCGCCCATCGCTATCTCTCCTTCACCCCCTCACTGGACGCGACGAGGAATACTCAGCAGCCATGACGAAGGGCTATTTGATGACGAATCTTATCGAGAAGGTTGGGTCTTATACTCATATGCACGTCCAGGCCGTAGCTGACTTCCGGGTACTGCAGATGCAGTCCGGTGACCAAGACTTCAGGTATGCATCCGGGACGCATCAGCGCGATGAAGTTAACGAGGCTTTAGGTTCATGGGTCTTAACGACCTGATGACTGAGATCAGGCAAGATCCATCTGTATTTCAGGGCGATGAGCCCGTGGAGAACAAGGTGCTGGACCAAGTGCTGTCACTCGTTGAGGACAAGATCTCCGAAGTCAAGAATCAGGCTGTGAAATGGTAGGGATTTCTCCGATTTTCTGACAGTACATACTGATGAGAAGCAGTTTGGGTCAACTCATCAAGATCCTTCGTCAATCGCAGATGGAGGTGGTCGTGGACAAGTTGATTGACTTTTCAGGTGGCAAAGACGAGGAGCTGAGGGACATCTCGGCATTAGGTGCGATTTGAGTCGTCATCCATTCTTCTGAATTCACACGCGCAAAGCGCTCAAGACGATAACCGCTGAGCTCCCTCCCGACGGAAAAATTGCCCAGTCTGCTTGCAGCAAATTAACACCAAAACTTCTTGGTCAGCTCGCAAATGTGCGGATCAGCCAGTTAGCCAAATGCACCCTACTCATTTATATTTCAGCCATCAACACCACCTGAAGCATTGGTAGAAACCCTTGCCATCCTTTCCATCCTCATCAGCCGCTTCCCAGTTCACGTGTCGAATTCATCATTGGACCCGCAACCCTTGACTGTTCTCGCTCCCCTACTTAATCACCAACGCCCTGTTGTCCGAAAACGTGCCATCCTTACGCTCTCTCAATTCATACCCATTTCTCAGCCCACTCTTTTCGAGAACCTCTTACAAACCAGCGTTTTTCCAAATCTTGCACCTTCCGCAAGCCTCGACAAACAGAGAACCACTGTGCAACTTGTAGCTGCCGTCGCGCGTCATTCTCCACACCACATTTCTCCCGTCTTGGACAAGATCGTGCCAGGAATCCTGGAAGCTATTCAGAAAGACGACGAGGAATTGCGCGAAGGATCCCTTCAGGCTCTCGAAGCTCTAGTTTTACGCCTGTCTACGGAAGTCACACCTTATCTGGGGGCGATTGTTCAGGTTGGCCTTCAATTCATTAAATACGACCCTGTAAGTCACGGCTACCTCCGCTGGGGAATACCCCTTATCGATTTTTCCCAGAATTATGCTGGAGGCGATAGTGAAGACGAAGAAATGGCAGATGCAGACGATGATGATGATGATGATGATGATTTGGACGAGTACGTCGAACGTTTTCCAGTCCGGCTGTGTATTCTCTGAGGTATATTTAGATACTCTGATGACGAAGATACTTCGTATAAAATCCGCCGCTCTGCGACAAAGCTACTATCTGGGGTAGTGGGAACCCGTCCCGAGCTTCTAACCTCCATATATAAAGAGGTTTCTCCCGCCCTTATTTCGAGATTTGGAGACCGCGAAGAAAATGTCCGACTAGAAGTCTGGCACACCTATGTTATCCTTCTGAACCGGACTGCAATATACGGAGGCCTTCCGTCAAAAGATGACGCTACACCCCGCGGGAAGAGGAAGAGGGACGCTGATGAAATCTTGGATTCCGAGGAAACACCTTACATTCTGTTGAAGGGACAAGTACCCACACTTTCAAAAGTCCTCCTCAATCAACTCAAGTCCCCTAAGACACCGCCAGGTGTTCTTCAGGCAGGTTTCGGACTCCTTAACTCTCTTCTCACTGTTCTTCCCGGTTCGCTCTCCACTCAAATAACGCCAGTGACCACCATCTCGAAATCGATCTTGGCCCAAGCCCCGTCAACATCCACATCGACTTTGCATTTAACGACGCTATCCTTCCTTTCTCTTTTCTTCTCGACGCATGCTCCCCCGACATTCTCTGGCTCCCTACCACAACTTATTCCGGTACTCCACAAGTCCTTGGGTGAAAGGCACCCTCGTATTGCGTCTGAGACATTCCGCGTCTTTTCTTCCCTACTGAATTCCCTCAAACCAATTAAAGCGGCTGATTGGGTCGACCAGCTCTACGATCAAGCTGTCAAACGACTGGCAAGCCACGATACAGACGCTGAAGTCCGAACCTCCGCTGAGGAATGTATTGCCGATTTGTGGGTCTGTGCCACCGATGTTGTCCGTACCAAGGACAGGAAGGAATGGGAGTATATCTGCAGGTCACTAGGAAAGACAGACAGTGCTGTCAAGGTCGTCAGGAAAGTCGCCAAGGAAGTTCAAGTTGGGGATGATTGGGTTAACGGAATTATTGAGTGGCTGATCAATTTGTTAAAAAAGAGTGGAAGGCTTGGAAAGGCCGAGGTCTTCTTGGCATTGGATGCTCTTCTCCGAAGGTGAATAGGTATAAGCAAGGCCTAGAACAGTGACTGACTATCTAACAGCTACACGTCTGGGGTTCCGCCCAACCTTGCTCCCCACCTCATTCCTCAAATAAAAGGTTACCTGTCGACAGCCGATTTTGCCCTCCTCTCCCAATCCCTCGGCATTGTCGCCCTTCTTCTAGAATTGTCTCCTGCTTCCACTTTCCCCGAAGTCGAGCGCGATCTTCTTCATGAACTGTATACTATCGCTTATTCGCCCCTCATTTCCGGAGCCGCTCTAGAATCTCTCTTTAAGTTCTTCGCGGCGCTGGTGCAAGCTGATAACCAAATCACGACGCACGTTATTCCCAACCTCGTTAACGCTGTGGAGAAAGCTCCCAGGTCTGAAACCAGTCCCACTAATGTGGCTAGGTGCATTGCGGCCGTTATGAAGAGTCAACAGGGTGTTGCCGCTGGAGTTATTGCTGAGTATTCGAAAAACTTCAAAGTATGCTGCTTTCTTTGTATTGGCTTGTCACTGGAGCTTACATGGGTGTTAGACCACGTCGAAGGCCAAGCCTTCTCTCCTAATATTGAGCTTGTTGATTATTGGGGAACTCGGCCGTTTCATGTAAGACGTTCCTTCATCTTGACATTTCGGTGCGTTGACATGGTGCATCTAGCGACATGTCCCCTCAGAGCGATGTCTTCTCCAATGTTATCGAACTGTTCTCGGCCGAGCAAGAGGAGGTCAGAGCTGCAGCTGCATTCGCAGCAGGTATGTCTGGGTCCGTTTCAGTACGCGACTTCATGACCTAATACTTTTCAAGGAAACATCGCGATCGGTAATCTTCACCAGTTCCTTCCTGTTATTATCAAACTAGTGGAGAGTGACAACAAGAGACGTTTACTCGCTCTACATGCTTCCAAAGAGGTATGTAGCTGTATCTTGTTTTGCAGTACATTGCGAATGTAGCTTTTATAGGTCGTCACACACTGTTCTCAAGGACAATTGGAGGGCGTTGCTGATATGCTCTGGGTGCCACTCTTCAAGAACTCGGAGAATGCAGAGGAGACTACTAGAAACGTGGCAGCTGCCTGTCTTGGGAAGCTTGCCACAACTCATCCCTCAAGATATTTACCCCAACTCCACGTAAGTCACGCTGCAAAAACGAGAGGCTGGATAGACTCAAACGGAACGTTAGGCACGCATCCGGGACGAAAATGCCGCTACTCGTGCCACCGTCATCTCCGCTATCAGATACACCTTTGCCGATACCTCACAGTCTTACGATGATCTTCTCAGTCCCCTCATCGTCGATTTCTTGGCACTCGTACAAGATCATGACATTGTAAGCTTCACAGCCACTTTCACGCTAAATTTTTTCGTTGATTTGTGAACAGACGGTCCGCCGCTTGGCCCTTTCTGCCATGAATTCTGCCGCTCGCACAAAACCCCATCTTATCCGCGAGCATCTTCCTACGTTACTTCCAGGCCTTTATCAAGAAACCCATGTCAACCCTGCGCTCGTTCGGACAGTTCAGATGGGTCCTTGGACGCACAAGGTGGATGATGGTCTTGAAACGCGGAAGACTGCCTATGAGACCATGTACACTCTTGTAAGTCGCGAGCGTCGGGTAGAAAATACCCAGTCTAACACCAACTACTCATAGCTTGATACATGCTTGACCAAATTGGACCTTCATGTGTTCCTAAGCAGAGTCATCCCCGGCCTCTCAGACGACTCTGATGAAATTAAGGTCATATGCCATATGATGCTTTTCCGTTTCTCTCAAGTTGCACCCTCTTCGGCCTCGCAACACTTGGACGAGGCACTACCTCAGCTCGAGAAGACAATGAAGGGTGCAACTGTGACCAAGGACACCGTTAAACAGGACCTCGAGAGGGCGGCTGAGCTACAGAGGAGCGCTCTGAGAGCTGTTGCTGCATTATCCAAGATAGGGTCTGGAACTTCACCACGGTTCGATACATTTGTGGAGGAGCTGAAGACATCAGCGTGGGGTGGGGAGTTGAAAGAGCTGATTGGTTGAAAGGCTGTAGTTTGGGTACAGTAAAGATCGTCCTGTGGCATGCTTGAGTCTTCGGTCCTCGTACCGTTGGTCAGTTGTAAAAATATCCTGTTCCTTCCGGCTTCTATTTGTTTCAATGCTCTACGATATCTCGTTCCATGATTCGGAATTTCAATATGCCATTCTACTTTTAACCTACGTTCTAATTAAAGCAACGTTCCGCAACGCCTCAATGTCGTTTGGAGTGAGGCTGGTACACTGGAGGGTATATTTCTCTGCACCTCCATACTTGTCGTGTAACATCTTGATCACAGCCATCATAGTTTCCGCACTAAATAGTGACTAAGTTGAGGAATACTGACGCGGAAGAAAGAATTAGAGCTACCTCGACTTGCCCATATTATGAGCACCGATGGGATTGTTCCGGAAAGCCTCGATCTTCATTACACGGGCCGTAAGAATATCGTATGCGGGCTTCATACCGACTTCAGTCAACGCGTATTCAGCTGCGATGTCGTTTTCGGATACCCCGAGAAGCTGAAGAGGTATATCAGATGGTCACTGAATCAGTGACTGTAAATTATAGACTTACGAGCAGGAGCACGGCAGTGATAACTCCTGTGCGGTCTTTGCCGGCTGATGGGTCGAGTCAATTGTGTGCGCTGTACTTTAAAGATGTTGAACTTGACTGACCTGTGCAGTGAATGAGAGGGGGGTGCTCTGGATCATTGATTATATGGCGAATGACGGTTTCGAGGGTTGGACCGAGCTTTGCAATAGTTCGGCCATACGATTCGAGAAAAGCCTGTAGGTGGGTTTAATGTTACTGTCCGTCCATGATAATTGTTGACCCTCACCTCGAGTTCATCCGTCTCAAATTTCCGGAGACTGAAGGATTCCGTCAGCTAAAGAGGGGCTGTAAAAGACTTGCCATCAACGTATTACTCAGTCAAGAAATCATGATCATAGTTGATTTCTTGATCAATAGGGGCGTGTACGATCTCTGTATTTTCTAAATAGGGAGAAACGGTTTTCCACTTGGCTGTTTCGTTCTGGGCCCGGAGATCGAAGGACTTGTTGATGTAGAGAGAAGCGAGTGTTTCGGCACCGATCGCGGTGACGGCGCTGGTCTCTCCAGAGCGGAAAAGTAAATTTGGTTTAACATGGAGGGATGGGTGGGAAGGTATTGCGTAGCCTCCGACGGAGCGGAAGTTGAAGATGCCTTGTACTTGGACGAAAGGGGGGTCGAGGGGAGTGATCTGTGGTGCTGCCATTTTTTTTTTCCGAGTCAGTTGTTGGTGCTTTTGGATAGCCAGGTCGGCATGATTTTATTGTGGCAAGGACTCTGAGTCGTACTCGTTGGTATCAATCCGCAGCTTACAGACCAGTGATGGGACTGGTTTTAGTTTTGATTAGTACAGCAGAGCGCGTGGCGATAAAAATCAAAGCCTGAGCGCTGTTGCCGATTGGGCATAAAACACAGGTTTAAATGGTGCAGATCACTTGATATTGGCGGGCCTTGCATGTGGTTCATGGCCGAGCCAGTCGTACACAAAGGCCCATAGAGGCGAACGGCTAAAAATAGAAAAATGCTATTTAGTGTACCTGGCCGGAATGCCGACCTCACCTCTTGCGACACCTCCACCCAAAACAGCAGATGAGTTGCATCGACTGGTCTGGACTCTGGCTCAGGATACACTATGCCTCTCTTCTTGTCTGGGACTTCTTGTTGACCGTCTCTCTGCGACTGGCTAACCGATTCCATCACGTCGACGTGGATATACCTCTTCCCGTCACTTTCTCTTCCCGTCGTCCCTCTGATGCAAACCTTGCGTTTCCTTTCCCTGCACTCAGAAAGAGTTCTCGCCATTCGTCAGAGTTTGAAGGCATGGTTTTTGACTGCGAATATGGCAAATCTTGACGTGTTTGTATGCAGCATCTCAGCAAAGACTTAGACATAGCGTTCGGTTACAGAGGATGGGGCTTCGAGTCACCATTCCCAAGCGTTGTGAAACACCGTTGCTCCCTTTCCATTCCATTCCTGGTGCAGCGAGCGAAGATGGTGACGGAGACCGAGAACCTCCCACCATACGTCGGACATGGACCGACCATGACGATGTAATATCGTCACCTTCGTCTCCATCGTTTTCACTCAACACGCCCTTATCCACGTCGAATGCACTTCACGCAGCTGGTCAGTGACCGCTATTCCCAGGTCAACTTGCGCCCTCTGATTTTTGCTTTTTCAGACCCTTTCGCATTCCATGGGGATTCTTTTTACACCCCTTCAGATCGCGGAAGCATCCTCAGTCCAGTGGAAATCAGAGACTCTTTGGATTTGGTTGTGGAAAATCGTCTAACAGCATTCCGTGATCCGACCAAACCTTCGCAGGTGTCACGTAATGGCTTCTTTGGGGAATCTGCATGTCGCCGCCAATTTTGTGCATGTAGACACCCATGTTCAGATTTTGTTTCTGTATCTCCTATCTTCGGAACTCCGCCTCTCAACTCCAAGCGCATTTCTACTTCAACAATACCGAGGCGTCATAGCTTCGATGCTGACCCTTTTGCAGATCCTACCACAAGGGTGCATGGCTTGACAGATCATCCTTTGTTGGCTACTCTGGACCTCGTAGTTCCAGGTATTTCCGCTCGTATCCGGCCACCAAGCGTGTGGACCATGAAATCTTGCACACCTCGACAATCAATCCTCGAGGGTCGTACGGCAACGATCATTGCTTCGCCACCTCTTGCGTTCCGGCACTCTGATGTTTACGATGCTTGGCTTTCTTCTTGGTGTTTTCGGCCAACGATCCCCGGGGCTCCAAGGCTTCCAGTTCCTGGTATCATGGTGTCCTCTGCGCCCCAATTCAGTCCTTTCTTGCCCTCTTGTACTTCCTCGCCAAAGGCCGCTCCTACTCGAGGAAAAAAATCAGCTCTCGGTGGACTCACGTACCTTGCTCCTACTCGGATGGCTGCCCGGGACTCTCGGGTAGTTTCAGGGATGAATAAACTTCAGAACCTTCGAGATTTGCTTGCTCTTCTGGATGAAACCATGGTCGCCAATGCCGGAGGGACCCAAGAGAATACCAGTCTGGATGATAGGCGCGAGACGTTCGGACTCGGGCGAAAGGGTGCGGGGCCTGGACGAAGACTTGGTATTGATGGGACTGCGGGACGTGCGATGTGAGCTTTGTTTGTTGTCGGTCATAATTATTACTATGTTTTGGTTTGTCATTTGTTTTAGTAATGTAGATCCTTTTGCTTTTCAATCTATCGCTGTGTATCACTGTGTTTATGGCCACTGTAGCGAATGAACGAGCGATGCCGTTCTTCCTGACCGCCAGCCAGGGAGATGTCAATTTCATTTGGTACCATCACCCATGCCAGACGTGAGAAGCATCAAGGTTCGTTGGTGACAATTATAGGCAGGGACAAGCACGCTAGTATCATCGCCCTTGTTATCCCAGAGTCGACCTCCTCGAATTCTAGGACATGGACAAAGTGAAGAACACAAACGCACCCCTCACTGCTACCGATCACGTGATGGTGAATGCCCAGGAAGCCGACGAGTCGTTGCAGGCGACTAGCATGGCTATCAATCCTCTACCCGTGAATCTCTATGAAACCCTACTCGCAAAACTTTTTACTGTTCTTCAATTAACCCATCAGCCTGAGGGAATGACCACCCCAGCAGCCAAACAGGCCATATTACAGGCGGTTTGTCAAGAAATCTCTTCTTGAGACCAGTGCACTGAGTTGGTTATTTGTGCAGACAAATGAGTTCAAAAATGCGCTGGCCCAGGCCAAGGAATTAGTTGCGGACCTTCCTGGTGGTGAACTACTGATTGACGACCAGGATGAGGTTATTCGTATGCTGGAGACTTTGAGAGATCGAAAGAGGTGCGTTCGGCCGATGTGCTTGCAGTATATATATTAACCAGGCCTTTCAGGGCACAATTGGAGAGATTTTCGCGACAGCCACTGCAGGCTTCTGCAACGTCCACAAATGAAGAGAAAATGGAGATCGACTCTATGGCTTCTACCCCTGCGAATGTCTGAAGCGGTTCTCCTGACCATTCGAATGTGGCCTACCGGTGAAGCTAGTTGTGTTCGCAATGTTTCTCAATAAGACGGATATGATAACGACATCACACCTCGCTTTCTTACTCTCGCATACCTTCCATACGCTGGTCGTGATCTTCTTCCCATTCCTCAATAATCCTTCACGTTCCCTTTTGTCTCAATTTCCTAATCTTCAATTTCGCACAGGTTGCGAACACGCATGGATTCGCGACGTGCAACCTTCAGAGCCGTTCTTTTATGTTATCTTGTATCCCAGGGAGCTGCTAAATCATTCGACGTGGTTTGGCTGTCTCCGGCTGAAGGGAAGACGTATAATCATGGGGATACGATTGTTGGAAAATGGACGTCGACATCGGCTGTGGTATCTCCGAGTTTCAAGCTGTGCGAAGTACTCAATGCAGCAGGAGGGGTTTCGAAGGGTCTCGATGGTAGAGGTGGTGGCGGCGGGGAGGACGAGAAATGTGGAACGGCTATTTGGCCTCAGGTTCAGGAAGCAGAAGATGGATATATGATCACTATGTGGGTGACTCGTATCGCCGCCTTCGTGGCAGCCGCTGAAGGTTTTCCCGTGTAGAACTGCACCAGAGGCTTCTGAGAAGAGCGAATACTGCCTAGAAATGCAGGACAACTTCGGGAACGTTTTCACTTCTCCGGTTTTCGAGCTTGGTGGTAGGTTATTCTCTTCGGCTAATGGTAAAATGTGTTCACTGTTAGCACTGCAGTTACTTCCCGTGACCGAGCCCCTTCTTCTGGTCCCGCTGAAGTATCGGCCACCTCAACGAAAGCATCAGACTCCCCAACAAGCTCTGTGGGAGCTGCAAAGCATTTATCGGCCTCCCCAAGCGTCAGCTCAGGATTTATGACCCCGAATATCACGGCAATTAGTCCGCCCCGTATCGGAGTACCGTCTTCCTCAACCCAACCCGATATTCTTCTCTCTCGACGTCCTGTCCCGACTGCTGCCTTTGCTGTCCCGCTTTCAGTCGTCTCCGGAATTATATTAGTGGCCGGTCTACTGTGTCTTAGTACTAGAAGGAAGATGGCTAAAGAGAGGAGGCAGGAGTTCAAGACTCTCATTCTGTCTAAACGCGAGGCAGACGGCGAGGGTTCTGGGTCCGCTGGAGAAGTTCAGCGCGCTATTAGTATCCTTTCGCGAAAGGACCTCAGTGGATACTCGAATTCGTTGGAGCCTGTGCCTCTGTTCCTGCCAAGACCTGAACCTCGGGTGGCGACACGCAATGCTTACGCCCCCATGGCCAATAGCGTCTCGTCGAGCACCATCTTTGACGATGGCTCGCTATATCTTTATGAGGAGCCCATCGTCACAAGGGCCAAGTCTTTGACGGATCAATACACTGCTGCAGGAACAAAACCTCGGCCAGGGGAAGACTTTCACCATGTGCTATCACCTACATTACCAACCCTGGCCATTCCGACCACCCTACTTCCTGCCAGATTGCCCCCTCTCCACGTTCGCTCAGAGTCGCCGGGGACTATCCACCCACTCCCTGTCCCTCCTAGTCAAAGCTCCTCCTCATCTCTGTCGGGTGCAGGCGATGTGTATGATGCCATAGCAGCCAAACTGAAGAGAAGCTGATAGTTCCTGGTATCTCAGACCTCAAGTTTTGTCCTTACTTCCCTGTACCTCGTCATATATTGCATATATCCACAGACCCAGGAATACTATCATGTCCTCGAGTCATGGTCATCACCCAGACATGGTTGTGTTCGATCGGTACATGGTCAGCCTCTGTTCTATAAAAACCTTGAATCCACCTCTTCAGCCCCTTCACCTTTTTTTTTTCGAGCATATCCTACATACAAGGCGAGATGTTCGGCTTCTCGACTCTCAAAGCCATCGCGACAGGAATCGCAAAACCATTCGCTATTGTTGGTACCGCTGTATGCGACATGTACGCCACCATCAAGTCCAAGGTCATACGCCAACGCACCCCCAAGGCAAATCTCACTGGGTTCACCAACAACGTCGACGCTGAGGCTGCAAGGGAGAAGTGGGTGGCACCACGGATTTCTTGCCCAGGTACATGGAGGTGCCCCTGTGTCTCACTTTCAGGGGCAAGTGTGGCTAACCGCACTTTCGCTCTTCCTCAGCCCGCGTCGTCACCTCTAAATCGTCTAAAGCGAGCAACTTTGATATCGAGGCCCGCTTCTTTGAAGTCATCGAGAAGGAGGAACCACCGCCACGACCCACATCGATACGCAAGAACAGAGACGACCTTCTACCTCTTTCTCCACCCCCACCTTTTGAAGTCGAAGCGGACGAAAAGGTGGATGAACCTTTTGGGGAGTGTAACTATACCCCAATATATCAACGAAGAAGGAGTCGCCTCAACCCTGCCCGTGAGATGCTCAAAACCTGTACTCGTAACGCTCGCGTTTCTCGCGCTCGAGCCCACCGCCATTCAATTCTCTTCGGTGATGAAGAAAATCCTGGTCTTATTGACTCCATCACTATCCAACCTGATACCTCTTTGGACGTGCCTAATGTCTTCGCTCGATCCGACTCTCAGCAAAAACGTATACATCGTGCTCGCGCTATCCGTCACAGGATATTGTTCGATCGCAACATCGAGATTTCACACTCGAACTCGGAAGGGGAGGAGCTTACTGCTACTGCGGTAGAGGCTGGAGAGGAAGCGAAAGTCCCCACCGTTGAGGGTGAGGTCGGTTCCGAGCCCGAGTTTGACACCAGTGATTTCAGCTATTTTACGGCAGAAAGCTGCGATGATCTTTGTACTCCTCCTTCCAGCCCAGTCAAGAGGGCTCGCATCATCAAATCTGATTCGTATGGCGGATCTATCAACTATTCTTTTCGCCTCAGTAGGAACTCTGAGGAGTTTGAGGCTATTATGGAACGGATGAAGCAGTTATATCACGAAACGTCTGATTTGGTTGATGCTCAGGCGTTGGAAGAGGCATCGCTTGGACTCTAAACGCTTCGGGAACGTTTTTTATATGCTTACGCTTGCTTAAATTTCGATCATCTTTTATTTATTTTATTCTTCGTCTAATTCTTCTTCCCCTTTGAGATTCACATATGTAACTTAGATACCATTCCGCAACCATTGTACTATTAGAACATTATCTTATTATCTATTGCCACACACATTCAGTCCCATGGCTCTATATGACCGTGTTCATGTAGAGTGTATTTCGGTACGGCCGCGTGCACGCGTGACTTTCAACTCAGGCGAGCCATCTAACCGCCAAAGCGGCGGTCGATGCACCGCGATGGCACGATGGCACTGGACGCGTGTTCGGCACAATCCCACCCGGCTATCCAAAGCGCATGCATGGCAACACAAATTTGCTATTTCTAGTAGTTGTAAATCGTCTTTTTTGTTTCTCAACACAGGAAACGAGGAATTAAACAAAAACCCATGGCATCAGACCTGCCTCTCCCGGAAATTTGTCAAGAAATTGGGTCTGAACCAATCAATGATTTTCCTTAGATAGAAAGTACCCCTGGAACTTCCAACTAAAGTATTTTAAAAAACTAGGCCAAGACCAATCCGCCAATCTCTATATAATGAGTCGCCAGTCGGGGGTGGGTCCACACTTCCCAGATATCTTTGTACCGTTTGAAAATACTCTCCCGGACTTACCACTCCTCTACACGACATGGCTCTCACCGGATCTCCCCTAAGTTATAGAACCCACCGCGTCCGTCCCCACACCCGTAGCTCGAAGTCGCCTTGGCCCTGGCCCGTGAAAGCAGACAAGGTCGGTCCAGCTTGTGTATTCTTCATGCGTCTTTGACTCAAGATATAATAATCCTCTATTCAGGAAAACCGTGTTGTCTGTCCTATATGTGGCACGACCATTTCTCGCCAGTCAGACCTCGCTAGGCACCTTCGCGGTATGCACGGCGACGAAGCGCAGCGGTATGGCGTCACGTTACCACTATAATGAATTGTCTTTGCTCATGTTCACAATGATTACAGGAGGCCATTTCATTGTGACTTCCCAGGCTGCTCTTACACTGCAAGCCAGAAGGTCAATCTCAAGGTACACTCAAAGACACAGTAAGCGCTTCTCCTTTCACCCATAAGAAATTGCGTAAAGCTGACATATTCGCCAGCACTCGCGACAAGGATCAACAATGTGGGTGGTCGGATGGGGCTGGGCTCTGCGAGTTCCGCTGCACTGACCCCTCGTCTTTGAACCGCCATAAAAAGAGACATGTTATTCGAGCTATTCGGAACGGCGGGACAGTCCCTCTGGAATTTTGGAAATATGTGCGGCGTGTCGGGGTTGCAGACCCTGGTCAGGTTCCTCCTATCGAATTCCCGATTGTAAACTTGTCTCGGGACCAGGAAAAGAGTTCGTCTAACCTCCCGTCGGCTCTGAACTCTTGGACATCGTCTGAGCCATCTGGCTCCCGCGTCGACTGCGGTTTAGTCCCAGACGTTAAGTTGGAACCCACCTCCCCCAAACTTCAGAATGCCTTCCCCCACGCGTCCGCTGGGGCTTCCGGCTTCCTTGGTTATGGTGCCACCATCCCTGGCACTTCTTCCGCACCCGATATCTTTGGACAACCTCAAGGCAAACAACCTCACTATGGAGACAATTGGTTGGACCGTCTGTCTGCCGAGTTTCTCGCCGACTTAACAACCCATCAGTGTGACCCCCAACTTCCCCCAGCACCTCCGATCGAAGATGTCTTTGATCCCTGGACGTTGCGCGAGACCGCCACCGTGTCTATGCGCGCGGTACAACTCATGCCTATCCTCGCGAAGGCTCAGCGCCCTCTGTCATACGCAGAGGTTGAGGGAGTGTTGTGGTGGGTACTTGCTAATCGAGATGGTATTTACTGCGAGGCTCTCCTGCAGTCCTTCTTGTCCACACAAGGTCGGTAGCTTGTTTCAAGCTGCTCAGATTGCCAGGCCCTTTGTTTCTTTTTCAGATCACGTAGAGTGCGTGATCTCATGGGCCTCTCGAATATTGTGCCTTAGGTTGTTAATTATTCCTAATATCTGTGCTCCTGCATTTACCATTCGCCATACATTTCCTACTATACGTCCAAATAATCCAAACCAGTCTCCGAAACAGGGGACACTGCTGTATTATGTACATATATAACGATTACATTCCCCGATTTTATACAAGTAAGGAAATAAGAAAACCAGAACACACAGAGAAAAACAACCTTTTGAATATGTCCCTAGTGCTTGGGCCAGGATCCGATATCTGAACGGAGAACTTTCAGCCAACGAGAGCAGATTTTGGGGTCGTGCTGTGTGGGTCCAATGCTGGATGTGACGTCACGCAGTTCTTTCCCAAACCACCATCAGCGCTACCTCTCGCGATACCCTTACTCAGAATGCCCCTTGTAAGCTGGCTCTTCTTCTGTCATTCCTCTTCTAAAGTGGTGCAGTCTTATCCGTACACCACTCTCCCTGAAACGCCACCCCGAATACATAGAATTCCACGGCTGGAGACTCCGCGTTTCGACTCTCTTTCTTTTCGAGTGGGTGGTTCACGAGTCATATATAATATGTTTTTACCAATCTCTCAGAGTATCCTACCCGAGGTCTTGGGAGACGTTTCTACCGAAGAGCACAAACAGGACCCCTCCAGCATCGAGTTGAGCTGCGACCCTGGGGTTAGTGTGTCACACATTCTGTTAATTCCGACTGGTTATTCACTCGTCTTTTTGCAGCAATATATTAGTATCAGAGATACAGCTCCTGAATGGGCTCGTGATCAGGATGTCGAGAACGTGTGTGTTCTGAGCAGATTTTTCGGCTCGGCTTATTCCACTGATGTAGGAATATTCAAGTGAGGATTCGCATTCAAGAGCACACTCACTTTCTTCCGTCAAAAAACTGCAGAAAGATTGCCTCGTTGTGCGCGCCGGCTCCCTCTCGTCACTACTTCCGGAATCCAGGCGTTTCCGCGTTGAGGGAGGACCATCGTTGGAAGATTTCTTGATTAGCCCATCATCTTCTTCAGACTCCGAGGTAGGAATCTGTATCAGGCGCTCCGACGGCCGCATATATGCTATCAAGAAAATGCTCCAGACGCGGCGGGCATGGACTGAATTGGCTATTCTGGAAAAGGTCAAGGATGTTCGTAACTCGTTTTGCCCGCTCCTGCACTGGACTTTTGAGAATGGCCGCTACATCTACGTCATCATGGTGCGTCCTTTTATCGAGCCACCTTAATGTCACTTCAGCTGTCTGTATAGGATAACTATCCCAGTGGCACCCTTGCAGATGCCATAGGGCGATATGGTGTGTTTGGTCCCCTAGAGGTGTTTTTCTATGCTTGTGAAATTGTGCGTCTATAGCGCCTTCCATACTCTGACCACTCACTGTTCTATCTCCAGATAATGGGTTTATGTTCTCTCCATGATGCTGGGATCGCTCACCGCAATATATCTCCCGGTACGATCATCTTCGATAGACATGGCCACATCATTCTCTCCGGACTTGAGTATGGAATCATTCTCCGACCACACGGAAAACATCTTCAGGATACACTGGAACAGACTAACAAACAATATCGGGCCCCAGAGTTCTTACTAGGATGGAATCACGATTCTTTGGTTGATTCTTGGTCTTTTGGGATGGTACTGTATTACATGTTCCATGGAAAAGTAAGCAACATCTCCTGGCTTGAGTTTACTGCTGATCGGATTCTTAAGCACGCGTTTCTTTGCGATGCGGACTCCGAACCCGATGTGGAACAACTCACTAGCAAAATCATGTGTGAAAGTCTCCCAAGCACGGCAATACGATTCATCAATCCGATTGCTCGGGATTTGATACTGAAGGTGAACACACTGTCGCTCCAGGCAGCCTGATCTATCTAATGATTTGAAGTGCCTCGAACGCAATCCAGCCATGCGACCGAATACGCATGATATCCAGCGTCATCCATATTTTTCTAATGCGTGTGTGGCATTTTATCATACTTTCACCGGGAGTTTGAACTTGCTTTTCGTTTAGGGACTGGGGGAAGGTAGTGAGGCACAGAACGCCAGGTAATGGTCACTCACTGAAGCAGAATGCCTTCGACTGATAATGCTGAGCGTAGCTCCTCTACCTCGAGATTTTCTTGTGTCCAATGTGACCCAACCTTCCAAAAGTTCGAATGGCGCCAGGTTCTCTACATGCGAACAGTGTTTTTCTCCCCGAGTGAGTGCACTCGGACCTGGGAACTTTCAACAATCCTTCGGTCAGGCAGCACCCCAATTTCTAAGGTCACCGTTCGCGACACCAGGCGTACGGGAACAATCTAGTGTATTGCTATCTAACTCGGTCCAGCCGCTTGCACAGTCCACCACGGTTTTGGATCAAGTCAGTTATGCCCATGTGTCCGACATCCTGGGACAAGAGCAAAAAGATAACTCGCCGAGAAGCGAAGAACTACTGATCGACAGAGCCCGGGCTGCCCCTTGTACTCGTAGACCTCTTCCGGATATCTGGGAGACTCTAGACCATGAAGAACAGCTCTCCGTGCATTCGGACTACTCTTTAACGACCCCCATGAAGATGTCTTTCTCCCGTGCTTGGAGCTTGCGAAAAGAGCGTTCCTTGATTTATCCACACCGGTTCTTCAATCTCAGCACTGCTTCAATCCAACAGAAATTACGCAAGAGGCCAAAGTCCGTTGCAGCGTTCAGGTGTTCTGCCTATGCTGAACAAATTGCGGATCTACCAAGTGGATTGAGTCAGATTGGAAGCGGCATTGGGTTTACGTATACTACTCCTCCACCTGCAGCTGTAAGCTCCAAGCCTCCTGTTTCGAAGACCTCGGCTACGACTACCGTTCCTCGTGGTCCTGACGTCACTTCTGGCTCTGGTACTTTTGTTGGCGTGACCAGGAATTCAATGGCATCGGACTGTACTGTTTCGGTGCCCAAGGCTTGTCACGGGTTGTTTCAGAGCCTCAGTATGTCGAGTTTTTGGGCAGGGTTGAAGAGTGGTCCCGTTGGCGTGTCGATTTCGCTACCCCTGACACATGATTCCGCGAAAGAGGGAGATACGATGGTCCCGCATGAGATCATGGATTCTTCTACTTGGGTACATGGATCCGGGTTGCCTCACCAGGTACAGTTCGAGGAGAAAGGGGACCTACAACCGGAGTTTACGCAACCCTTAGCAGAATCCACATTCCTTCCCCAGGATCCCCAAGAGCCACCTTCTCCCGTGGCAACTTTGTCTTCTGGTTCGATCACAAGCGGGGAGGATGTCCTTACACCGGATACTGTCGACTTTCAGCGACGGGACATCATCTATTCTACCGAACAAGAGATCGTGGAGACGAAAAGATCCGAAGAAAAGCTTGGCTTTGGTCCAGAGTCAACATTGCGGTTGGTAACCTCGTCTGGCGGACTCAGGTTATCGTTTACTAGCGGGGAACGTTAATACCTTTGATATTTGTTGATGTTCTTTATCTTGTTGTGTTGTATGTGTATATTTTAGTTAATCAAGATTTATTAGATTATGAATTATGAAAATGGAGCTCATCGCCGGTCGATTCCTAGGCTAAAATACAGGCGTGAGGATAGGCTGTGAACATTATACACGACGGGGTTATGATTGACCAGTGATCCTCTTCCAAATCTCCCTACCGGCTCGTTTACGTTCTTCGATGGCTTTGCCATCACCAAGCACCGACTTGTTCTCGATTGCACGTCTACTCAGATAGGGCATGACTTCTTCGAGAGCACCATATGGAACGTATCTAAATCATGAGGAGATCAGCACAAATTGACTCAGAGGGAGAAGGGGCGGACTTGATAATAAATGGTATGGTTGCCCTCGTCCGATTAACGAGATATTGAGTGAGATCATCGCTCATGCCTAATCACTGGTAAGTCAAGTTTAACAGAAGATATTTACTAACAGTTGCGCACCGAAAAGTTGAGCAACAGCAACGCGTTCTACAACTTCCGGCTTCACTCCAATCACGACTTGGCCGTCTTCTTGTCTTGGCTCATTCGGCATCGGCTCCGCCAAGCCGTTATGCAACAACTCTTGCAGTATCAGTCTGACGCTTTCCCAATTATGTGTTCCGAAGAGAATCCCGACTGAAGGTGGCTTATTTTCAGGGCTTGGAGCGGATGGTATGAGCTTCTTGATTGGATTGGAGACAACATGACCCTTTAGCCACTTGCTCCACGGGTTCGAATCGACACTAGGAACCGTGGAAGCCTGAATATCTTTCCCGATAGATACATCTTCCCGAACGGCACCGAGCAGCATCTTGACGCATTGGTTATAGCATCGATCCGTTTCTTCCTTCTTTGACCATACCGGTGGAAGTTCGTCTGGTGATATCGACATAGATCCCTTGGATTTGTGTGCGGCAAGTTCGTAAGGATGGTAAGCGCCACGAACGAGCTTGACTCCAAGCGAGTAATTGTTCCTACGTGCATCCTCGAGGGAAAGTGCCAGATGCGATGGTGTCCTGTTAGGTTTAGGGTTGAAGCGAGATGCGTAAGTTATTTATAGAGTTGCCTATCGTGGAGATCGACGCCAGGGCAGGCAGCCTTCCTTACCTTCTAAGATAAGCCTGATAAGTAGTATAGACGAGGGGCTGCACAGTGGATTGAATATTGGAAAGAGTGTTGAATTCACGCATTAGCGCGAGCGCGACGGCGTCGATGGCGGGCTGATACCAACTGTCCATGCCGGGTGATGAGTGGTCGCGTGACGTCATTAATATAAGGGGTACCGCGATTATATTGTACACGCACCTCCATTCAGCATCAATTATAACCTTGACGCCTCGAGTTCTGGCATGTTCACACACGCGATAAAGATCTTTGTATAGGTCATACAGGTCTGCGATGTCTTCTTTGGTCAGGGATGTCAAAGATGAAGCAGTGGATAGGAGGATAACATCCAGGTCCGTGGATCGTGGACAACCCGGGAATGGGACCGGGTCAGGCTTGAGAACACGAGATTGTAGAATGTGGTTCGATAGATTAATCAGGGCTTGGGCATTTGGTACGAGTGCGGTCTGATACCGATGTTACGTACGTGAGCAGAGGTCGCAGACAACCGTTTTGCTGACTCACTATCTTGACTGCGACCCAGGTGCGTCTCCCACCGTCGCTTAGAGAGTCCTCAAAATCAGCAGCGACATCGATGGAATGAACCATCTCCTTGATGATCTGCTTGTGTGGAAGGTGATCCTTGGACATGGTTCCACTGCTGGAATGTGAAGTAGCAGAAGCGGGGTCGACCTCGACCGAGTAAGCCAGGAGAGCACCCTTGTTGGCTCTACGGAATGCGCGCAGAAGGGGTAATGTACCTTCCGCAGTATCACCGCCGACAAACTGCATGTTCAGG
This sequence comes from Chlorophyllum brunneum, assembly GCA_963576785.1. Taxonomy (NCBI): domain Eukaryota; kingdom Fungi; phylum Basidiomycota; class Agaricomycetes; order Agaricales; family Agaricaceae; genus Chlorophyllum; species Chlorophyllum brunneum. The sequence goes on along the minus strand of OY756140.1, from coordinate 3,277,979 downwards.
AGTGTTAGATCCGGGAGTACGGTGCATGGGTGTTTGGGGACGTACATGATTGAAGAATGTGGTTCGGACGACTGCCTCTGTTACATGGCGGATACCTGGAACACTTGTTAGGACACTGAGTATCTTTGGAGAATGGTCCACGAGCGGTGGTATTGAGCACATGGTGAAGACTGCATATGAACGGATGAGAGTTCCGAGGGGCTGTCTGGTAACATTATCTTCCATGGAATCGGCATAGACATAGCCAGCAGCGAGGAGGAGGCCTCCGGAGAGGCTAGCTATGCCGGCCAGTGGTCTGTAGGACCTGCGATAGAATGCATGGGGAGGGCAGAGAGGACGGCGGAAGAGAGAGAACATTGGCGAACGGATCTTAGGCCGGTCATTAAATATTAGCGCGTCAGTCACATGACACTGGAAGAGGCGCACGTGCGCGCTTTAAATAGACGGGGTGATCTTGCTTATCACTCTGACCATGAAACGCAAACAGGCAGACAACGACTCGGCGCACATCGACAGTGACTCTGCTTCAGACGTCGTATGTCTCCCGTATTTCTCGTTTATTCGCGCTGGCTCAGCAGAACAGTAGTCTCTTGTAAACGTCGACTTTGACTTTTGCAATCCGAACCCAGGTGTCGACTTCCATGCAATCAACAGACTTCTCCAACAGCTGTTCCAACGAGATGCTGAGCTTTTCAGTACTAACCAGCTTACAGATCTTATTCTTGCACAGCCAGCCATAGGCACCACCATCAAGACAGATGGCATCGAGAGTGACCCATACGCTCTGCTCACCGTACTCAACATGCACATCCACCACCAGCATCCGTCTGTCAAGGCTATTGCCAACTATTGCCTCGAAAAGGTCGCTGCCTCGGGAGACCAGGCGTTCCACACAACTCTCCATACCCTGTTTTCACAAAATCAGCAACATGTGGGGCTCGTGATCTGCGAGCGTTTGATCAACATGCCTGTTCAGGTCATTCCCCCGATGTACAGGATGCTCGCGGACGAACTGAGACAGGCAATCTCCAACGTGTGTAAAAATTCCTCTTTGAATTCTCGTTCCGCAACTAACCGGTTTTTCAGAACGAGCCCTTCGCCTTTTCACACTTCCTCTTCATCTCCCGCAATTATTACCTCTCACCCGAGGAAGAGTCTGCCCTCGTCAACTCAGCACCCCACAACCGCTCAAAATCAAAATCATCCTCACCCAAAAAGTCGAGACCGACTCTATCGCAACCCGAGCCTGAACCACCCGCGGATGGCATATTCCCCTTCCACCCAGAAGATGATGCAATCCGCACTCTTTCCCTTCATCACCTCGATTACAAATTCACCAATGCACCAAGCGAACCAAGGGAAAGGAATTCATTTGGCCTAGATGTCAGGGCGAGAATGATGTTGGTCCCAGCCGAGAGGTTCGAAGCGGTCGTCGCTAGGTTGCAAGAATCCTATAGTGCAATCTGATCCCCAACGGTTCCTTACTTGGCTCACAAATTTCTTTGGCTTGCCTCAACGTGCTCGCTATCCAGTGTCAAATAAAAATAATTGTTTTCGCCGACGTTATATAAATGCTCCGAACAAATGCAATGTTGCTTTGGTATCGAAGAATTGTCTACATTCCTCCAGAAACAACCCCTTACATGGCGTTCATGACAGCGGTGTAAGCTGGCTTGGGTTGGTAGTTGTTGTCGTACAACAAGGGAGTGGAGCTGGCACGCCACGAGTTCTGAAATCACAAGGTTAGCCCCCCTCCAATCGAAAAGACTCAAACGGAGGAAGACGTACAACATCAGCAACACCCCAGGTGGTGATAGAAACACAAGCAGGAGTGGCCAAGCAAGCCTTGACAACAGTGGTGTAGTCATTGGGTGCAGCACCGGCAATATCCAACTCAGTAATCGCGACCTCAGCTCCAGTGCTAGCAAGAGCAGTGAGAGCGGCCTGCGCACCACCAGCACCTCCAGCACTGAGATGCATCTGGGTACCAATACCGTCGATGAGCCTGCTGTTTGCGTTGGTGCGCTTGACGAGGGCAACCATTCCCTGGACCTTCGCGTTGTTCGAGTCAAGGTTGTAGTCGTTGATGTATAGCTTGGCAGTGCCATCAGCTTGGCGGGCGGCTTGGAAGGCGATGCTGACGAAGGACTAGGTGGGGTGGTTAGAAAGGTTTGGACGGCCAAGAACGGGGAAGTACCTCGCCGAGAAGGTTGGAGAAGACAGAGGAGCGGAGGGAACCATCTTCGTTCAAAATTTCACTGGGGTGGACATATTAGTTTTCCATTCTCTAAGTTCTGATGAGCTCAGACGTACTTGCAAACATCCCACTATTTCATGAGGGAAATATCAAGTCAGTCTGGTTTACAAAGCTTTGATAGCGTGAATACCCACAGCTGCGGAGAAGGCGATCAGCAATAGGTCAAAAGAAACAACAAATGTAACCTACCGTAGAGCTTGCCGGCGTACCTTCCAGCGACGTTGGCGATGTGGTTCTGGATGACTGAAGTCTAATAAGAGTGTCAGCCGGCCAAATCCCTATGAACCTTGTTAAAAGCATACCAAAGTGTTTTTGTCGCCGATTGAGGAGACCCAGCTAGGAAGCTGCGAGTGCCAGACTGTTGCCAGCAATTAACAAAATCAAATCGAGGGCTCAAGGGCGCGGAGAACATACCGAGGTTGTGGCCACGGATCATCTTGCCGTTGGAGGTAGCCCAGTTGACGAGGAAGTCAGCACCGCTGAAGGTAAATTGTCCCCTGTTGGCTGTGGTCGTTTCGTCTGCGTAAATACTACTGTTGGTAGAATATCAGGAAAGACGTCGTACGTTCAGTGGCATCCCACTGTAAACTCAGTTAGCATCCATCCGGTTGTTTCGAAGATAATCCTGCCGCACCTTCATGGAGTTTTCGGGGGTCACGCAACCAAAGTTAGACTTCAAGAGAGCTTGGTTGGCTGTCCATACCACATCAGATAATCTGTACCGTCAGTAAAAACGAAAAAGCCACGTACCGGAAATGTCGATGGTGTTTTGATCAGCGGCGGCACCCTACATGAGATGAAATAATAAGCACGATCCCGGCATTACGATCTCTAGAGACTGACCCAGAACTTCTTGCCATGAGAGGTGAACCGGCTGTTGAGACCGCCACTGGGGGTACCAGTTGAACCTCCGCTGCTGCTAGTGGTGGTGGGTGTAGGGGTAGTGCCGCCGCCGCTACCGGGTTGGCATCTACACAGCTCTAGTCAGCATCCAGATGATTTTGTTTGCATTATTCGACTTACTGAGAATACCAGTCGTTCTCAAAGACACAGGTCGTTCCAGAGACACCTGGGAGGATTAGCTTGTGCCTGTCGCACTCATTTCAATGGTGTAACCTACAGCTAGTCTGTCGACAACATCATATTAGTACGAGACCATTGCAATTCCATAAAAATACTGACGGGTCCAGTCCAGCCAATACCTCCACCTAGACGAAGAGAAAGGTTAGGAAAAGTGTAGACTCAAGATAGTAGTAACCAACATTGTCCCCAGACTTGCTGCTGAGCAGCGGCCTGGCTGGCGAAGATAGCGAGGGAAACAAAAGCGAGGAATTTGTGCATTTTGAGCGACGTGAGCAAACCAGATGTTTCAACTGAGGATGTTGAATGCCTAGCCAGTACTCCACTCCATCTTATATACCAAGATGACGAGGATTAAGAGGGTGCAACGACATATTGTTTCCGAGCTAATTGTCCGACGCATAACCCGAAGTTTAGCTTGCAGTTGACTGGTGGTATCGTCATTTGACCCTTCACGAAAGCGGTGCAGCTCTCCCCCATGGTACAGCGGTGTTAGCGGTAAAACCTCGCGGCACCTCCACGTTTTGGTCCTATTAATAGAGAATAAAGCATAGTTTCGTTTATCGTTTGTTGGGTTTGTTCACGGAGCGGGTCAGGCGCCCGGGCCACGTTGAACTTGACATATGTGCCAAACCCGTCGTCTCATCGGCCCCTGAAACTTTTTATCGGGTTTTGGAATATTCTTGGGCAATTTTGGATGATGTTGCGCAGATATTGTTCAGGCATTATTAATGCTATGAACCGATTTCGAAATGATTTTCCCTCACCTTCGCGCTCGTGACGTTGAACAAGTCACCGAAAGCGACACCGCTCTATTGACTTCCCATAACGCAAGCCACATGGCGAGATCAGTTTCGTTGACGAAGCACTTCTTCTGTGATCAAAAGCAGGTCACCTGGCGACGCCTCATTGGAGGCCAACGGCGGAGAACAATTCATCCTCTGAATTCTCTACCAAAAGAGCGCAAGAGGAATTCGTGAATGATAGAACCCACGTTTCATTCGGTTCACAAACTTCTTGTCTATGACCCGAGCAAGAATAGGTTGGATAAACAAGCGACTGGAGAACCGTCATGACCTAGGATTGAAAGCGGTCGGATATACATGAAGGAGTTATCCCGGAACAGCTTCACGTTACAAAGCAGATTCCATCTTACATTTTGAATTCCTGTTATAGCCACGCGCAGCAAGCAGCTATGAATTTGATGCGAGCTTTGGTGGGTTAAGCGAATTACTGTGAACCAGTGCCCCTGGGACTGGGGACCGCAGATAGGTAGTAAGTGAGCAGTGTTCAACTCGAGGCCGATCAGGGACGATCGCACTGCTTACAGTTTGAATATTTGATCTCCGGGGCCACGTGCCAAGTCCATGGTTCCCATCAATCCATCATCAATTAATTCTCCATGCTCCACACAAACTGAGAGCATTCGGAGTTCAGGTGGTTGCTGGCGATTCCAGCACGGGTATACATAATTGCCGTAGGAGGGAAGATTATCTTGGGCTTGGGTGGCACGTTATATACCGAGTGGCACTCTTGGCATTAGTCATTCTAAGCTCATTAAACAACTTCCACGCAAATTCCTTGGACATGTGCACAGCACGGAGGTGTCCGAATGTTGTGTATTAAAATCTAGAGCATAAAATAATGAATAATATCAGTATTTATGTGCTCATCCAACCCTTCACCGCTTGACCCAGGACCAAGGGCCGAGGCAGAGTGCATTTTGAGCAACTTTTACACATGTATAGACATGCGAAGAGTATCGTGTAAATGGTTCACCCTTCACTGCGATCCCGACACCGGGTAGGTGGTAGAATGTTCTAATCACAGACGAAGAATCAACCGCACCAAAATATAGTCACTCCAGAGAAAGCCGCAGGAATGCCAAATTTATCTTGACATTCGTTGGTAAAAGCAGAAACATGATGGCACTTGGAGGTGTTGCATGAGCAAGGAGGGCACTACGCGGCCCAAGGTGGAACAGGAACTCCAAAGTGAGAAGTAGAACTCCGTATTCCTTGAAGAGAAATCTGGACGATTCGAAACAGATCGTTGATAAGTTGATTGAACCGTCTTTATACACCTAAACATGTAAGCTAATACTAAGTGAGCGTACTCTAAAGAAAATATGATTTAAATCAAGAGCGAAACCATACAGCACCAACGTCGTGGAAATATCAACCCAATGTCGTATTTCACTTCCCGCCTCTCCCTTTTACCTTCAGCCGGGGTATCCAAGGTTTCCCGGACCCATCAGTAATGTCGACTGAATACATCCTCTGGAGTCTCTCAGCCCAGGGTACCCAGAAACTACGCTTTATTTCGTGCCTACAGATCGATGAATGAGAGGTGTGGACACTGTTTGAGGGTAATATATTTGAAGCAAGTGTTTCATACTCACTCGGTAGTAGGCCAGGAACATTGAAAGATTCGAATGCGACGGAGACTCTTGAATTGAGATAGGTCAAGATATTCAAGGAATGCGAAATACTCTCTTGTGCCTTTTCCAGATATAAGGGTGTTAATCTTGATTTCCTCCAGGAAATGGTCTTGGGAACAAGTAAAGGTGTTGGCCTTGGGTTTCTACCAAGATGGTGGTATTTAGCGGATTGGACTTGGACGTTTTCTCTGCAACACCTACCGGGCCTCTTCCAGTCCGAATGGTGGACGAGTCATGGGGAAGGATGAGAACTTTGAGGTTGGGACAAGTTTCAAACAAATTGAAACTCAAGACAACAGTCGTTTCAAGGTACTGGAGCTTCGAGCCGTGGGTCATAAGGAATGAGGACAACCCCGGACATTGCTCAAGTTTCGGAAAATGGACGGAATCGATACGGGGGAGGCTAGTTGGGAGGTTTCAGAGTTACGCGAAGGAAGGTGGTGGTGGGGAGGACTGACTCCAGGCAATTCATCATACCAAGAAAGGTTTCGTCTCTAGTCGCACAAACCAGTGTTTCTAAGCAGCATAAAGCAGATCTAGATATTGTCGCCGGATCAAAATGGAAGTTTGACTCGGAATACCAATGCAAACTCCTGAGACTGGTAAAGTCCAAGAGTATTGCCAAGTCCCTCCGGGGGACGCATTCAGCCTCTAGGTGGACCTCAAGATCAATGAGCCTAGCGCTATTCAGGGACGCCAGTGTAGATACCACTGGCCAATCCAGCTTGAACCTGGGATAGCCACAGCTGATCCAACAGGAATCAAGATATCCCACACGTCGGAGATTTGGACAGAAGGACAAAATAACGGTCAACTTTCGGAGATCATAGGAGGAGAAGGGGTCGGAAAGAAGAAAGAAGGATCTCGTGAATTCTCCCAACTCCGTTCGTGCCGCATAGCATCTCGAAAACTGGTCAAGATCTTCGCCGGATTGAACGAGGATGCATTGATAAAAGAGTCGGATGCCAAGTTCCTGCAACTTTGGTTAGCAAGGATGCCGTCATGAATGACGATACGAACATAAAATCTTTTGCACACAAGCATTAGCCCTTGTCGATAAGTAAGATTGAAGCTCCGAAGCCACTGCTTTCCGCGGGTTCGATTGTCTTTGTCTTGGAGTTCAGGTATGTCCATTGCATATACGAGGATATTTTCCAGAACCACAGATGGACATTCCTGGAACCACTCGCTGTCTATCCCAATGGGCTTTGGGGAAGAACAGCTTGAACAACGAGGTAGCATTAATTCGTCAGGATCATCCCTGACGAAATAAGGAGTGAATAGGAGATGTGATAGTGAGATGGGGCTTACGTTCTCCAGGATACTAAGCCAGCTAACTCTGGGTGTTTCTTGACGATCTCGGGGATATTTTGGTATAACGGGGATTCGAGACCATGGAGCACCCAGAACCCCCTACGTACGAAAATTTTCTTGAGAGTTGGAATTTTTGCTAATTGAGTAATAAAAGATTGGTCCTCGTATGGATATCCTATCTCCTGCAGTGATGGACTTTGACAGAGTGCATCAACAAGAGTGAAGTCGAGGACGAATCTCCAGTTCAGGGAGTCTGGAAGAATAAATGCAATCTGGACATTGAGAGTCGCAACTAGTACATGCGACTGCATGATGAAAGACGAACCAGATTCGTCCATTTCGGTATCATTACACAAAGGGTCGCGACGAGCGTGAGGATGTTTTGATTATATGCTTGTGTGCGCTTCAAGGGATCATAAAGGATAATCCTGCGGGGATGGACCAAAGCCAATCCTTTGCAAATACCCGAAATATTATCTTGTGAATATATTTCAAGGGAAAGACATAGGTCGGTCAGGTTCCTCGAAACTTGCAAAATCGCGAATAGAAAAGCGCTATAGCTGCACTCGATGCGCAGTTTTTTGATGAATGTTCCAAGCTCAGGTGTTGACTTGAGGGCCCATGCGAGAGCCTGTATTTGAGCTTTTGATCGAAGCACTACCACGTCATACAATAAGGGCGTCGCGACGCGCAGCCAGTCCTTGCAAACGAGGAGATAGGCCGAGGTGCTCCTCTCGTACTTGGCAAAAGGACTTGTCTTTGCTGTGGACGCGAATGAAATGTCGGGGATGCGAAGAGCAGGAGCGAGGATTTCTTTGAGAAGCTCGTCAGGGAGGAAGGAATACATGACGCCTCAGTGGAAAGTGGAAAGTGGAGGGTCAGAATCAAGTCACGGCTCTAATGAGAGGCTATTTAAAGTCTGACTTGATCATGTGACCAGGGCCGATAATAAGATAGCTGGCCAAGTAGACATGATATTATACAGAAGCTGTGGTATAAACCCCTAGCACGGTCTTTGTCCATGTCAGGAGACACCCAGAGCACAGCGTAGAAAGGACGTACTGCTCCAGAATCTTTTTTGTCGCTTGCACGATGATTTCGTGCTCGACCCTGTGAAGCCTTTCCTCGAATGCTTCCAGGGGCTCCCCCTTCTCAATCGAAACATCTCTGACGACGACCGGCTCCCCCTTGTCCACATTTTTGACAACGCGATGGACCATACAGCCAGAGTGCTCTATTTCTCCCTTCTGGAAGGCCTCGTATGCCCTCTCTATCGCGTTCGCACCGTCAAATGCGTCTGGGAGGGCAGGATGGAGATTGATCACAGGGATCGGTGCTGCAGACGGTTCAAGGCCGTCCAGCATTGACCGACCTTCCACAATCTCGATGAAAATTTCGCTGAGGATGTGCATCCATCCAGCAAGAACCACGACATCCGGTTTCGCAGTCAATACGATCCGTGCGACTTCCACATCGTAGTCCTCCCTCGTCTTCTCAGGGTTCTTTTTCAAGAAGGGTTGGAGAGCAAGATACGCGGTTGGGATAGGTGGAATGGCAGAAGCAGCCCGTGTTAGACCATAGGCAGCTTTTCTGTTGGAGAGAACAAGGACGATTTCGGCGTCTGGCAGTGCAGGCGTGTTCTGAGCGTCGATGAGTGCCTGAAGATTTGTGCCTAGTTGAGAATGAGCTCTGGAACACTAGGACGACTTTATCGCTTGCCTGAGCCTGAAATGAGGACTACGACGCGCCTCTTTGCAGCCATGACGGGGTGAGAGTGATGAGGAAGAGATGAGACGAGCGGCGACCAATCACATCACTCCTCTTCATCTTTTCCACCTCCATGATCGATATGTGATGAGGAACACTGCACCTGCCTGGATTCCATCAGTGTCCAACCAATCCAAACCCGAGCAGGAACCGATTCTCTCGGGCCGAAACCATCGTGCCTCCCTGATTCATCAAAAAAATTATCAGACTAATCCCCAGTCACTTCTCTTTACACTGTACTGCCGATGCACGACCTCATTGACATCCCCATCCCCGGCTCACCTCTCTCTGATTTCTCTGGCTCACCACCCTCGTTGAGTCCAACCACTCTTACCCTATTAGATAATTTTTTCTCCAGTAAAGCCGACGAGGAACGAAGATTCCAGCAACTCATAGCTGAGAGAGATATGGAACAAGTTGCCGGTCAACTTCACGATACCACTGCAACTCACGAGAAAGCCAAGGCCATGATTAGCGTGGATGAGTATCGCCTTGCCTTTAGGGAGGATTGGCAGTTGAGCCAGTTTTGGTGAGTATCCTTCGTGCCACACGCCACCTTCGGAGAAGACACGGATAGCCCTACTCAAGGCCTTCGCTGGCAATAGGGCAAGCAAACTCACCGCCCTATCTTCCATAAGCACCCGCTAACCTCTTCATCTGTGCAGGTATAGCACCTCATTTGCTCATCGTCTTGCGAATATGATCAACGAACTAGAGCCCTCCATTAATGCGTCAATCGGATTCGTCTGTGCACCTACCGCATTTGTCGCTTTTCAGCATCTGCACCCTCTGTACAACACGCGTCTACTGGAAATCGATCAGCGTTTTGCGGTTTTGGCACCATCCCAATACGTCCCATATGATCTTCACGAGCCAGATAAATTCCCGGAAGAACTTAGGGAATTCTTCGACTTGGTCGTTCTTGATCCGCCTTTTCTCAATCAGGTTCGTTCATTATGTGTATGTTTTCGTCTAGATGGTGTTGCTGATGGGAATGCAATATCAGGTTACAAATGCTAACCTTATCCAAACTCTCCGACAGATACTCAAACCTTCCGGAAAACTAATTTTGATCACCTCAACATCCGTCGAGGACGTGATTGAAAAACTCTACAGTTCTCCACCCCTGGGCCCCATGAAAAGGACATCGCTCACCGTAGAGCATGGTCAATTGGCTAACGATTTCGCGTGCTGGGGTTCATGGGAGGGTGCAGGGTCATTTGGGGGGGTTGACGATCCATCCAGAGTCCTTTTTTATGGCTCTTGATGTCTTGGTGTATAGATACATCTTACTCCTGAAAAGACTGACCATCCATACACCCTACTAGTATACACAAATTCAAGTAAAAGTCCGATAAGACGTGTCAGAACTTGTCATTATCCAGCAGTACATGGTTCAGGCTCAGGACTGCTATTTTCACCCTTCTCTCCTCTGCTACCTTCTCCACCAATTCTCTCGTGATCATGATGGTCTCGTCCTCTTCGCCTTGGGTAAGCCGCCGCATCAATAATCCGCACTCATTCAGAGCGAAAGCTGCATCTTCAATCCGCAGATTCGTTGCTCGTGCAATGTCAGCTAATGTACATTGCACGCTAACGTGGATCTCTGCGGCACCATCTTCGCGTTGGGCGATCTCAAAGACTCGATGTGTTGTGAATGTGGGATCTGTGTGGATGGTTTGTTCTGGGGACTGTTCTGATGAGAGCAAATGCTGGACTTACCATCGAACGTGCTCAGTGGTGACGCGCTTTTCACAATGTCGATAACTTCACCGTCCCGCCCCTTGGCCCGCTTTCTTCGTCTTTGGACCTCTTCCACGTCTCCCAGAGTATTTTTTGTCAAGTCTGGCAGGTTCCCTACTGTTCGCACGCGGGGGTATTCGGGAGGGAGTGCCGATAGCACGCGACTGGGGAGAAGGATCTATCAATAATCTCGTCTCTGCAGGTAGTGAGGATTTGGTACCGGAAGAAACGGATAATACGGGCCACCCAGAATGCGAGGTAACTTCGCAAGCCCAAATCTGATAGAGGTCTTTCGGGAGTACCAACTTTACCTGACCGTCGCGAGAGTTCGTAACCTGAGTACATATTAATCTGGGGCAGGTATAGCTGTAAGGATGTTCCGCACTGAATTCGATCATCATAGAACCATAGCCTTGCCGCTGGTATGGGGGGAGGGTCATTATGCAGGCAAGGTTGTAGTCATCGTAGGAAATTTTTTCCTGGGAAAAGTGTTGTCGAGTAATATTCAAGTAAAGTGTGTGGTTTGGCTCACTTTGGAAAAGAACCCGAGCATAATATCGCATGTAGGTAGTGCATCTGTCAGAATATAGAAAAGGACTACGGGTTGTTAGGGAGCTGAGGTTGATTGCATATGTTTCCCACTCACAATTATCACAATCGAAAAATAGTGTCTTCACGTCAATAAATAGCTTCCCAAACAATGCTAGATTCTGGCAATATAACTAACCTCCTAGTAAGTACGTGGCGTAGTGGCAAAGGGGGAGTTACCTTCTGCTGAGTACCATCTACTTCCCATATCGTTTGCGAGCCTCTTTGATACACTTTACGCCCTGGTGGGTGTTTGAATTCACATTGTTTCTGAGACCGTTCGTTATCAGCTCCAGCCATGAGGTCCTGGGGGTTTAGACATACCTTGTGTAATTCCCAAGAAACGGGATCTGCCATGTACTTGAAACACATATCACAAACGTAGAGGTCAGCCCTGTGCCCATCGGTGTGGTGTCGGTGGAGACCGCCGGCGAGAATATCAACAGTTCTTCCATGCGACCGTGCGGTTGTTCTTGCAACTCCAGGAATCTTCGGTCCTGGTCCAGTGGAGGGCTGAGATGATTCTTCTTCGTCAGTGAGTGGGTATGGGGAGAAATACCTAACACGTCATATTTATGATATTAAGACTGGTAGAGGGGTGATGCGAACGTACCACGTTTTTATTTGCCAATGGCCAAAATGTACGGTTTCGAAATTGCGCTGCGCAGTTATTTGTTTGTGCTGCTGCAGATCAATCTCTTCTTCCGTCAGAGGAACGTCATCTTCATGTGCTGGGGGGGTATCATCACTGTGCGAGCCTTGTCGGCTGGAAGCAGGCGTATGTCGCTTTCGTTTTCTTGAATTACCTTCTTTCCGGTCGGAAGTATCGTCTGTTGGTCTGCAGTCGCTTTCATCCACCCATTCGTCGAGTCTCTTGTCCTGGTTGATGTAATGAACGTAAACTTGGCCTCCAGTTCTTTCTAGAATGTGGACATATTCTGGGTGGCATTTTTCGTCACAAAATACTGCAGGTGCAGGATGTATGTTTGTCTCACTTTGCATGCCATCCTTATCAACAACATATACGCGTGAATCACGGCTTGACTGGGCCGCAGACAGTGCAGGCATTGCGGGGAGATGATTTTCTAGGAGAGCGCGTCAGGCCATGCAGGTGGGATGGAAGTGGGATTATATAAGACGGAAGCGGATCACAGAATACCCTCCCATCCCGACAAATCCAAGCATTTCATCCACAGTATCTACCAACAAAGGACAAGCATGTATTCACAGGCACTGGTGAACATAAAGAAGCGAAAGGGGTCAACTAGCGGACTTTTAATAGTCGGATGTGCTATTCTACAGGGATGTGTATAAAAGTAGATGTGATGCATGTTAACTATGCAGAAAACAAGACAAGTACGTTCACCAAGCACCTCAGTCCCAAGAGGGATTTGACTGGTATGAGTGGGCCCTGCCCGTTCCATTCTGGGCAGGGCTTGCAGGAGACCATTGAGGTGACGCTGGACTGTATGCTGGAGAGGTTGGAGCTGTAACAAGGTACGGTTAGACTTGGTCTGGCACGGTACGTGCTACTGTACTCACAGTACGCAGGAGCTGAGTAGCGGAGAGACATTAGCAAAGGTGGCACACGGGTCTGGGAGGAAATACTCACATGCAGGGGAATAGGCGGGTGAGGTAGGGGCTATTCGTGATGTCAGTTGAGCTGGCTGAAGAGTGTGAGAAAATTACTTACAATACTTGGGTGATGAAGGTGAGGCCATAGGAGAGGTAGGTGAGTATTTCGGCGAAGACGGACTCATACGAGGAGAAGCTAGGTTCATAGTTAGTAGTCGTCCACCGGAAATAGGTTATGAGGAGCTTACTTGGGGAATCTAGAAAGTGAGGCATCTTCAGCATGTGTTCGCAGAATAGGAGCTATATGAGACTTACATCTCGGTGACGCCGGGCTGAACGAGGGACTAGTAGGTGAGTAGCGTGGAGAAGTAGGACTGAACGAGGGCGACTGCGGACTGTAGCGCGGCGACGTGGGAGAGAAGGAAGGTGACGTAGGGGAATAGCGTGGACTCGTTGGCGAGTACGCCGGCGACGTAAGGTTGAGGGTAGGCGAAGTTGGAGAGTACGTTGGGGATGTGGGTCCTCTGCTTCTGTCGTAGAAGGGTGATGTCGCGTAGGGAGACGTACCGAAAGGTGACGTAGCGCCTCCATAAGGCGACTGTGGGACAAAGCTGGGCGAGGTTGGTGAGTAGGCATTCGGGGAACTCGGGCTGTATCCGGGCCCAGCAGGTGACATTCCACCAGCACCGAGCGGGCTTTGACCGTATCCAAGGTACTGGAAACTCGCCGCATCTTCGCCTCCATTAGAGGCCAGAGGAGTGAACGACGCTGACTCGCCCTTGAACATGCCGTCATGCCACAAAGGAGAGTTGGTATCATAAGGTGTCATCGCTACCTGCCCTGGTGTCATGCCATCGTCAAGTTGAGCGGCAAGCATAGACTGGACGGGCAAGCTATGATCAACGATGGCATCTTTAAGCATATCGATATCCAGCGCAACCTCGAAGGCCCCTGTGCCCATAGGAGCCATCTGGCCGAACATGACGTTCTCGGCGATACCATGACAATCATCCTTCTCGCCCACAGCTGCTGCTTCCATCAAGATTTCGACTGTCTCTTCGAATGAACACCTCATCAATGCTCCTGTATCGGCGCGATTGATTCCGTGACGAGTGATGGCCATGAGCGTCCCACGGTGAGTCATCAAATCACAAAGGAGTGCGAGGTGACGGTAGTTGACATAAGAACCGTCGAATTCAATGACACCACGCAGCTCCTTCATAATTGCTGCGCGGGCTGCTTCGATACCAAGCACGTTGAAGATTTCAACGCAGCTGTTCGAGTATGTCCGGGTAAAGTCGACCCCATCAATGCACATCACAGTCTTCAGGTTGACACCGTCCGTTTCTAGTACCCACTCTTTCTCCTTGCCGGTTTGGATGCTGCCATCAGATGACACGACAACCTTGTCTGCCTCTGTCAAGAACACCCTATTAATGCCCTTCACACCACGCAAGCTGACGGAATTAAGCATGGTGTTCTCCAACTGCCTCAAAAAGATGTCTTCCTCAACGGTACCATAACCTTCATCGTCCTTATCCGGGCTACCCAACACACGACAACGGATGATCAACTTCTCCGAGTTATCTTCCGACCAAATGACGAAGAGGTCCGTCTTAAAGCTCTCCGCGATGCGGCTGGCGACGTAATGCATGGTAAGCTTCCTATCAATCATCTTGGCACGGTCCAGCTCAAGACGAAGGAGCCATGGTGACTGTAGGTGGAGCTTCGACTCGATTTCCTCGTCAGGGATGGCGAAGAAAGATTCGACGAAAACGGAATCCTCGTCGATAATGGTCGAGCTTGGATCAGGATCGTACCAGATTTCGACAGCGGAAGTAACAGTCCGTAGTGAAGTATATGCCAACTCTTGCTGGACGTTCTTCGCGAGTGCAGCGGAACGGGAGATCTCGGATTCGAGGTAGACAGTAAGGGAGGGAGTTTTGATGTTGGTGGCGACGTTGATGATTTCTTTCAGACGCGGTACACCCAGCGTTACGTTCTTACTTGACACACCAGCGTAGTGGAAAGTATTGAGTGTCATCTGAGTAGCAGGTTCACCAATGGACTGAGCAGCAAGGGTGCCACACATTTCTCCAGGGTGGGCAGCGGACTGATTGAATTTCGACTCAACCTCACCAAGGACCCAATCAAAAGCTTCGCGGGTGAGATGGAACTTCTCCAGAACGCGGCGAGTTGCGAACGTTCCTCGGATGTGCATCTTGAACATCAAGGTTGCGTTCTCCTGAGCCTCTTCGCTCAAAGGATCGTCGCCACGAACCACGACGAGACGGTTCCCGAGTTCTCGAACGGCATCGACGATATACGCGGGTTCGAGATCGCTTGGCTTCCGTCGATCAATATGGAAGATCTGTGAAGCGTTTTGGACGATACGGAGAAGGTTGACCGGAAGATAGTGTGGCTGTGTCGTGGGAGTGCGAGGGTAGATAAAGCTGCGGAGGGTCTTGCGATCCTGAACGACTTGCTTGAATTCTGCGTCAAGCTTAGACTGCAGCTCAAGCGAACTATCGTCGATACCGACTTGAAGAACACCGGGCAAGAATCCACCAGCAGGGTCAGTCACGTCAACACGGTAGTTGTGCTCAAACTCCTTGTCATTCAGACCAAAGGTTTCGATGGTCTGCTTCTCAATGAAAGCACCATCCATCCCATCTTCACCATAAATGAACTGGATGAGGTCGCCGAGCGAGTTGCGAACCGTGCCATCATAACAAACCATAACGTCTTCCAATGCCTTGACGAGACGACGCTGAATATAACCTGTCTCTGCGGTCTTGACCGCGGTATCGATGAGACCCTCACGACCGGCCATGGCATGGAAGAAGAACTCTTGGGGCGTCAGGCCGCGCAAGTACGAGTTTTCGACGAAACCTCTCGACTCTGGACTGAAATCATCCTTCGTAAAGTGCGGCAACGTGCGGTGACGGAAACCGAACGGAATACGACGACCTTCAACGGATTGCTGACCGACACAAACAGACATCTGCGAGATGTTGATAAATGAACCTTTGGAACCAGCGACCACCATCTGCTTGACATTGTTATCTTCCTTCAAGTGCTTCTGGGCATATTGACCAGATTGGTCACGAGCCAAGTTGAGCTGGCGCTCGACCATACTCTCGAAGGATTCACGAATGGTCATACCGGGCTTGGGTTTCAAGCGGTCATGAGTGGCATCGTCGATGATTTTCGCGACTTCGACTTTGCGGTCCGCAATGGTCTGGGTGATGTAGGACATAGTCTTTACATCAGCAATGGTGTCACCAATACCAATACTGAAACCGTTGTGGAACAGCCAGTAATTAACGACACGCTGGAGACCAGTGAATAGCTGTCGTGTGATTTCGGGACCTTTTTCACGAAACACAACGTGGACGAGACCGCCTTGAGTAGCACCAACAGTCTTCTTATCGACAATGCCAAAGATCAATTCCCCGTTTTCAATCAGAATACCGTCATCGAAAACAGGATTCGATGACTTGGGGTCGGGGGATCGTTGAATGTTGATACCCCGGGGAATTGTCATACTGAGTATTTGTTTGCCGGTCCACAGTGGCTTTGGTTTGAGTATGGCTGGTGTGGGGATGGAGCCGTCCCAGTCAGGAACCCAGAGAAGAATATTCTGGACTTGATTCCAATCCAGGAAGCAATCACGAAGAGTAAATTTCCGGATGCCACAAAGTGTGTCTTGCACGATACCCATGACGGGTTTGTTGGCTTGCGGAGAAATGATCTGGTATAGAATAAGAACCGAGGTTACTTCAGAACATGGCGGCACAGACCTGTCGGGGAACCCATGCTACTTGTGATAGTTCAGCTCTTGTCTCTTCACTTTGCGGGATACTAAAACGGGGATTGAGCGGAGAACAGGAATCGCATGGAAGAAATACATACTGCATGTTCATCTCATCGCCATCGAAATCAGCATTGTACGGAGGTGTACTGGGGAATCATGAGATGATAGTCGGAGCCGTCATGGCAGCCATACTTACACAGAGAGATTCAATCGGAAAGCTAACCAGAAAATTTAGCGCGTGTAGCTGACACAGCACAGGCGACTTACTGGAATAGGGCATCAACCGAACACGGTGACTCATCATACTCATTTTGTGCAAACTGGGCTGTCGGTTAAACAGCACAAAGCTAGATGGTGATAGATGTATATCAGACCGAAGTATGGATATAAGTAGAGCCACTTACTCTCCATCTTTGAGATGACGTTCCACAATCCAACCATACTGCAAGAAAGCATCGGCACGCTTATTATACCTTAAATCTATCCGCTCTCCAGTGTCACGGACAACATATCTCGCGCCAGGATACGTAGTGGGACCATTCCGCACAAGTTCTTGAAGGTAAGAGATATTATAGGGTGTCACGCGTTCGGGGAATGTCAGGTTCATGGCAATGCTCCGCGGTACCCCGACTTCGTCCAATTCCAGATTAGGGTCACCAGTGATGACGGTACGAGCGGAGAAATCAACACGCTTGCCCATTAGGTTGCCACGTAGACGACCTTCCTTGCCCTTCAGTCGAGCCCGGATAGCTTTCACGGGCCTACCGGATTTCTGAAGAGCTTGAGGAATACCTGCGATGTCATTGTCCATGTACGTCGCGACGTGGAACTACCAATGGGTCAGTCAGGAATTTTTAAAAAAACTAACAGGACGTCGCTACCTGTAGAAGCTGCTCGAACTCAGAAATAACATGAGCGGGAGCACCTTCCTGCTCGCACCGACGAACATTCGCGGAGGCCTTGATGATATCACCAAGTTTGTAGGTCAAATCATCCTCACTACGCATGGCACCACCGTCAACAGCGATACTGGGACGGACAGGAGGGGGTGGTACGGGCATGACGGTGAGAATCATCCACTCAGGTCGTGCATACTCATCGGAAAGACCTAAGAGATGAAGATCGGAATCTGACATCTTTTTGAAGACGGTATACACCTCTGAAGGGGTGATGAGGCGCTTGTCAGGCTGCATAGACTTGGCCTCCTGTTTCATCCAGAAAGATTAGTACCCGCGGTGGTAGATAGATTTGAGAAAGAAACAAACGTCATCGTCATCCTTTGTCTTTTTGTATTGGACAAAGAGCTTTAAGCCTTCCTTCCTGATCTGAGGTTGGACATGACCGCATCCACCGTGACCCTTTTTAGGTTCATCGTTTTCCGGTTCGGCACCTTCATCCTTGATATCATCAGGCTCACAAATAGTCTTGGTCTTGCAATGGGACCAAACGACAGCCATACGAGCTTTTGGGTCGCGAATATGGCGAATTTTGTCCGCGAAATTGGGATCCGACTTAATATAATAACAAGTAACGTGGAGTGTAGGTGATGTGAGCGTCGAGGATGTGTAATATCGACAGAAATATATGCAAATCAAGTGGTCAGCATCGGTGTCTACACAAGGAGAGTTTATCCAGCATCTGGACAAGTCGGGAAACAACAGGGGGCAATAGCCAACGAGTCTATGTGCAGTGACCCAAGACACACATCTCACACTGCGTTACAGTAGAGAAGGGCCGACCTTTCCAACCATAGCAAGATATGTTTTCGCACTCCTCGTTCAGCCCCCCATTTCACCCGCAACCTCGTGTCCAACCAAGCACCGTGCGGATGCAATGGGAAAGACGCGGCGATCAAGCGACCGAAAACGCGCGCCCTGACTCCCCCGCAGCGGGTGGAAGAACGCCCTCGATTGTCAAGGGAACTGGCGTGGTGCGGGTTTGGGGTTCCCCATGGTGAGTGGAGAGAGCCCCCAGAAAATTGGGATGGTGGGGTGCGAAACGAGCAGAGGAAAGATTCGACTCACGATGTCGGCTTTCAGTTTCCCGCAATTTACACATATACACTCCAAAATCTTCTTCACTTTCACAATAAACCCTGAAAAAGGCAGAGATGGTCAAAGAGCAGGTAGAGCGTATAGTGAAAGCAACGCACCCGGATGAAAAACAGGCCTCGCCAACTCTATATGACCAAAATGCCCTGGACACTCAGACATCCCCTCACCACACGTCTGGCACTTGAAATTTCGGTCTATTGTTCCCATTCGAGGGTCCATCAGACCGCCCATCTTGGGTTTATGGGTAGTCTCATCCATAACTTCAGGATGCTCGATTTTGGCGACAGATATAGCTTTCTAGAGGAAAGAAAAAATAATTTGTCAGCAGGTAGGTGAGAGACTGAAGTGGGGGCGCGACGCACGATCTCCTCTGGTGAGAGAATGCCAAATTGGACCTCCCTCACTTTGCGTATAGGAGCCGCAGAATATGCAAACTGATGGCCAAGCATTGTGAACTAGGGACTGTATGGGTAAGGAATGGGGGGAAGATCCAAAATGGTGAAAGGGTGAAAGAGAAAAAAATCGAGCGCAAAAAGGTCCAAAGAGTTAATTAAGGGGTGTTAGAAGGCAAATATAAGATCCAGGGAGGTTTTGGGGTGGATTCGGGTGCCGCTGGGCGCGTCGAAGACCAAGAATTGCGACTTTGGTTGAGCAACCAAAAGCGAGGGAAAGCCTGAGATTGCTGGTTCTGCTGGACCCAAAAAACGCGGATGGACGAGAGTATCGAAATTGCAGATAAGCAGACGATCAGAGGGCAGCTGGACGGCCGACTGAAGGGGTTTGGAGGATGAGGGTGGTGGTCGAAGACAACCAGCGATGGCGATTCTCTCTTTTCGACTCCGCTACAAGTCAGTGCCGGCACACAAGGCCACTCACGCGTCACATTGTTGACAAATCATGTCACACACAACTGCTCCCCTCGAGCAACAGGCGCAGAAATCCGGGCTGGTACGGTCTTCCCCGCCACATCGTCTGTGTGTATGTGCAACACGACATGGAGGTCAGATTCTGATGTGGTTTTCTCCTCTTTTGCAGCCATGGATCGCTGCGCTGGAAATCGCAGCTTGTTATTTGCTCATGTTGATCTCCTTCCCCGAGCTCGGGCGCTTGTGAGGCTGCGCTTGCTCTGACTCGCTCTGGACTCATGTCGTTCATGATGCATGATGAGCAAGGAGTGCGTTTCAGCTCTTTCAAGGTCCGAAAATCAGACGCGCAGTGATGACAGCAACTCCGACTGATGGCCGCTCATGGCACACATTCCGTGCACATTGCTCGCCTGGTGCTCAGTCTCCAGCGTCATTTGCGCCTTGCCTTCGCAGTCCTCGGTTCTCCTTTGAGCTTGGAAAGTGAATCATATTGGAAATTAATTTCTGCGGTGGTGTTGTATTGCTTAGTCAGCTGATCCCTGCGCTATCTGCCCAGTGTCAACTCTTGCAAACCTCTCAGCCGAACCACCTACGTCCTTTCTCTCATATCATTTCCACTCTACCATTACGCAGCCATATTGAACGCTTAACGAAACATGTCGGGCCTAGGTGCATGGCTTTGGGGAACCTCCCAGCTAGATGATGCAATTGGTCAGTGACACACCAACCAGACCAACTCCAATATTCACCGAATAAGCCAGACAAAGCGACGTCCGAACTCTTGCCAGCGGGTTCGGAAGATATCGCCCTGAACCTCGAAATATGTGATCAGATACGCTCCAAATCCGTCCCTGCCAAAGATGCAATGCGTGGTTTAAAGCGTCGTTTGAACCACAAGAATCCGAACGTTCAACTCTTGGCTCTTGGAGTATGTCCCGCTCATTTCACAAACAGATATTGAAACTCAACTAGCCTCTCGGTAGCTCACAGATACTTGCGTCAAGAACGGTGGCGACCACTTCCTTGTTGAGGTTGCATCAAGGGAGTTTATAGACAACCTCGTATCCATACTCAAGATTTCGGGTCTCAATCATGAAGTCAAAACCAATATCCTTCGGTTACTACAAAATTGGAGTTCCTCTTTCGAGGGAAGATATGCACTGGGGTACGTCGGTCAGGTTTACAAGACTCTTCAGGGAGAAGGTACATAAATGGAGTCTTTCATATTCTTCACACCTCACGCAGGAATTTAGGATACAAATTCCCTCCCAGGGACATGGCTGTTGCTAATTCCGCAATGGTTGATACACAAACAGCTCCTGAGTGGATAGACTCAGATGTCTGTCTACGATGTCGAACCGCCTTCACATTTACCAATCGGAAGCATCATTGCAGGAACTGTGGCCAAGTATTCGATCACCAGTGCTCTTCTAAATCACTTCCTTTACCCCATTTCGGAATCACTCAGGAGGTCCGTGTCTGTGATGGTTGCTACACCAAATTGACGCGCAAAGCGGACAAGTTGTGAGTCTCAGTCCTTCATGCTGAGAGGAGTCTCTAATATCTTCTTAGGGATAAACGCCATCGTTCTGCCCCCAATCCATCCCGGCACAGAAGTGGCCAGGAATTAGCGGATGCTGAACTTCAACGTGCCATCGAGCTTTCTTTGAAAGAGGCCAACGATTCTCGTGGCTACGTTCCCTCTTACTCCAGCCCGTCAAGCTGGCAGCCTTCGGAACCACCTATAGTTGATAGGGGATATTCGGACAGGAAGACCGCTACCGACGAGGAGGACGACCCGGAGTTGAGTGCCGCCATCGAAGCAAGCTTGCGCGAAGCATATGCACCCCGACCAAGTGCGCCTACGGAGACTCCTAAGGTCGAGCACGTTCAGTATCAATATCAACCCGAGTATGCGCGACAGCAATCTCGCACTCCAACTCCGACACAGCCTCCTCTTCCTAAACTCCCTGCTTATGACCTGGACGGGCTGGAGACGGACGCCATCATGACCTTCAACCAGACCGTGGAGCAAGTACAGGCAAATGGTGGGCGTGACCTATCGAAGTACCCTGCGGTTACGGAGTTGTACGAGAAAGCAAGTAGCTTGAGACCAAAGCTGGCGTTAAGTGTTGATGATGCTGGTCGGAAAGAGCGTGAGTAGAATAGCAAAGATTCAAGTTCATTCCCTCACACGCACACTCCTAGAACTACTTTCCAATATGCACGACAAGCTCTCACAGGCTGTCAAGTTGTACGATCAGATTTTGACAGAACAAGTCATGCATCCCCGCTGGAGAACCTCTCAATCACCACAGCAACAATATCAACCCGCACCCCAGAGCCAATGGACAAACTCACAGACTCCCGTACCGCAGGGACCCGGCCCATCATTCCAAGCGCCTTCTACTCAATATACACCCCAATCTCCGCATGTACGGCAAGAGTACCAACAACCTTCCACTACTCAACCACAGTGGACATATGCCGGTCAAAGCCAACCTACCCAGCAGTACTTACCATCGCAAACACCAATACCCGCACCACAGCATGTAGCCTCGCCACTCCCAATGCAACAGACGCAACAAACTCAATCTGTCATTTCATCACCACCACCCATGCAGGCCCCCACTTTCGTACCATCTCCGATGACTGCGACAGCTCCGGTACCAGCTACACCCATCATCCCAGTATCACAACCACAACAATCCCTGCAGGTCGCGCACGCACAAGTCGCCCCTTCACCTCCCTCGATTCCTTACACCACGACGCCACAACCTCACTATCAACACAACCAGGGCACACAGCCCGGGAGGAGTAACACGATCACTCATCCGGTTTATCAACCACAGTACCAGCCCCCTCCCCCACCACAGCATCACCAACAAAGACAACAGCAGAATGTGATGATGAACCAGGAGCCAAACAGTTTACCTCAGTTTCCTCTTGTGCCGACCACGACACCGATGTATGATACTTCGATGCACAACGGGGTCGTACAGAGTGAGCGAAGGAAAGAGGCGATGCTAATCGATTTGTGAATGCTGAGGAGATTGTGTTAGATCCTAGTAGTCGTGGTTCCGCTAACTTTGTGTTGGTTCGTGATGTTATTGTCGCTGCGTGTATATTATTTTTTGTTTTAGTTCCATTGCTCTGTGGATATGCCACCAGGCTTTTATTAGCCTCTCTTAAAGTTTTTGTCACGAATGATTCAATCAGCAACCTCGTACGCTGGCCGTTAATGACATGGAGATACTACAGGACATGCTCGAACGGGATCCGATAAATCCTATATTCCAACCTGGATCCCGTAATTAATGCTTCGAACAGTCCTCATATCAGGATGTAGAGCCTGGTTATACCACACGAGGCCGTGGATCTCAAATTCTAGGTTGTAACCACTACCTACGAGTCCCACCAACTCTTGATCGCATCATGTAAACTTGAGATTAAACCCCGACCCCTTTGTATTCAGGTCAACGCCCATGTCGAAGAGAAGTAAAAAGGTCGAAGACGGTTACGGGTGTTCGACGCTACTAGCCCAGACCGGGAGTGTTGATTTTATATTGCCAGTACATGCCCATAAAGAAAAATATCCATACGACGTTAGTGTGGTTCAGATGACCCGCGCAGACCATTGACTGGGAACAAATACCCCGTGTGCTTGAGCGTCTGTAAACTTCCAGAGTTGAAGACGAAATGTGGAGAAGAATTATTTCCCTGGATTCACTCCGATGTAGAGCCCTAAAATCTTGGTTCATGGGCGCGACTGAATAACGGCACCTCCGAGGATCTGGCCCTCCGATTTATTGGTTCTACCAAGAAACAGTCCAATTTCCCTCGGGACTTATACAACACCTACTGGGATGTTAGGCAGCGGAAGGCTGGACTCCCATATTGCTTGGATGCTTGTCCTTAGGGACTGCTGGTGGAATGGACTATGTGATCTGCCAAGAGCTGTTTCCCTGGAATACAACTGCACACTTTAAAATAAGTTGTCTGTATCCAATCTTCAGCAACGAGGGTATGGGGAGAAGATGCGAAGTCGTGTATTGTTGTTGTTTACTCGACCCTGGCCGAAGCACATGTTCTTGCGCCGCCAAGAGGTTAAGTTATTTCGTTCTTGCAGGTCCCATGTTCATTCAAATGTATTATCACCAAGTTAAGACCCGTCCCCCAGGCCGATCTTGCCGCGAAAAACATTGAGGTCGCCTGCTGATGGTTGCATGTGCATTGATCAAGACGCCGCTGTCTTTCCGAGGAGTAATTTTGGGTGCGTGGCGTACCATTGTCGACTTCTTCGAAACGAAGGTCTTACAAAATACCGCTGGTAAGGATCCTAGCATTTGTTGATTTAAGCCATCACATTAGCTTCCCGTCCTTGTTCTTGGCAAAGGTGTAGCATACGAGTTCCACCTAACGAAGCACCTCGAAGGTGTATCATCACCCCCTATCGCCCACGCATCTCCATCATGATTAGCAAAGGTCATCTTATCACCCTTTTTGCGCATCGCGGATGCCGTTTCGCATGTTCGGCTCAACTTCTTGGACTACTCGCTATTCCGCTAACCCTGCTTTCCGGACCTGGCCAGCCGCCGGGATGGTTACAGGATACGTTATAAGGCTCCTTGTTACTTCTCGAGATGAAGCCCTGAGTATTGGCTTCGACACATTTTCCACTCGTCTACTTTCCAATGTTTGGGCTACTATTCCTCCTCGCATTGGCGAACATTGCCATCGCCGGTGGTGGTGGACACGGAAAACCTCTTGTCTCCTCCAAGTCGTACCAGGCTACTGTTTCCGAGAAAAATCTACTCAGACACGCGCGTGCCCTTGCACGCTTTGCCGATATTAACGGCGCTCATACACGAGCATTTGGTTCAATTGGCCATAACAAGACTGTCGAGTATATCAAGTCCAGCCTTGATAAGACCGGTTTTTACGACACCCACCTGCAGACTTTCCCCTACCTCTACTCAGATGGAAATGCAGCGTTCTCCGCCAGTGGGGTCCAATATGACACCGATTGGTTCACGTATGGACCCAGTGGGGATGCCAATGCTCCTTTAACTATTGTGAGCAATCTTGGGTGTACCCAGGTACGTGTCATTCTGCCTCATAACATGTAACGCATTAGTTAACTCGATTGTGCTAGGGCGATTTCCCCGCTGATGTCTCTGGCAAGATCGCCCTGATCATCCGCGGTAACTGTTCCTTTGCCGAAAAGGTTGCGCTTTGTGGGGCCCTCGGTGCTGCCGGCGCTATCATCTATAACAACCAAGACGCCGCCGTTGGTGGGGGGACACTTGGTAATGTCTCGAATCCCTTGGGTCCGTATGTCCCTGCTGGCGCCATATCTGGTATCGATGGCAAAGCACTGGTTGCCGCTATACAGGGGGGAGAGGAAGTTGTCGGAAGTCTTCATGTGGAAGCGACCAATGAAGATCGCTGGACTAGCAATGTTATTGCTACCTCTAAGACCGGAGATAAAAATAATGTCATTTCCGCTGGTGGTCACACTGATTCTGTTCCTGCTGGTCCCGTATGTCCTTCATGCTTGGTTCTGTTCCTTCATGGCTAACGACCAAGTCAGGGCATAAACGATAACGGTTCTGGTTCAATGTCGATCCTAGAACTGGCTCTCCAGCTTCCTCGATTCAGCATCAAGAACGCAGTACGCTTCTGCTTCTGGACTGCAGAAGAGTTCGGTTTGGTCGGTTCTGACCACTACGTTGCGAGTCTTTCACAGGAAGAGCGCGCCACAATTGCGCTCTACCTCAACTTTGATATGGTAGCCTCCCCAAACTTTGGCTACTTTATCTACGATGGTGATGGGAGCGCTTTCAATATCACGGGGCCCCCGGGAAGCGATCATATTGAGAAGACTTTCGAGAACTTCTTCCAAGCTGCCAATCAGAAGAGCGCTCCGACTGCGTTCGATGGTCGTAGTGATTATGGTCCATTTTTGGATGTTGGTATCCCTGCTGGTGGCCTCTTCACGGGTGCAGAAGGTATCAAGACTGCAGAGGAAGCTGCATGGTATATTTTTTTAGCCCTTTTTTTCTCAACTGTCCACTGACCCACAAACATCATAGGTGGGGTGGTCAGGCCAATGTTGCTTATGATGTCTGTTATCATCAAGCATGTGACACTATTGACAACCTGAATGTTCCCGCCTGGGTCCTGAACACCAAAGCAATAGCTGATGCGATTGCCACCTATGCCACCTCGCTGAGTGGTATTCCTCGACAAGCCACCGATAGAATTACGACTGAACGTGTTGCTCTTTCGCCCAATCATCGTCGCCATCAGGCTTGTGGTCATGAAGTTGTTGCTGCTTAAATTGTTGTATAAAGTATTGGATGACACTGTAAGGTTCCGAAGACATGGTTAAACGTTTTCCGTCTGGAGAAGATCTCTGATTATTTAAGTTGTAGCTCTTCAGTACTCTACCTCAATTACGAGTGACCAACCAAGCCCAGATAAACACTGGCTTCCTTCAGTGGCTCACGCACCCAACTTCCATTATTCCCTCAAATTTAGTCAACGCAATAAGATGACTCACGCTATCCTGGAACCGGACCCCCTCTCATACAATGCGTTCCATCCGGCAAATGGAGATATAAATAGTCTCAACAGTCGCTCGTTGGTCGGAGATATCGAGTGTCCTCACCACCATCCCCGACTTAGCAGCGCGATGTCTGTTCAAGTAACCCCCGAAACCTCCACAGTTGACATTCGATCCCGATCCGGCCGTGTGCATGAAGGCAGGGAAACTAGACCACCCACACGAGGTTCTGCTGGGTCACTGATCGGACCAGACTCAACGGCATGGGATGCTCCAACATAATTCATCACCCGAGCGAGCTATCCGAACGGCGGGCGCAGCAGCGATTGGGGGCAATCCGGAACTGAATTTACCTCTGAAATCACATCATAGGCAACACCTTGCTCCGGGCTGAGTAAAAATTATTTCCGTCCTTCATTCATCGGGGCTCACCTTTAGCGTCCGTATTTCGTTCCCCATCATCGTAGCCCCGCAAGCGCTGCTGTCAGGATTTGCCCTATGTTTCATCGATAAATACAATCAGAGTGCCAACCTTTCACCCTATCATATTAACTGGTTCGCAGGAGTTTATGTGCGGCCCCTCAACATCGCGTATGCTGCTACGGTTCACTCCATGCACTGGCATTCTTCTTTATCTCACCCTCGTTGGGCGTATTGTTTCTGGTTTTGGTTTTATATCTTTAGTGTTTACTCAGCGGTATTGTTCTGATCCTCGCATGGTGGGAGTCTGGGGGCGGACCATGCTCGCAAGTCGGGTCGTCCATGGCCAGGGCTTGCGTCCCTCCGCCGGCCATTTCCTCGGCGGCCTGCTCCACAGGGTCTATTTCTCCAACCAACTATTCAACGGGTACGCGAGCCTTGGGTGGATCATGGTCGGTACATGGATTTAGTTTCTGGATGCTTAGTCGCCTCATCTTTGAGGAGGTGACGGTTCCCAAAAACGTTCTTTCCCCCCTCAGGTTGTTGTGTGCACAGCATGTTGAGGAAACCTCCACCGATACCTCTCCTGCTGAACCGTCCACCTACTTTCCCACAAGGGAGGCCACAGTCAATGCTCCTTCCTCAAAGTCAGGGGGTATGAGTTTTCGCGACCTTGATAGGCGAAGCACCGGATGGGTGTGATCGTCTGCATGTGCTACTATGCGGTGACACGCTTCTTTATCCTCGCCGCTGGGAAGCTAACATCCCGGTCTTCACTACTGTGCGTTCAACTACTCGCCATATCAGGCCGGGAACCTTATTGCCCTTGGTGGGGTAGCCACCCTGGCCCCCTTGCTGCCAAACATTCGGCATGCTCGTATAATCCAAGACCGAACGACACTCACCACCGGCTCGTCATTAAGCTTTCTCATCATGCTCGCTATCTAGCATACCGACAGGGTCAATTTTGGTACTGTCTTCGTTTGCTGGTTCCTCGTTGCACTTGGATTTAACTCGGCCAGCACCTGTACGTTGAGCCTGTTATCCAAGCAGCTCCCTGCATCATGGAATGGCAAGATTAGCATGACGATTCGGTACAGTAACTACACTGGTGGAGTTACCAGAGTCGTGTTCGGAGGTGTTGGTGTGTGGTTAATTATGTTGCAGTTCAGATTGTGATGGTGGGGTCATGCATGTGACGCTTTGGAAGAATCTCAAGGCTCAGACGGGCTGAACGACGGCAGAGAAGGATCTTGAAACAGAACATGAAAGGAGCATGGATAGAACGCATAGAATATAATACTAAGTACTCGAATGGCAAGCGACTGATATTCATGTAATTATTATGGGTCGCAGAACGAGGGTAAGGATAACTGACAACAAAGGGGATTCCGAATATACAGGGAGCGTTACAGCATCGAAGGTCGTACAGACATACAGCACACAAGGCGGTGCGACGACAGAGACCGCCGAATGGCTTACCGCACAATACCCATCTTCAGGCATGCTCCCACTACGTCAACCTCGTTCCATCTTGGATCAGCTTCTGTGTTGAGAACTTCTGCCGCCGCGTTCTTTCTTCGTTGGATATGTACCAGAGTGTTCCGGAAATGTCGTGTAATCATCTCGGGTGTCTGTACACCTTCAATAAGGCCAGGAGGGGCACGCTGTGACGGGTGGACATCGGGAGAGGAAATATTGTCGATGCTGGACGTGATAAGTTCCACGAGGCTGTTGACGAACTTGGATGCAACCTGTGATTTAGTGAATGAGACCTCGGAGCCGGTATGTATAAGATGATGGACTACGTACTGCTGGTGCGCCCCGGTCAAGGTAGTATATGTATTGGTCAAGGGTATCACAATATAGCTGAACGGTCACAATCTCCTCGATAGCCGAGTTGGCAATTCGAAGGGATTTCTGGAGACACTCCAGGACACGTTTGCTGTCTTGGTGCGGATACTGTGCCCAAAATAATCGTCAAAATGTGTAGGAATAAGGGGTATTAGGAAACGAACGGCTTTGACAGTATCTTCGGAATCATCCTCTTTCACCGGAGATTTTTCCGGTTTCTTCTCTTGCTCTGGGTTTTCAGCATCATCGGGGGCGTTTGCTTCCTGCCACCACAAATGGCTCGCAAGCCCGACGGCAGTAGCCTGGTGACTCTTTTTGAGAAGCTTAGCACCGTGCAGAGCTGCCTTGGTGATGAGCGTATCGTAGTTGTCGGCACCAAAAACCTTTGCACTAGCCAAAGTACCAATGATGAGCGTGATTGCGTGGAGTTGTGCTCGGGATTCTGATATGCTGTCTTCGTAGACCGTGAAGGCTTGTACATAGAAATCATACGTTAGGTCTTCAAAGCCACATTCATCCGAGATCTGGGCGGTCAAAAGGAATAATCGCAGGGCAATCGAGGGTGCTTCCACTTGTGTGGCCAGTATTGACGTAAGCTGTCGGATAAATTTCAGAATTGTTGTGACTTTGGTCTGCCAGTCGCTGTCCTGTATCACGATATGGGGTGAGGACCTAGAATTATCCGGAACAATAAAACAATGCGCTGACCATGCCTTTGCTGTTCTTGTAGCGGCGACAAAGCTTGATGGAGGAAGTAATGAGAGCCGGGAAGGTGAACCGCATCCGGTCACCTCCAGTTTCAAAATGTCGACGTGCAGATAGCAAAAGCTACATATAATGATGTCAAAGACAAAGAGGGGGGAGTAAGGATGACGTACTTCAAATTGCACATCAAGGGATTCCGCACGGAAAAGATGTACCATTCGCGCCACCCATCCTTGTTCTTCTGCCATTTCTTCTCTTTCAACGAAGTATGGACCCTGTCTCCGTAAATCTCTGACGTGAGCATGCTGACCATTCGGTGGGTTTAGATTGGCTGCAGAATCGGACTGGTCTTTGATAAGAACATGACAAAGTTCCAAGACACCATCCACATCTTCCGGCGTCTCTATTATTGTTTCGTTCTTGAGAACTGATGATATGATAGAATGCGCTATTGAACGGCGGGTGGAGAACAATTGTCGTGTCAGTAGAGGGGCATAGTTAGGGATGGCGAGTAATGTAAGGACGGATTGATAAGAGTTGATTGGTGCTACAAGCAGTGCTGAAAGATTTGCTGTTGTCTGTTGGGCGTGTAGATCCGGACTGCAACACACATCAGCTCAGAAATAGTGAGAGTTACGAGGCGGCTCACTTATCTACATATTCTCTGATCTTTTCGGCTGCGAAACCAAGAATTTGGTCCACATATTCCAGTCTATCGGGATAGCAGCTAACAGACAGGTTGGTTAAGGAGACAAAAAGGGCTGTGATATCTTGAATGGAGAGATCTGGTCGAGCCTTTGGAAGAATCGAGGATAAGAACGGAGAACTGCCCAAGAATTTCACATACACACACCTTAATCAGCTCTACGACCTGTTTCCAGAAGACTTCGAACAGCCGAACATTCTCCGGGACACCTCTGAATTTGCGAACGGGAGGATCTTCCTTCTCCCTGCTCTTCATGTCAGTGCTGGGTGTACTGGGAGATTCAGAGATGGATGATTTCTCGGGCTCCATTGATGTCGATGACTCGATAGCGGGAGAGATAGGATTGGCCCAAGCATTGTGAGATTCAGACGTGGGCGAAGTTGGTGATGATACTTGGTGGGCACCGCTCTGTCTGGCCCTCGTCTTCTGCTCCTCAACCTTCTCTGCAAGACGTTTGGCTGCAGCCTCTTCTTGGCGTTTGGTCTCCTCTGGGTCCTCACTCTCTGCTTCTCGCGCAGCATATGCCGCAAGGCGGTCAATAAGGGCGATAACAATTTGTTTAATATTCACTTTCGGATGGAGTTGAGCGGTCGCGGAGAGGAAGGGCCCAAGGGTGTGGAGATGGAATTCGTCGGTGAAAACCTAGGTGGAGGTGAATGGCGACCAAAAAGCTATCAGATGAAGACGCAAGCACCTGAATAACGACCTCCATCAAGTACTCTTGGGCGATGACGTCTTTGCAGCTAACAACTTGCTCGAGGACGCTTGGAAGGATAGTCCTCTGGTACAGATCCAAATCCACGCCATCCAGTTGACTGAGCCGTACAAGGTTGGTGCCAACGAGAATGCGAAGGTCACGTCGTTCCACCTCGCGTTTTTCGCGGTCCCGAGAATGACCTTGGTGTTGCAGGCGGACCCAAAGTTTGTTCATCTCAATAAAATTAGTTAAGACAAAAGAAATTGAGTCCTGCAAGCACCCAGCAGGGCTAGAATAAGGAGATTTAAGTTCAAGGGGTCGCACAATCTTCGAGACGACACACCCTGGCTCCAGTGTAACAGGTAGGTTATCCCTCGTCTGTCCACTAAGATAGTGACGCAAAAAAAGACCTCGAATGGGATGTAGAACACCCCGCGACATCTCCATCATATCCTTCATGATTTCCTTGACAGGTGCTTCTGGTATTGACATATAGACGGAACCGACAGTGATCATGAGATAGAGACGAGGAACGATGCTGCCGGCGTATTGCACAAGTTCATACAGGTCAGCGAGATGGTGTCGACCCTGGGTGTGTGCATCATAGAGATAATTTGACAGATGTCGAAGCGCATCGAATATGGCCATGTCTGAAGGGAGCTCAATAAAAGCAGCCTGGAGACCGCCCAGTGGACGTACACAGTTCATAGTATTGCTTGGGCGACAAGGATGACGTCCTCAGTTCTGCAAGCATTAGACTTGCACTTTTGAGGGCATCCATCAACTGATCTAATTCCTGTCGGACACATACGCGTTAGGGCAGGAATCCTGGATATACTGGGGTACTTGCGAGATGTCGCTTCATTTGTTGTACCTGAATCTTGACGGTGTTGAGGGCTTCACTGAGAAGTTTTCCCTCTTCTGGTGCTGGTAGCGCCATTGCGTCTGCTGTCGTTGTTGTTCGCGACGGTGTTGGACTGTCCAGCGTTGCGAGCTGAACAACTGCGCCAGCGTCACTCAGTGCGCGGAGACGTACTTTGTTTGTCTCCGCGTGGCTACAGCTTCTGATCATTAGTCATCAGTCGCACTCCCACGTTTGCTCTTCTCTCACTTTAAACTTCAACAATAACGAGAACCCTTCAGGCACCCGCAGAGTGTATGCTTTCGCATAGAAGAATAAACAAGGCATCCGGGTGTCTCTTCATTCCGAGCAGCTAAATGTGGGTCGATGGGGACGTGGTCTGGCCTTGTGGGATGACTTGCTGTGGGAAGCAGATCGCATCAGCAGTATTCACGGCTCATGAGAATTTCCCTAAATGAAATTCAAGACAATAAGAAACGCATCGGAACCTCCGGGGACGGGATGCGCTGATTAGCACCGAGCGGCTGAGAATGGAAACCACTCCGATGAAGCATATGAGAATTTCTTGCTATGACGCCTACCGGACATTGACCGGGGAAACACCCTTGTCTCAGCTGCGCTGTCTTGCTCTAGTGACATTTGTCCCCCTGGCTTATTGTCTCTCCTGGTCCTGAGGCCTCTCTACAGTTCGTGTGGACAGATAAAAGCGAGGCGGTAGAGCGGCCAAGTCCCCAGAATATCCTACCAAACGAACTCTAACCGATACTCATGGACTCCTTCATCACCTACTTCTCCGCTCCTACTGAGGACCCCGCTTCTTCCCTCCCCACCAACGAGGAGGACGGTGGAGGCGGAAACCCTGCCTATTGCGTGATTGCTTGAGCGTACTCGCAACTCGTCTCCAAATTATGACATCACATTACCGACGTGAGTCCTTTACCTCATGTATTCCCCCCTATTCTTACGACTCGTTCGCGTTCTTTTAGATCAACAACATTCTATTATTATTCGTTCATGCCCACCATCATTTTCAGCCTTCTTTCTTCACACCCCTGTATCACCACTACCTACTGAGGCCATTGTTTTTCGTAACGCGTCGATACCCATTTGACGGCGTTGATACTATATCGCCTTCGTTTTCTCCGATAATGTGTTCTTTCATGTGTATCAGAACACGCTTATTATTGTATTTACTGCTGATTCTAGTTTGTATAAAAACATGAAAACTATGTGAAAACCTATGTCACCGTAAACTCCGTCAATGTGCTAAACCTACCGGCGGAGAGACTTGACTTAACCAAATTCAGCGTAGTTCATCACCCCAGATCTGTATACACAAGACTTAGCACATGAGGTACGGTACCTGTGTCCAGACTTGGTTTTGTCGGTCAGCCGCGGACGAGGATAAGAATAGCCCATAGATTGATAAGCGCGAAAACACCAAAAATGGAAGGAGGTAATCGTGATGTCGGCTCGCTTTTTGTCTCTACAAGTCAGAAGATGCACAGGCGTGTCTTCACAGACCAACATTCTGACAATATTCCGGAAAATATATCCCTCATCCCTGTGATGTCCACCCCTGTCTTATTGTTTCTGACCATACATGTGTGTATCCCCACTGGTGCCAGGACAACAATTAGAGCGAATCAGAGGCGCCCATCTATGCTTTTTACCCGAGACCCCTTTATGCCTCCGCCTGTTATAAAAGTTGGGGAATGGAGACGCCTGAACTTCAGGATTTCATCCTAGTACAAACCATTAGCGACTTGACACCTCAACCAAAAGTCATCCTCCCGTCGCACTGAAATGGATTCCTTTACCAGCCTCACCTCTTACTTTTTCTCATCCTCGTCCTCAACAAATTCTGAGGATCCTACCACATCTATTCCTTCGAACGAGGAGACTAGTGGTGGAGGTAACCCCGCCTACTGTGTGATTGCCTGAACATCACGCAGCGCCCTCTGGTCATGATTCATATCATCATGCGTGAGCATTCTTTTCTTTCGACTCCTATCTCACTGCTAACGTTGACCTTTTCTTAAGCAATCATTATTCTTTCGGCCGGGGTCCACTCTTCGTCATCATCATTTCGGATCGGGGCATTCGCATTTCATTGTATACCACAATCACTTGGCGTTGCTGTTGGAAGGAAAAACGGATCGTTGTTCGAACTCGTCAGCAATATTTGACGACGTTCAAGTAGTATAGTCATCTTCGTTTTCGCACCCGTAATGTGTTCCTGTAAGTGGACTCAATCAGGATACGCAATTTTGTATAACTAGACAATTGCATACTGTCGATATGCTTTCGAGCTTTGCTTTCTTACATAGAAAACGAATTTTTTTCATCTCGACCAATGTAGCACCCGAGCTCGGGACTCCAGATATAGTGGTGCTCAAGGATATCTGAAAGCACCTTGAAGGCCTCCGCGTCGGCAAACGGCGCACCTGAGCGTGGATCTAAATAAGGTGCACTTTGGCCAGTAATCGCACACCGTTGCTTCACTCGACCTGAACAGAATTGTTAGCAAGTTACTGAGAGTGATGAACACTTATTTGCGGACTCACTTAAAGGCCGTCCCTTCCCACTGAGCACCTTGAGCTCCTCCCACTTGACATGCTCACCAAACATGGCCCTCATCGTATCCTTCCAAGGCGGCTTTGCAATTCCTTCACGCTGACCGGCCTCGTGAATCACATAGTTCTTCGTCACATTTTCAGTGCGCTCTTCCTCAACATACTGCTTTTGTTGAGGTTGTGCGGGTGCTGGTACCGTTGTAGGAGTGAATAATGAAGAGTGAAACGTGCTACTGGTCGTTGGAATCGCTCCAGCAGTTGTTGTTGTGGGGGTGGGGGTATAAAGTCCGTAGGGATAGGCAGAAGGGGTAGTCGGCAGTCGGAACGTCGAGAATGCGGACGCGGCTGTTTGTGTTGTCTGGGCTGTTGCAGCGGTTGCTGGTGCGGACGACGCAGTCGGTGCAGAAGGCGTAGAAGATGAAGTGGCGGGTGCAATGGCCAATTGTGACGTCGAAGTTTGACCAGCAGCAGGTTGGGAACTTGAACCAGCCTGAGGGACATTGCTTGAAGACGAAGACGCTGAGGCTGATTGAGCAGCAAGATATTGAAATAGTTGGGTATAGTACGCGTTATAATAGCTCTGAGGGTAGTTTGGATAGGATGGGACAGCAGGTGCCTGAGGTTGAGGAGGTGTTACTTCAACGTTGACTTTAAACTTTTCCTCTTCAATCTTGCTGACCCAACGAAGTAGAGGACCTTCAACGGCAGGCATCTTGATGGCTCGAGCCTTCTTTCGTTTCTCCTCCTCTACGCTGAGGTAATTCTTGTGTTCTTTAATGTTGCCTTCCTCGTTGTCCAGTGCAGTTTGAATCAGCTCGGCCTGAGAAAACGACCGGACAGTAGGTTTGAATTTCTTCGGCGCAGAGGCCTAGGGACGCTATGAGCGAAGATAAACGGTTATCTAGCCAGGTGCGCACACCTTCTTTTCACCAGCTTCCCTGGCCCTGGTGTCAGTGGCGCTGGTGTTCAGGACAGTATGTCTCCGCTGGCTCTTTCTCTTCTGCCCAATTCGCCTTGGCACATCTTGACCACTGGCGTCTGGAACGGCAGCCGCACTTGTTTTTGGTTTCAGCTTAATTACTGGAGCGACTGCCTGGGGATTGAAGGTCTCCTTTTGTTTGGCATGCGCCGCCGCGGTCCGCTTCTCCAGACGTGCTCGCGCGGCCTGAAGGTGTATTATTAGTGATTGAATAGAGTAGAGATGAGTTGTGGAAATACTTTGCGAGCAGATTTCTCTTCATCGTGAATAGCCTTCTCCTCCTCATCGAGGTCCTCCCGATTCGCTTCTTCATCCGTACTGGCAAAGTCGGATTCGAATATATCCTCCTCATCTATGGTCTTATTAGCCCCAGCCAACAAAATGTAAGCCCTATAAACGCACCCTTTGCGTTGACAAACTCCTTGTCATCCTCCAAATCTCTGCTGACATCATCGAGGGCCATTTCCGCCAATGCCGCTTCCATACTGAGTAGTCGTGAGCGGGTGCTGGAGGTCCAAAGACATGATTGGAAGAAGAGGAAGGAGTGCCTACCGATTCCCAGCGGTGCTCCTCCGCGAACGACGGGTTGCGAGATTCTCCATATCCTCTGCGATGGTGGGTGGTGGTGGACTTATTGGTCCCTGCAGGTCCACTTACCCTCTCAACCAAACACAACCAAATACGCCTTCCAACCCCCCGCAACTTCCTCTTCTACGCGTCCTACACGCGTACGTCCAGGAATCATCGATGGCTGCGGTAGTGGCTGCACGTTCATCAAAAGCCCTAAAACAAGGCCCATCCAGACTCTCTCAGGTCCTTGAACACCTCAACCAGCACCCGAAGCTCCAGCTTTCGGGAGTCACAAATCTCAAGGTCCGTTGGAGTGCAAAGAATAATAGTTTTGGTTCTAGGTGAGAGATAAATGTGTGGCTACAAGTTGTAAGAGGGCTTTTATATGCTTACGCAAGTCTGCTGGCAGGTATTTCGTGAAGGAAACACTACCACGCATTCGGTGGGCGAACCCGTCAGTCGAGATTGAGGTGGACAAGATTTGGAAAGCAGAGGGGCATGTTAAGCAGAATATCGAGCTGACTTATTGTGGGTGGTCACACATGCTTATTCGTAGCTGGGGACTAATTCTGCTTCATAGCTTCGGGAAGCACACGGACTATTGAAATGGACAAAAAGTGGTCGACGACTATCGTTCGGGAACTCATGGATGCGGCAGGTGGTGACCCATGGCGGGAACACAAGAAGCTGCGGGCAGCTGAAGGACTACCACTTCTACCTGGCGAGGAGAACGAGCACAAGCATCGTAGAGCCCAAACGCCCAAGAGCACCGGCAAATCCGCAATGCCTAAGCCAAGAGCCTCATAACCACTAATACCTTGCGCTGTTATACTTCTCGTTTATGGCGAATAATATTATCTAGACTCAATGATTACCCGACATTACGAACCCAAAGATGGAGATACAAAGGAAGTCAAGGTCGCTTATAACCCGCAAGGAGAACGATGACTCCCAGCCCAAAGACTATGCCACCAAGCGCATTGAGGAGTAGGAGGACGGTACTGATAAGACTCGGGATTTTCGCGAAGGGTCCCAGAGAGCGCAATGGCGACGTGGTGTCCCTGCGGAAAGTCTGACGAAAATCTGATCAGCGGCAGCCACAAATGGGAAAGCAGTGACGTACAACGAGATTTCGAAGACTGGGGAATTGCACGGCAACTTCCAATGCAACAAATCCCCAGAAAAACGCCTGAAGGAACTGTCAGAATACTGCAACAAAAGTAGTCGAGGTGCATACCGGTTGAGGTTGCACCTTGAAGGTAGAGAGCAGCTCCGACATATTTACATTCTCGCTAAGTATGGCCCATCTCGTCCACCTGCCCACATCCAGTGACCCAACACGTTGCTTGTACGCAGCAGGTTCAAGGAAAAACACGAAATACGCCAACAAAAGCAAGGTTGACACGAGCTGGATCAAATTTCTGATCGCTTTATCACGCTTGAGGGTCTGTGATTCTGGACTCGAAATCTGCGGCCCTTGTCGCATTTGTTGGAGAAGGCTAAACATGTCTGAACCACCCGACCGACCGGGAACACCACCACCACCACCAAGTGCAGAAAATAGGTCAGCAAGGGGGTCGACTTCGGCCTGATTATCCCCTGGGCCCAAAGGGTTTGGACTGGAATCTCGACCGGAGGCGGATGCACCACTGGGTACACGACTGGAAGGTTTAGGATGAGGGGGGTTGGCACTCAGAAGTGCCTGACGGAACTGTTCCTGGAGGTCCGGAGACCACACAGACTCATCCATGCCGCCGAAGAGAGAATCCGCTTTTACTGAGGATGTGGGGATAGATGTCGGTGCTGTGGGTGGTGATGTTACAGTTGACTTGCTGGGTGTGGGACCGGGAGAAGGAGAGACGGACAAGCGTGGAGGAGTTGGCATATCTGTAGTGGCATCCTCGCCGAGGAACGCTTTTGAAAACGAAGAAGATTCTAAGTGCAAACATGAGTTATGCGACGAGTAAAAGTAAAGTTAGAGCGCACCGTCGTTGAAATATGCGCCCTCGTCGCCCCTGGCAGTAGTGGTGAGCTTTGCGAGACGGTCGCCACGCTTTGCAAGGATGGCTTTCCGGCGAGCTTCAGCACGCTCAGCGGCACTCGACATGGTGTTCAAAAGTTGAGGAGGACGACGTGGACCCCTGACCTCATGTACCGGTCACGTGTAACCAGACACCTCCGAAAAACTAAAGGCGCTACCAGGGTTCGAACCTGGGTTTCAGGAACTCGGGAATCAGAATCCTGAGTGATAACCACTACACTATAGCGCCCTTGTACTGCGCTATGGCAGGCACGATCATCTGTGCGACCCATCGGGTCTGTTGCGTACGGGTCATGACACACACCGTCACGCACGGCGCTGATCTAGTCGGCTACATGATTCCATTTCCATTTCTGTAAAAAACACACATGTTCTTCAAGCTTAATACCGGACATTTCGCTTTTACCCACAGACTGTCCAGCGGGATTACTCAGGACTTTCTTATTGCCACGGCTTCCTATGCGCTTCTGAGCAACGAGAACGACGATTGACTCGAGGACGTCTTCGAACTTGATTGAATCAACCCGACCCCGGATGTGAATGACAGTAAATAACCTGGTGGCGCATAATACATGATCCATGATCCAACGACGCGGTTAGGTATATGACCACGGCCGATTCGGCAAGGATAACGCAACACAAAGCACCCGGTCGACTAGAAAAGTGCTCCCCCTTGACACGCCCTCTCTCACACATCCCCTGCTAACACTCTTGCGTGAATACATGGCTGGAGAACAGGAAAAAGTTGTCAACGTCTCTTTTACAGAGAATGAAGCTCCTGAAACTGACAGCAGCCACCGTGAACCCAAAATCAATACTGTCCAGTCCTTCGATAAGCCTACCCATCTCCAGGACCCTGAGCCCTCGAAAATCATTCCTGATTTTCCTGACGGCGGATGGAAAGCTTGGACTTGTGTTGCTGGATCGTATGCGACATTCTCCTACACTTTCTTGAAGACTGCTGATGTCTTTGTATTAGATTTTGCACCCAAATGGTCGGTTTTGGGTAGGTTCTCACGAAATGTATACAACACCCGGAGCTTGTTCTGATTGTCACCAGGTACACAACATCATTTGGCGTCTATCAAGGTGGGATCTATGGCAAAAACTCCCTACGGACGGATATTAACACCTCAAATCTATAGATTACTACACTAGAGTCTACATTACGTCTGAGAGCCCCTCGACAATATCGTGAGTAACTTCGGGAGCGGTAACAAGGCACCCTACTGAACGATTAACAGGTGGATTGGCAGTGTCAATGCTTTCCTTGTGATCGCATCTGGAATTGTCGCTGGAAGGCTGTACGACAAAGGCTACTTGTAAGTGGTTCCTCTGCCACACAGCAGAACGATATTGATTTTCCGAAGTTATTACATTACCTATGGCGGTTCCGCCCTAATCATCTTCTCCCTCTTCATGCTATCTCTCAGCCATCCGGATCACGTCTATCAGGTGCGGCTTCTCGCCATATAAACTACTCTTGCTTTATTCTCAAGCATCAATAGAACTTTCTCGCACAAGCTATAGGACATGGGCTCGGGGCTGGGCTCATGTATGTGCCGAGCATAGCCGTCCTATCCCATTACTTCCTCAAGAAACGAGCCCTTGCCATGTCGATCGTCGCGGCCGGGTCCTCCCTTGGCGCAATAATCCACCCAATCATGCTCAACAACCTATTCGTAAAGGTAGGATTCGGCAACGCTGTTCGAGCGAGCGCGGGCATGAATGCTGGCCTGCTGATAATCGCCTGCCTTCTCATGCATCCTCGACTACCACCACCTAAGCAAAACCCTGATTTGTGGAAATCTGTCAAAAGATTCGTAAAAGATACGCCATTTGTGTTTGCTGGACTTGCGTGAGTTTGTATCTCGTCGTTGAGTTGTTGCGAATTCTAATTAATGGTCCAAAGGCTAATGCTCTTCCCGTTTGGCCTGTGTTTCCCACTTTTCTTTCTTCAGTTAGATGCAGCCCAGCGCGGCTTGAGCGAAAACTTTGCTTTCTATTCGGTGAGCTCAGTTGGTTGCGAGAAGTGTCGAGTTGGGCTCATTCCCTTTGACAAAGTTGGTTATTTTGAACGGATCCAGCTTTCTGGGCCGTCTTTCTCCTGGGTTTCTAGTAAAAATAGTTCCCCCTTGCCCTTTGATCGCGATTGCGACAGCTATGGGTGCGGTTCTGATTTATGCCATGACCGGCCTAACTTCAGTGGCTGGCTTCGTCGTCTTTGGGGTACTGTACGGCTTCATCGGTGGAGCATGTAAGTGCCTTATCGATATCTTTGACTAGTGGCTAATTCAATAGGAAATATTGTAGTTATAGCGCTCATGGCCCCACTAATTGCCGTGCTATCAGATGATATCAGCGAACTGGGGTGAGTGATTCCTCACCCTGACTTATCCGTTTCAACTTACCCGGCTAGACTGCGTATGGGTGTCGCCTTTGCGCTATGTGGTGAGTAGGCAGTGCCTGGTTATTATACACTTCTTTCTGACCTGGACATCGCAGGCGTTGGTGCGCTTGTTGGTATGTATCTGCAATAATCGGAAAAGGCACAGGTCTATAATTGGTATTATTAGGTCCACCAGTAGAGGGCGCCTTACTAACAGAGAAGTTCATCTGGTGGAGACCCGCTGTGTTTTCGGGATCGTTCGCTGTGTTTGGGTCCTTCCTGTTTGGAGTAATGGCGTATTTGCACCATAGACGGGAAAGGACAGCACTGGAGGGCCAGGTGTAGATAGTGTAGTGATGTGCATGTGTAGTGACCTGCCACGTGCTTAGTGAGGCTCAAACAACATTTCATTTCATTCTTGCCTCTTACCACAACATGCCTCCTCCCCACTACGACTTTCTCATCAAGGCGAGCTATACACCTCATTATTTCTATCCTACTGTGTACTGACTACAGGGTCGCAGCTCTTGCTCATCGGCGATTCGGGTATGAAGCACTAAATACACATGTCATACTGTTTCTGAGCCAACCACTAGGTGTTGGTAAATCCTGCCTCCTCCTTCGTTTCTGTGACGATGCATGGACTCCTTCTTTTATTACCACCATTGGCATTGACTTCAAGATCCGTACCATTGAACTAGACGGCAAACGCATCAAGCTCCAGATAGTGCGTAGCCAGCTTACTCCAGCCCACTTTCAGCATGCTCACAAATCGTATCTAGTGGGATACTGCTGGTCAGGAACGCTTCCGAACGATCACAACGGCCTACTATCGTGGTGCGATGGGTATTCTTTTGGTGTACGACGTCACAGACGAACGCTCTTTCAACAGTGAGTCGTGATTTCTCTCCCTGCCTTGTTTGACATCATGGACTTGATCCATTAGATATCCGGACC
This sequence comes from Chlorophyllum brunneum, assembly GCA_963576785.1. NCBI lineage: Eukaryota > Fungi > Basidiomycota > Agaricomycetes > Agaricales > Agaricaceae > Chlorophyllum > Chlorophyllum brunneum. The sequence continues at coordinate 3,237,154 of OY756140.1, read as the reverse complement.
TGGCACGCGAACATCGAACAGCATGCTTCTGAAGGGGTTAACAAGATTCTAATTGGAAACAAGTCGGATTGGACGGACAAGCGGGCAGTCACAGAAGAGCAGGGTCGTGAACTCGCGAATGAACTTGGGATACGCTTCATGGAGACGTCGGCCAAGATCAACGAGGGTGTTGAGGAGGCCTTCTTTACACTCGCCAGGTGCGTTCATTGACTTGTACCGGGGACCTTAGCTCAGCGTCGCCCATAGGGATATCAAAACCCGACTAATTGATTCGCAAGCTGATGCTGCGGGCTCCACAACAGGCGCCCCTGCCGACGGCTCTGTTCGCGTGAACCAACCAGCGAATCAATCATCTAACTCTTGTTGCTCGTAAAGGCGCGGCTCACTCGCGCAGTCGGCATTGTATATCCTGTATACACCCATTTCCCACCTCTACCTCCGACTCGGCAAATAATTCATTTACCCCCGCTGAATGAACATCATTTTATTTTGCTCTGTGACAGATTCAGCTACACCTCCACTGTTGTCGGTCTCTTACATTCCTCGGGCTCTCTTTTGTAGTAATACATTACGTTGATGACTTTTATGCGTTTCTGATATCCATCGTATCAGACCATTCCTGATTATTTAAGGGTCTTTTTAGTCATGATGCCTAACGAATTCCGAGAGCTGACAGTGAGCAGTCACCACCCCATCTTTTGATGCATTGTGGCGGTCGCCAGGGCTCCGCAGTGTTAATTAATTTTTGGCTCCTTTCTGACTGGAGCTCCGTGCTGAAGCTGTGCTGCGGATGACGGGACATGATTGTTTGCATCCGCGAAAATCTATTTAAGTACGGGTTGCTTGGTATCTTCCGCCAGAAGCTCGTGGCCGGAATCATGGAGTCGACCAGATTTGATCATCAAGCCAAGGTGGGCCTCTTCCCTCTTACGTCGTTGGCGGAATTAATCAATGAAAATGACTCGCACTTTAGGTGATTTGCATTGGTAACTCAGGTGCGTCGTCGCCATCTTGGCAAACCCTTGGTTAATTTCATTCGACAGGGGTTGGGAAATCATCGTTAGCCCTCCGTTTTTGTAACGACAAATGGAGTCCGTCATCTATCAGTACAGTTGGATTAGTTTAAGTTTCGCATCGTGAATGTTGACGGATATCGAATTCGCTTGCTTTTGGTATATTTTGCCTTGTACGAGAGAAGGATAGATGTTGACAGCTGATATCCTTGGTGGGATACCGCTGGTCAAGACAGGTTCCGGACTATTACGGGGGCATACTACAGAGGTAGTGAAGGCGTGTTGTTGGTTTACGATGTTTCGGATTATTCTTCATTTCAAGGTGAACTTGGTTACTTTTCGGCTGGAATCATGACTCCTTCCCTCATACCCAGGTATCCAGAGATGGGTTGATGATATCGCCGAAGCAGGTGTTCCGGAATGGGTCCGAAATTGCTTGTGGGGAATAAAACCGACACGCCGAACAGAGCCGTGAGAATCGAGCAGGGACAGAAACTTGCCGAGTCCCTCGGTGCTCAATTCTGTGAGACATCAGACAAATATAGTGATGGTGTTACCGCTGCTTTTGTGATGTTGGCAGGGTAGGTATTCCAGCCCCGCACATTTTTTATTTCGAGAAGCTGAGGTATATGTCAATGTGGTGTAGTGATATCAAAAAGAGGCGTATGGACATCGATCCGAGTCTTCAGTTTGTGGCTGGTAATAATGGTGAAGCCCGTCCGACTTTTGAGCCCATGGGAGGAACCAAGACTATTATCGTCAGAGAGCCTCTTCCGAGATCGTCGTGGGGAGGGTGTGCCTGCTCGTCCCATCACTGTGTAGGATAGAAGAAACCATACAGACAGATCCGACAAAGTTATAGCGCGTACCGCATCTGTCTGCTTATCTTATGACCTTGTCTTGGTGAATCGTGTTGTTTATATCTCTGATGCATTGTGATCTAGGGTCCTGATTTACAACATCTTTCAGTAAACAGAAATCAAGAAGATGTCCTACAAGGGTCAGGAATCGATTACATTATTCCAGTTCCCTCCCCACCACTTCCTCATCCGCTCTGCACCGTGCTCCTCGTAATCCTGCCTGGTGTATCCACGGTGTTCTGCAGATTCACTGAGCTGGTTCATCCCATTCCAAGCGTCCATGGTGGCATTCTGGGCTTGGTGGATGGTGATGGGCATTTCGGGCAGTAGGACTGGTCTGAGGGCGGCGAAGAGTCGGTCTGATAAGCCGGGTAGCTGGGAAGGCCCGCCCGTGAGGAAGATGTTCTAAATTATATGTTAGACCCCGCACGCGGAAGTAATGTGAGGGCTCACATTAACCAGGCGTCCCTTCTCCACCCCGTTGAACCTCGCAAGAACATTCTGGATCACTTCACCAATCCCGGCTGAATCAACGCCAGCCATACTGGGTGAGAACCATGTCTCACACACTCGCCAACGTTCAGTATTGAGGTGAATACGGGCGTGACCTCTCATGTCACCTTCTTCATAGCCAGGTTTGAACGCAGTGAGAAGGGCAGAGCGCTGAGAACTGAGTGAAGCATGTGTGTTCTGAATCGTGAATCTGGGGTCGTGTTGAAGGAGTTTTTGTTCGACGACTTGGAGTTGGCTCAAGTCGTCTTCTTCGTCTGAGGATACCGCTGCTATATTCTGAGCGTGCTTGTTAGGAGTATTCGAGGAGGGAAGGGTTTCTGCACGTACGATTTTGCGGTAGATAGCCCAATCTTCATCGTCGGCTCCAAACATGTCTTCTCCTCCACCTTTCCGTTTTTTCTTGGGAACACGGTCGTCGCTTGCCAAGTTGGCAATGCTTTTCATCCGGGCTTGCGCAGCTGCACTCTTCCGGTCGCTCAGAGCAGCTCTACGCCGAGTGCGATCTTTGATGCGGGTCATGAGTGCCTGAAAATCAAAGGTCTTAAGTCTATAGAAGGGTGTAGGGAGTCATCCTTGGCGTGCCTCTTGTTCTGATCGTAGACGATTCGACCAAGCTTCAAGATCGTTTTCGCGCTCTTCTTCCTCCTTTTTCTCCTCCCGTTCCTTCTCTTCTCGTTCGCGTTCCTTTTCCTTACGTGCTCTGAGGCGGGCTTCGTAACCTGCCTTCATGAGCTTTTGTTTCTTCTTTTCTTTAAGGCTTTCTTCGTCGAGCTAGAATTGGTTAGGTGATGCTATCTATAGCACTAGTGGCAAAGCACCTCTGCATCGGGAACATCAACGAGAGGGAACGAGGGTTCTTCCTGTGTACAGGGTTCAGTGGATATGTAGATGTATAGGCTGGACTGGGAGATACGTACAGCGGGCTCGTCCGGTTCAATGATACCTTGCTCCTTTTTGCGGGCTCTACTAACGTGCGCGTCGAGCTTCTTGATGGCCTGATCGAGGGCAGCATCGGAGTCAAAACCTTCCGAGTGTAATTTGCTCTGGAAACGAATATGAGCATTACCATCAAATCAGAAGGATAGAGGAAACACACGGACCATCCACTCGCGTTTTGTATCTGAAGCTTTGCCTTCCCTAAGGGCTGTTAGATACTGGAGATCGTTCTCCTTCTGAAGCAATTTCTCTGCTCGATTTTTGGCGGCCATTTCTTGAAGTTTCTTGCCCTGCTCTTTACGCTTTTCAGCGATTCTCGCTAACTCTTCTTCTGTTTTTTCTTCTTGAGCTGGAACGGTGAAGGGGAATTGAATGATACATTCTGAGGCGCGTAAGGCGTTGGGTGTATTGAGGGAGCGGAGATGGGCGAGGTAGTCAGGAGTGTAACAGCAGACGTTTTTGAGCATCCACTGCGGGGGGTTGTAAGATAGGGAAGATAAGGTCAAGAGCTGGAACTAACATTGGTCTGAGTAGAGGTGACGCGTGTAGGAAAACTAGAGTATTTCAGTTGGATGAGCTTGAGGAGGTATTCGGATGCTTGGAATGCACCCCACGGAATCCTGCGAAACGGAGTGAGTAGCGGAGATAGTGAACGGGATAAAGTCGTACCTCTTTGCATTGCTTAAGATTCCCCTTCCATTGATGATTGGAATGACAGACGTAGAGGCGGTGTTAAATGACACAATGAGGCCGTCGGAAGTAAATGGCTTGGTTGAACCGTTGTTCTTGTAAAAGGACATGACACCATCTATGCAGTATGTGACCTCTGGAACGGAGTAGAGTTCAAAGAGTAGCTCAGAGGTGACTGGAAGTTAGTGTCAGCGGGCGGTAGTATGGAATTGGGGCAAGGACATACGGGCACGAGAGTGGAGGGGAGTGGCTAATCGTTCGGTCATAAAGATGCGATGGTCTATGGTAGTTGTATTGATGCCCATTTGCAAGAAAGCATAGTCCAGAGCATTTTCCTGCCGAGTGTGTTAGTTGGACCAGTGTGTGGTAGAGATATGGGGACATACGAGCGCGTCAAAGTTGAGGAGAACATCGCCCTCCCAGGGAGTCCTTGCCTGTCCCCTTGCGCCTGTTTCGCAGTCGACTGCCTCTCCAAAGAGGAGAAGGGGTTTATTGTTGCGGCGCTCTTTGTACTTTGCGACGACGTTTGGTGCAGTCCGTGGCTCGTGCTGGCTGAATCCCCATCTGAAAGTAGTTGCGCCGTTGTCGATGATGATGTCGCCTGTGATGCCGTCGTAGTCGAGCGGGGGTGGGGGTGGGGAGGACAGGGAGAGAGGGGGAATGCAGAATATTTTGCTGTCGAGGTCGCTGTCCATGGAGGGAGTCCTGGGTGTTTGTTTCTGTGGGCGGAGGCAAACAACGCCTGGCCTGCAACGCGCTTGGACATATTTCTTGACATCACCATGGCCGACCTCTCAGCGCTCCTCAATGCCTCCAGGAACCTCACAAACCACCTCAACAGGCCAGATCTCCCCTCAGTGCGCCTCTCGCTCGACCAGATAGAGGCACAGTCTCGCCGTCTCGTCTCGCGTCAGCCGGGAACCTCGACAGACGCAGATCGCGCGTATGCAGTCTCCTGTTCTCGCATTTCTATCTACTTAACGGTCTTTTGCTAGCAACTTTCTCCTTGCACAGGCCCATGTTGATGCTTCTGCACTTACAAACTCTATTGCCCATCTAAATACTTCGACAACGTTCACGCCGCTGCAGGCGCTGCAGGACACAGACGTTGCAGGCTACCTCCGCCATGCTCATGAGCAGAACCTCATCTCTACTATTGAGGAAGGGAGAAAGGACACGCAGCAAGAGTTTTACCGAGTGCTGGAGGAGAGGAGTCAAAAGGATTGGGAGGCAAAGAAGAAGCGTGTCTTTGAGGAGCTGGGAGGACGCGTTGGAGGAGATAACAAGTCCATCGAGCTCAGGAAGAGTACTCATGGAAAGGGCAGTCTTCTTGTAAGTGGACCTGATTCCATACTATATGTCCTCTGACCGTCCAGCAGACAGCAAGCACGTCCAATGCTCCAAGCCTGACCCTGCAGATGCAGAGCAAGATGATGGCTTACGACCGTATCATCACAGAATTTAACACTGCGCGTCTCAAGGGCACGTCCTATCCAATCGTTCATTCCCTCATCGATGCTTCTCTCACCCTTTCTGCTTCTGATGTACGTGAATTGCAAGTTGGTGTCGAAAAAGCAACTGACACTGTTCCACAGCCCCGCGTCCTTCAAACTGCCCAAGCTCTCCACATCCTCGCAAGAATCACAGACGAACCTCCCGCACTCCCCCCCATCGAGCACGCAGGCGCCCATATCCTTAATGCCCCTCTTTTTGAACGCAAACACGCCCGTACCTACCTCGGCGACCCAGAATCTCGCGATGCGGCTGCTCTCCGCAAACAAATCGCTCGTGGTGCGAGGGAGGCGCTAGAGGAGCAATACTGGGATGTTTTAGAGAGGACTGTGCAGGCGCGTCCCACTGAGGCCAGGCTAGGAGGTGATCCTAGCGTGAGCAACAAAGTCAGGGCATTCTTGGCAGTTAGGTTCTACAAGAATGGAGAATGGGAGGATAGGATTGAGCTCGTTGCGGGTCAGCCTATATGGGCCAAGCTTTATTTCCTTGTCCGGACGGGCCATGTGCAGGAGGCTTTGCAAGAGGCTTTGCAGAATCAACAAGTCATTGAGCATCGAGAGGCCAGTTTCATCAACCACTTTAAGACTTGGATTGAGTCTCCTGAGCGCAAGTACGTTTCAACAGTTTCAACTTTATGGATGCAACGTTTAATCTCGTTGGCAGGCTTCCGAAAGCACACCGAGACCATCTACAGACAGTGTACAATGCACACATGTTGCATTCATCGACGGCTGACCCGTTCAAACTGGCGTTGTACAAGCTCATGGGCAAGCTTGAGCCCTCAAGGCGGAATGTGCCTCAGGTGACTGCGACGACGGAGGATTGGTTGTGGCTCCAATTGGCAATGGTACGTTGGAACGACGATGTCAAGAATCGAGCTTATGAACTGCTGTAGGTCGACGAGGACGAAGAAGGTGGCCTTCGTGCACTCGCCGAGGTCTTACTTGGCTATGGTGAACGTCATTTTGACGGGCCTCCCAACCAACCTGGTAGGAAGATCTGGCCTAGCGTGCTGCTCATCTGTGGCCAATTTGAGCGTGTAAGGTGGTCTTGATTTGACTGCAATGATTTCTGATAGATGCAACGTTTAGGCTGTTGCGGCGCTTTGGGAAAACTCGGAAACGGAAATCGAGGCCGTGCACTTGGCTATTGCTTTGGCATACCATGGCCTCTTACGCGTGCCTTCGCGTTCAGAGACATCAGACGTAACACCATGTGCGTGCCAGCTTGTACCTTCGTTCCTTTTTCTCTGAACGTCTGCGTCTTAGTGTCACTCTCTCCTACGTCCCCTCCGGCGCTGAGCCTCTCGACCCTGATTTGGCGGTATGTACGGCAATTTGTCAAGATGGACGCAAAGGAAGCGTTGCAATACGTGTATACCATTTGCCTATCGGCGGATCAAGGCGAGGTGGGCAAAGAACAGGTTGAGACAGCGTGGGAGCTCGTAAGGAAGATAATTGTACTGGCGAACAGCGGACCTGCTTGGGAGGAGCTCGTTGGTGGATTCAGAGCTGATGGATCGCGATTCGTGCGTGTATTTTCATTGCGTTTTGTTTCGAATCACTGACCTTTTGATCCTAGAGCGGTGTTATTGAACAAGGCGCACCACTGCTTCGGCTTACGGATGCCAAGCAATACAACGAACATATTCTTATTCGTGCGGCACGGAATTCGGAAGAAAATGACCGGATTTCAGAAGCGATCAAACTGTACAATCTTGCAGGCGATTATGGTACCGTCGTAGCGTGTCTGGCGACGGCGTTGGGGAATACAATTGCCCAGCCTGGGTTAGACGAAAAAGCGCGGAGCATCGAGAGAACTGCAAGTGAAATCCTACGGCACTACGAGAGGACCAACAGGGCAGTAGGCAAGAATAGAGATGCGGTGGTGAAATTGCTGAAGATTAGAGAAGCGCTTGAGGCAAAGGCGAATGGGAAGCCGGAAGTGGCTTTGGAGGTACTGGAGTCGACGGATTTGGTGCCGTTGAGTGGGGACGTGGGGAAGATTACGAAGAGGGCGGAAGAGTTTAAAGATTTGCATGAGAGTGTGCAAAGGAATTTGCAGGTGTATCTACCACTTACGATGGATGCGCTTGCGGGGGTGCATCAAAAGGTGAAGAGCACGATGGTTGCAGATGCGACTCGGCAGATGGTGCGTTTGTATCATGATATTGGTTTGACACTTTATTGATGTATGAGTAGACGCTTGCTTCGATTCGTAAAAAGTCACGCTCGTTGATGGTGTTTGCGGGTATACTCAAGTATCGCATGTCACCGGATGTGTATTCTTACCTTGCGCGGTTGGATGTAGAAATTGCGCTCTAGGAAGTCGTACTTACTAATATATGGAATGTACAACCAGGATTATCGTTGTGTAGATACGAAAACGTCCTCGTCTTCGTCCTCGTCCTCACCATCTTGTTCTGCATCTGCATGTTCTGGCTGGTTCTGGCGAAGGCTCTGAAGTGGGTGTGAGGAGTTGTGTTCAAGTAGAAAAGGAGAAATATACATGGTAGATGGCTGTCCAGTAGCCAGACCAATAACTAGCTTGGACTGCTCGTTCAAAGGCTTCGTCCTGCGAGACATTAGGATTATATGTAATTGGATGGTCTTCTTCCGAAAGTGAGAAGAGAGTTGGGTCGTGGGTAGGAACATAGGTGTCAAAGTCGATAGGTTTGGAGTCTGATTCGTCATTGGTGGTTTCTTGTCGATGTTGGAGATTAGTGCTAGGTTTGGACGGTGGAATGTTATACCATCTATTAAAAGTGTGAGCTGGGAAAAGTGGGGAGGGAAGATGATATGGACAGAGGAGATTTATGTACTGGCTCTTTCTTCCAGCCTTTATCTGGTCCGTGGTAGACTTCGTACTCTTCCATGGCGGCGTTCCATGCGTCTATGAGAGCAGAGTCGTCCCATATTTCTTCGTTTGTGAGCTCACGGCTCTCTTCGTTGGGGAGGACATCATGTGCTGGGGTAGAGTCATCCTTGTGGTGAGATGCTTTTTTATTGTTGCGCTTGCGTTTCTTTGGAGGTTGAGACATGGATTGAGGGGGGTCGTAAGGAAGAGTAATGTCGTCGTAGGAGACGAGGGAGCGTGAGGCCATGGAAGTGACAGGAAAGAAGTGATTTCAAGGGTCGCAATTAGATCTAACATAATGTAGGGTCTAGATGTGTCTACTACAGCAAGATCTACCAGTTTTCGCCATCGGCCCAGCCACCTCTATCACGGGTTCTGCCTGTGCTGCCGAGTTTTACTTTTGAACGAGCTTTGCGACCGCCGAGTTCCTTGTACAATTCGCGCATCTCGAGTTTGTTGGGTTTGGCGGAGGCAAGGAGCCACTGTTCTTCTCTGATCTCACGGGGAGTGTGAGATCCGGAATTGTAGGCGGAAGAAAAGTGGGAGAAGGGGGTGGATGGTGGAGAGCGCTCTTGCATGGTCTTGAGATGGATGACTCGCTGGCAAGGAATCAGATTTGTGTGAGGTGGCATGATAGGACGAACCCAGTTTTGTTTAGATTCTCGCTTAGTCCACTTGCCGGGGGGCACGCTTGTGTCGTGAAAATTGTCTTCGCGGTAGTGCTGGAACCAGACTACAGGGTGAGGAGTCAGTTGACAGCGGGCTTGGAGTGTCTGCTGGGACGGACCGTAGTTGATTGTCTGGCTGCGATTCCATTTTTTCGAGACGAGAGAGCATTTTGCAAGGTCGCCGAGGGTGAGGTGAGAAAATATGCGCTGGGAGAGCTCTGTGGGGAGGGCACGGAGAGGGTCTGTGGGGCTGCGGGTGGTGAGATGGAGGGGCCTTGGGACAGGGCGGGCTGCAGCGCCCTTGAGGGTTGGGGATGGGGGGCGGGTGTGGGAGGGGGAGGTGACGGGGGAGGCGACGTTGACGAGGTCGTCGTCGCTGTCTGCGCCGGTCTGGGAGGTTGAGCGGAGGAGATTGTAGAGGAGACTCATGAGAGAGAGGGATACACAGTGCTAAACACCAAATACACAGTGCTAAACACCGAAAGAGAGACAGGATGACGTCAGCTACACAGTGCTAAATAGCGTCCAGACACCGCGCGCATACGCCACCACCTCGGTCGCCCCCAGCTTGCTCTCCCCGTACAGCCGGTCCACAAACGTGATCGGCACCTCTCCCACGCTGAACCCCAGCGCCCGTGCACGCACCATCATCTCCATCTGGAACACATACCCCTTCGACACCGTCGCCCCAATTATCCCCTCCAGCGCACCCCGCCGGTACAGCCTGGACATGTTTCAGACTCCGCTCATCGGCACACACCACCACTCACCGGAAACTCCCCGTCAGGTCGCTCACCCCCGGGTTCAGCACAGTCGCCGCTAGAAAATTCGCACCCCGCGACACCAGCTTCCGCTTCAGGTCCCACCCGTACACTCCTCCAGGCGTAGCACCCTCCAGCCCCGGCGATGCAGCGGACCTGTACCGCGTCCCCGTTACAATATCCAGGTTGTGTGCTTTTTGGAGTCGGATGAACTGCGGGATGAACTTCGGCTGCGAGTTCACATCAGTCGACGTGTCAAATAATAGCCCCTATTCCAGACATACGTGGTGCGAAAAGTCGGCGTCCATGATAATCACAAAGTCGCCTGTGACAAAGTTGAGTCCGTGGATGTACGCTGTCCCAAGTCCCAGCTTGCCCGCCCGAGCCCTCAGCAACTGCGTATACTATCAGTGCTCCTTCCACCGCGAATGGACGTGCTGCTCACAATCTTGTCTTCTCCATAGACCTTGGCCAACTGCCTCGCAACCTCCTGCGTGCCGTCGGGACTCGCATCATCCACCACGATGATTTCCCATGCCAACCCACTGTCCGTCTCGTCAGCTCACTCCAGTCCAGTCGCGCGAAACGGCCTACTTTTCGTTGAATGTCTTCGCCAGCAGCCAGACAATAATCGGCAGGTTCCTGCGTTCGTTGTAGGTTGGCAGTATAACCGAGTACTTGTGCGTGTCTGAAGAGTCGAACTGGCCTTGCATGTTCAACGATGCCGCGCTTTCAAAAGGGTTCATGCAACAAGCCTGTCTGGCCGTCCCATCACCGTGACGTGTCATCATCCCCCCTCCTGTCACATTCACATCATGCCTTCACCCCCCGTGTCCCGTCTACACCCTCTCCCCCCTCCCGTCTCCAATACACCTGCTATCACAAAACTTCAATCACTTCTTCGCCAGCTCATTCGCGTCGAGACAACAGACGGCCGCATCTTTATCGGCACCTTTGCCGGAACAGATAAACCACTTAACATCATCCTCACCAACACCGAGGAGTACAGGTCATCCATTCAATCTTCTGCCGCCCCCGTCACTGAGTCTTTGTAGAATAAACCGTTCCGATGAACTCCCCGATGGTCGTTACGTCAGTCTTGTAATGGTTCCCTGGAAACTCGTTGCCTCTATCCAGGCTCCCTCTCGTTGGCTACAAGACCAAGCCAGATCAACCTCTCCCATCTCCTCCATGTACTTTTAGCTGTCGAACAAAATGCCTGGTCGCGCTTTCTGTAGCAGATGACAAGATAATTTTGTGTTTGTCCACAAGCCTTACTTGTCAAGGTTCTGTCTTACACCAAGAACATGCCACACTATGCAGTCGCTATCCATGTATGAGCTGTGCTGTAGGTGCTGGTTGTCTGTGGCGAGGTAACAATTCTCGGCACACAATGAGAAACTCACAAAACCTGTTTGTTTCACCACATACATATACTAGAGTATTGCATAACACTAGGCAATAAGGACCTTACTAATATATGTGGTATAAAGTTGTTTCCTTGAATATGCCCTCTAGAAATTCATGTTACTTGAATTCCTAATTTTCGGGTTGGCATTTGGCCTGTTTTCGTTGTTCATCATTTCCTCTACCTTGCTTTCTTTTCATATTTCTGCAGGTGGTATCCACAGTGAGTTGTTGTACTTGTGGAAAGTATTTGGAGTTACTGCCTATTAGCTGTTGGGAGCCTTGTGCTTCATGAACCATGTGTTGGTTGGGTGGGTCAGGACAAAGTAGGAAGCCCTCACAATCCAACAGCCACCCATGGCCATAACAAGGTTCAAACTGATGTACTGATCAGAGTTCAAAATTTTAGCTACTTATCTATATCCCATAGGTTCAACTAGTTGTACAACTTTGGACTTTGATATTTCAATCTTGTTGATAGTGCTCAAGAACTTGAAGTACTTCCTGAGTTGACAAGAAGATATGGATATAATATGACTGCTACCTCCAACCACCCTCCTCCTACCAACATCCATAATTTATCACTTTTAAATTCAGATTTATGTGGAGCTCCCACTAAATATCCAAGAAACCTGGCATGGTTGAATAGTTGAGTATTGTATAGTCAAAATATCTAATAGACAAAGTAATGTCTATGATATATTGGCTTTCATTTTCTCTTTTTTGACTTTTTACTATCTTTTCCACTACTTTTACTTGAAAAACCACTCAGCTTTGAGAATAAGATCTTTACTTTCTCCAAAATCTCTCTCTTGCCTGTTTGTCTTGCAGCAAGTGTTCATAAATAGCAACAAGTTTAGTAGTAACTAGTTCCAAGATAAGGTTTATCCCTTTGCTAAGAAGGCCTTATTTGACAACCTCCTAGATATTTGTATATGAAAGCAAAAGCAGTATTATATGAATGATTTGTATCTTATCCAGCCTTTCTTTAGCTTCTAGTATTTGGCAATAAACACAAAAAAATGATCAGACATTGGAGTTCATTTATCCTATCTCTTTAAGTAGATTTCTTGGTAAAGATAACGAACTATAATCCCCTGACATTGGGTAACATGGATTGATCATAACAAATCCCATATCTCTTATGAAGTTGTAGCATTAGCTATGTACTCACATTGAGAGAAATTAACTGTATCTCATATCAAGCCTATTGTAGTACCATCAGATCACAGCCAATATAGGTAATTATCTGTATCTTGCCCACAGATATTCCTATTCTTATTGACAGAATCCTTTCTTAGTGGTTTTGGAGAACAAAATCTCTCTCTTTCAATGTAACAGCCATTCAAAAGGCCTGAAAAGTCACTTTCTAGGACTTTTCCTATTATGGTTCATATTTCCTTGTACTTAAGGGCAAGACAAACAAAGTTATACAACCAATATATCTCTATGGAAGTTCTTGGCTTCTTTCCTTTCCCTCTCAGTCTATTGTAATAAAAGTAAACCATATCAATAAAAAGCCAAAGATATTGGACCTACAATGCAGTCTTCATATTATTAGACCAAAAATTGTCATTTTTATCTGAGAGCTTCAGAAAATGAAGCATCTTAGATATTGTCTCACTTGGATTAGAGCCTATAACCTAAGAAAATAAGTTTAGAGTTTGTAAGTACAATAGTAGGTATTAATGATGCTTGTAAACTAAGGTCCACAAGAGAAAACTATATATTAGTAAGAATTTAATATAGATACAGATTACTATAAACCTGAGGTCCATAAGAAAAAGCTGGACCTTAAGAATATGGGATACTATGTATAAATGAGAAATACTCTACCTACAGAGGTAAACAAATGATATAAGGGCAAGAAAACACTGAAACAAAAAAAAAAGACTAAAAATAAAATAACAAGCTATCAACTTTCAACACAAGTGAGACTAAAACCTTCTTAGCAAATAAAGATACAGAAGACCTGACAAAGGCAAAAAAAAATGGCCCTAGTATATTAAACTAAACAGCATGTGGAGTAAAAGTAGTAGGAGTTGAGAGAGGAATAGAGGGCTCAGCTAATGATATATTAGAGAGAGGGTAGTGTCTTGGAGACATTAGACTCTATTCCAGCTTTAATATCTGACTCTATTTCTGATAGTCTAGTAGTAGATCCTATGGAGAAAGCTATTCTGACTTTCTTCTATCTGTACTTCAACTGTAATCTGGACTTGTCACTGGAGCCAATAGTAGTCCCATTAAAGGACTCAAAGATACTATTACTTCTAGATATAGTATAGCTAATCTCTTGTCCATCTCAAGCACCTGTCCAAAAAAGAAAGGTAGTCCTAAGAGATTAAGAAAGGATAGCTGCTTCAGTTATCTGTACTTATGAAATAGTATCTTGCCACTACTAATTACTCATTTGCAAGATAAATAAAACAAATGTTAGCTACCTTCAACTATTACATTCATCTAAAACAAGTAAAAAACTTAAAGGATACTAGTATCTCTGACTAATTTCCCTATAAAGATCTCATGTAACTATTCTCTAAACAACTTCTGTACATGGAGAATATTTTTAGTATTCTTGCTTTTTTTGGTACCAAAAAGCAAATATTCTAGCAACCCATACTCTCTCATAATCTATAGCTCAGCATAGGAACTGAAAGCTGAAAGAGTCAACTGTACAAGTTAATTGATACTTTATAAGCTTACACAAGTAAAGCTTAATAGATATGAGTCCAGCAAGAGACTTAATATCACCAGAAGACATGTGGAATGTACCTGTGACCCATAGTATTACTTGATGCTATATCTTGGTTAGTAAATCCACTGTACCTTTTATCCAGGCATACTCATGAAACTATGGCCTATACTTATATATGACTACAGAAATAATACAAGACCTGTGGAAAATTCATTTGTTGTACAGAGAAAGGTCCTGGACTAAAGTCCCTAATACTTTTATCATCTTGATAGATAAGGTGGCCTGGGCTTGGGCTTGAGAGGAGTTAAATCTGTAAATAGCATAGCTTCTAAGTTGATAGGTAGGTTAGATACTATTAGTCTTAGTAGAGGATTGGCACTACATATGCAAGCTTACTTCCTCTGATATGTCCAATGTCTCCTTATTGACCAAAAGGGACATAGAATCTTCTTCCATGCTTGGAGTATTTTCCTAACATTGAGTATGAAACTATAACTTAAGTAATTTTCCTTTATTTCTCCTATACTTCCCCTATACTTATCCTGTACACCAGTCCTCCATATTGAATAGCACAGTATTACATAGTAGCAGACAGATGATCTGACTTACTGATAAGTATGTTAGTAGAATGGTGAAGTGCTAGTAAGAGTTGCTGTGAGTTGAGTAGAGTAAGGATAGAAATTGAGTAGATTGTCTGAAGTTACATAGAAGAAATACATGCTGCTTATATACTAAATGTCTAGGTTGCAAACCCTACAACCTATGAGTAATAACTATACATAATGAGTCAGTAATAACTACAGAGTCCCTTGAAACACTGCAAATACTCAGCAGTATCCAGTAGTATAATAAGAGTGATAGTGATTAGTCAGCTTATGAAATACATGAGGAAATGGTGTATAATATGAGTTAGAGGATATAGCCTTGATGACAAATATTAGATGAATAATAAACTAAAGAGCTAGTCACATAGAATACAGCTTAGAAAATGCAAATGACAATACTTTTCCTAGCTCAAAGTGCAATTAAATCAAGTACTGAACTAAATAGGTAAATAATTGCAACATTACTGAAACTTAATAGTATCCAGACTTTTCATGCAGATTCTTCTCTGACTCAACATAAAATAATTCTATTTTATCCATCTCAATAAGTTCACAGATGAAATGCCAGTAAATTGTGATATATTTGGATTGACATTTAATAACTAGGTTGGAAGCCCAGAAGGTCAAGCCCAAATTGTCACACATAAGATATGGAGCAGACTGTTCAAAACCAATCTTACCTAGCAGTTGATAGACCCAAATCAGTTGACAAGATGTCTTGTACATGGCAACATACTTGGCTTCTGTGGTAGAAAGTACTGTGGTAGCTTGTTAGCAACTTAACCAGGAAACTGGTCTGCCAGCCATCAAGACTAGGTTGTTGGAAGTAGATTTGTACATAGCAAGATATTCTATAAAGTTAGAATCAGAGAAGTTTTAGAATGGACTTCTTAGATTGCCTGTTAAAGATGAGATAATAGTATCATATGCTCAGAAGGTAGTAGTACAAGTATAAACTATACTTGTAATGCTCCTCTGAAGAACTGGCCATATGCTGACTTAGTTTCACAATAGCATAGGCAATATCAGGTTGCAAGCCAATTATGGGATATATCAGGAATCTAATGAGTTGTTGGTATTATGAACTATAAATAGACATTACATTCCTATTATACACCCATCATCTTGTACTTATTATTTCACTATATCCATTTTATTTCTTGTTTCACTCCTTAAAGTTATACCCTTTCTGACTCACTCTACTTATCTCCTATGACTCTGTTACTCCATTCTCCTATTCTTAGTAACCACCACTAGTATATAAAGTGTAGTAATACTTAATGTATTTCTTATACTTTATTAATCATATTATCCCTTACTTTTCTCTCTATCTTCCTTATCTTTATCCAAAGACTTGCAACCTGAGTTCTAGACTAAGATTGTAACATTTGGTAAAGTATCATTTGACTCACCTTGTAAGAGAGGTGCCACTACTCATAGCTAGGCTTGGAATAATAACCTCTGACCAGAACAATACTATATGAGTAGTAGTAGCTTATTAAAAACACCAAGAAGACCCAGAGCTCCAAGACCAACCAATATCCAGAGATCATCCATAACCACCAGATCCAAATGACAAACAGAACCAGAAGTCCCTAAAGGACTCAAACAACAGAAATCTGAACATAGTATAGACAAAAAAGCAGTACTCTTCAAGACTCTATTCAATACAGAAGTTACTAAGACTATATCTGACATAGAAGTTACTGAAGCCCCATCCAATATAGAAATCACTGAGACCTATGAAAATGAACATAGTGAATCTAAAACATCTGACATAGAGATTACCAAGAACTAATCCAATATAGAAATTGCCAAGACATATGAGAATGAACACAGAGAATCTGAAACAGAATTAGAAATGGCTGACAAAATTAATTTCCCAAAAAACTTAGCCTTAGAACCCAGATACTTTAATGGAGATAGAACTAAGTTTGGTATGGAGAGTAATATTCTTATGGACACTCTTCAACAAAATCAATAACAATAAACAAAAGATAATTGGGATATTGGTATGAATGAAAGAAAAACTAGCAGATCCTTATGCTAATACCAAGTTACAAGCAATCCAAGACAAGAAAACATCAGTATTCAATGACTTTGCAAAGAAGATGATAGCCACATTCTCCTTGGGGAATAGGAAGGCAATAGCAGAAGAAGAGATAAAATTGTTCAAACAGGAAAAGAGAAATACTGTGGACTTCTTGATAGAGTTTGAAGCATTGAAAACCTAAGCTGAAACAGATGTCACACATGCCATTTTCCTTCTTAAACAACATATCAGAGCAGATATTATTAGAATCATTGTAGGCTATCCAACAGCCTTGATCCCAACTATATATGAAAAATGGAGAACCATAATCCTTGTAGTTGGACAAGAGTACAAAACCACAGATATTACTTGCAGAGATGTCAGAATAAGCACAAGAGTCACATATGGAGGTAGAGAACAACTAATGGAGATTGGAAGACAAAAAGCTAACACCAATCAGAATAGCAAACTGAGATGTTTTGACTGCAATCTATATGGGGATATCACCAAATACTGCTGCAAAAAGACCAAAGTCACATATACCAAGATAATGTGTGATAATTGTGGCAAGCAAGGCCACATTTCAAGGAATTGCTGAGTACCAAAGAAAGTATATATTAGAGAAATCACCAAAAGCAATAAAAAAGAAGAAGAACTGACAAAAGAGAATTTTGTCAAAGGCTCTGAGTAGGTGCAAACCTGTCAGCCACTAAACATAGAGTTTTTGTTTTATTTTACAATAGATGATATGTGATTCCACAAAAATGAAACTTGATGTGCAAACTATCAGAATAACAAAAGAACCCAAGCAAATCATCATGCTAGTAGACTCCAGATGTACCCATATATGCATAGTTCAGAGAGTAGTAGAGGAAGAACAAATTCCAACCAAACTCCTTGAAATACCAATAAGAGTAATCAATACTAACAGAACCAAAAACAAGAAAGATAAGATAACAAACATGGCACACCTGGTATTAAACAATGGAAAATACATAGAAGAAATCAAAGTAATGGTAATACAACTAGAGAGCACAGACTTTTACCTCAGACATAACTGGCTAGTCAAACATAATCCTGAAATCAATTGGACAAACAATATTATATACTTCATGAGATGCCCAAAAGATTGCACCACATACCACAATGACATACAGTTCAACAAAAGAATATACATGGTCAAAGAACATATAGAAGAAAAGAAAACTAATTAGACAAATCCAGAAGACCTACCAATATACCTTCAGTAATACACACACCTGTTCAACAAAAAGAACTTTGACAAACTGCCTAAACATATGATATTGCATCACAAGATAAACCTATCTGAGAACATGCTACTGGTACTATAGTCCAAAGTCTACCTCATAATGATAATGGAAAAGCAGGAACTACAGAAATTCTTTGATGAAAATATTACCTCAGGACAAATTTGACTATCACAATCCCCCTATGCCACCCTATGTTTCTTTATACCCAAGAAGAATGGAACAAAACACCTGATATAAGACTACAAGAAACTAAATGAGCATATAATCAAAGACAAGATGCCACTTCCTCTTATAAGCAAAGTCATTGATTAACTAAAAGATGCCAAAGTCTTCAACAAACTTGATATTATTTGGGGATATAACAATGTCCAGATAAGGGAAGGTGATGAATAGAAAGTGGCATTCATGATGAACAATGGATTATTTGAACCAACAGTCATATTTTTTGGAATGAGTAACTTATCTACAATGTTCCAAAGAATAATAAACACTATATTCTGAGAAATATTACATGAAAGAGCAGTCATCAATTATATAGATGATTTCGTTATTCTATGGACCATACAGAAGGAACTGAAAGAGAGAACAAAATAGTTCCTGGACATAGCAGCCAAACACTAGCTATACTTCAAAAAGTCAAAATACTTATTTAATGCCAAAGAAATACCCATATTAGGATTTGTAGTTGGACAAGGCAGCATTAAAATAGAAGAGGAGAAGGTAAAAGTGGTAAAAGAATGGCCAACACCCAAATCTCTGAAAGACATCAAAAAATTCCTAGGTTTTGCAAACTTCTACCAATAATTCATCTATAACTTTAGCAACATAGTAGTACTACTACATAAGTTGAAGAAAAAAAATATCCAATGGACATGGACAGAGTGACAACAACAAGTATGTGAAAAGATCAAGGAAAAAGTCGCAAGCAAACTGGTATTAGCAATACCACAAGATAAGAGACAATACAGGGTAGAAGTAGACATATTAGGTTACAGAGTAGGAGTAATACTATCACAAAAACAGAAAGAACATTGGCACCCAATTACTTTCCACTCAAGAACAATAATACCTGCAGAACATAACTACCAGATCTATAACAAAAAACTATTGGCAATCTGAGAAGCAATCAAAACATAGAAATAATACCTACTTGATGCAAAAGAACTATTCAAAGTATAGACTGACCACAAAAACCTAGAGTATTTCCAGAAACAGCAACAACTCACAGGGCAACAAGCAAGATGGTAACTAGAACTACAGGAATATTACTACATGCTGAAATATATACCTGGAAAGACCAACACAAAAACAGACATACTATCAAGATTAACAAAAACAGATACTACCTGAGACAATACTGACATCACCTTACTACCTAACTATTTATTCAATAATACAATCACTGAGATCTGACAAATCTGGAAAGTTTCTGGAGAAGAAAAATTGAAACACTGACTACAAAAGGAGACAAAAAAGAAAACACACAATAGTTGAAGAAAAAGAAGAAATAACCAGAGAAGATATGGGAAGAAGATGGATTACTGATATTTGAAGGAAGAATATACACACTACCTAACAATGAATTATGACAGAAAATACTCTAACAGCATCATAACAAATCTGACATAGGATACCTAGGACAATACTAAATGATTAAATGGACTTATTAGTAGTCCCAAATGTGTAATAATGTCAAATAATATATTAAAGGATGCAACATATGCCAATGAAACAAGATATTCCAAACAAGACCTACTACATATCTCCATCCACTACTGATACCAGCAGAACCTTAGGAAGAAATCTCAATCAATATGATAGGACCACTACCAGAGTCAGAAGGATATGATATAATACTTGTCATAGTTGATTATTTCAGCAAAATAATCAGACTACATGCAGTTAACACCACCTTGTTATCCAAGGAGTTAGGATATATATATTGGGACAATATATGGAGAATGCATGGATATCCCACAGAATTATCAATGACAGAGACCCCTAATTTGTATCAAAATTCATAGCAGGACTATACTAAGTGACTAGCACCCAATGAAACTTATCTATGGCATACTACCCACAAACCAACAGTCAGATGGAGCATATCAACCAGGAGGTTGAGACATACCTCAGAAACATAATAAATGATATATAGGACAACTGGAAAAAATAGCTAACCATGGCAGAATTCCAATACAATGACAAAATCCACATAGTTACCAGATACTTACCATTCCAAATAGTTTATGGATGAAACCCTTGGAAAGGAGATATAACAAATACAGCCAAGGCACTTATAAACACAGAACAAATACAGAAGTTACAGAATATGCAACAAAAAATAATCAAAATATTACAATATAGCCAGACTCAAATAGAGAAATACAACAGCACCAAACTAGAACATGAGTATACTCCAGAAGAAGAAGTATGGCTTGAAGCAAGTAATATCAGAACAATGAGACTAACCAAGAAACTAGATCATAAATACTATAGACTATTCCAAATAAAAGAAAAAATAGATGAAACAAGTTATCAACTGGAACTACCTGAAATATGGGTAATACACAATGTGTTTAATAGCTGACTCCTCTCCCCTTATCACAAACCTGAGTTTGACAGCCAGCATACTCCACCACCACCAATGTCTGAGATCATCAATGATGAAGAATAGTACAAAGTAGAAAAGATCCAAGGACACTACACAATAGGACAAAGAAATCAATATCTAGTACACTAGGAGAGGTGTACCTCTGAGGAAAACATATGGAAAGATAAGTCAGAGTTAGAAAATGTGAAGAAAGTAGTTCAGAAATTTTTAGACAAGATTTTGAGGACAAAACCTATAAATAGGGGGGGGTAAAAAGTAATAATTACAAACAACAGACCTTGCATTACAAGAGATCACTACACTTGATGCATCTCAAGCTGTATTCACTGCATACTAGACTTTGCCAACTACCTTCACAACATACCATGCATACAAAATGCAAACCTACCCCTTTTCCAACCAATGACACAGAATTTGAACAAGAACTCAACAACTTCCTTGATGCCCAGTCCACTGAAAAACAAGTCAAATACTACACCTCTACCATTAAAGGACTTACATACATTGTCCATACCATCAACAATCTTCAAATCCAAGCAAAAGCTCTAAACTATATCTTACTTGTTACTACTGTCAAAACTCTCCCAACTGCTATGTCAACCAAAAAATAAAAGCTCATGAAAGAATTATTGGAAAAAGCTACTACAGACCTCAACACATTGGTACACACTGATACAAAGAGATGTATCCAAAGTACCCTAGTCATGATAGGTGAAAGACTCAACCATCTTACTAACTTGAGTAACAACCTTACATACAAACTAGCCTGACAACTAATGGACCTTGACTCTTATACTCCTACTATGTTACCCAACAAACTGCCATACTACAAAGAAGATAAACAAGAATGGTTAGACAAAGGAATAGAAGGAATTAAGAGATCAGTGGCTGAATAACTAAT
This sequence comes from Chlorophyllum brunneum, assembly GCA_963576785.1. Classification (NCBI taxonomy): domain Eukaryota; kingdom Fungi; phylum Basidiomycota; class Agaricomycetes; order Agaricales; family Agaricaceae; genus Chlorophyllum; species Chlorophyllum brunneum. The sequence continues at coordinate 3,215,820 of OY756140.1, read as the reverse complement.
GGAACCTAACATGAAAGACAAAGTAGACTACCTGCTAATCCATATTCCTGACTTTGATCTACCAACCAAACCAATTATATTCAATCTACCTCAATCCTACCTCATGCTAAAAGAAGGAGGACAACTTGACAACAATTATTGGCAAGAAATAGTCCATAATCTAGTTATAGCCAAAATGAACAACACTACTACTTTCCAAGGCTGCACTATTACACTCTTCAGAGAGGGACAAGACTATGCTCCTTTTTGGATTGGATGCCAATGCTGCTCAGGAACTTCAATAATAGGTCATGTTCTCTGGTGGCCAAGGAGCCTACTCCCAACCAAAAGGGAAGGGAAAGGCAACTACAGTATTAGGAACTGTTGTGCAGCTTGTACAGATGTTCTCCTCACTTCCTCCAGACAGGATCCTTGCCATGGGTGAGCAGGCCTCTTCTCCCAAGTCTAAGACTTCCAAAAAGAGGCCAAGGATGACCACTACTGGTCCCTCTCGGTGCCAGATCATTGTTAACTTTGAGGCTACCCCCAAAGTCTTCTCGTTCCACCTCAAAACTATGGTTAACTATGGTTTTGTGGACTCATGCCTTCACATTCATGTAGAGTCTACCTCTGCCAAGTATGGGGGATTTGCTTTGTATACCAATGCTGTTCCTACTCCTGCTGACCTTGAGGTTGCCAGGACATAGATCTTGAAGGCTGTCCCTCAGGGAACTGTGTTCATGGTTGGCCTCCCTCAGTCAAAGTCCTATCTTGAGGTTATTGACATCTCCTTCTTTAGGATTGGCAAGACCTGCTGGTCCTCTTTTAAGATTGAGCAGATCATAAAATGCACTGTGTTTTCTGACCTGTTCACATTAATGGACCCCTTCTGTATTTTGAGGAATTCCAAGGCATCTGATACTGCCACAGTTTACTTCAATATTCATGACTCTCAGAAGGGTCAATGGGCAAACTCCCTCCTCCAGAATTTACTCCATATCAGTAGGTATGCCTGTGCTATCAGGCCCTCCACAGCCTCTCTAGGAGTGTCTCTGTGTAAGTGTTGCTTCCACTGGGGTCACCTCATTCAATTCTGCAAGGTGCAGGCCTTAAAATGCCTGACCTGTGGTAGTCCTCATTGCAAAGAATACCACTGGACTCTATGTGGATACTGCAAGGGTAATTCCAGTGTGCAGCCCCCCATCCCTCCCATACTGGCAGATGAGCCTTGTCCTCATATGCCACATTGTCTCAACTGTTGAGGTCTGCACCATACAACCTCAAAGAAGTGTAAATTTTTTGATACTCGGTTCAAATCTGAGAAGATCAAGAAGTTCTATTGCGAGGTAAGTACCAACTGTCTTTGACAGTGATCTTCTCTCACCAACCCTCATACTCTATAGCTTGCTAATGAATAGGCAACCTTTAGAACTACGAAGTCTCTATGTATATCAACAGAATTGTAATAAAAATTATGTTTTAGTAGATACTTTACTTGAGGATCTCAAAGATCACTTTGATATTCTCTTTATTCAAGAACCTGTTAAAGGTAGGAACACAGAAGGGGGTAGAAATGTTAGAGTTGACCAGTTATCTTATCTTATCTGAGCTTATCTAGTGTTATCTCATCTTATCTGGTTCATCTCATCTTATCCTAGATAGCCTTAGATAGTTAGTCACATGATTTGGTAGTACACAGACTACCCTCTGTATATATATAAGGAGTACCCCAGCTCCCCCAAATATCAATCCTTTATCCATTATGTGTCAGTGTTAGTGTTAGTGTCAGTGTTAGTGTCAGTGTCAGTGTCAGTGTCTCAACTCTCTTTGTATCCTCTTTTATCTTGCCTCTACCCTCTTCTACCCCCTTCTGTGTTCCTACCTTTAACACTCAGTCTATTACAGCAAGAGTGAATCATGCCATTCTCAGGTACACACCAACCGGCAAGTACTGCTCCTGGTTTCATCCTCTAAAGCCTATTGGCTGTGAGTGTGGGGCTTCTCTGGAAACCCGTACTCATATCTTGTGCTCTTGTCCTTTGTACAAGAGACATCATGGCCTGCTGGTCTCTATTGGCCAGCTGGTAGCTTTTCTTAAGTGCAATCCTTCTGTATTTGCATTTAAGTCCAACACAATGCTTATGGGAGTTGGATAACTGATAAAAGTAGTATGCAGTGGGACTGTTGAATAGTCCTAGAGAGCAAGAAATAAGTCTATTAAGTGACCAGATATCTCTGGAGACTGTGGACTATTGTTAGAGACTAGAGAATAAGTGTACAAGGTTCTACTCACCTGTGGACTATTGTTAGAGACTAGAAAAGCCTCTGAGATGTCCACAGGTGTCTAAGTTCAACCCATTACATGACACAATCAATCCATCACCTCACAATCTATAACTTGGTGCAGATCACAACTTGCATACTCTAACACACCCCCCTGATCCAACCAATCCTTCAACAACTAAGTCCAAGCAATTTGATGGTTTGAGGGTAGACTGCCTTGGTGAATATATCTGCAACTTGCTCTTCTCCTAGTACAAACACTGGATCAATGATTCCCTCATCTACAGCATCTCTGAGCTAGTAGAATCAAAGATCCAAGAGCTTCATGCATCCGTGGTGCTCTGGATTCTTGGCTACACTGATTTCTGACTTGTTATCAATGTAGAGAGTTGAAGAATGGTCTAGGGAGTAGCCAAATTCACTCAGAATGTTGCAAGTCCACATGATTTCCTTCCCAGCCTCAACAGCAGCAACGTACTCAGCCTCTGTACTCAAAAGAGTGACAAAAGCCTGATGCTTAGAGGACCAACCAACTGCTCCACCACCAACCAAGGTTACATATCCACCTGTAGCTTGTCCTGTGGTCTTGCAGGAGCCATGAGATGCATCAGAGTAGGTGGTAAAGAGTTGTTGGTGTTGAGAAAACGACCGTAACAAGTTGTTTGCTGGGGGCAGCAGTAAATGCAGTGGGAGAGAATATAGGGTCTACTCACTGAGATAATAAGCTTCTATCTGATACCTGTAGAAAGGTAATTTGGATAGACAGATATTATTGATAAAGCGGTCAGTGTCAGAAGCATAGAGGTCAAAGTTGATTAAATCGATTGAGGTGTTGTACTCAAAGAGATAGGCAATGATGAAGAGGTTGTTCGATTGAACAAGATGCAGAACTAGGTCTGCTACATGGAGTTTATATACATATTGTAACATAGGCAAGTCATACTACATAAAATACTAGTAAAGCATAGATTGTTCCTTATGACTCCCTTTAACTGCGGCGTAGTGCCTGCGGAGTACTGCAGAACATAGTATCTAGTCATTGGTACTATGTAGAATAATCTATCAAGTACTTATGACTCTCATCGTATGCAGAGCAACTCATAGGAAGTTACTACGGAATGAAGTTACTGGAAAGTAATGGATTAGTCTATTATTATCATAATGACTTCATAGTCTATTTCTAGAATATGTCCGAAACTTCAACAGTTGGTCATTCTGGGAGCAATAGACAAGCTTGTAATTGATGGTTCCCTTCAGGTAATGCAAAAGATGCTTGACTGCCATCCAATGCTTGGGAGCTGGGTGGTGGTTGAACCTTCCAAGGTAAGAGACAGCAAAAGCAATGTCTGGACATGTCATGGTGGCTAGATATTGCAGAGAACCAACTGCTGCAAGGTAGGGAACTGTTTTCATCGTTTCTTGCTTGTCTGGAGTGGGTACAACAGCTGAGAGGTCGGTTCCAGGTGAGAGAAGGGTCTGAACAGGCTTAGAGTCGTCTATATGGTATTGTTCTAGGAGTTCTTTGACATATTGCTGCTGGGAGAGCGAAATAGAGCAGTTCTGAATGTCTTGGTGGACTTGTACAGCAAGGAGGAATGTTGTGGGACCGAGATCTCAAGGTTTGAAGTGTTTGGAGAGCTCCTGGATCGTTAATTGCACAGCTGAGTCATCCTTTGACACCAGAGTAATGTCATCAATGAAAACTGGGACTATAACCTTCACTGCTCCCTTTGAATAAAGGTAGATAGAGCTGGCAGAGCACAATTTCGAGTATCCCAAGGTGGTCATGATGCTGTGGAGCTTCTTATTCCACTGTCTGGCAGCCTGCTTGAGTCCATAGAGTGATTTTTGAAGCCTACAAACACTGTTGGGGCCTCCCACATGGTATCCTTCAGGCTGGTACATATAGATCTCTTCTTCAAGTTCTCCATAGGTAAAAGCAGATGAAATGTTGATAGATCGAAGCTAGTAGCCTTCTCTGGCTACTAGAGCAATTATGAGGCAAAGGGAGGCAGGATGAAAGGTGGGGGCAAAGACTTCAGTATAGTCATAGCCTGGACATTGAGAATAGCCCTTTGCAACAAGTCTGGCCTTGTAGCATTCAATTGAACCATCAGAATGGTGTTTAACTTTGAATACCCAACCAGAACCAACTGCTTTCTTGCCTGGAGGAAGCTCAATGACGTCCCAAGTCCCATTGGCCTGCAAATTGAAAATCTCTGTTTCACATGCTTCTTTCCACTGTTGGGCATCTGGGGCAGTCATGGTGAGCTTGTAGGTTCGAGGATCTGGTCCAGAGATACTGGCAGCAAACTCAACCTCACAAAAACCAGAATCAGCCAGTAGAGCCTCTTTTTCATCATCTTCTTCAACCAGAGGGTTTACTTTGACCTTCCACCACTCCCCAGGCTCTTTTCTCACTCGATTTGAATGCCTATGAGGTGGTGGTTCAGTTGAGGGTGTAGAACGAGCTGGAGGGGTTGTTGGGGTCATAGAAAGCATAAATGACAAGCTAGAAGGCTGTGAGGGTGGTGGAGGAGTACTGGGACACTTTGGAAACAATGGTGAGGCTGGTGATGGACTTGGCTGACTTGGGAGAGGAACTGTGGATGCATTTCAAGGCTGTTGAGCTTGTGGCAGCACATAGAGGTCATCTACATCACCCCCTTCATCTCCAAAAGAGGGCAAGTCCAGAAACGTCGATGGAGAGCCAGTGGATGAGTTAGAAGGTGGAGGATTGTTTGGAGAGGGTAGTGGACCAGCAAATGATGGTATAGCTTCCATTTTTGCTCTAGAGAGGCCAGGGAAGTGTCTTTCATCAAAATCTGCTCATTCAGAGATGCAGACCTTGCGAGTGATCAGGTTATAGAACTTCCAGCCTTTGTAGCCAGCTGGGTAGCCAATAAAGACGCATTTTTTGAAGTGTGGTTGGAGGGAATTTTGCTTATCTCATTGGACATGGACATAGGCAGTACACCCCATACTCTAAGGTGTGAAATGTCTGGTTTATGGCCATAAAATGCTTCAAATGGCATCAAATTCACAAGAGAAGCTGTAGGGAGGCAGTTCCAAATGTGTACTATTGAAGCAAGGCATTCCTCCCAAAATGACGGTGGTAACTACAATTCTGAGAGCATAGCAGTGATCCTCTCCTCCATAGTACAATTTGCTCATTCAGCTAGGCCATTTTGCTAGGGTCTGTTGCAAGTAGAGTGCCTCCTTTCAATCCCAGCCTGCTCAGTGAACCTCAAAAATGCTTCAGACATGTATTCACTGCCTTTATTGTCCTGTAGAGCTCGAATTTTCATCCCCAACTGGTTCTCAGCCCAAGATTTGTAGACCTTGAACACTTCAAAGGCCTCAGACTTGGCCTTGAGTGGGTAAATCACTCAAAAACATGTGGAATTGTTGATAAATGAGATCCAGTACTTGTAACCTTGGACTGTGCTAACTGGGAGTGGTCTGTGAAGGTCTGTGTGTACCAGATCAAATGGAGAGCAGTTGTGACTGAAGAAAGAGGGGAATGGGTTTGTATGCATCTTTCCTGCCAGGCATGGCTTGCAAATAGGGTCTGGAGCAGTGATAGAGTTGAGTTTAAGGCCTGTGACAAGGTTTTGACTGACCATCTTCTTCACATCAGCATAATTGTGGTAAATGAAGCATTTATGCCATAGAGAGAGGTCAAGAGGAAGGGTAGAGATCTCCATTGGGACTGACATTGGTCTAGACCTTGCTCTTCCATTCGAGCCTGGACCTACTCATATTCCATACAACAAGGATCTTTGGCCCTTGGTTATTGATCTTGTGTTTGTTCCATCAGACCTGTCTATTTCCCATAGACCTAGGTTAGATTACTCCCTTAGGAGTCCATTAGACGTTCTACTAGTTCTGACACTTCCAGTCACACCCACAGTAGTAGAGACTCACTGTTAGAGTTGACTAGCTATCTCATCTTATCTGAGCTTATCTAATGTTATCTTATCTTATCTGGTTCATCTCATCTTATCCTAGATAGTCTTAGATAGTTAGTTACATGATTTGGTAGTACACAGACTACCCTCTGTACATATATAGAGCATCCCAGCTCCCCCAAATATCAATTCTTTACCCATTATGTGTTAGTATTAGTGCCTGTGTCAGTATCTGAGTGTCTGCTCTCTACTCTCTTTGCATCCTCTTTTATCTTGCCTCTACCATTTCTACCCCCTTCTGTGTTCCTACCTTTAACAGGTAGAGTCGAGTTTAAGGCCTATGACAAGGTCTTGACTGACTATCTTCTTCATATCAGTATAATTGTGGTAAATGAAGCATCTATGCCATAGAGAGAGGTCCAGAGGAAGGATAGAGGTGTGGAGGGCCATTTCAGAGTGCCTGGTAATGCTGTTGAGTGATGCTGAGTTGTTGGAATGGATGGTAGCCATGAAAAGTGTGTTTCCTCCAAGTTCGAACTCCATAGAGCAAGTAGTGATCAAGATATTGAAGTTCTTGTACTGGGTAAGGTATAGGCATGATAGGAGGTTGCCCTTGAGCTCTGGGACATGTAAAACACATGTAAACTTGACTGCTGTGGCCTCTTCAGTAGCCAAAATGGGCATCACTTCTTTTTCTGGAACTTCCACCTGTTAATCACATAATCACCCCCTTGTCAATACTCCCAATGTCCTCCACATCCCAAACAGTGAGCATTCTAAGCACGGATTTCTGTACAGGCCTCTAGCCCCCATGCCTTCCCACAGTTTGAGGAAGAGGACAAGTACCCATTATTCAGCCTCCTCAGATGACAAAGAGATAGTGGCTGCCTTCGAGGCAAGCCAAACCACTCTCCAGCCCCTCAGGTCCACTTCAGGTCCTTATTCTCTGGGTATCCCCCCCTACAGCAGTAGTGCCAGGGATACCTATGCTCCTGTAGTTCCCCTTCAGCAGAGGAGACACACTCTGTTGCAATATGGGTCCCCAACCCCCCAACCCCCTCTTGACCTCCCCTAGCTCCTGGCATGAAATCCAGAGCCTTGTCCCTCCTCCTGTCTTTCCCACCCCCTGCCTCTCTGGAGGACATGGAACAGGATGACCAGGAGGAGCCTACTGCCACCCCCTTCTCTATTCTGGGCATTAACATCAGTACCAGAAAGGATGCCAATGCAATCCAACAGTCACTCGAGATTGTGGCCAACTTCATGAAGATGGCCCATCTCATTCTCCAGGAGGATGCTCTATTCTTCCATCCTATCATCTCTAGACTATTTGAGATAGTCCAGATGGTCACCTCCTCCCCCATATGGTATGAAACCTACACAGGGGCAAGTGACTCTCTCTCCCTAAGGGACTCGATCACTTCGGCATTTCCTACTCCCCTAGTGGTGATGTTCAGGCCCCTAGCTACTCCTCCAAGGGCACTGGGTCCTTCTACCCTTGGCCCCCCCCCAGCGCAGGCCCTCTGTGCAGGAGGAGGATGATTTTATGGACCCAGAGAAAACTCCAGTCAAACATCCACACATGGACCCTAAGGGAAAGGCACCTATCTGACCTGTAAAGGCTCCTACAAAGCCTCAGGTCCCCTACGAGAGGCCCTTTGGACCTCCTCTCTCCACACTCACTTTGAAGCCCAAGCTAGGCCAGAAGGCTTATTTGGCTATAGCAAAACAACCAGTTTTGGCCAAACTAGGGGTAAATCTGCTCTTTTCCTTGAGAGCTGCCTTTCCCCACCTCTCTGTGGAGCAGGTTCTCAGTCTTCATGCACAAGCCAAGGCTGCAAAGCAACCTCCCTTGTCAAGTGCTCACCCTAAGAAGCCAGCATTCTTGATTCCCAGACCTTTGTGTAAGCAGCTCCTAGTCTCCTATGAAGACAAGTCAAACACCTCAGCTGGTCTCTATACTCTTACCCAGTAGGCCTGTAAGGCATTGAAGGCTGGGCAAAGCTCACTCATTGTGGAGGGATCCACACTTGCTTACAATAGCTATTCCATGGCCACCAATAAACTTGTCACTACCAAGGATATCAAGATCCTTCAGGCATTGGTTGAGTGTCTCTCCTCTCCAGGAGCTCCTTTCTGGATTGGCCTCCCCTCATCAATATTGTACCTGTATGTGGTCAATGTCCCCTTCCTCAAAAACTCTGTAGCTGGAGTTCAGTCCACCCCAGTAGACATCAAAGAGGTCCTCACCTCTTTGGTCCATGCTTCTCTTATCAACCTCAAGGGTCCCCTGAGGTTGGTGTGCAACTCCAAGATGCCCAACTCCTGTACAGCATTCTTTGATATCTGGGACTCTATGGGAGGTATCCAAGCCCTTGGTCTTCTGAACAAGAAGATCATATTTGGGAACAAGCAGTACATAATACTCTCTGCTAACCCCTGTCGTAACAAGTCACTGTGTACCCACTATTACAAGTGGGGCCATGCCTCTTCCTGGTGCAAGGCTGATGGCCCTGCATGTCCCAACTGTGGTAGTCCTCACTCCCGTGTGAACCATCGCATTTTTGCACAGTATTGTAAGGGACAACCAAAGGCTACACCTCTGGTTCCTACTACCCCCTCTGGTCAACCATGCCCTTATCCTCCTCATTGTCATAACTGCAAGAAGGAGTATCCTGCTGACTCCAGGAAGTATGCTTTCTGGAATCACAAACATAACTGGGCCTGGCTGACAGCCTGTTATCGAGAGGTGCATAACAGATGTCATTGCTCTTTCATCCCCCCTCATAACCCCCCTTATGTCTAGGAACAACCTGGACCATCTGGAGGGCATTAGGGTTTTTTTGTTTAATGTTGCTAAATCTTATGTATATGTTAACACTCTGCTTGAGAAATTGAAAGATAATTTCAATGTTCTCTTCTTCCAAGAATCTCTATGGAAGTTCATCCACCCTACTTTCTCGACCACTGATGTGGAGAGGGATAATGTTACTGGTGCACCAAAGTACCCTGACTGGCTCATGGTGGTGTGTCTCCCTACTCAGGGGTCCTTGCCCTGAGTGATGGCATATGTACACACTTGGCTGCAATATCTAAGGCTATTGATGAGGAGAGACCTTGTCAATCACCCTGACATTCTTGCGCTGATGCTCTTCACCAATGCAAAAGTGTACAACTTCCTGAATGTCTATTTAGATGATCAGCACACTGCCATCAACTTCCTTCATGGGAAGGTAGATGTTCTTCCCCTATTCGACTTTATGAGTAGGGATTTCAACTCTTATTCTTCAGAGTGGGACCCTGAGATTCTGCATCATTGAACAACAGCGCATAGACTCATGGAAATGAGTTGTGATCTTGGTCTTGATTTGGTTATACCAACTAACCCAGGTCCAATGTTTATCTCCCACAACTCAGATCTTCACCTATTAGTGATTGATCTGGTATTCATCTCTTCTTTTGATATATCAAGAAACTTTCCTTATCAGGACCTGTCTCTTCAGGGTACCTCGGATCATGTTCCTTTGACCATTACCCTTCCTATTGCTCCTATTGACATCAGGATTGTTACAGATTTGGCTACTAAGGACAATTGAAAAGGATGTGACCTCTAGGGTATGGCCTTAATACCTATTTCAGCCAAGTAACCAGATAAGCAAACATTATCAAACTGTTGTTACTCAGCCAAGAAATAGGAATCCCATTTATCTTGTAGCTCTGAGTAATGAGAGCAAGTAGAGAATAAGCAGTTGAGCAATCTTCTATTGGTGTCGTGCATAATTCTTGATGAATCTTCTGTAGAAGTTACAGAATCCAATAAATTTTCGCACATTGCAGGTCATTTTGGGTATTGGCCAATTCTTGATTCCTTCAAGTTTGGCTGCATCCATTTCAATGGATGATGGGGAGATTACAGTACCGAGGTACTTGGGACATTGTTTCTCGAATTCACATTTCTTGGGCTTGAGAAATAGGTCATGTTCATGAAGTAGTTTTAATACTTCACAGGTAAGGTGTTGGAGTTCTTCTTGTGTTTTGGCATGTACAAGAATATCATCCATGTATACAAGGACTCCTCCTTTGTCAATCAAGGGGCAGAATATGTGGTCCATCATGGATTAGAAAGTGGCTGGGGAGTTGCACATCCCAAAGAACATCATAGTTGGCTTATATAGGCCTTTTGGTGTTCTGAATGTGGCTTTCTATTCATCACCTTTTTGGATGCGGATATTGTTGTATCTGGTGCATATGTCAAGTTTGGTAAACCAATTTGATCCTTTAAGTTTGTCAAGTAGTGATGAAATGAGTGGGATTGGGTACACATTCTTGATAGTGTAACTATTGAGATATCAATAGTCTTGACATGGGTGGAGTTTTCCATCTTTCTTCCCTACAAAGAAGAAAGGTGAGGCCATAGGTGATTTCAATCATTGAATATAACCTTTGGCTAGGTTCTCCTCAATGAATTTATCAAGTTCATTGGTCTCTTGGAGTGATAGTTGATAAGTGGGTCCAGCTTTTGGTTCGAAAGATTCTTTCATCTTGATTTTGTGATCCCATGGTTGAGTGGGTGGGTATTGTGAAGCAGCTTGTTCACTGAATATATCAAGGTAGTCATGAAAATTGGCTGGTACAATTTTCAGAGGGTCAGTCTCTTTCCTCTCTCTATATCGCTGGGCAATAAACTGGAAGGCATTGGCTTTGAAATTTATTTCTTCATATGTGGCAGGTTCAAGGTAGATGTGGTTCACTTGTTTGGCTTTATTTGCACTGTCATCCATGGAGGTGACAAGGCAGTTGAGCTGGGGGTTGTCAATAAATGGGGTTCTCCATTTCATAGTTCTCCTTGACCAATCAACTTCTGGATTGAATTGTGATAGCCAGGGCATTTCTAAGATTAGGCATGGCATTCCTAGTCCAATGATTCTTGGTTTTAGAATCATTTGTTGTCTGTCTATGGTGAGTCTAAGGACAACATCATAGGTGGCTTGTCCTTGTCCATTGGTGGTTCCATTGGCATTAAGGATGGTGACTAGTGTGTTGAGTGGACAGGTTGGTAGGTTCTATTGTTCTACAAGAGATAGGTCAATGTAATTTCTGGCTGCTCCTGAATCTAGGAGGGCAAGGTGTTTGGTAGTTGTACTAGGTAAGTAGACAGTAGTTGGAACATAGATAGTATTGTTCTTTGGAACAATGTTAATGGTGGTGTTTTGTTCAGTGTTGGGTTTGCAAGATAGCTTGGGTTGGGGATAGTCATTGTGTTGTGGCGTCAAATAAGAAATCTGCAGTTTCTTTATAATTTGGAATCTAGACACAGTAGCTAGTCTCTTCAGACAAAAGACTTGATTAGGTCTTTGTTGGGATGACCATCTGCAACGTTGAAGAGTTCCTCTATCTCTTTATCAGAGGCATCTTCCATTACATTCGTGATTTGAGTAGACTTGAATTGTCACTTGCTTCAGTCAAAGCATTTGGACTTATAAGCAGTATTCTTTGACATGCTGGCATGGTTCTTTCCATGGCTTCATTGCAGGCAATTTCTGGAGAAATGTCCAGCAGATTTGCATATGAAATATTTTTGTTTGTTGTATAACTTCCGGAGTTTGGGTGATAAAATAGCATTGAGTTGGGCTGTGGCAAGTTTTGTGGCCATGTGGGCAACTTGCTGGGTAGTTGTGTTCAAATATTCATCATCATCTGATGATGCTTCTTCCTCAGATTCTTCTCCTTCTTCATCAGATCCTTCTCCCATTGGGTAAAGATTATTGAGCTGCTGCTTGAGGATGTGGTCAATGTCCATGGGACCATAGCCTGGGGGGTTACTGCTTCTTTGAGTTGGCTGGTAAGGTCTTGCATAAGACATCAAACTTGATGCTTTCAGAGTGTGATACTTCGAGCAATGGGAGGTATGTCATACTGAGTGATAATGTCCTATTGAGCTAAAATTCTGTTATAGGTGCGCCATTGTTGCTGCATTTCATGTGGCTGTGTACCAAGCATTGATGTCATTTGGGGCAGGGTTCTGACTATAGACAAGCCTTTTGTAATATGGATCTAGTCCTTTAATGAAAAACATGATTTTGGTCTCTGCATGGATGATTCTGGCTCAGGTACACATATTCTTGAATTGCTCAAGGTAGACTGCGGCAGGTTGTCCATTCTGGGTGACATTAGATAGTTGATTGATGGCGACAAGAGTGTTGTTTGTGGGTAGAAATAAAGTGTCAAGTTCTGTGAGGAACTGTTCGATGGTCTGGGTGGGACTGAAGACATTGTTGGTAGTGTGTGAGATAGTGTAGGCTTGTTTCCATTCTCTGGCTGATCCTTCCATGCTAAGGAGGGCATACATGATTTTGGGCTTGTCGTTTGGTAGATTGTTGGACTATGATGTGAAGTAGATCTGGAGGTTCTGCTTCCAGTTGGGATAGTCAAGTGGGTCACTGTAGAAAATGGCAGGCTTTGGGAGCTTGGGGTCTGGCATGTTTGATCCTGTGGGTGAGTTTGGTGGTGAGCTTGCTGGGGAGTTTGACAGGGATGATTGGCAGGTTTGTGGCTGTTGGATTGTCCTGAGTATAATTGGAGGTCCTGGTGTTCTGGTTATCTGCTAGTAGGTGCTGGCAGGTACCACTGGTTGGATTGTCTGGTAACTAGTTGACTGATAGTTGGTTGTCTGGCTGGTTTGACTTTGTTGAGCTTCTCTTTCTCTTTGTTCTCAGAGTAGCTGGAGGGCTCCAGCGAGTGGGTTTGGTGGGTTCGATATATTGTCATCAAATTTGTATTGGGGCTTAAGTTCTGGGATCTGCAGTAATGGCTCTTCAGAGTACTCACTTCCATATTCAGAGTGCTTGGGGTTGTCTAAGTGTTCAGACTCGGTAAAGACAATATCTCTGTACTGTTGGTTGGACTGCTGGGATTGCTGGGATTACTGTGATTGTTGTCTTGAGATTGTTTGTTATGCCCAGTCAGATTGCATGTAAGCAAGTGTCTGATAAGACTCTGAACTCTGTCTTAGGGCAGGTTCACTGGTTCTAATCCTACTAGCTGTGGCACTAGTTGAGGGTCATTCAAAGGGTTGGGAAGTGGTCGAGGTAGACCATTGGATGGAGGCTGGTGGGGAATATTGAACTTGTTCTGGGTTTTGCTGGGAGGTTCATTGAGTAGGCTCAATACTGTAAGACACTGCAGCCTTAGATTGCAATCTAGTCCTGTAGACTGAAGGTACAGGTGGAGTAGTCTCCTTTTGCTTCGCATAACATCAGACTCATTCAATTTTGACCAAGTTGCACCTTTATCTCACTGACAATTATTCACAACTTCTTCCTGTACTTTCTAGGAATACACAACAGGTTTTGAGGGCATTCTCTACTGAGTGCTCTCGCTTTTCGAGGGAATCCATTACTGGCGTAACAGCAACAAGGCATGATGTGTCTTCACAGTTGCTAGTATTGTCTGGCTGACTAGGTGGCAGCTGCTTGGTTTAGCTTCTTTACAGACAGCTTCTCCATAGCCTAGTGGTTGTTTTTTTTTTTTTTTTTAATCAACAATTTATATAACGGTGCTTGAACACAGTCCGTGTGTACATACATAACAAAAGTAAAATGTACAAAATATTCAGAGTAGGGAAAGTGTACTATGTGTAAACTAACCCCTCGAGACTCGATGCCATCTAGCATGTACACTAGAGAGATGTTTGGTACCTACGTTGATCAGCGAGAAAAAGGGGAAGAGGAATTTGGAAAGAGTGAGAGTGAGAGAGAGAGATTGACAGAAAGAAACTATCTACTCGCAATTACAAGGGGGAACAACAAACGGTACTTAGTGTGTGGGAGGGTGTTTGCCCAGGCACTATGGGAGAGATGGACGTTGAAAGAAAACTATCTATAAAATAGTAAACGAGCGAGGAAAGGGGAGATAGAGAAATGGAATTGAAGTCTATAACCGGGAGAGCATAAGAAAAAAAGAGAAAAAGGAAAGGATTTATGTAGGCGCAGACCCAAACCTCCTTTGGACTTGATGACGATGTAGCGGGGGTATTGACCCGGCATGGATACGAGGGCAGTCAGATTCCGGGGGGAAGCTGAACATGGTAGGGTTACAATACAAGAAATTGACAAAAGTCTTGATGGTGTCAACGCTGAAATGATAATCGAAGTTGTTGCAATGATAGAGGATGTGTGACCTAGTCTGGACCATTTGATTGTCGCAGTGGTGGCATGATAAGTCCTCGTTGGGAAAGAATCAGAGTTGATACTCCCCGATCAGGGCGTGGCATAAAATGGCGTGACACGCTCTTGCAAAGAGCTGAGGCTGGTAACCGCATTCTCGTATCCAGGGACCAGACTTGATGTGTGATGGTAGAGTGGAGGCCCCATTCGCTCGCACTAGGAGGTGGAGGAAGGAGCTACCACTGTATTTCTTGAAGCTGAACATGGCCTGCCATGTATGGATTGCTCGTTTGGCAGACTTCTTGCGTAAGTAGTCCACGGAGTTAGGGACTTGGTGATTTCTGCCCCAGTTAGGCCAGGTGACTGTTTGGATCCAATTGTGAGTGGCTTTTTGTATACCGTGTTTATACTTTGATGGCATGTGATAGAAGGAAAGGTGGTGTTGGTCCGACTTGTTGAACCAAGCCAGGAGCACCTTTGATATGAGGATAGATTGCCGCTGGCAGGAGTACGGCGAACAATTGAGTAAGAGCCGGGAGGCTGTGATGGAGTCGGTGAACACGTGAATGTGTTCGACCTGGTCATATTCTGCGGTTGCAAGTACCTTGGTGATTCCTAAGTACTACGTGACTAGTTCTGTGTCTGTCGACGTAGTTCCTCCAAGCCTCTTCATGATAGAGCTCCTGCCGTCTAGGTGTCGAATAGTAGCTGCCACCATGAACTGGCTGGCAAGCGGGTGTGGACCGAGCCATCCATGCCGATAATGATGGATTTTTCGTCTATTGTTGCATTCGTCGTAACATTGTCCCAAAGTGTCTTCGAGAGGTGAGGGCTGTCCTGGTTAAATCCTATAAAAGATACATTAGTAGCAAAGCGGTCAAGTAACCTATGTCCAGGCCAGAGAGATTTAGAAACAGAGTTAAAATGTTCTATATACCGAGTCTTGGGGGTGGGGCGCGAAATATCCATCACAGCTCCAAGTGTTTTCTTCTTCTGAACCTCCGTGAAATTCTTGATGTGAAGTTGGTGGGGGGAAGAATGATACTCTCTTGTCAATCTTGCCAATGCGTGTTCATCATCCAATGTATGAAGCCTCGACGTTTGTTATTCGGCCAACTTTTGGAGATGGAGTTTGATGGGCATGAGCCCCGCGAGGGACTCTACGCCACCGGTGGGAGAAGTCTGGAAGGCCCCGGTAATCCAGAGTGCCGCACTTCGTTGCATCTTGTTGAGGATTTCACAAGTCCCTTTAGTACATGACCTATCGTGAAACCAAAGTCGGTATCCGTATGTTGTTACCGGTACAACACACGAGCAGTATAGTAGTCTTTTGTTGCTGGGGGACAGGCCTCTAACGGAGTTCCCTAGCATTTTCATCACCTTAATCGTGGATATTGCTTTGGCGGAGTAGAATCGAACATGTTCCTTGAAGGTCAACGTCCGGTCAAAGTAGAAGCCGAGGTACCGCCAATGGGTCTTCAGTTTGAGGGGGTTGCAATTAGTAAATGGCAGGGATCCCAAATTGATGGAGGGATTTGAGTCCTGTCTTGCACGCATAAAGTGGAAGACCTCGGACTTGCCATGTTCAATTTCAAGGCCAAATTCATTCATGAGCCACTCCATTTCACAGTACATGTGTTGGAGGATTTCGACATTCCGTTCCAGGGACGGGGATTGTGCAACTAAGGTGCTGTCGTTGACAAACAACAGGATGTCAAAGTCCCACCTGTCGCGGTGTTCCTCCATACGGATGTTGAAGATGTGAAGGAGGGGGGTGAGGAATAAGGCGGAGAGAATAGGGCTAAGGGCCGAGCCTTGACCTACCCCCACCGCTGCGTTGAACTCCAGGGAGGTTTTGTTATTCCACCAGTAGGTTGTGCAGCGTTCTTTGAGGTAGTTGTTGAAGAACGCTGTGATTTGAGGGGGAAATCCTTGACGTCCTAGTATGTCGATAAGGAGATCATGATTGAGGGAGGGAAAGAATTGGGCAACATCAAATGCAAGCACCGATGTCTTCTTCTTTTTCATCCAAGCTCCCCGGATGATGTGCGTTAGGAAGAGACCCACGTCCTCAGTGGACCGCTGGCAGATAGCTCCCAGTTGGTGAGGGTGGAGAACTTTGAATTTCACCGCCTCGAATTGGAGTCGTTTAGCGAGCATCTTCTCTATTAGTTTGCCAAACATATTGAGGAGGACGATCGGTCTGAATGCCTTCAGAGTGGAGTAGTCGGGTTTGTTGGGTTTGGGGATGATCACCGACGTTGACTTATTAAAGTGTGCAGGCCAATGTCCGATGTTCAGACATGCACTGCTGATTTTGAGGAAGAGACCGGCGCAAGTTTCATCGGCGACGATCTGCTTAAGATGGGACCAGGAAATATGGTCGGGACCAGGGGAGGAAGAATTTGAGGTATCCTTGAGTGACTCCATCATCTCTAGGAGAGAGAAGTTCACCCAAGTCCTATTTTCCATTCCATTTGGTGGAGGGAGTTTGTCCAGGACTGCCGTGTATGTTAGTCTGTCGCGGGCAGCGTTGTAGTGTTGGTCGAGTGACATCCACAGATTGTCCAGAGTAAGACAAGGACGGCCGTTATGACGCATAGCCTCCATAGCCGGGAGTGCATGATCTTTAACCCATGGTATCAGATCCCACAGACGTTTTTGGTCGACTGAGATTTCTTGGATCTTCTTGTCGAAATATGCTCTTTTCGTTTTCCTCGTGGTCTTGCGAAAAGTGTTCCATTTGTGCTTGTTCTTGCAGTCTGCATGGTGCATAGCGAGTGCAGTGGAGCACTCCTCATTCCACCAGGTTTTGGATCTAGTGGTGATCTTGGATCTAGTGGTGATCTTGGTCTTCTTCGCATTCCAGTTCCAGGATCTGTCAAATAAAACTCCCAATTTGGCAACAGCTCTCTCCAGCTCGTCCGCATCATTCATCAGCCAGTTCTTGTTACCACAGCCATAACACTGCCCTCCATTTCCTCGAGGAGCGCCTCTTCGACCTCCCACCCTTTCTTCTAATGGGGGGAGATATCAACATCTGATCGGAGTTATGGGACCCTTCAACGGATCAACATCCGGTGAGTGCGGACTGTCTCCTTATGATCACCAAAGCCCTTAATCTTGTGAGGACAACTCCGTCTGCAGCCATACCAACTCGCTATGCCTCGGACCCCAATCTACCAGACACGGTCATCGACCTGCTATTTGTCTCAGGAATGTTACCATACATCCCCACCCACACTATCCAGGCAAGTGATCGGTACAACTCTGACTACGCCCCCCTCTTAATTAGGTTGCCTATTCCGCAAATGAATATTGTTGTCGAAAGATTAACCATCCCCAAGGATTCGGATGAGGAAACCAGGTTCCTGATGGATATAGTAGAAGGAATCTAGCCTAGTAGTTGTGACCTTCCATTCCTTCTGGGTCTTCTTTCAACCAGAGTACTTCTCAATGGGAATCCAGAGGCAGGACACATGGCAGGCATTTCTCTTCTTCTCAAGAAGAAAACCACAAAGTCAGTTGATAGCATATATTCTATGAGTGGGTCTTTGTGCTTAGCCCTACTAACTTGAGGGGTACTCCAGGTACCGGCAAGTACAGTGTGGGTCCTATGTGACTGATAGTGAGTTACACTCCTATGCAGCAGATAGGCACTATGTACAACTTTTCTCGGCTTCCTGTAACAGCAACAGCAGCAATGATGCAGGAAGATATTATCCTTGTTTAGTGATAATGGCAATGATGCAGATAACACTGGGGTTCTTGTTCCCTATGCTGAAATGACTCAGTGGAAGCTTTGATCTATTGTTATGGATTCAGCTACTAAGGGCAATTGAAGAGGATGTGACCTCTAGGGTATGGCCTTAATACCTATCTCAGCCAAGTAACTGGATAAGCAAACATTATCAAACTGTTATTACTCAATCAAGAAATGGGAATCCTGTTTATCTCGTAGCTCTGAGTGATGAGGGCAAGTAGAGAATAAGCAGTTAAGCAATCTTCTATTGATTGACAGCAACTGTCAATAGAAACTCTTCTTGGGCAATCAAGAAGGCTATCCCTGTAGAAGATCAAAGCTTAAGCTTTGACTTCCTAATACAGTCGGCTATTTATACCAACTACTTCTTTTCTATAAATACTATGGAGTATAGATAATGAGACTGAAACAAGTTTCACAATGTGAAACTGATAGATATGAAACTGATAAGGATGAAACAGGTAAGTGTTTACTCATTCTCAGAGATCTCAGATGATGATGGAGATTCATCAGAACAGCTGCAGTTACAAGACGTGCAGGACAAAGTGGTAGAGGGCAATAATAACGATGGTGGTGATGGAAGAACTGCATCCATAGGATGATTGGAGTTGGATGATAAGGATAATGTTGATACAATTAGTTCTTTGGAGAGATAAGACTTGGGTGACTTGACAAAGGCTTGAGTAGATTGCAATAGTGGATGGGGAGAGCCATTGCTGTCACTGCTGGGTACAACAGGTTCATTGTCTGGTGATAAGTCCCTAGGTTGCATCTCTATGCAATAGATTCCATCAACAACTTGTTGGTGAATGAGCACTTCGAGCACTGGACTGCAAGTGTACATGTAGGGGTAGATGTACTGCATAGTTTCTTTGGTAGTCAGTCATGCTTTCCAACTGTTATTCCAGGTACTATAGAGGTTGTTCTTAATGGTGCATAAGTAGAGTCCATCAGTGTCACATACATGTAAGTATGGTGCATATTTCCAGGCTAGTTGAAGTAGAGAGTCAATGACAGTGTCATTGGATCATGGTAGTGGGTCAAGTGGTATTGCTTCTGGGAATTTGTCATAACCTCTGACATAGGTTCAAGGTTTGGACATAATAAGGATCATCAAGTCTGTCCTTCCAAAGGGCTCCAATAAAGAGGAGGCCTTCCTAGGACATGTCATCAATGAGGTGACTGATCTCCATGATCATCTCTTTCTGGAATCCCTAGAACAGGTGGATACCCTGGCCAGACCATAGTAGAAGCCTTCTCTGATGCATAGACCCACCACTTGAAAGAGATCTGGATTACTCACCGTACTTGTTCCTGGTGGGATGAGGCATGCACCACTTCTTTCTCCAGATACCAGGGCTCTCGGAGCCATAATAACTGGGGGGACTTTAGGCATGCTTGTACAGCAGCCAAATGTTGGTTCTTTGATTCCAAGATTGAGGAGATTGCTTCTACTAACAAACAACCCTGGGACCTTATGGAGTGGGTCAAGGCTTGTAAGTTACCCCCCTGCAAGGCTATCCAGTTTAATAGATAGCCTTGTCATAGAATGGACTCCCTGTGGAATGCCCTCTATTTGATGTACAACTCTGCTGCTGATCAACAGTACAACATGTCTGTTCTTGACCCTCTCCCTGATCTCCCAGTTAGGGAGTGGGCCCCTTTCTCAGCATTAGAGCGTAAGGAGGCCTTGGCATCCTGCTCTAATACATCTTCTCTGGGGCCAGACCACATTACATGGTCCCACCTCAAGTACATTGTCATCAATGAGGATTGTTTGACAGTGTTCCTGCACCTGGCTAATTCCTGCCTCACAGTGGGTCATTGGCCCCACAGCTTCAAGAAGTTGCTCTCGGTTATCATTCTGAAACCAGGCAAGCCCTCTTACTCTACTCCCAAGGCATTCAGGCCTATTGTCCTCCTAAACATACTTGGTAAATTGGTTGAGAAGATGCTTTCCAACTGCATCCAGTTTGATGCCATTAAACATGACATGTTTGGCACTACTCTACCAAGGCCTTGTCCACTGTGAAAGCAATGGGCATGCTTGGTAACTCTTTATGCAGTCTGACCCCCAAGCAGAAGCGCCTCCTATATAGGTTGTGCATTGTCCCTATTGCGATGTATGGCTTCCATCTGTGGTATTTTTACAAGACTTGCTGTAAGGGTCTTTTCAAATCCCTCAATACTATGCAATGTAAGGCTGCATTGTGGATTACCAGTGCATTTTGCACCTCCCCCTCTGGTAGTACCAAAGCCTTTGCTAGTCTTACTTCCATCCACCTCTATCTGAAGAAGTTGGCTTTAAGAGAAAACTACTGTCTCATTACCCTCTCTGATACCCACCCTCTCCAATCTCTCCTTAATTGCCTAAACTCCAAGGGTGCCCCCCCCTCACCCTTTCTCAGTCTTCCTTTTGACCAATTGCCTTCTGAGACAGGTCAAGGGTTCCCTTATGGAAGCTGTCTCCATGCTCCCATCCCTTACTGAACAGTTTGATCACTGCTCTGCAGTGGCTCAGCCTGGTCACTATCTCCTAGACCACTTTGTGGCCCAGGTATCCTTCTTTTTTTTTTTTTTTTTTTAAATCGTGGCCTAAGGCCAATTTATTATGTGGCACTCAAACACAGCCCGTGGCCAGAGTACAAAGGAGTAATCTAGCGGGTATCTACGGAGAAGTGGTGGACATGCCCCACCAAGCATACATACCATTGCCCAAAACCAACAGTAGACAGAATTGCGTCCTACTCCTGAGCCCGAAGAGCAAAGGGAGTGGATGCCAGAGGAGGCAAGTGGGTAGGGAGGTCCCCCAACCAGCGACCCAGTCCAGAGACCAGGCCCAGTCAGTAAGTGTTAATTCACCGCAAATGCCCAGCAATGGAAACCCCCAGTTACCGGTCTAGCTACTAGCCCCCAAAGTTCCTCTTACTGAGAGTCATTCCCCTGGCCATGGTCACCCTTGCCAGAGTAATAGGCTGTACCATTTGTGTGGCTATCGGCGTCTTCACCACACCTAGTCACCGAAGGGGACAACTCCATTCATAAAACTCCGACGGTCTTCACCAGACTTTCACCAGAGTTCTCCGGCGCCAGACAATAACCCACCTACCCTAAGCCAGTTATCCAATTCCCTGAGGAATGGATGGGAAAGCGAACGCCTGAGGGTTTGCTTTCAAGAACTTGACGAGGGCACCCAGCATGGCAGGGTACCCCCTAGAGGTGTCAAACCGACTACAGTTGGTAAGAATATGCACACGAGACTTGAAAGGAGCCCCACATGGACACCAGAATGGTTCGTCCTGGAAGAACCAAGACCTATAGGCCCCGATAGGTGCATGGTTGAGTATAACCCTACACATGCGGGCGGACAGCGAGTTAGACTCTGCTGTGGCAGAAGGCAGCCACAAACCTCCATGGAGGTAAGTGGGCTGGAGAGGCTTACTGTTGCACCCTTTGAGAGCCATGAACTGGCTACCTGAGTAAGTAAGATCCTGGAATCGAGTGATCCAGGCATCCTGGCAGGATTTGACAACCTTCTGATGAAGGGAGTCAAGCGAGGTTTGCGGATGGGAACCTACAGAGACCTGAAGTTCGGTACAGTACTGCCCAGGTATCCTTCCATGACTCTCCTTACTCTTAGGACAAGAGGGCCATCCATGTTCAGCATCTGAACAGTACCTTGGAACATGCTAATGCCAACTCAGGGGTTCTCACTATAGCAATAAGCACAAGTCTGCCACTGTGGGGGGAGTTCCAGGCAGTTTTTGCTGCCCAGATCTACCAATCAGGCCAATGTGTCTTTCAGACAAGATATGTGGCCAGTCAAGTGATGGCTCCTGATGCAGAGTTGTATGCTATCTGGATTGCAATTGGGAAGGCTACTAGTCTCCCCAATTGTGACTCCATTATTTTGTTCACTGACTCCCCTGGCATGGCCAGGAGGGCAGTGGACCCCTCTATTCACTCTGGTCAGGCTCATTTGCTTGCTGTGTGTAACACTCTTATGGAGTAGTTTGGGGGTTACCCCAAGTGCTCCCTACACATCTGGCACACTTACTTTTTGGAGAAGTGGGCCATTCATGGCATCATACACCAGTACTATACCAAGCTCCAGGTTTCTGTAGGTTCCTGTCTGCAAACCTCTCTTGACTCTCTTTGTCAGAAAGTCATCAAATCCTGCCAGGATGCCCGGATCACTCAATTCCAGGATCCTACTTATTCAGGCAACCAGTTCATGACTCTCAAAGGGTGTAATGGTAAGCTCCTCCAGCCTACTTATTTCAATGGAGGTTTGTGGCTGCCTTCTGCCACAGCTGAGCCTGTATGGAAATCCACTCTTGGAGTGCTCACTGTCTGGGACATGAAGAATATTGGAAGTATTGACAAGGGGGTGATTATGTGATCAACAGGTAGGAGTTCCAGAAAAAGAAGCAATGCTGTAAAGGCTCCTACAAAGCCTCAGGTCCCCTACAAGAGGCCCTCTGGACCTCCTTCCTCCATACTCACTTCGAAGCCCAAGCCAGGTCAGAAGGCTTATTTTGGCTGCAGCAAAACAACTGGCTTTGGCCAAGCCTGGGGTGGACCCACTTTCTTCATTGAAAGTTGCCTTCCCCCATCTCTCTGTGGAGCAGGTCCTCAGTCTTCATGCACAAGCCAAGGCTGCAAAGCAAACTCCCTTGTCAAATGCCTACCCTAAAAAGCCAGTGTTCACAATTCCTGGACCTTTGCATAAGCAGGTCCTAGTCTCCTATGAAAACAAGTTGAATACCTTGGCTAGTCTTCATAACCTTATCCAACAGGCCTGTAAGGCATTGAAGGCTAGACAAAGCTCTTTGATTGTGGAAGGTACCACACTTGTGTATGATGGCTATTCCATGGCCACCAATAAACTTGCCTTGACCAAGGATATTGAAATCTTTAGGACATTGGTTGAACATCTGTCTCCCCTAGGAGTGCCCTTCTGGATCGGACTCTCTTCATCAATATTGTACCTCCATGTGGTCAATGTCCCCTTCCTCAAGAACTCTGTGGCCAGAGTTCAATTTATCCCAGCAGATGTTGAGGAGGTCCTTACCTTGTTGGTCTATGCTCCTCTTATTAGTCTTAAGGGTCCCCCAAGGCTGGTGTGCAACTCCAAGATGTCTGACTCCTGTACAGCATTCTTTGATATTTGGGACTCTATGGGAGGTATCCAAGCCCTTGGTCTTCTGAACAAGAAGATCATATTTGGGAACAAGCAGTACATAATACTCTCTGCTAACCCCTGTCGTAACAAGTCACTGTGTACCCGCTATTACAAGTGGGGCCATGCCTCTTCCTGGTGCAAGGCTGATGGCCCTGCATGTCCCAACTGTGGTAGTCCTCACTCCCGTATGAACCATCGCATTTTTGCACAATATTGTAAGGGACAACCAAAGGCTACACCTCTGGTTCCTACTACCCCCTCTGGTCAACCATGCCCTTATCCTCCTCATTGTCATAACTGCAAGAAGGAGCATCCTGCTGACTCCAGGAAGTATGCTTTCTGGAATCACAAACACAACTGGGCCTGGCTGACAGCCTGTTATCGAGAGGTACATGCCAGACATTGTTGCTTTCCTATCCCCCTTCATAACCCCCCTTATGTCTAGAAACAACCTGGACTGTCTGGAGGGTGTTAGGGTTTTTTTGTTTAATGTTGCTAAATCTTATGTATATGTTGACACTCTGCTCAAGAAATTGAAAGATGATTTCAATATTCTCTTCTTCCAAGAACCTCCATGGAGGTTTATCTGCCCTGCTCCCTTGATGATGTTACTGGTGCACCAAAGCACCCTGACTGGCTCATGGTGGTGTATCCCCCTACTCAGGGGTCCTTGCCCTGAGTAATGGCATATGTACACACTTGGCTGCAATATCTAAGGCCATCAATGAGGAGGGATCTTGTCAATCACCCTGATATTCTTGCACTGATGCTCTTTACCAATGTGAAAGCATACAACTTCCTGAATGTCTATTTAGATGATCAGCACACTGCCATCAACTTCCTTTATGGAAAGATAGATGTTCTTCCCCCATTCGACTTTATGAGTGGGGATTTCAACTATTATTCTTCGGAGTGGGATCCTAAGGTTCTGCATCATTGAATGACAGCGCATAGACTCATGGAAATGAGTTGTGATCTCAGTCTTGATTTGGTTATGCCAACCAACCTAGGTCCAACGTTTATCTCCCACAACCCAGATCTTCACCCATTGGTGATTGACTGGTGTTCATCTCTTCTCCCAATGTATCAAGGACTTTTCCTTATTGGGACTTATCCCTGCAGGGTACTTCGGATCATGTCCTATTGACTGTTACCCTTCCCATTGCTCCCATTGATGTCAGGATCATCAAGTCTGTCCTCCCAAAGGGCTCTGATGAAGAGAAGACCTTTTTGAGACATGTCATCAATGAGATGACTGATCTTTGTGATTGTCCCTCTCTGGAATCCCCAGAACAAGTGGATACCTTAGCATTTGCCATGGCTGAAGCCTTCTCTGATGTGTGGACCCACCACTCAAAGGAGATCCAGATTACTTGCCATACTTGCCCCTGGTGGGATGAGGTGTGCACCACTTCCTTCTCCAGATATTAGGGCTCTCGGAGCCATAGTGACTGGGGGGACTTCAGGCATGCTTGTACAGCAGCCAAACATCAGTTCTTTGATTCCAAGATTGAAGAGATCACTTCCACTAACAAATGACCTTGGGACCTTATGGAGTAGGTCAAGGCTTGTAAGTTACCCCCCTGCAAGGCTATCCAATTTAACAGACAGCCTTGTCATGGTATGGACTCCCTTTGGGATACTCTCCACTCAATGTACAACTTGGCCGCTGATTGGCAGTGTGATATGTCTGTCCTTGACCCCCTTCCTGATCTTCTAGTCAGGGAGTGGGCTCCCTTCTTGGTATTGGAGCTTATGGAGAGTTTGTCTTCTTGCTCCAATATGTCTTCTCTGGGGCCGGACCATGTTACATGGTCCCACCTCAAGTACATCATCATCGATAAAGATTGTTTGATAGTGTTCCTGCACCTGGCCAATGCCTGCCTTGCAGTGGGTCACTGGCCCCGCACTTTCAAGGAGTTGCTCTCGGTTATCATTCCAAAACTGGGGAAGCCTTCCTACTCTACTCCCAAGGCATTCAGGCCTATTGTGCTCCTGAACATGCTTGGTAAACTGGTTGAGAAAATGCTTTCCAACCACATCCAGTTTGATGCCATTAAACATGACATTTTTCATCCCTATCAACTTGGAGGCATCCACCAATGTTTTACTGAGGATACTAGGTTGTTCCTTACCCACCTGGTTTGTACTGGGTGGGCTAAGGGTCTCAGGACAAGCATTGTCACATTTGACATCACTCAGTTCTTCCCCTCCTTGAACCATGAGATGCTCATGGCCATACTTGCCAAGCAGGGGTTCCCACTTAATGTGAGGACCTTTTTTGCTTTGTATTTGGTAGGCTGTTCTACCATTTATATGTGGAATGGCTTCTTCTCTGATCCTCGGGGTGCAGATGTGGGCATTGGGCAGGGTTCTGCCATGTCCCCAGTCCTCTCTGGCCTCTATATCCCCCCTCTTTTTTTTTTTTTTTTTTTTTTTTTTTTTTTTAAATCAACAATTTATATAGCAGTGCTCGAACGCAGTCCGCATGTACATACATACAAAGGCAGAACGTACAAAATGTTCGGAGAAGGGAAAGTAAACTACTAGTAAACTAACCCTACGAGACTCGTTGACATCTAGCGCGTACACTAGAGAGATGTTTGGTACCTACGATGTTCAGCAGAATAAGGAAATAAAGGAAATTCGGAAAGAGAGAGAGTGAGAGAGAGAGATTGATAGAAAAGGAACTATCTACTTGCAATCACAAGGGGGAACATCAAACGGTACATAGCATGTGGGCGGGTATTTGCCCAGGCACCACGGGAGAGATGAAAGTTGAATGAAGACTACATAAAATAGTAGACAAGCGAGGGAAGGGGAGATAGAGAAATGAATTGGAAATCCATAACCAGGAGAGCAAAAGAAAAAAGAGAAAAGAAAAGGATCCTATGCAGGTACAGACCCAAACCTCCTCTGGACTTGATGACAATGTAACGGTGGAATTGAACCAGCATGGATACGAGGGCGGTCAGGTTCCGGAGGGAAGCTGAACATGGAGGGGTTGCAATGCAAGAAGTTGATGAATGTTTTGATTGTGTCGACGCCGAAATGATGATCGAAGTTATTACAACGATGCAGGATGTGTGACCGCGTTTGCACCATTTGACTGTTGCAGTGGTGGCACGAAAGGTCCTCGTTAGGAAAGAATCGTAGTCAATATTCTCCAATCGGGGTGTGGCATAAGATGGCGCGACAAGCTCTTGCGAAGAGCTGGGGCTGGTATCCGCATTCTCGTATCCATGGACCGGACTTGATGTGCGACGGTAAGGCGGGGGCTCCGTTCACTCGCACCGGGAGGTGGAGGAAGGAGCTACCGCTGTAAGTCTTGAACCCGAACATAGCCTGCCATGTGTGAATGGTGCGTTCAGCAGATTTCTTCTGTAGGTAGTCGATCGAGTTTGGCACTCAGTGGTTTCGACCCCGGTTAGGCCAGGCGACCGTTTGGATCCAGTCATGAGTGGCTTTTTGTATCCCGTATTTGCATTTCAACGGCATGTGGTAAAACGAAAGGCGATGTTGGTCTGACTTGCTAAACCAAGCCAGGAGCGCCTTCGAGGTGAGGATGGACTGTCGTTGACAGGAATGTGGTGAACAGTCGAGTAGGAGCCGGGAGGCCACAATGGAGTCGGTGAACACATAAATGTGTTCAACCTGGTCATAGATGGCAGTGGCAAGCACCTTGGTAATACCTAAGTACTGCGCTACCAGTTCTGTGTCCGTCAATGTGGTTCCTCTGAGCCTCTTCATAATAGAGCTCCCACCATCAAGATGTTGAATGGTGGCTGCCGCCGTGAACTGGCTGGCAAGCGGATTGGGATTGGGGTGGACCGAGCCGTCCGTGCCGATCGTGATAGATTTTGCGTCCGTCGTCGCGTTCGTTGTTACATCGTCCCAAAGCGTCTTCGAGAGGTGAGGGTTATCCTGGTTGAATCCTATAAAAGTTACATTAGTAGAGAAACGGTCAAGTAACCTATGTCCGGGCCAGAGAGATTTAGAAACGGAATTAAAATGTTCTATATACCGAGTCTCAGGGGTGGGGTATGAAAAGTCCATCACAGCTCCAAGTGTCTTCTTCTTCTGAACCTCCGTGAAGTTCTTGATGTGAAGTTGGTGGGGGGAAGAATGATACTCTTTCGTCAATCTTGCCAATGCGTGTTCATTGTCCAACGTATGAAGCCTCGACGATTGTCGTTCGGCCAACTTTCGGAGATGAAGTTTGATGGGCATTATATCCCCCCTCTTATGAAGGTTTTCAACTTATGGATTACTTCCCCTAGGAGTACTCTGTTGTCTTATATCAATGATGGCACTGTCATTGTCCAGGCTAAAACCTGGGATGAGAACTTGGACACCCTCTTTTTTTTTTTTTTTTTTGAATCATGGCCTAAGGCCAATTTATTACATGATGCTCAAACACAGCCTGTGGCCAGAATACAAACAAGTACTCTAGCAGGTATCTGTGGAGAAATGGTAACTATGCTCTACCAAGTAGAAGTGCCATTGCCCAAGACCAACAGCAGGACTTGGACACTCTCAAGGGGGCATACATTGTTCTCTTCAATCTTTTCATAGTGTTTGTGCTGGTCATGGAGCATGACAAGTCTGAAATTTTCCACTTTTCCAGGAAGTCTGGAGACATAAACCTCCCCCTTGACTCCTGCACAGGGGGTCTGCGCTGGGGGGGGCCAAGGGTGGAAGGTCCTGGTACCCTTGGAGGGGTAGCCAGGGGCCTGAAGGTCACCACTGGGGAAGCAGGAAATGCCAAAGCAATCGAGTCCCTCAGGGAGAGAGAGTCACTTACCCCTGTGTAGGTTTCATGCCACATGGGGGAGGATGCTACTGTCTGGACTATCTCAGATAGCCTAGAGGTGATGTGATGGAAGGATGGAGTGTCCTTCTGGGGAATGAGATGTGCCATCTTCATGAAGTCAGCAACAATCTCGAGCGACCATTGGATTGCATTGGTATCCTCTCTGGCACTAATATTGATGCCCAGGATAGAGAGGGGGGTGGCAGTAGACTCCTCCTGGTTGTCTTGCTCCATATCCTCTGGGGAGGCAGGGAGAGGGGAAGATGGGGGGAGGGACAAAGCTCTGGCTTCTGTGCCAGGAGCTGGGACAGGTCGAGAGGGGGTTGGGGACCCATGTTGCAATGGAGTGCATCTCCTTTGCTGAAGGGGAACCATGGGGGCATAGGTATCCCTGGCACTGCTGCCATAGAGGGGGATACCCAGGGAGTAAGGGCCTGGGATGGACCTAGGGGGAGGACTAACTGCTGCCTCGAAGGCAGTGGCCATGTCATTGTCTTCTGAGGAGGCCATGCAATGAGCACTCATCCTCCTCCTCGAACTGCGAGGGGGCATGGGGGCTAGGGGCCCATATGGTAGTCCGCGCTTGAAGCACTCACTGTCTGGGACGTTGAGAACATTGGGAGGATCAACAAGGGGGTGGTCATGTGATTGATAGGTGGGAGTACTGGGAAAAGAAGCAATGATGACCGAGCTCCAGGTTGCTGTGGGTCCCCATCCACAAACCTCCCTTGACTTCCTTTGTCACATCACTCCTTGACTTGTTACCACCACTACCACTTTTTCCACTTCCTTTCCCTATTGCACCTTTCATCTCCTGGGCTCTCTCTCATGGGCCTGGGTCTTTTCTGAGCCTTTGCTGGCTGTAGAGGGGCAGTCCGTGTGGGAACGTTACTTGGTCAATGGGCAGCACACCCTTGGTAAAGGTAATTAAAGGTGGGTATATCCCTACTGTTCATCTGACTGACACCTATATACACAGATTGACAGGGTGGCCCCTTGGTAAAGGGTCTTAAAGGCTGGAGTACTGGTCACCTCGCTCGCTTGCACTTGCTGGGTTGCCAGTGGTGGCAGCCCTTCTATCAATCCAATGGAGTTGTAGTCCCATACAGGGTTCGCATGGCAGTTTTAACTCCTGCTACAGCTCAAGTCCAGCTAGTATCTCAAGACTGGGTTATCCTGGCTGATGACGGATGTCTGGGCCTACCCCTAATTGTGCTTGCACGTCTGTGGGGAGTGCACTGAAAAAAGCCGCCCTGTCGCACCCAAAAGGGACCGAAAGGATAAGGGACGGTAATAGGGGGTATGGAGGTGAAAACAAGCCAACTAAAAGGACAGGCCACCCCCCACCAGTGTCACCATGCCTTTGGGAACCCCTCTGGGGGTAGCACCTGGTCATTAGTAGGGATATGCCAAACTCCAGGACACTGGGCAGATACGGGTTGACATAGGGAAACTCAGGTTGATTGGCACTTGTTCTGTGGATTGCTTAGTAACCTGTTCTGGAGGTTGCTTATGTGATCCAATGTGAACACCACCCTGGTAGCGCCCCCTGCAAGATGGAGATCCCTGCCAGTATTAGCACGCAGATCCGTGCCCAAAGACAAGTTGCTTCCTCTAGGGGTAGGACATAGCAAAAGTGGCTGTAGGGGAACGGGAAGCTAGTCCAGGAGTTGCGCCTTGGAGGTACGCCTTCGTGGCCTCTGCCTGCCCAACTAGTGGACCATAGTGGGCCATTTACTGGAAGTGCACTGAAAAAAGCCACCCGGTTACTGAGAAGGAGCGGCCTAGCTCAAGAGGTCTAGATCCTCCATCAATGGGTCTCCATCAACAATAGAGTATACCTGTTTAAGTTGATATCACATAAGTAGTCTGGATTTGGAGTGGCAACATGTGCAGTCATGTGGTGAGATCCCATCCGTGTACCATATAGGAAGGATGCCTCAAGCGAACGGTGGGCCAGTCCTCAGGGATACCACGCTCTCTCAGTAGCGGGGTGTCCACCCAAGCTAAGGGCTTTACCTCTTAGGAGGGAGGGGCAAAGTCCCCGTAACATGGCCGGATGCGACACCAATATGGGAGCCTAGGAACATACTAGGCACCTGTCTATTTCCCATAGGCCTAGGTTGGATTACTCCCTTAGGGGTCTGTCAGACCATGTTCCACTGGTTCTGATGCTTCTAGTCATTCCCACGATAGTGGAGACTCACAGGAAAACCCTGCTGCATGATGGTGGCAAAGAGATAGCGCTCTTCCTCACTGATGTTATCCAGGACCTCCGGGAAGTAGCTAGACTTCTGGAACCTACTACTACTGATGAGGTCGAAGCCACAGTTCATGCTATGGCAGAGGCCTTTTCCACTGTGTAGGAAGCTCATGCAGTGGACATCATGATCACTCACTGCTCTAAACCCTGGTGGAACCAGGAATGCCACAAAACCTTTGGGAGATATCGTGAGACTCGTTCTCATGATGACTACTCTAATTTTAGATGTGCTAAGAAGCGCGCTAAGTGCAACTTCTTTGATGCTCACATTGAGGAGATTGCTTCTACTAACAAGCGACCATGGGACCTTATGGAATGGGTCCAAAAGCGGATGCTTCCACCCTGCAAGGCTATCTAGTACAATGGAGAGCCATGTCATGCACTCCCAGACCTCTGGGATGCACTCCACAATACCTACAATTCAGCTTCTGGCCGAGCTGTGGATATTTCCATTCTTGATCCACTGCCAAGTCTTCTGGCTAGGGAGTGGGTCCATTTTTCAGCCTTAGAGCTGATGGACGTCCTGAGCATATGCTCGGGTGTGTCTGCCCTGGGGCCAGACCATGTAACGTGGACCCACCTCAAAGAGATCACCAAGGACCCCGATATCCTCCGGCTATTCATCAGAATAGCTAATGCTTGCATGCGTGTGGGGCATTGGCCATCCCATTTCAAGGAGAGCTTGTTGGTCATCATACCGAAGCCAGGCAAGCCGTCCTATTCAACGCCCAAGGCGTTCAGGCCCATTGTGCTCCTGAACACCTTCGGTAAGCTCATCGAGAAGATGATCTCGAATTGCCTCCAGTTTGACTCCATCAAACATGGAGTTTTTCATCCAAATCAGCTTGGTGGTATCCATCAGAGGTCCACTGATGATGCTGGGATGCTCCTAACCCACATTGTTCATGCAGGGTGGGCCAAGGGCCTCAAAACTAGCATTGTCGCTTTCGACATTGCTCAGTTCTTTCCTTTGCTCAACCATAATATGTTGTTGGCAATTTTACGGAAGCAAGGATTCAACCCCTGTGTAGGGAGATTCTTTGCCTCTTATTTAGTTGGCCGCTTTACACAGTACGCATGGGAAGACCATAAGTCTGATCTTAGACAGGCGGACATTGGGGTGGGTCAGGGCTCTTCACTCTCTCCTGTCCTCTCCGGCCTCTATCTTGCCCCCTTCATGAAGCTTTATGATAGGGAGGCAATCGCCCTTGGGAGTACCTTGCTCTCATATGTCGACGATGGCCTTGCCATCGCCCAAGCTAAAACTTGGGAACCTAATTTGGTGTGCCTCAAGCAGGCATACCAAATTATATATTGCTTGACTACTTTGTTTGGGCTTGCCGTCGAGCACAACAAGTCCAAAGTGTTTCATTTCTCCCATAAACAGGGAGATGACAACCCACCGCTGGATTTGGGGTATGCTCCCCATACTAGCAACACTCCATTACGCCCTAAGACCCACTGGAGGTACTTGGGTTTTTTCTTCGATCGTGCTCTTACTTTTAAAGAGCACGTTCAACATTATGCTACCAAGTCTCTGTCCATGGTCAAGGCCATGGGCATGCTTGGTAACTCTTTGCGAGGCCTTCTTCCTGCTCAGAAGAGGACTCTTTATTGCTCGTGCATAGTTCCTATCGCTACGTATGGGTTTCGACTCTGGTTTTATGAAGGTTCCCGTAACAAGGCCCTTCTGAAACAACTCAACACTATGCAGCATAAAGCTGCATTGTGGATCACTGGTGCATTCTGCACCAGCCCTACCAGAGGAGCTGAGGCCTTGGCTGGCCTCATCCCCATCCATCTTCACCTCAAGAAGCTGGCTACCCATGCTGTCCACAGGGTTGCCACACTTTCTGAGAATCACCCTGTTTGCTCCGTTATGGGGCATCAGTACATTGGGGGGTGTGCTCCACACCCCAGATCGATCGCTCTCATGACCCCCGCTCAGGCAGTCAAGGTCAAGGGGCCAGTCACAGAGGCAAACTCTCGTTTGCCAGACTTAACGGAGGTGTTTGAGCCATTTGTGCTCGAGGCATTGCCAGGTTCTCGTCTTCTGGACCGCTACGCCACCCAGGTGACTTACAAAATGTATGACACCTTGCTTGGTGGAAACCCTGTGGGTCGTCAGGTAGATTTGCTCAATAATACCCTTCATGGGTATTGTGAGGATAGACAGGTTGTCTATGCAGCAACGGACGCAAGTCTGCCACTGGGTGGGGACTTCCAGGCAGTTTCTGCTGCCCATGTTTATAGGGGGACACGTTTGCTTCATGCAATGTGTCACCCAGCTGGCAAGGTTACAGCCCCAGATGCTGAACTTTTCGCCATTTGTATGGCTTTGGGAACTGCTGTGGCAGTCTCTGAGGTGGTACATATCGCAGTCTTTACGGACTCGATTGGTTCGGCCAAGCGAGCTCTTGACCCGTCCGTACATTCTGGCCAGGGACATTCCCTGGCTGTGTGTCGTCTCTTGTTGGAGTGGTTCAGGGATCATCCTGACTGCTCCCTCACTTTCTGGTCCGTTCCATCGTCAGCGAAATGGTCCATTCATCACGGTGTGCATGTATTTGCCACCAACCTACAAGTTGCCACTGGATGCCGTCCAGCGACGTCTATTGATTTGCTGCACAAACTCAGTGTAGCAACCATTCAGAAGGCCTGGAAAGTCACTTTCCAGGACTCCTCCTATCATGGTTCAAACTTTCTTGCTCTCAAGGATAGTAAGAACAAGCTTTTACAGCCAACGTACCTCCATGGAGGTTCTTGGCTTCCTTCCTTTCCCTCTCAGTCCATTGCGACAAGGGCAAACCGTGCCATTCTCGGGCACACTCCAACCGGCGAGTATCGCTCCCAGTTTCATCCTCTAGAGCCTATTGGCTGCGAGTGTGGGGCTCCTTTGGAGTCCCGCACTCATATCTTGTGCTCTTGTCCTTTGTACAAGAGGCATTGTGGCCTGCCGGTCTCTCTTGACCAGTTGGTTAGTTTTCTTAAACGTAATCCTTCTGCATTTGCATTTAAGGCCAACATACTGCATGCGGGAGTTGGATAATGCAGCGCAACCCCTGCTAGCTTCCCACGTCTTTGACGTGTGTAGAAGTTAATTGCAAATTGACGCATACTCTCCCTAGGGAGGGGAGGCTAGGGGTCGCTTGCATATCTAGTCTAGGATTCATGCGTTCATGTGTGTCTCTGCAACCGTTCACCCAGACCGCCTGTCGGCGGTCTAGTTTGGCCAGGGGAGAGCCCATCTTCATATACTACCCTTTTTGTAGCCTACATGTCATAGTAGATACAGGTGGACTACGATTGTGCACCACCTTAAACATGATGATATAAAAAAAAAAAAAAAAAAAAAGGAACACACTAGGCATTCTACAGGCACATATCATCTCAAGACTCCCATCTCTGGGCTGCTAGGAGTTTGCCTGCAAGGGACTCTGTGTATGGGCCGTTACGCCCTAAAACCCATTGGAGGTACTTGGGTTTTTTCTTTGACTGGGCTCTTACCTTTTTTTTTTTTAAAATCATCATGTTTTGTTATGAACTATAGATAGACAGTACATTCTTATCATGTGCCCACACATTTATCATTCCTACGTATCTGTTTCATCCCTTATGGCTGTACTCTCATTGACTTGTTCTACTCGTCCCCTATGACTCCTTTACTCTGTTCCTTTATTCTTAGCCTATACCACTAGTATATAAAGTGTAGTCATACTTGATGTATTCCTTACACTTTACCAATCATATCATCCCTTACTCTTCTCTCTATTTCCTTGTCTTTATCCAAAGACTTGCAACCTGAGTCTTAGACTAAGGTCGTAACATTTGGTAAAGTGTCATTCGACTCACCTTGCAAGAGAGGTGCCACTATTCATAGCTAGGCTTGGAATAATAGCCTCTGACCAGGACGACAGTATATGAGCAGCAGTAGCTCATCGAGAACACCAAGAAGACCAAGAGCTCCAAGACCAACAGATATCCAGGGATCACCAGTAACCACTGGATCCAAACGACAAACAGAACCAGAATTCCCTGAAGGCCTTAAACGGCAGAAATCCGACCACAGTATAGAAGAAGACACAGCTCTTTTCGAGATCCTATTCAACACAGAAGTTGCTGAGACCACATTTGACATAGAATTTGCCAAGACCCCATTTGATACAGAAATTGCTGAAGCCACATCCGACATAGAAGTTGCCGAGACCTATGAAAACAAACACAGCAAACCAGAAACAGAATCAGAGATGGCCGATGAAATCAACTTCCCAAAGAATCTAGCCCCAGAACCAGGATATTTCAATGGAGATAGAACCAAGTTTGACAATTGGTGGAGGGCAATGTCCTTATGGACACTCTTCAACAAAATTGATGATAATGAGCAAAAGATAATCAGAATATTAGCTCAAATGAAAGGGGGACTTGCAGGTCCCTATGCCAATGCCAAATTACAAATGATTCAAGATAAGAAAACACCGGCATTCGAGGACTTCGCAAAGAAGATGGTAGCTACCTTCTCCTTGGGGAATAGGAAAGCAATAGCAGAAGGGGAAATTGAGTTGTTCAAACAGAGAACGAGGAACACTGCGGACTTCTTAATAGAGTTCAAAGCATTGAAAACCCAAGCAGGAACCAATGATGTGCATGCCATATTCCTTCTCAAACGACATACCAGAGCAGACATTATCCAAACCATTGTAGGCTATCCAGCAGCCTCAATCCCAGATACATACAGCAAATGGAGAAACACCATCCTTGCAGTAGGACAGGGGTACAAAACAACGGACATCACACGAGAAGATGTCAGAACAAGCACAGGAGTCACCTATGGAGGTGGGGGACAACCAATGGAAATTGGTAGACAGAGGGCAGACACTGATCAGAACGGCAAACCGAGGTATTTTAACTGTAACCTCTATGGGCATATTGCCAAATACTGCCGCAAGAAGACAAAGATAGCATACACCAAAATAATGTGCTATAACTGTGGCAAACAGGGCCACATCTCGAAGAACTGTAAAGCACCGAAGAAAGCACACATCAGAGAGGTTACCAAGGAGATAGAAGAAGAGACAAAAGAGGATTTTGTCGAAGGCTCCAAGTAGGCGCAAACCTGCAAGCCAATAAACCTAGAGTTTCTGTTTTATGTCACAATAGACGATATGTGATCCCGCAAAAACAAAACTCGATGCGCAAACTTCTCCTCGATTCAATGATCAGAACAAAGAAAGGACCCAAGCAAATCACCACACTGGTGGATTCCGGATGTACACACACGTGCATAGCACAGAGGATAGTAGAAGAAGAACAGATCACAACCAAACCCCTCGAAACCCCAATACGAGTAATCAATGCCGACGGAACCGAAAACAAGAAGGGGGAAATAACAGATATGGCACAACTGGTATTAAGTAATGGCAAACACACGGAAGAAATCGAAGTAATGGTAACACAACTAGAGAGCATGGACCTATATCTCGGACACGATTGGCTAGTCAAGCACAACCCAGAAATTGATTGGACAAACAACATAATATGCCTCAATAGATGTCCAAAGGATTGCACCACCCACCACAACGATATATGGTTCAATGAAAGAATACGCACGGTAAAAGAACATATAAAGGAAAAGAAAACTGACCAAACAAACCCAGAGGACCTACTGACATACCTGCAGCCATATATGCACCTGTTCAACAAGAAGAACTTTGAAAAACTACCGGAACATACAATATGGGACCACAAAATAAACTTGACAGAAGACGCACCACCGGTATTACAGTCCAAGGTCTACCTAATGACACTAATGGAGAAATAAGAACTGCAAATATTCCTCGATGAAAATATTGCCTCAGGACAAATTCGACCATCACAATCCCCCTACGCTACACCATGCTTCTTTATACCCAAGAAAGATGGAACCAAACGACTGGTACAAGACTACAAGAAGCTAAATGAACACATGATCAAAGACAAAATGCCACTTCTGCTCATAAGCAAAGTTATCGATAAGCTCAAGAACACAAAAGTCTTTAACAAACTCGACATCATCTGGGGATACAATAACGTCAGGATAAGAGAAGGTGATGAATGGAAAGCAGCATTTGTAATGAACAACAGACTGTTCGAACCAACGGTCATGTTTTTTGGAATGAGTAACTCACCAGCAATGTTCCAAAGGATGATGAACACTGTCTTTCGGGAAATGCTACATGAAGGAGCAGTTGTCAACTACATGGATGATTTCATCATACCGGGAACCACACAACAGGAACTTAAAGACAGAACAAAATGATTTCTCGACATTGCGGTGAAGCACCAACTATATTTCAAAAGATCGAAATGCGTATTTGATGCAAAAGAAATACCTATACTAGGATTTGTGGTTGGACAAGGTAGTGTTAAAATGGAGGAGGAGAAAGTGAAAGCGGTGAAAGAATGGCCAACACCCAAATCCCTAAAAGATGTCGAAAAATTCCTAGGATTCGCAAACTTCTACTGACGATTCATTCACAACTTCAGCAACATAGCAGCCCCACTACACAAGTTGAAGAAAAAAGACACACAATGGGCATAGAAGGAACAAC
Source organism: Chlorophyllum brunneum (assembly GCA_963576785.1). Classification (NCBI taxonomy): domain Eukaryota; kingdom Fungi; phylum Basidiomycota; class Agaricomycetes; order Agaricales; family Agaricaceae; genus Chlorophyllum; species Chlorophyllum brunneum. The sequence continues at coordinate 3,178,871 of OY756140.1, read as the reverse complement.
AACAACAAGCCTTCAAAGGTATCAAGGAAAAGATCACAAGTGAAGCGGTATTAGCAATGCCACAGGACAAGGGTCAATACAGGGTAGAAGTGGACGCATCAGGATATGGAGTAGGAGTGGTATTATTGCAAAAACAAGAAGAACATTGGTACCCAATCACATTCCACTCAAGAACAATGACACCTGCAGAACAAAACTATCAGATCTATGATAAAGAATTACTCGCCATTCGAGAAGCAATCAAGACCTGGAGACAATATCTACTCAACACAGACGAACCATTCGAAATATGGACCGATCACAAAAACCTGGAATATTTCCAAAAACCACAACAACTCACAGGACAACAAGCGAGGTGGCAAATAGAGCTACAAGAATACCATTACATGCTGAAACATATCCCCGGAAAAACCAACACAAAAGCCGACGTCTTGTCAAGACTAACAAAAACGGACACTACTCGAGACAACACTGATATCACCCTACTACCCGACCACTTATTCGACGATAGCATGATCACCACAATCCGACAAATTTGGGAAATCTCAGGGGAAGAAGATCTGAAACACCAAATACGAAAGGAGACAAGAAGAGAAACACAATGGCTAAAAGAAAAAGAGAAGTGACCAAAGGAGATATGGGAAACAGATGGGGTACCAATGTTTGAAGGAAGGATATATGTTCCACCCAACAACCAAATATGACAAGAAATACTATGACAACACCACGACGAAACAGATGTAGGACACCTGGGACAATATCGAATGATCGAACTCCTTAAACGGAGTTATTGGTGGCCCCAGATGCGCAGCGACGTCAAATGATACATCCAAGGATGTGAAGTATGCCAATGAAATAAAATACTCCAAACAAGACCGACAACACATCTCCATCCATTACCGACACCAGCGGAACCTTGGGAAGAGATATCAATCAACATGATAGGACCATTACCAGAGTCAGAAGGATATGACACAATACTTGTCATAGTCGATCGTTTCAGCAAAATGATCAGATTACGTGCAGTCAACACCATCTTAACATCCGAGGAGCTAGGAGATATCTATCGAGATGACATATGGAGAACACATGGAATACCCTGAAGAATTATTAGTGACAGAGGCCCACAATTCGCATCCAAATTCATGGCAGAACTATGCTGAGCAACAGGAACCCAGTGAAACTTATCCACGGCATACCACCCACAAACCGATGGTCAAATGGAGCGCATCAACCAGGAGGTTGAAACATACCTCAGAAATGTAATAAACCATGCGCAAGACAATTGGAAGAAATGGCTAGTGACAGCAGAATTCCAATACAACAACAAAACCCACACAGCCACCGGATATTCACCATTTGAAATAGTTTATGGATGACACCCTTGGAAAGGAGACATAACAAGTATTACCAAAGCACCTGCAATCACGGAATGAATACAGGAGTTACAAAACATGCGATGAGAAGCGACAAAGATGTTACAACACAGTCAGGAACAAATGGAGAAATGCAACAACATTAAACCGGAACACGAGTACATTCTAGGAGAACAAGTTTGGCTCTAAGCAAGTAATATTAGGACAACAAGACCAACCAAAAAGCTGGATCACAAACAATATGGACCATTCAGGATAAAAGCAAAAATAGGCAAAACAAGCTACCAATTGGAATTGCCTGAAACATGGGCGATATATGATATATTTAACAGCAGACTCCTCTCCCCCTATTGAAAACCCAAGTTTGACAGCCAGTGCATCCCACTACCACCGATACCTGAGATTATCAACGATGAAGAACAATATGAAGTAGACAAAATCTGAGGACATCGCAAAAGAGGACGACAAAATCAATTCCTAGTACACTGGAAAGGGTATACCTCCGAAGAAGACACATGGGAGAATGAGTCAGAGTTAGGAAATGCTAAGGAGGCAGTTCAAGAATTTTTAGACAAGATTTCGAGGACAAAACCTATAAAAAGGGGGGGTAAAAGGTGACAATTATGAACAACAAACCCCATGTTACAAGAGATCACTACACTTGACGCACCTCTCGCTGTATCCATTGCACCATAAACTTCACCAATTACCTTCACAACACACCATGCACACCGAACGCAAGCCTACCCCCTTTCCTGCCAATGACGCAGAGTTCGAACAAGAACTTAACAACCTCCTTGATGCTCAGCCCACCGGAGATCAAATCGAGCACTATACTGCCACAACCAAAGGACTCACATACATCGCACATACCATCAACAACCTCCAAATCCAAGCCAAAGCACTGAGCCGTATTCTACTTGTCACCACTACCAGAGCCCTTCCTGCTGCCATGTCAACTGGGAAACATGAACTCATAAAGGAGTTATTAGACAAAGCCGCCGCTGATCTCAATGTACTAGTGCACTCTGATGCAAAGAAATGCATCCAAAGTGCCTTAATCATAACAGGTGAAAGACTCAATCACCTCACCGACTTGAGCAACAATCCCACCTACAGACTTGCATGGAGACTAATGGATCTTGACTCTTACATCCCCACTACCTTACCCGACAAACTGCCCTACCACAAAGACGATGAATAGGACTGGTTAGACGAAGGGATGGAGGGAATCGACAAATCTGTCCCAGACCATCTAATGGAACCAGACATGCGAGATGAAGTAGACCACCTCCTTATACAACTGCCTGATATGGATCCGCCACCCAAACCAACAGTATTCAATCCACCCCCATCCTATCTTACACTCAAAGACAGAGGACAGTTTGAAGAAAACTACTGGGAGGAGATAATACACAACCTCGTTGCAGCCAAAACAAACGATACCGCTACATTCAAAGGATGCACCATAGCCCTCTTTAGAGGAGGCCAAGACCACGCCCCCTTTTGGATTGGATGTCGACGCAAATCAGGAACTCCAATGATTGGTCCCACCAAACGACAACTTGTCAACACCTTATACAAAGAACAAGATGACAAGTAGACTACAGTATTTCATGGGGTCATGAAAGTAAAAAGGGAGGTATTGTTATGAACTATAGATAGACAGTACATTCTTATCATGTGCCCGCACATTTATCATTTCTATGTATTTGTTTCATCCCTTATGGCTGTACTCTCATTGACTCATTCTACTCATCCCCTATGACTCCTTTACTCTGTTCCTTTATTCTTAGCCCATACCACTAGTATATAAAGTATAGTCATACTTGATGTATTCCTTACACTTTACCAATCGTATCATCCCTTACTCTTCTCTCTATTTCCTTGTCTTTATCCAAAGACTTGCAACCTGAGTCTCAGACTAAGGTCGTAACATGTTTAAGGTAGTGTGCAATTGCAGTCCACCTGTATCTACTATGACATGTACATACGATATAGGGTACTCAAAGATGGGCTCTCCTCTGGCCAAGCTAGACTGCCAACAGGTGGTCTGGGTAAACGGTCATGGAAATGTGCATGGATACATGAATTCTAGACCAGAATGATGAGTGACCCCTAGCCTCTCCTCCCTAAGGAGAGTATGCGTCAATTTGCAATTAACTCCTACACATGCCAGAGACATGGGGAGCTAGCAGGGGCCACGCCCGTCTACAGAGCCCCTTGAGGGGTCTCTTACCACCAGCCTTAGCCAATGGTGATGTGGAATCAACTTGAGCTAGAACCTGGCTATTTTTCCTGTACCAGGCCAACCAATGTAGGATTTAGTCCTCTCAAGCCAGGTGAGCATTCTCTGATAACCAGCGGCTTTTTTCAGCACACCCCGGTACATCACCTGCTATGGCCCACAACTTTACCCAGGTGTTACCCCAGAGTTGCTTCCCATTCCTCAGCAGCCAGTTTGGTATGCCTTACAGCCCGGATCCCCATGCTTAACTGTCTAAGATCTACACCTTGCAGACACTGCTACCAGATTGGTCCTGAGGTTATTTTAAGCCAACTTAGTCAGCATCCTCAATCTGGAGATTGGGTTATGTCTACTAACTACCGGAACTATGCCGAAGCAGACCGGGAGGGGTATCCTATCTCGGTGGCTTTTTTCAGCATGCCCCAAGTCGGACTGTTATCACAACATTCCCCTTCTTATAATGCCCTATCTCCAGCAGTGGCTTAGGTAATCCTCCCAAGTTAGGCCCCAGCATTAGAGCACCACCACCTTTGGACTTGGGTAATGCACATAGCTGGGTCACACTATGACAGTGTGACATCACTATGTGACTTGCTATGTGGCTGGGTGTGACAACTCCCATGCTAGCCTGTGACAGCACCAAACAATGCCAAACAGGACCACATAACCTAATCCGATGTCACCTGGGAATATTGCTAAGCAACCACACCTTGCGCACTGGTACTTCCCATGGTTGAGAATAAATCCCCCCCCACAGGTTTCAAACCCAGGACCTTCTAGCCAAGTAGCCTGGTAGGAATTAAGCCTACACCCAAACCACTTGACCATTAGGCCGACCGACTGGGCTCTTACCTTCAAAGAGCATGTTTGTCATTATGCTACTAAGTCTCTGTCCATGGTCAAGGCCATGGGCATGCTTGGTAACTCATCGTGAGGCCTTCTTCCTGTTCAGAAGAGGACTCTGTATCACTCATGTGTAGTGCCTATTGCTACGTATGGGTTTCGTTTGTGGTTTTATGAAAGTGCCTGTAACAAGGCCCTTCTGAAACAACTTAATACTATGCAGTGTAAAGCTGTGTTGTGGATCACTGGTGCATTCTGCACCAGCCCTACCGGAGGAGCTGAGGCCTTGGCTGGCCTTATCCCCATCCATCTTCATCTCAAGAAACTGGCTACCCGTGCCATCCACAGGGTTGCCACCCTTTCTGAGAACCATCCTCCGTTATGGGACATCAGTATATAGGGGGATGTATTCCACACCCCAGATCAATCGCTCTCATGACCTCCGCTCAGGCAGTCAAGGTCAAGAGGCTGGTCATGGAGGCAAACTCTCGTTTGCCAGACTTAACAGAGACATTCGAGCCATTTGCACTCGAAGCATCTCCAGGTTCTCATCTTCTGGACTGCTATGTGG